>JALMGJ010000016.1:4588883-5788883 GCA_023362775.1 Charina bottae
AAATTATGCCCTCCCAAATCAAGCATCCAAAAGTGCCTCTATTCCTTAATTCAACCCCGAATCTCATGGCGGGCTTCATTTTTCAATTTGACCAGATTTGGCCCGGCCCATCCCGGGAGGTTTTCCTGACTCCGCGGTCAGGAAATTTTTGATTTTTGGGCCAAAAATTATGCCCTCCCAAATCAAGCATCCAAAAGTGCCTCTATCCCTTAAATTCAACCCCGAATCTCATGGCGGGCTTCATTTTTCAATTTGACCAGATTTGGCCCGGCCCATCCCGGGAGGTTTTCCTGACTCCGCGGTCAGGAAATTTTTGATTTTTGGGCCAAAAATTATGCCCTCCCAAATCAAGCATCCAAAAGTGCCTCTAACCCTTAAATTCAACTCCGAATCTCATGGCGGGCTTCGTTTTTCAATTTGACCGGATTTGGCCCGGCCCATCCCGGGAGGTTTTCCTGACTCCGCGGTCAGGAAATTTTTGATTTTTGGGTCAAAAATTATGCCCTCCCAAATCAAGCATCCAAAAGTGCCTCTAACCCTTAAATTCAACCCCCAATCTCATGGCGGGCTTCGTTTTTCAATTTGACCGGATTCGGCCCAGCCCATCCCGGGAGGTTTTCCTGACTCCGCGGTCAGGAAATTTTTGATTTTTGGGCCAAAAATTATGCCCTCCCAAATCAAGCATCCAAAAGTGCCTCTATCCCTTAAATTCAACCCCGAATCTCATGGCGGGCTTCGTTTTTCAATTTGACCGGATTCGGCCCGGCCCATCCCAGGAGGTTTTTCCTGACTCCGCGGTCAGGAAATTTTTGATTTTTGGGCCAAAAATTATGCCCTCCCAAATCAAGCATCCAAAAGTGCCTCTATCCCTTAAATTCAACCCCGAATCTCATGGCGGGCTTCGTTTTTCAATTTGACCGGATTCGGCCCGGCCCATCCCGGGAGGTTTTCCTGACTCCGCGGTCAGGAAATTTTTGATTTTTGGGCCAAAAATCATGCCCTCCCAAATCAAGCATCCAAAGGTGCCTCTAACCCTTAAATTCAACCCCGAATCTCATGGCGGGCTTCGTTTTTCAATTTGACCGATTCGGCCCGGCCCATCCCGGGAGGTTTTCCTGACTCCGCGGTCAGGAAATTTTTGATTTTTGGGCCAAAAATTATGCCCTCCCAAATCAAGCATCCAAAAGTGCCTCTATTCCTTAAATTCAACCCCGAATCTCATGCGGGCTTCATTTTTCAATTTGACCAGATTTGGCCCGGCCCATCCCGGGAGGTTTTCCTGACTCCGCGGTCAGGAAATTTTTGATTTTTGGGCCAAAAATTATGCCCTCCCAAATCAAGCATCCAAAAGTGCCTCTATCCCTTAAATTCAACCCCGAATCTCATGGCGGGCTTCGTTTTTCAATTTGACCGGATTCGGCCCGGCCCATCCCGGGAGATTTTCCTGACTCCGCGGTCAGGAAATTTTTGATTTTTGGGCCAAAAATTATGCCCTCCCAAATCAAGCATCCAAAAGTGCCTCTATCCCTTAAATTCAACCCCGAATCTCATGGCGGGCTTCATTTTTCAATTTGACCGGATTTGGCCCGGCCCATCCCGGGAGGTTTTCCTGACTCCGCGGTCAGGAAATTTTTGATTTTTGGGTCAAAAATTATGCCCTCCCAAATCAAGCATCCAAAAGTGCCTCTAACCCTTAAATTCAACCCCCAATCTCATGGCGGGCTTCGTTTTTCAATTTGACCGGATTCGGCCCAGCCCATCCCGGGAGGTTTTCCTGACTCCGCGGTCAGGAAATTTTTGATTTTTGGGCCAAAAATTATGCCCTCCCAAATCAAGCATCCAAAAGTGCCTCTATCCCTTAAATTCAACCCCGAATCTCATGGCGGGCTTCGTTTTTCAATTTGACCGGATTCGGCCCGGCCCATCCCAGGAGGTTTTCCTGACTCCGCGGTCAGGAAATTTTTGATTTTTGGGCCAAAAATTATGCCCTCCCAAATCAAGCATCCAAAAGTGCCTCTATCCCTTAAATTCAACCCCGAATCTCATGGCGGGCTTCGTTTTTCAATTTGACCGGATTCGGCCCGGCCCATCCCGGGAGGTTTTCCTGACTCCGCGGTCAGGAAATTTTTGATTTTTGGGCCAAAAATCATGCCCTCCCAAATCAAGCATCCAAAGGTGCCTCTAACCCTTAAATTCAACCCCGAATCTCATGGCGGGCTTCGTTTTTCAATTTGACCGGATTCGGCCCGGCCCATCCCGGGAGGTTTTCCTGACTCCGCGGTCAGGAAATTTTTGATTTTTGGGCCAAAAATTATGCCCTCCCAAATCAAGCATCCAAAAGTGCCTCTATTCCTTAAATTCAACCCCGAATCTCATGGCGGGCTTCATTTTTCAATTTGACCAGATTTGGCCCGGCCCATCCCGGGAGGTTTTCCTGACTCCGCGGTCAGGAAATTTTTGATTTTTGGGCCAAAAATTATGCCCTCCCAAATCAAGCATCCAAAAGTGCCTCTATCCCTTAAATTCAACCCCGAATCTCATGGCGGGCTTCATTTTTCAATTTGACCAGATTTGGCCCGGCCCATCCCGGGAGGTTTTCCTGACTCCGCGGTCAGGAAATTTTTGATTTTTGGGCCAAAAATTATGCCCTCCCAAATCAAGCATCCAAAAGTGCCTCTAACCCTTAAATTCAACTCCGAATCTCATGGCGGGCTTCGTTTTTCAATTTGACCGGATTTGGCCCGGCCCATCCCGGGAGGTTTTCCTGACTCCGCGGTCAGGAAATTTTTGATTTTTGGGTCAAAAATTATGCCCTCCCAAATCAAGCATCCAAAAGTGCCTCTAACCCTTAAATTCAACCCCCAATCTCATGGCGGGCTTCGTTTTTCAATTTGACCGGATTCGGCCCAGCCCATCCCGGGAGGTTTTCCTGACTCCGCGGTCAGGAAATTTTTGATTTTTGGGCCAAAAATTATGCCCTCCCAAATCAAGCATCCAAAAGTGCCTCTATCCCTTAAATTCAACCCCGAATCTCATGGCGGGCTTCGTTTTTCAATTTGACCGGATTCGGCCCGGCCCATCCCAGGAGGTTTTCCTGACTCCGCGGTCAGGAAATTTTTGATTTTTGGGCCAAAAATTATGCCCTCCCAAATCAAGCATCCAAAAGTGCCTCTATCCCTTAAATTCAACCCCGAATCTCATGGCGGGCTTCGTTTTTCAATTTGACCGGATTCGGCCCGGCCCATCCCGGGAGGTTTTCCTGACTCCGCGGTCAGGAAATTTTTGATTTTTGGGCCAAAAATCATGCCCTCCCAAATCAAGCATCCAAAGGTGCCTCTAACCCTTAAATTCAACCCCGAATCTCATGGCGGGCTTCGTTTTTCAATTTGACCGGATTCGGCCCGGCCCATCCCGGGAGGTTTTCCTGACTCCGCGGTCAGGAAATTTTTGATTTTTGGGCCAAAAATTATGCCCTCCCAAATCAAGCATCCAAAAGTGCCTCTATTCCTTAAATTCAACCCCGAATCTCATGGCGGGCTTCATTTTTCAATTTGACCAGATTTGGCCCGGCCCATCCCGGGAGGTTTTCCTGACTCCGCGGTCAGGAAATTTTTGATTTTTGGGCCAAAAATTATGCCCTCCCAAATCAAGCATCCAAAAGTGCCTCTATCCCTTAAATTCAACCCCGAATCTCATGGCGGGCTTCGTTTTTCAATTTGACCGGATTCGGCCCGGCCCATCCCGGGAGATTTTCCTGACTCCGCGGTCAGGAAATTTTTGATTTTTGGGCCAAAAATTATGCCCTCCCAAATCAAGCATCCAAAAGTGCCTCTATCCCTTAAATTCAACCCCGAATCTCATGGCGGGCTTCATTTTTCAATTTGACCGGATTTGGCCCGGCCCATCCCGGGAGGTTTTCCTGACTCCGCGGTCAGGAAATTTTTGATTTTTGGGTCAAAAATTATGCCCTCCCAAATCAAGCATCCAAAAGTGCCTCTAACCCTTAAATTCAACCCCCAATCTCATGGCGGGCTTCGTTTTTCAATTTGACCGGATTCGGCCCAGCCCATCCCGGGAGGTTTTCCTGACTCCGCGGTCAGGAAATTTTTGATTTTTGGGCCAAAAATTATGCCCTCCCAAATCAAGCATCCAAAAGTGCCTCTATCCCTTAAATTCAACCCCGAATCTCATGGCGGGCTTCGTTTTTCAATTTGACCGGATTCGGCCCGGCCCATCCCAGGAGGTTTTCCTGACTCCGCGGTCAGGAAATTTTTGATTTTTGGGCCAAAAATCATGCCCTCCCAAATCAAGCATCCAAAAGTGCCTCTATCCCTTAAATTCAACCCCGAATCTCATGGCGGGCTTCGTTTTTCAATTTGACCGGATTCGGCCCGGCCCATCCCGGGAGGTTTTCCTGACTCCGCGGTCAGGAAATTTTTGATTTTTGGGCCAAAAATCATGCCCTCCCAAATCAAGCATCCAAAGGTGCCTCTAACCCTTAAATTCAACCCCGAATCTCATGGCGGGCTTCGTTTTTCAATTTGACCGGATTCGGCCCGGCCCATCCCGGGAGGTTTTCCTGACTCCGCGGTCAGGAAATTTTTGATTTTTGGGCCAAAAATTATGCCCTCCCAAATCAAGCATCCAAAAGTGCCTCTATTCCTTAAATTCAACCCCGAATCTCATGGCGGGCTTCATTTTTCAATTTGACCAGATTTGGCCCGGCCCATCCCGGGAGGTTTTCCTGACTCCGCGGTCAGGAAATTTTTGATTTTTGGGCCAAAAATTATGCCCTCCCAAATCAAGCATCCAAAAGTGCCTCTATCCCTTAAATTCAACCCCGAATCTCATGGCGGGCTTCGTTTTTCAATTTGACCGGATTCGGCCCGGCCCATCCCGAGAGGTTTTCCTGACTCCGTGTTCAGGAAATTTTTGATTTTTGGGCCAAAAATTATGCCCTCCCAAATCAAGCATCCAAAAGTGCCTCTAACCCTTAAATTCAACCCCGAATCTCATGGCGGGCTTCGTTTTTCAATTTGACCGGATTCGGCCCGGCCCATCCCGGGAGGTTTTCTTGACTCCGCGGTCAGGAAATTTTTGATTTTTGGGCCAAAAATTATGCCCTCCCAAATCAAGCATCCAAAAGTGCCTCTATCCCTTAAATTCAACCCCGAATCTCATGGCGGGCTTCGTTTTTCAATTTGACCGGATTCGGCCCGGCCCATCCCAGGAGGTTTTCCTGACTCCGCGGTCAGGAAATTTTTGATTTTTGGGCCAAAAATTATGCCCTCCCAAATCAAGCATCCAAAAGTGCCTCTAACCCTTAAATTCAACCCCGAATCTCATGGCGGGCTTCGTTTTTCAATTTGACCGGATTCGGCCCGGCCCATCCCGGGAGGTTTTCCTGACTCCGCGGTCAGGAAATTTTTGATTTTTGGGCCAAAAATCATGCCCTCCCAAATCAAGCATCCAAAGGTGCCTCTAACCCTTAAATTCAACCCCGAATCTCATGGCGGGCTTTGTTTTTCAATTTGACCGGATTCGGCCCGGCCCATCCCGGGAGGTTTTCCTGACTCCGCGGTCAGGAAATTTTTGATTTTTGGGCCAAAAATTATGCCCTCCCAAATCAAGCATCCAAAAGTGCCTCTATCCCTTAAATTCAACCCCGAATCTCATGGCGGGCTTCATTTTTCAATTTGACCAGATTTGGCCCGGCCCATCCCGGGAGGTTTTCCTGACTCCGCGGTCAGGAAATTTTTGATTTTTGGGCCAAAAATTATGCCCTCCCAAATCAAGCATCCAAAAGTGCCTCTAACCCTTAAATTCAACTCCGAATCTCATGGCGGGCTTCGTTTTTCAATTTGACCGGATTCGGCCCGGCCCATCCCGGGAGGTTTTCCTGACTCCGCGGTCAGGAAATTTTTGATTTTTGGGTCAAAAATTATGCCCTCCCAAATCAAGCATCCAAAAGTGCCTCTAACCCTTAAATTCAACCCCCAATCTCATGGCGGGCTTCGTTTTTCAATTTGACCGGATTCGGCCCAGCCCATCCCGGGAGGTTTTCCTGACTCCGCGGTCAGGAAATTTTTGATTTTTGGGCCAAAAATTATGCCCTCCCAAATCAAGCATCCAAAAGTGCCTCTATCCCTTAAATTCAACCCCGAATCTCATGGCGGGCTTCGTTTTTCAATTTGACCGGATTCGGCCCGGCCCATCCCAGGAGGTTTTCCTGACTCCGCGGTCAGGAAATTTTTGATTTTTGGGCCAAAAATTATGCCCTCCCAAATCAAGCATCCAAAAGTGCCTCTAACCCTTAAATTCAACCCCGAATCTCATGGCGGGCTTCGTTTTTCAATTTGACCGGATTCGGCCCGGCCCATCCCGGGAGGTTTTCCTGACTCCGCGGTCAGGAAATTTTTGATTTTTGGGCCAAAAATCATGCCCTCCCAAATCAAGCATCCAAAGGTGCCTCTAACCCTTAAATTCAACCCCGAATCTCATGGCGGGCTTTGTTTTTCAATTTGACCGGATTCGGCCCGGCCCATCCCGGGAGGTTTTCCTGACTCCGCGGTCAGGAAATTTTTGATTTTTGGGCCAAAAATTATGCCCTCCCAAATCAAGCATCCAAAAGTGCCTCTATCCCTTAAATTCAACCCCGAATCTCATGGCGGGCTTCATTTTTCAATTTGACCAGATTTGGCCCGGCCCATCCCGGGAGGTTTTCCTGACTCCGCGGTCAGGAAATTTTTGATTTTTGGGCCAAAAATTATGCCCTCCCAAATCAAGCATCCAAAAGTGCCTCTAACCCTTAAATTCAACTCCGAATCTCATGGCGGGCTTCGTTTTTCAATTTGACCGGATTCGGCCCGGCCCATCCCGGGAGGTTTTCCTGACTCCGCGGTCAGGAAATTTTTGATTTTTGGGTCAAAAATTATGCCCTCCCAAATCAAGCATCCAAAAGTGCCTCTAACCCTTAAATTCAACCCCCAATCTCATGGCGGGCTTCGTTTTTCAATTTGACCGGATTCGGCCCAGCCCATCCCGGGAGGTTTTCCTGACTCCGCGGTCAGGAAATTTTTGATTTTTGGGCCAAAAATTATGCCCTCCCAAATCAAGCATCCAAAAGTGCCTCTATCCCTTAAATTCAACCCCGAATCTCATGGCGGGCTTCGTTTTTCAATTTGACCGGATTCGGCCCGGCCCATCCCGGGAGGTTTTCCTGACTCCGCGGTCAGGAAATTTTTGATTTTTGGGCCAAAAATTATGCCCTCCCAAATCAAGCATCCAAAAGTGCCTCTAACCCTTAAATTCAACCCCGAATCTCATGGCGGGCTTCGTTTTTCAATTTGACCGGATTCGGCCCGGCCCATCCCGGGAGGTTTTCCTGACTCCGCGGTCAGGAAATTTTTGATTTTTGGGCCAAAAATCATGCCCTCCCAAATCAAGCATCCAAAGGTGCCTCTAACCCTTAAATTCAACCCCGAATCTCATGGCGGGCTTCGTTTTTCAATTTGACCGGATTCGGCCCGGCCCATCCCGGGAGGTTTTCCTGACTCCGCGGTCAGGAAATTTTTGATTTTTGGGCCAAAAATTATGCCCTCCCAAATCAAGCATCCAAAAGTGCCTCTAACCCTTAAATTCAACTCCGAATCTCATGGCGGGCTTCGTTTTTCAATTTGACCGGATTCGGCCCGGCCCATCCCGGGAGGTTTTCCTGACTCCGCGGTCAGGAAATTTTTGATTTTTGGGCCAAAAATTATGCCCTCCCAAATCAAGCATCCAAAAGTGCCTCTAACCCTTAAATTCAACCCCGAATCTCATGGCGGGCTTCGTTTTTCAATTTGACCGGATTCGGCCCGGCCCATCCCGGGAGGTTTTCCTGACTCCGCGGTCAGGAAATTTTTGATTTTTGGGCCAAAAATCATGCCCTCCCAAATCAAGCATCCAAAGGTGCCTCTAACCCTTAAATTCAACCCCGAATCTCATGGCGGGCTTCGTTTTTCAATTTGACCGGATTCGGCCCGGCCCATCCCGGGAGGTTTTCCTGACTCCGCGGTCAGGAAATTTTTGATTTTTGGGCCAAAAATTATGCCCTCCCAAATCAAGCATCCAAAAGTGCCTCTATCCCTTAAATTCAACCCCGAATCTCATGGCGGGCTTCATTTTTCAATTTGACCAGATTTGGCCCGGCCCATCCCGGGAGGTTTTCCTGACTCCGCGGTCAGGAAATTTTTGATTTTTGGGCCAAAAATTATGCCCTCCCAAATCAAGCATCCAAAAGTGCCTCTATCCCTTAAATTCAACCCCGAATCTCATGGCGGGCTTCGTTTTTCAATTTGACCGGATTCGGCCCGGCCCATCCCGAGAGGTTTTCCTGACTCCGCGTTCAGGAAATTTTTGATTTTTGGGCCAAAAATTATGCCCTCCCAAATCAAGCATCCAAAAGTGCCTCTAACCCTTAAATTCAACCCCCAATCTCATGGCGGGCTTCGTTTTTCAATTTGACCGGATTCGGCCCAGCCCATCCCGGGAGGTTTTCCTGACTCAGCGGTCAGGAAATTTTTGATTTTTGGGCCAAAAATTATGCCCTCCCAAATCAAGCATCCAAAAGTGCCTCTAACCCTTAAATTCAACCCCCAATCTCATGGCGGGCTTCGTTTTTCAATTTGACCGGATTCGGCCCGGCCCATCCCGGAGGTTTTCCTGACTCCGCGGTCAGGAAATTTTTGATTTTTGGGCCAAAAATTATGCCCTCCCAAATCAAGCATCCAAAAGTGCCTCTACCCCTTAAATTCAACCCCGAATCTCATGGCGGGCTTCGTTTTTCAATTTGACCGGATTCGGCCCGGCCCATCCCGGGAGGTTTTCCTGACTCCGCGGTCAGGAAATTTTTATTTTTGGGCCAAAAATTATGCCCTCCCAAATCAAGCATCCAAAAGTGCCTCTAACCCTTAAATTCAACCCCCAATCTCATGGCGGGCTTCGTTTTTCAATTTGACCGGATAAGGCCCGGCCCATTCCGGGAGGTTTTCCTGACTCCGCGGTCAGGAAATTTTTCATTTTTGGGCCAAAAATTATGCCCTCCCAAATCAAGCATCCAAAAGTGCCTCTATCCCTTAAATTCAACCCCGAATCTCATGGCGGGCTTCGTTTTTCAATTTGACCGGATTCGGCCCGGCCCATCCCGGGAGGTTTTCCTGACTCCGCGGTCAGGAAATTTTTGATTTTTGGGCCAAAAATCATGCCCTCCCAAATCAAGCATCCAAAGGTGCCTCTAACCCTTAAATTCAACCCCGAATCTCATGGCAGGCTTTGTTTTTCAATTTGACCGGATTCGGCCCGGCCCATCCCGGGAGGTTTTCCTGACTCCGCGGTCAGGAAATTTTTGATTTTTGGGCCAAAAATTATGCCCTCCCAAATCAAGCATCCAAAAGTGCCTCTATCCCTTAAATTCAACCCCGAATCTCATGGCGGGCTTCATTTTTCAATTTGACCAGATTTGGCCCGGCCCATCCCGGGAGGTTTTCCTGACTCCGCGGTCAGGAAATTTTTGATTTTTGGGCCAAAAATTATGCCCTCCCAAATCAAGCATCCAAAAGTGCCTCTAACCCTTAAATTCAACTCCGAATCTCATGGCGGGCTTCGTTTTTCAATTTGACCGGATTCGGCCCGGCCCATCCCGGGAGGTTTTCCTGACTCCGCGGTCAGGAAATTTTTGATTTTTGGGTCAAAAATTATGCCCTCCCAAATCAAGCATCCAAAAGTGCCTCTAACCCTTAAATTCAACCCCCAATCTCATGGCGGGCTTCGTTTTTCAATTTGACCGGATTCGGCCCAGCCCATCCCGGGAGGTTTTCCTGACTCCGCGGTCAGGAAATTTTTGATTTTTGGGCCAAAAATTATGCCCTCCCAAATCAAGCATCCAAAAGTGCCTCTATCCCTTAAATTCAACCCCGAATCTCATGGCGGGCTTCGTTTTTCAATTTGACCGGATTCGGCCCGGCCCATCCCAGGAGGTTTTCCTGACTCCGCGGTCAGGAAATTTTTGATTTTTGGGCCAAAAATTATGCCCTCCCAAATCAAGCATCCAAAAGTGCCTCTAACCCTTAAATTCAACCCCGAATCTCATGGCGGGCTTCGTTTTTCAATTTGACCGGATTCGGCCCGGCCCATCCCGGGAGGTTTTCCTGACTCCGCGGTCAGGAAATTTTTGATTTTTGGGCCAAAAATCATGCCCTCCCAAATCAAGCATCCAAAGGTGCCTCTAACCCTTAAATTCAACCCCGAATCTCATGGCGGGCTTCATTTTTCAATTTGACCGGATTCGGCCCGGCCCATCCCGGGAGGTTTTCCTGACTCCGCGGTCAGGAAATTTTTGATTTTTGGGCCAAAAATTATGCCCTCCCAAATCAAGCATCCAAAAGTGCCTCTATCCCTTAAATTCAACCCCGAATCTCATGGCGGGCTTCGTTTTTCAATTTGACCGGATTCGGCCCGGCCCATCCCGAGAGGTTTTCCTGACTCCGCGTTCAGGAAATTTTTGATTTTTGGGCCAAAAATTATGCCCTCCCAAATCAAGCATCCAAAAGTGCCTCTAACCCTTAAATTCAACCCCCAATCTCATGGCGGGCTTCGTTTTTCAATTTGACCGGATTCGGCCCAGCCCATCCCGGGAGGTTTTCCTGACTCAGCGGTCAGGAAATTTTTGATTTTTGGGCCAAAAATTATGCCCTCCCAAATCAAGCATCCAAAAGTGCCTCTAACCCTTAAATTCAACCCCCAATCTCATGGCGGGCTTCGTTTTTCAATTTGACCGGATTCGGCCCGGCCCATCCCGGAGGTTTTCCTGACTCCGCGGTCAGGAAATTTTTGATTTTTGGGCCAAAAATTATGCCCTCCCAAATCAAGCATCCAAAAGTGCCTCTACCCCTTAAATTCAACCCCGAATCTCATGGCGGGCTTCGTTTTTCAATTTGACCGGATTCGGCCCGGCCCATCCCGGGAGGTTTTCCTGACTCCGCGGTCAGGAAATTTTTATTTTTGGGCCAAAAATTATGCCCTCCCAAATCAAGCATCCAAAAGTGCCTCTAACCCTTAAATTCAACCCTCAATCTCATGGCGGGCTTCGTTTTTCAATTTGACCGGATAAGGCCCGGCCCATTCCGGGAGGTTTTCCTGACTCCGCGGTCAGGAAATTTTTCATTTTTGGGCCAAAAATTATGCCCTCCCAAATCAAGCATCCAAAAGTGCCTCTATCCCTTAAATTCAACCCCGAATCTCATGGCGGGCTTCGTTTTTCAATTTGACCGGATTCGGCCCGGCCCATCCCGGGAGGTTTTCCTGACTCCGCGGTCAGGAAATTTTTGATTTTTGGGCCAAAAATTATGCCCTCCCAAATCAAGCATCCAAAAGTGCCTCTATCCCTTAAATTCAACCCCGAATCTCATGGCGGGCTTCGTTTTTCAATTTGACCGGATTCGGCCCGGCCCATCCCAGGAGGTTTTCCTGACTCCGCGGTCAGGAAATTTTTGATTTTTGGGCCAAAAATTATGCCCTCCCAAATCAAGCATCCAAAAGTGCCTCTAACCCTTAAATTCAACCCCGAATCTCATGGCGGGCTTCGTTTTTCAATTTGACCGGATTCGGCCCGGCCCATCCCGGGAGGTTTTCCTGACTCCGCGGTCAGGAAATTTTTGATTTTTGGGCCAAAAATCATGCCCTCCCAAATCAAGCATCCAAAGGTGCCTCTAACCCTTAAATTCAACCCCGAATCTCATGGCGGGCTTCGTTTTTCAATTTGACCGGATTCGGCCCGGCCCATCCCGGGAGGTTTTCCTAACTCCGCGGTCAGGAAATTTTTGATTTTTGGGCCAAAAATTATGCCCTCCCAAATCAAGCATCCAAAAGTGCCTCTATCCCTTAAATTCAACCCCGAATCTCATGGCGGGCTTCATTTTTCAATTTGACCAGATTTGGCCCGGCCCATCCCGGGAGGTTTTCCTGACTCCGCGGTCAGGAAATTTTTGATTTTTGGGCCAAAAATTATGCCCTCCCAAATCAAGCATCCAAAAGTGCCTCTATCCCTTAAATTCAACCCCGAATCTCATGGCGGGCTTCGTTTTTCAATTTGACCGGATTCGGCCCGGCCCATCCCGAGAGGTTTTCCTGACTCCGCGTTCAGGAAATTTTTGATTTTTGGGCCAAAAATTATGCCCTCCCAAATCAAGCATCCAAAAGTGCCTCTAACCCTTAAATTCAACCCCCAATCTCATGGCGGGCTTCGTTTTTCAATTTGACCGGATTCGGCCCGGCCCATCCCGAGAGGTTTTCCTGACTCCGCGTTCAGGAAATTTTTGATTTTTGGGCCAAAAATTATGCCCTCCCAAATCAAGCATCCAAAAGTGCCTCTAACCCTTAAATTCAACCCCCAATCTCATGGCGGGCTTCGTTTTTCAATTTGACCGGATTCGGCCCAGCCCATCCCGGGAGGTTTTCCTGACTCAGCGGTCAGGAAATTTTTGATTTTTGGGCCAAAAATTATGCCCTCCCAAATCAAGCATCCAAAAGTGCCTCTAACCCTTAAATTCAACCCCCAATCTCATGGCGGGCTTCGTTTTTCAATTTGACCGGATTCAGCCCGGCCCATCCCGGAGGTTTTCCTGACTCCGCGGTCAGGAAATTTTTGATTTTTGGGCCAAAAATTATGCCCTCCCAAATCAAGCATCCAAAAGTGCCTCTACCCCTTAAATTCAACCCCGAATCTCATGGCGGGCTTCGTTTTTCAATTTGACCGGATTCGGCCCGGCCCATCCCGGGAGGTTTTCCTGACTCCGCGGTCAGGAAATTTTTATTTTTGGGCCAAAAATTATGCCCTCCCAAATCAAGCATCCAAAAGTGCCTCTAACCCTTAAATTCAACCCCCAATCTCATGGCGGGCTTCGTTTTTCAATTTGACCGGATAAGGCCCGGCCCATTCCGGGAGGTTTTCCTGACTCCGCGGTCAGGAAATTTTTCATTTTTGGGCCAAAAATTATGCCCTCCCAAATCAAGCATCCAAAAGTGCCTCTATCCCTTAAATTCAACCCCGAATCTCATGGCGGGCTTCGTTTTTCAATTTGACCGGATTCGGCCCGGCCCATCCCGGGAGGTTTTCCTGACTCCGCGGTCAGGAAATTTTTGATTTTTGGGCCAAAAATCATGCCCTCCCAAATCAAGCATCCAAAGGTGCCTCTAACCCTTAAATTCAACCCCGAATCTCATGGCGGGCTTCGTTTTTCAATTTGACCGGATTCGGCCCGGTCCATCCCGGGAGGTTTTCCTGACTCCGCGGTCAGGAAATATTTGATTTTTGGGCCAAAAATTATGCCCTCCCAAATCAAGCATCCAAAAGTGCCTCTAACCCTTAAATTCAACCCCCAATCTCATGGCGGGCTTCGTTTTTCAATTTGACCAGATTCGGCCCGGCCCATCCCGGGAGGTTTTCCTGACTCCGCGGTCAGGAAATTTTTGATTTTTGGGCCAAAAATTATGCCCTCCCAAATCAAGCATCGAAAAGTGCCTCTATCCCTTAAATTCAACCCCCAATCTCATGGCGGGCTTCGTTTTTCAATTTGGCAAGATTCGGCCCGGCCCATCCCGGGAGGTTTTCCTGACTCTGCGGTCAGGAAATTTTTGATTTTTGGTCCAAAAATCATGCCCTCCCAAATCAAGCATCCAAAGGTGCCTCTAACCCTTAAATTCAACCCCCAATCTCATGGCGGGCTTCGTTTTTCAATTTGACCGGATTCGGCCCGGCCAATCCCGGGAGGTATTCCTGACTCCGCGGTCAGGAAATTTTTGATTTTTGGGCCAAAAATTATGCCCTCCCAAATCAAGCATCCAAAAGTGCCTCTATCCCTTAAATTCAACCCCGAATCTCATGGCGGGCTTCGTTTTTCAATTTGGCAAGATTCGGCCCGGCCCATCCCTGGAGGTTTTCCTGACTCCGCGGTCAGGAAATTTTTGATTTTTGGGCCAAAAATTATGCCCTCCCAAATCAAGCATCCAAAAGTGCCTCTAACCCTTAAATTCAACCCCGAATCTCATGGCGGGCTTCATTTTTCAATTTGACCGGATTCGGCCCGGCCCATCCCGGGAGGTTTTCCTGACTCCGCGGTCAGGAAATTTTTGATTTTTGGGCCAAAAATTATGCCCTCCCAAATCAAGCATCCAAAAGTGCCTCTATTCCTTAAATTCAACCCCCAATCTCATGGCGGGCTTCGTTTTTCAATTTGGCAAGATTCGGCCCGGCCAATCCCGGGAGGTTTTCCTGACTCCGCAGTCAGGAAATTTTTGATTTTTGGGCCAAAAATTATGCCCTCCCAAATCAAGCATCCAAAAGTGCCTCTAACCCTTAAATTCAACCCCCAATCTCATGGCGGGCTTCGTTTTTCAATTTGACCGGATTCGGCCCGGCCCATCCCGGAGGTTTTCCTGACTCCGCGGTCAGGAAATTTTTGATTTTTGGGCCAAAAATTATGCCCTCCCAAATCAAGCATCCAAAAGTGCCTCTACCCCTTAAATTCAACCCCGAATCTCATGGCGGGCTTCGTTTTTCAATTTGACCGGATTCGGCCCGGCCCATCCCGGGAGGTTTTCCTGACTCCGCGGTCAGGAAATTTTTATTTTTGGGCCAAAAATTATGCCCTCCCAAATCAAGCATCCAAAAGTGCCTCTAACCCTTAAATTCAACCCCCAATCTCATGGCGGGCTTCGTTTTTCAATTTGACCGGATAAGGCCCGGCCCATTCCGGGAGGTTTTCCTGACTCCGCAGTCAGGAAATTTTTGATTTTTGGGCCAAAAATTATGCCCTCCCAAATCAAGCATCGAAAAGTGCCTCTATCCCTTAAATTCAACCCCCAATCTCATGGCGGGCTTCGTTTTTCAATTTGGCAAGATTCGGCCCGGCCCATCCCGGGAGGTTTTCCTGACTCTGCGGTCAGGAAATTTTTGATTTTTGGTCCAAAAATCATGCCCTCCCAAATCAAGCATCCAAAGGTGCCTCTAACCCTTAAATTCAACCCCCAATCTCATGGCGGGCTTCGTTTTTCAATTTGACCGGATTCGGCCCGGCCAATCCCGGGAGGTATTCCTGACTCCGCGGTCAGGAAATTTTTGATTTTTGGGCCAAAAATTATGCCCTCCCAAATCAAGCATCCAAAAGTGCCTCTATCCCTTAAATTCAACCCCGAATCTCATGGCGGGCTTCGTTTTTCAATTTGGCAAGATTCGGCCCGGCCCATCCCTGGAGGTTTTCCTGACTCCGCGGTCAGGAAATTTTTGATTTTTGGGCCAAAAATTATGCCCTCCCAAATCAAGCATCCAAAAGTGCCTCTAACCCTTAAATTCAACCCCGAATCTCATGGCGGGCTTCATTTTTCAATTTGACCGGATTCGGCCCGGCCCATCCCGGGAGGTTTTCCTGACTCCGCGGTCAGGAAATTTTTGATTTTTGGGCCAAAAATTATGCCCTCCCAAATCAAGCATCCAAAAGTGCCTCTATTCCTTAAATTCAACCCCCAATCTCATGGCGGGCTTCGTTTTTCAATTTGGCAAGATTCGGCCCGGCCAATCCCGGGAGGTTTTCCTGACTCCGCAGTCAGGAAATTTTTGATTTTTGTGCCAAAAATTATGCCCTCCCAAATCAAGCATCCAAAAGTGCCTCTAACCCTTAAATTCAACCCCCAATCTCATGGCGGGCTTCGTTTTTCAATTTGACCGGATTCGGCCCGGCCCATCCCGGGAGGTTTTCCTGACTCCGCGGTCAGGAAATTTTTATTTTTGGGCCAAAAATTATGCCCTCCCAAATCAAGCATCCAAAAGTGCCTCTAACCCTTAAATTCAACCCCCAATCTCATGGCGGGCTTCGTTTTTCAATTTGACCGGATAAGGCCCGGCCCATTCCGGGAGGTTTTCCTGACTCCGCGGTCAGGAAATTTTTCATTTTTGGGCCAAAAATTATGCCCTCCCAAATCAAGCATCCAAAAGTGCCTCTATCCCTTAAATTCAACCCCGAATCTCATGGCGGGCTTCGTTTTTCAATTTGACCGGATTCGGCCCGGCCCATCCCGGGAGGTTTTCCTGACTCCGCGGTCAGGAAATTTTTGATTTTTGGGCCAAAAATCATGCCCTCCCAAATCAAGCATCCAAAGGTGCCTCTAACCCTTAAATTCAACCCCGAATCTCATGGCGGGCTTCGTTTTTCAATTTGACCGGATTCGGCCCGGTCCATCCCGGGAGGTTTTCCTGACTCCGCGGTCAGGAAATATTTGATTTTTGGGCCAAAAATTATGCCCTCCCAAATCAAGCATCCAAAAGTGCCTCTAACCCTTAAATTCAACCCCCAATCTCATGGCGGGCTTCGTTTTTCAATTTGACCAGATTCGGCCCGGCCCATCCCGGGAGGTTTTCCTGACTCCGCGGTCAGGAAATTTTTGATTTTTGGGCCAAAAATTATGCCCTCCCAAATCAAGCATCGAAAAGTGCCTCTATCCCTTAAATTCAACCCCCAATCTCATGGCGGGCTTCGTTTTTCAATTTGGCAAGATTCGGCCCGGCCCATCCCGGGAGGTTTTCCTGACTCTGCGGTCAGGAAATTTTTGATTTTTGGTCCAAAAATCATGCCCTCCCAAATCAAGCATCCAAAGGTGCCTCTAACCCTTAAATTCAACCCCCAATCTCATGGCGGGCTTCGTTTTTCAATTTGACCGGATTCGGCCCGGCCAATCCCGGGAGGTATTCCTGACTCCGCGGTCAGGAAATTTTTGATTTTTGGGCCAAAAATTATGCCCTCCCAAATCAAGCATCCAAAAGTGCCTCTATCCCTTAAATTCAACCCCGAATCTCATGGCGGGCTTCGTTTTTCAATTTGGCAAGATTCGGCCCGGCCCATCCCTGGAGGTTTTCCTGACTCCGCGGTCAGGAAATTTTTGATTTTTGGGCCAAAAATTATGCCCTCCCAAATCAAGCATCCAAAAGTGCCTCTAACCCTTAAATTCAACCCCGAATCTCATGGCGGGCTTCATTTTTCAATTTGACCGGATTCGGCCCGGCCCATCCCGGGAGGTTTTCCTGACTCCGCGGTCAGGAAATTTTTGATTTTTGGGCCAAAAATTATGCCCTCCCAAATCAAGCATCCAAAAGTGCCTCTATTCCTTAAATTCAACCCCCAATCTCATGGCGGGCTTCGTTTTTCAATTTGGCAAGATTCGGCCCGGCCCATCCCGGGAGGTTTTCCTGACTCCGCGGTCAGGAAATTTTTGATTTTTGGGCCAAAAATTATGCCCTCCCAAATCAAGCATCCAAAAGTGCCTCTAACCCTTAAATTCAACCCCGAATCTCATGGCGGGCTTCATTTTTCAATTTGACCGGATTCGGCCCGGCCCATCCCGGGAGGTTTTCCTGACTCCGCGGTCAGGAAATTTTTGATTTTTGGGCCAAAAATTATGCCCTCCCAAATCAAGCATCCAAAAGTGCCTCTATTCCTTAAATTCAACCCCCAATCTCATGGCGGGCTTCGTTTTTCAATTTGGCAAGATTCGGCCCGGCCAATCCCGGGAGGTTTTCCTGACTCCGCAGTCAGGAAATTTTTGATTTTTGGGCCAAAAATTATGCCCTCCCAAATCAAGCATCCAAAAGTGCCTCTAACCCTTAAATTCAACCCCCAATCTCATGGCGGGCTTCGTTTTTCAATTTGACCGGATTCGGCCCGGCCCATCCCGGAGGTTTTCCTGACTCCGCGGTCAGGAAATTTTTGATTTTTGGGCCAAAAATTATGCCCTCCCAAATCAAGCATCCAAAAGTGCCTCTACCCCTTAAATTCAACCCCGAATCTCATGGCGGGCTTCGTTTTTCAATTTGACCGGATTCGGCCCGGCCCATCCCGGGAGGTTTTCCTGACTCCGCGGTCAGGAAATTTTTATTTTTGGGCCAAAAATTATGCCCTCCCAAATCAAGCATCCAAAAGTGCCTCTAACCCTTAAATTCAAC
The DNA here is from genome assembly GCA_023362775.1 of Charina bottae. Taxonomy (NCBI): domain Eukaryota; kingdom Metazoa; phylum Chordata; class Lepidosauria; order Squamata; family Charinaidae; genus Charina; species Charina bottae. The sequence goes on from JALMGJ010000016.1 coordinate 4,606,912, forward strand.
CCCCAATCTCATGGCGGGCTTCGTTTTTCAATTTGACCGGATAAGGCCCGGCCCATTCCGGGAGGTTTTCCTGACTCCGCAGTCAGGAAATTTTTGATTTTTGGGCCAAAAATTATGCCCTCCCAAATCAAGCATCGAAAAGTGCCTCTATCCCTTAAATTCAACCCCCAATCTCATGGCGGGCTTCGTTTTTCAATTTGGCAAGATTCGGCCCGGCCCATCCCGGGAGGTTTTCCTGACTCTGCGGTCAGGAAATTTTTGATTTTTGGTCCAAAAATCATGCCCTCCCAAATCAAGCATCCAAAGGTGCCTCTAACCCTTAAATTCAACCCCCAATCTCATGGCGGGCTTCGTTTTTCAATTTGACCGGATTCAGCCCGGCCAATCCCGGGAGGTATTCCTGACTCCGCGGTCAGGAAATTTTTGATTTTTGGGCCAAAAATTATGCCCTCCCAAATCAAGCATCCAAAAGTGCCTCTATCCCTTAAATTCAACCCCGAATCTCATGGCGGGCTTCGTTTTTCAATTTGGCAAGATTCGGCCCGGCCCATCCCTGGAGGTTTTCCTGACTCCGCGGTCAGGAAATTTTTGATTTTTGGGCCAAAAATTATGCCCTCCCAAATCAAGCATCCAAAAGTGCCTCTAACCCTTAAATTCAACCCCGAATCTCATGGCGGGCTTCATTTTTCAATTTGACCGGATTCGGCCCGGCCCATCCCGGGAGGTTTTCCTGACTCCGCGGTCAGGAAATTTTTGATTTTTGGGCCAAAAATTATGCCCTCCCAAATCAAGCATCCAAAAGTGCCTCTATTCCTTAAATTCAACCCCCAATCTCATGGCGGGCTTCGTTTTTCAATTTGGCAAGATTCGGCCCGGCCAATCCCGGGAGGTTTTCCTGACTCCGCAGTCAGGAAATTTTTGATTTTTGTGCCAAAAATTATGCCCTCCCAAATCAAGCATCCAAAAGTGCCTCTAACCCTTAAATTCAACCCCCAATCTCATGGCGGGCTTCGTTTTTCAATTTGACCGGATTCGGCCCGGCCCATCCCGGAGGTTTTCCTGACTCCGCGGTCAGGAAATTTTTGATTTTTGGGCCAAAAATTATGCCCTCCCAAATCAAGCATCCAAAAGTGCCTCTACCCCTTAAATTCAACCCCGAATCTCATGGCGGGCTTCGTTTTTCAATTTGACCGGATTCGGCCCGGCCCATCCCGGGAGGTTTTCCTGACTCCGCGGTCAGGAAATTTTTATTTTTGGGCCAAAAATTATGCCCTCCCAAATCAAGCATCCAAAAGTGCCTCTAACCCTTAAATTCAACCCCCAATCTCATGGCGGGCTTCGTTTTTCAATTTGACCGGATAAGGCCCGGCCCATTCCGGGAGGTTTTCCTGACTCCGCAGTCAGGAAATTTTTGATTTTTGGGCCAAAAATTATGCCCTCCCAAATCAAGCATCGAAAAGTGCCTCTATCCCTTAAATTCAACCCCCAATCTCATGGCGGGCTTCGTTTTTCAATTTGGCAAGATTCGGCCCGGCCCATCCCGGGAGGTTTTCCTGACTCTGCGGTCAGGAAATTTTTGATTTTTGGTCCAAAAATCATGCCCTCCCAAATCAAGCATCCAAAGGTGCCTCTAACCCTTAAATTCAACCCCCAATCTCATGGCGGGCTTCGTTTTTCAATTTGACCGGATTCGGCCCGGCCAATCCCGGGAGGTATTCCTGACTCCGCGGTCAGGAAATTTTTGATTTTTGGGCCAAAAATTATGCCCTCCCAAATCAAGCATCCAAAAGTGCCTCTATCCCTTAAATTCAACCCCGAATCTCATGGCGGGCTTCGTTTTTCAATTTGGCAAGATTCGGCCCGGCCCATCCCTGGAGGTTTTCCTGACTCCGCGGTCAGGAAATTTTTGATTTTTGGGCCAAAAATTATGCCCTCCCAAATCAAGCATCCAAAAGTGCCTCTAACCCTTAAATTCAACCCCGAATCTCATGGCGGGCTTCATTTTTCAATTTGACCGGATTCGGCCCGGCCCATCCCGGGAGGTTTTCCTGACTCCGCGGTCAGGAAATTTTTGATTTTTGGGCCAAAAATTATGCCCTCCCAAATCAAGCATCCAAAAGTGCCTCTATTCCTTAAATTCAACCCCCAATCTCATGGCGGGCTTCGTTTTTCAATTTGGCAAGATTCGGCCCGGCCAATCCCGGGAGGTTTTCCTGACTCCGCAGTCAGGAAATTTTTGATTTTTGGGCCAAAAATTATGCCCTCCCAAATCAAGCATCCAAAAGTGCCTCTAACCCTTAAATTCAACCCCCAATCTCATGGCGGGCTTCGTTTTTCAATTTGACCGGATTCGGCCCGGCCCATCCCGGAGGTTTTCCTGACTCCGCGGTCAGGAAATTTTTGATTTTTGGGCCAAAAATTATGCCCTCCCAAATCAAGCATCCAAAAGTGCCTCTACCCCTTAAATTCAACCCCGAATCTCATGGCGGGCTTCGTTTTTCAATTTGACCGGATTCGGCCCGGCCCATCCCGGGAGGTTTTCCTGACTCCGCGGTCAGGAAATTTTTATTTTTGGGCCAAAAATTATGCCCTCCCAAATCAAGCATCCAAAAGTGCCTCTAACCCTTAAATTCAACCCCCAATCTCATGGCGGGCTTCGTTTTTCAATTTGACCGGATAAGGCCCGGCCCATTCCGGGAGGTTTTCCTGACTCCGCGGTCAGGAAATTTTTCATTTTTGGGCCAAAAATTATGCCCTCCCAAATCAAGCATCCAAAAGTGCCTCTATCCCTTAAATTCAACCCCGAATCTCATGGCGGGCTTCGTTTTTCAATTTGACCGGATTCGGCCCGGCCCATCCCGGGAGGTTTTCCTGACTCCGCGGTCAGGAAATTTTTGATTTTTGGGCCAAAAATCATGCCCTCCCAAATCAAGCATCCAAAGGTGCCTCTAACCCTTAAATTCAACCCCGAATCTCATGGTGGGCTTCGTTTTTCAATTTGACCGGATTCGGCCCGGTCCATCCCGGGAGGTTTTCCTGACTCCGCGGTCAGGAAATATTTGATTTTTGGGCCAAAAATTATGCCCTCCCAAATCAAGCATCCAAAAGTGCCTCTAACCCTTAAATTCAACCCCCAATCTCATGGCGGGCTTCGTTTTTCAATTTGACCAGATTCGGCCCGGCCCATCCCGGGAGGTTTTCCTGACTCCGCGGTCAGGAAATTTTTGATTTTTGGGCCAAAAATTATGCCCTCCCAAATCAAGCATCCAAAAGTGCCTCTATCCCTTAAATTCAACCCCGAATCTCATGGCGGGCTTCGTTTTTCAATTTGGCAAGATTCGGCCCGGCCCATCCCTGGAGGTTTTCCTGACTCCGCGGTCAGGAAATTTTTGATTTTTGGGCCAAAAATTATGCCCTCCCAAATCAAGCATCCAAAAGTGCCTCTAACCCTTAAATTCAACCCCGAATCTCATGGCGGGCTTCATTTTTCAATTTGACCGGATTCGGCCCGGCCCATCCCGGGAGGTTTTCCTGACTCCGCGGTCAGGAAATTTTTGATTTTTGGGCCAAAAATTATGCCCTCCCAAATCAAGCATCCAAAAGTGCCTCTATTCCTTAAATTCAACCCCCAATCTCATGGCGGGCTTCGTTTTTCAATTTGGCAAGATTCGGCCCGGCCAATCCCGGGAGGTTTTCCTGACTCCGCAGTCAGGAAATTTTTGATTTTTGTGCCAAAAATTATGCCCTCCCAAATCAAGCATCCAAAAGTGCCTCTAACCCTTAAATTCAACCCCCAATCTCATGGCGGGCTTCGTTTTTCAATTTGACCGGATTCGGCCCGGCCCATCCCGGGAGGTTTTCCTGACTCCGCGGTCAGGAAATTTTTATTTTTGGGCCAAAAATTATGCCCTCCCAAATCAAGCATCCAAAAGTGCCTCTAACCCTTAAATTCAACCCCCAATCTCATGGCGGGCTTCGTTTTTCAATTTGACCGGATAAGGCCCGGCCCATTCCGGGAGGTTTTCCTGACTCCGCGGTCAGGAAATTTTTGATTTTTGGGCCAAAAATTATGCCCTCCCAAATCAAGCATCGAAAAGTGCCTCTATCCCTTAAATTCAACCCCCAATCTCATGGCGGGCTTCGTTTTTCAATTTGGCAAGATTCGGCCCGGCCCATCCCGGGAGGTTTTCCTGACTCTGCGGTCAGGAAATTTTTGATTTTTGGTCCAAAAATCATGCCCTCCCAAATCAAGCATCCAAAGGTGCCTCTAACCCTTAAATTCAACCCCCAATCTCATGGCGGGCTTCGTTTTTCAATTTGACCGGATTCGGCCCGGCCAATCCCGGGAGGTATTCCTGACTCCGCGGTCAGGAAATTTTTGATTTTTGGGCCAAAAATTATGCCCTCCCAAATCAAGCATCCAAAAGTGCCTCTATCCCTTAAATTCAACCCCGAATCTCATGGCGGGCTTCGTTTTTCAATTTGGCAAGATTCGGCCCGGCCCATCCCTGGAGGTTTTCCTGACTCCGCGGTCAGGAAATTTTTGATTTTTGGGCCAAAAATTATGCCCTCCCAAATCAAGCATCCAAAAGTGCCTCTAACCCTTAAATTCAACCCCGAATCTCATGGCGGGCTTCATTTTTCAATTTGACCGGATTCGGCCCGGCCCATCCCGGGAGGTTTTCCTGACTCCGCGGTCAGGAAATTTTTGATTTTTGGGCCAAAAATTATGCCCTCCCAAATCAAGCATCCAAAAGTGCCTCTATTCCTTAAATTCAACCCCCAATCTCATGGCGGGCTTCGTTTTTCAATTTGGCAAGATTCGGCCCGGCCCATCCCGGGAGGTTTTCCTGACTCCGCGGTCAGGAAATTTTTGATTTTTGGGCCAAAAATTATGCCCTCCCAAATCAAGCATCCAAAAGTGCCTCTAACCCTTAAATTCAACCCCGAATCTCATGGCGGGCTTCATTTTTCAATTTGACCGGATTCGGCCCGGCCCATCCCGGGAGGTTTTCCTGACTCCGCGGTCAGGAAATTTTTGATTTTTGGGCCAAAAATTATGCCCTCCCAAATCAAGCATCCAAAAGTGCCTCTATTCCTTAAATTCAACCCCCAATCTCATGGCGGGCTTCGTTTTTCAATTTGGCAAGATTCGGCCCGGCCAATCCCGGGAGGTTTTCCTGACTCCGCAGTCAGGAAATTTTTGATTTTTGGGCCAAAAATTATGCCCTCCCAAATCAAGCATCCAAAAGTGCCTCTAACCCTTAAATTCAACCCCCAATCTCATGGCGGGCTTCGTTTTTCAATTTGACCGGATTCGGCCCGGCCCATCCCGGAGGTTTTCCTGACTCCGCGGTCAGGAAATTTTTGATTTTTGGGCCAAAAATTATGCCCTCCCAAATCAAGCATCCAAAAGTGCCTCTACCCCTTAAATTCAACCCCGAATCTCATGGCGGGCTTCGTTTTTCAATTTGACCGGATTCGGCCCGGCCCATCCCGGGAGGTTTTCCTGACTCCGCGGTCAGGAAATTTTTATTTTTGGGCCAAAAATTATGCCCTCCCAAATCAAGCATCCAAAAGTGCCTCTAACCCTTAAATTCAACCCCCAATCTCATGGCGGGCTTCGTTTTTCAATTTGACCGGATAAGGCCCGGCCCATTCCGGGAGGTTTTCCTGACTCCGCAGTCAGGAAATTTTTGATTTTTGGGCCAAAAATTATGCCCTCCCAAATCAAGCATCGAAAAGTGCCTCTATCCCTTAAATTCAACCCCCAATCTCATGGCGGGCTTCGTTTTTCAATTTGGCAAGATTCGGCCCGGCCCATCCCGGGAGGTTTTCCTGACTCTGCGGTCAGGAAATTTTTGATTTTTGGTCCAAAAATCATGCCCTCCCAAATCAAGCATCCAAAGGTGCCTCTAACCCTTAAATTCAACCCCCAATCTCATGGCGGGCTTCGTTTTTCAATTTGACCGGATTCAGCCCGGCCAATCCCGGGAGGTATTCCTGACTCCGCGGTCAGGAAATTTTTGATTTTTGGGCCAAAAATTATGCCCTCCCAAATCAAGCATCCAAAAGTGCCTCTATCCCTTAAATTCAACCCCGAATCTCATGGCGGGCTTCGTTTTTCAATTTGGCAAGATTCGGCCCGGCCCATCCCTGGAGGTTTTCCTGACTCCGCGGTCAGGAAATTTTTGATTTTTGGGCCAAAAATTATGCCCTCCCAAATCAAGCATCCAAAAGTGCCTCTAACCCTTAAATTCAACCCCGAATCTCATGGCGGGCTTCATTTTTCAATTTGACCGGATTCGGCCCGGCCCATCCCGGGAGGTTTTCCTGACTCCGCGGTCAGGAAATTTTTGATTTTTGGGCCAAAAATTATGCCCTCCCAAATCAAGCATCCAAAAGTGCCTCTATTCCTTAAATTCAACCCCCAATCTCATGGCGGGCTTCGTTTTTCAATTTGGCAAGATTCGGCCCGGCCAATCCCGGGAGGTTTTCCTGACTCCGCAGTCAGGAAATTTTTGATTTTTGTGCCAAAAATTATGCCCTCCCAAATCAAGCATCCAAAAGTGCCTCTAACCCTTAAATTCAACCCCCAATCTCATGGCGGGCTTCGTTTTTCAATTTGACCGGATTCGGCCCGGCCCATCCCGGAGGTTTTCCTGACTCCGCGGTCAGGAAATTTTTGATTTTTGGGCCAAAAATTATGCCCTCCCAAATCAAGCATCCAAAAGTGCCTCTACCCCTTAAATTCAACCCCGAATCTCATGGCGGGCTTCGTTTTTCAATTTGACCGGATTCGGCCCGGCCCATCCCGGGAGGTTTTCCTGACTCCGCGGTCAGGAAATTTTTATTTTTGGGCCAAAAATTATGCCCTCCCAAATCAAGCATCCAAAAGTGCCTCTAACCCTTAAATTCAACCCCCAATCTCATGGCGGGCTTCGTTTTTCAATTTGACCGGATAAGGCCCGGCCCATTCCGGGAGGTTTTCCTGACTCCGCAGTCAGGAAATTTTTGATTTTTGGGCCAAAAATTATGCCCTCCCAAATCAAGCATCGAAAAGTGCCTCTATCCCTTAAATTCAACCCCCAATCTCATGGCGGGCTTCGTTTTTCAATTTGGCAAGATTCGGCCCGGCCCATCCCGGGAGGTTTTCCTGACTCTGCGGTCAGGAAATTTTTGATTTTTGGTCCAAAAATCATGCCCTCCCAAATCAAGCATCCAAAGGTGCCTCTAACCCTTAAATTCAACCCCCAATCTCATGGCGGGCTTCGTTTTTCAATTTGACCGGATTCGGCCCGGCCAATCCCGGGAGGTATTCCTGACTCCGCGGTCAGGAAATTTTTGATTTTTGGGCCAAAAATTATGCCCTCCCAAATCAAGCATCCAAAAGTGCCTCTATCCCTTAAATTCAACCCCGAATCTCATGGCGGGCTTCGTTTTTCAATTTGGCAAGATTCGGCCCGGCCCATCCCTGGAGGTTTTCCTGACTCCGCGGTCAGGAAATTTTTGATTTTTGGGCCAAAAATTATGCCCTCCCAAATCAAGCATCCAAAAGTGCCTCTAACCCTTAAATTCAACCCCGAATCTCATGGCGGGCTTCATTTTTCAATTTGACCGGATTCGGCCCGGCCCATCCCGGGAGGTTTTCCTGACTCCGCGGTCAGGAAATTTTTGATTTTTGGGCCAAAAATTATGCCCTCCCAAATCAAGCATCCAAAAGTGCCTCTATTCCTTAAATTCAACCCCCAATCTCATGGCGGGCTTCGTTTTTCAATTTGGCAAGATTCGGCCCGGCCAATCCCGGGAGGTTTTCCTGACTCCGCAGTCAGGAAATTTTTGATTTTTGGGCCAAAAATTATGCCCTCCCAAATCAAGCATCCAAAAGTGCCTCTAACCCTTAAATTCAACCCCCAATCTCATGGCGGGCTTCGTTTTTCAATTTGACCGGATTCGGCCCGGCCCATCCCGGAGGTTTTCCTGACTCCGCGGTCAGGAAATTTTTGATTTTTGGGCCAAAAATTATGCCCTCCCAAATCAAGCATCCAAAAGTGCCTCTACCCCTTAAATTCAACCCCGAATCTCATGGCGGGCTTCGTTTTTCAATTTGACCGGATTCGGCCCGGCCCATCCCGGGAGGTTTTCCTGACTCCGCGGTCAGGAAATTTTTATTTTTGGGCCAAAAATTATGCCCTCCCAAATCAAGCATCCAAAAGTGCCTCTAACCCTTAAATTCAACCCCCAATCTCATGGCGGGCTTCGTTTTTCAATTTGACCGGATAAGGCCCGGCCCATTCCGGGAGGTTTTCCTGACTCCGCGGTCAGGAAATTTTTCATTTTTGGGCCAAAAATTATGCCCTCCCAAATCAAGCATCCAAAAGTGCCTCTATCCCTTAAATTCAACCCCGAATCTCATGGCGGGCTTCGTTTTTCAATTTGACCGGATTCGGCCCGGCCCATCCCGGGAGGTTTTCCTGACTCCGCGGTCAGGAAATTTTTGATTTTTGGGCCAAAAATCATGCCCTCCCAAATCAAGCATCCAAAGGTGCCTCTAACCCTTAAATTCAACCCCGAATCTCATGGTGGGCTTCGTTTTTCAATTTGACCGGATTCGGCCCGGTCCATCCCGGGAGGTTTTCCTGACTCCGCGGTCAGGAAATATTTGATTTTTGGGCCAAAAATTATGCCCTCCCAAATCAAGCATCCAAAAGTGCCTCTAACCCTTAAATTCAACCCCCAATCTCATGGCGGGCTTCGTTTTTCAATTTGACCAGATTCGGCCCGGCCCATCCCGGGAGGTTTTCCTGACTCCGCGGTCAGGAAATTTTTGATTTTTGGGCCAAAAATTATGCCCTCCCAAATCAAGCATCGAAAAGTGCCTCTATCCCTTAAATTCAACCCCCAATCTCATGGCGGGCTTCGTTTTTCAATTTGGCAAGATTCGGCCCGGCCCATCCCGGGAGGTTTTCCTGACTCTGTGGTCAGGAAATTTTTGATTTTTGGTCCAAAAATCATGCCCTCCCAAATCAAGCATCCAAAGGTGCCTCTAACCCTTAAATTCAACCCCCAATCTCATGGCGGGCTTCGTTTTTCAATTTGACCGGATTCGGCCCGGCCAATCCCGGGAGGTATTCCTGACTCCGCGGTCAGGAAATTTTTGATTTTTGGGCCAAAAATTATGCCCTCCCAAATCAAGCATCCAAAAGTGCCTCTATCCCTTAAATTCAACCCCGAATCTCATGGCGGGCTTCGTTTTTCAATTTGGCAAGATTCGGCCCGGCCCATCCCTGGAGGTTTTCCTGACTCCGCGGTCAGGAAATTTTTGATTTTTGGGCCAAAAATTATGCCCTCCCAAATCAAGCATCCAAAAGTGCCTCTAACCCTTAAATTCAACCCCGAATCTCATGGCCGGCTTCATTTTTCAATTTGACCGGATTCGGCCCGGCCCATCCCGGGAGGTTTTCCTGACTCCGCGGTCAGGAAATTTTTGATTTTTGGGCCAAAAATTATGCCCTCCCAAATCAAGCATCCAAAAGTGCCTCTATTCCTTAAATTCAACCCCCAATCTCATGGCGGGCTTCGTTTTTCAATTTGGCAAGATTCGGCCCGGCCAATCCCGGGAGGTTTTCCTGACTCCGCAGTCAGGAAATTTTTGATTTTTGGGCCAAAAATTATGCCCTCCCAAATCAAGCATCCAAAAGTGCCTCTATCCCTTAAATTCAACCCTGAATCTCATGGCGGGCTTCGTTTTTCAATTTGGCAAGATTCGGCCCGGCCCATCCCGGGAGGTTTTCCTGACTCCGCGGTCAGGAAATTTTTATTTTTGGGCCAAAAATTATGCCCTCCCAAATCAAGCATCCAAAAGTGCCTCTATCCCTTAAATTCAACCCCGAATCTCATGGCGGGCTTCGTTTTTCAATTTGACCGGATTAGGCCCGGCCCATCCCGGGAGGTTTTCCTGACTCCGCGGTCAGGACATTTTTGATTTTTGGGCCAAAAATTATGCCCTCCCAAATCAAGCATCCAAAAGTGCCTCTACCCCTTAAATTCAACCCCGAATCTCATGGCGGGCTTCATTTTTCAATTTGACCGGATTCGGCCCGGCCCATCCCGGGAGGTTTTCCTGACTCCGCGGTCAGGAAATTTTTATTTTTGGGCCAAAAATTATGCCCTCCCAAATCAAGCATCCAAAAGTGCCTCTAACCCTTAAATTCAACCCCCAATCTCATGGCGGGCTTCGTTTTTCAATTTGACCGGATAAGGCCCGGCCCATTCCGGGAGGTTTTCCTGACTCCGCGGTCAGGAAATATTTCATTTTTGGGCCAAAAATTATGCCCTCCCAAATCAAGCATCCAAAAGTGCCTCTATCCCTTAAATTCAACCCCGAATCTCATGGCGGGCTTCGTTTTTCAATTTGACCGGATTCGGCCCGGCCCATCCCGGGAGGTTTTCCTGACTCCGCGGTCAGGAAATTTTTGATTTTTGGGCCAAAAATCATGCCCTCCCAAATCAAGCATCCAAAGGTGCCTCTAACCCTTAAATTCAACCCCGAATCTCATGGCGGGCTTCGTTTTTCAATTTGACCGGATTCGGCCCGGCCCATCCCGTGAGGTTTTCCTGACTCCGCGGTCAGGAAATTTTTGATTTTTGGGCCAAAAATTATGCCCTCCCAAATCAAGCATCCAAAAGTGCCTCTATCCCTTAAATTCAACCCCGAATCTCATGGCGGGCTTCGTTTTTCAATTTGACCGGATTCGGCCCGGCCCATCCCGGGAGGTTTTCCTGACTCCGCGGTCAGGAAATTTTTATTTTTGGGCCAAAAATTATGCCCTCCCAAATCAAGCATCCAAAAGTGCCTCTATCCCTTAAATTCAAACCCGAATCTCATGGCAGGCTTCGTTTTTCAATTTGACCGGATTCGGCCCGGCCCATCCCGGGAGGTTTTCCTGACTCCGCGGTCAGGACATTTTTGATTTTTGGGCCAAAAATTATGCCCTCCCAAATCAAGCATCCAAAAGTGCCTCTAACCCTTAAATTCAACCCCCAATCTCATGGCGGGCTTCGTTTTTCAATTTGGCAAGATTCGGCCCGGCCCATCCCGGGAGGTTTTCCTGACTCCGCGGTCAGGAAATTTTTGATTTTGGGGCCAAAAATTATGCCCTCCCAAATCAAGCATCCAAAAGTGCCTCTAACCCTTAAATTCAACCCCGAATCTCATGGCGGGCTTCGTTTTTCAATTTGACCAGATTCGGACCGGCCCATCCCGGGAGGTTTTCCTGACTCCGCGGTCAGGAAATTTTTGATTTTTGGGCCAAAAATTATGCCCTCCCAAATCAAGCATCCAAAAGTGCCTCTAACCCTTAAATTCAACCCCGAATGTCATGGCGGGCTTCGTTTTTCAATTTGACCGGATTCGGCCCGGCCCATCCCGGGAGGGTTTCCTGACTCCGCGGTCAGGAAATTTTTGATTTTTGGGCCAAAAATTATGCCCTCCCAAATCAAGCATCCAAAAGTGCCTCTATCCCTTAAATTCAACCCCGAATCTCATGGCGGGCTTCGTTTTTCAATTTGACCGGATTCGGCCCGGCCCATCCCGGGAGGTTTTCCTGACTCCGCGGTCAGGAAATTTTTATTTTTGGGCCAAAAATTATGCCCTCCCAAATCAAGCATCCAAAAGTGCCTCTATCCCTTAAATTCAACCCCGAATCTCATGGCAGGCTTCGTTTTTCAATTTGACCGGATTCGGCCCGGCCCATCCCGGGAGGTTTTCCTGACTCCGCGGTCAGGACATTTTTGATTTTTGGGCCAAAAATTATGCCCTCCCAAATCAAGCATCCAAAAGTGCCTCTAACCCTTAAATTCAACCCCCAATCTCATGGCGGGCTTCGTTTTTCAATTTGGCAAGATTCGGCCCGGCCCATCCCGGGAGGTTTTCCTGACTCCGCAGTCAGGAAATTTTTGATTTTTGGGCCAAAAATTATGCCCTCCCAAATCAAGCATCCAAAAGTGCCTCTAACCCTTAAATTCAACCCCCAATCTCATGGCGGGCTTCGTTTTTCAATTTGGCAAGATGCGGCCCGGCCCATCCCGGGAGGTTTTCCTGACTCCGCAGTCAGGAAATTTTTGATTTTTGGGCCAAAAATTATGCCCTCCCAAATCAAGCATCCAAAAGTGCCTCTATCCCTTAAATTCAACCCCGAATCTCATGGCGGGCTTCGTTTTTCAATTTGGCAAGATTCGGCCCGGACCATCCCGGGAGGTTTTCCTGACTCCGCAGTCAGGAAATTTTTGATTTTTGGGCCAAAAATTATGCCCTCCCAAATCAAGCATCCAAAAGTGCCTCTATCCCTTAAATTCAACCCCGAATCTCATGGCGGGCTTCGTTTTTCAATTTGGCAAGATTCGGCCCGGCCCATCCCTGGAGGTTTTCCTGACTCCGCGGTCAGGAAATTTTTGATTTTTGGGCCAAAAATTATGCCCTCCCAAATCAAGCATCCAAAAGTGCCTCTAACCCTTAAATTCAACCCCGAATCTCATGGCCGGCTTCATTTTTCAATTTGACCGGATTCGGCCCGGCCCATCCCGGGAGGTTTTCCTGACTCCGCGGTCAGGAAATTTTTGATTTTTGGGCCAAAAATTATGCCCTCCCAAATCAAGCATCCAAAAGTGCCTCTATTCCTTAAATTCAACCCCCAATCTCATGGCGGGCTTCGTTTTTCAATTTGGCAAGATTCGGCCCGGCCAATCCCGGGAGGTTTTCCTGACTCCGCAGTCAGGAAATTTTTGATTTTTGGGCCAAAAATTATGCCCTCCCAAATCAAGCATCCAAAAGTGCCTCTATCCCTTAAATTCAACCCTGAATCTCATGGCGGGCTTCGTTTTTCAATTTGGCAAGATTCGGCCCGGCCCATCCCGGGAGGTTTTCCTGACTCCGCGGTCAGGAAATTTTTATTTTTGGGCCAAAAATTATGCCCTCCCAAATCAAGCATCCAAAAGTGCCTCTATCCCTTAAATTCAACCCCGAATCTCATGGCGGGCTTCGTTTTTCAATTTGACCGGATTAGGCCCGGCCCATCCCGGGAGGTTTTCCTGACTCCGCGGTCAGGACATTTTTGATTTTTGGGCCAAAAATTATGCCCTCCCAAATCAAGCATCCAAAAGTGCCTCTACCCCTTAAATTCAACCCCGAATCTCATGGCGGGCTTCATTTTTCAATTTGACCGGATTCGGCCCGGCCCATCCCGGGAGGTTTTCCTGACTCCGCGGTCAGGAAATTTTTATTTTTGGGCCAAAAATTATGCCCTCCCAAATCAAGCATCCAAAAGTGCCTCTAACCCTTAAATTCAACCCCCAATCTCATGGCGGGCTTCGTTTTTCAATTTGACCGGATAAGGCCCGGCCCATTCCGGGAGGTTTTCCTGACTCCGCGGTCAGGAAATATTTCATTTTTGGGCCAAAAATTATGCCCTCCCAAATCAAGCATCCAAAAGTGCCTCTATCCCTTAAATTCAACCCCGAATCTCATGGCGGGCTTCGTTTTTCAATTTGACCGGATTCGGCCCGGCCCATCCCGGGAGGTTTTCCTGACTCCGCGGTCAGGAAATTTTTGATTTTTGGGCCAAAAATCATGCCCTCCCAAATCAAGCATCCAAAGGTGCCTCTAACCCTTAAATTCAACCCCGAATCTCATGGCGGGCTTCGTTTTTCAATTTGACCGGATTCGGCCCGGCCCATCCCGTGAGGTTTTCCTGACTCCGCGGTCAGGAAATTTTTGATTTTTGGGCCAAAAATTATGCCCTCCCAAATCAAGCATCCAAAAGTGCCTCTATCCCTTAAATTCAACCCCGAATCTCATGGCGGGCTTCGTTTTTCAATTTGACCGGATTCGGCCCGGCCCATCCCGGGAGGTTTTCCTGACTCCGCGGTCAGGAAATTTTTATTTTTGGGCCAAAAATTATGCCCTCCCAAATCAAGCATCCAAAAGTGCCTCTATCCCTTAAATTCAAACCCGAATCTCATGGCAGGCTTCGTTTTTCAATTTGACCGGATTCGGCCCGGCCCATCCCGGGAGGTTTTCCTGACTCCGCGGTCAGGACATTTTTGATTTTTGGGCCAAAAATTATGCCCTCCCAAATCAAGCATCCAAAAGTGCCTCTAACCCTTAAATTCAACCCCCAATCTCATGGCGGGCTTCGTTTTTCAATTTGGCAAGATTCGGCCCGGCCCATCCCGGGAGGTTTTCCTGACTCCGCGGTCAGGAAATTTTTGATTTTGGGGCCAAAAATTATGCCCTCCCAAATCAAGCATCCAAAAGTGCCTCTAACCCTTAAATTCAACCCCGAATCTCATGGCGGGCTTCGTTTTTCAATTTGACCAGATTCGGACCGGCCCATCCCGGGAGGTTTTCCTGACTCCGCGGTCAGGAAATTTTTGATTTTTGGGCCAAAAATTATGCCCTCCCAAATCAAGCATCCAAAAGTGCCTCTAACCCTTAAATTCAACCCCGAATGTCATGGCGGGCTTCGTTTTTCAATTTGACCGGATTCGGCCCGGCCCATCCCGGGAGGGTTTCCTGACTCCGCGGTCAGGAAATTTTTGATTTTTGGGCCAAAAATTATGCCCTCCCAAATCAAGCATCCAAAAGTGCCTCTATCCCTTAAATTCAACCCCGAATCTCATGGCGGGCTTCGTTTTTCAATTTGACCGGATTCGGCCCGGCCCATCCCGGGAGGTTTTCCTGACTCCGCGGTCAGGAAATTTTTATTTTTGGGCCAAAAATTATGCCCTCCCAAATCAAGCATCCAAAAGTGCCTCTATCCCTTAAATTCAACCCCGAATCTCATGGCAGGCTTCGTTTTTCAATTTGACCGGATTCGGCCCGGCCCATCCCGGGAGGTTTTCCTGACTCCGCGGTCAGGACATTTTTGATTTTTGGGCCAAAAATTATGCCCTCCCAAATCAAGCATCCAAAAGTGCCTCTAACCCTTAAATTCAACCCCCAATCTCATGGCGGGCTTCGTTTTTCAATTTGGCAAGATTCGGCCCGGCCCATCCCAGGAGGTTTTCCTGACTCCGCAGTCAGGAAATTTTTGATTTTTGGGCCAAAAATTATGCCCTCCCAAATCAAGCATCCAAAAGTGCCTCTAACCCTTAAATTCAACCCCCAATCTCATGGCGGGCTTCGTTTTTCAATTTGGCAAGATGCGGCCCGGCCCATCCCGGGAGGTTTTCCTGACTCCGCAGTCAGGAAATTTTTGATTTTTGGGCCAAAAATTATGCCCTCCCAAATCAAGCATCCAAAAGTGCCTCTATCCCTTAAATTCAACCCCGAATCTCATGGCGGGCTTCGTTTTTCAATTTGGCAAGATTCGGCCCGGACCATCCCGGGAGGTTTTCCTGACTCCGCAGTCAGGAAATTTTTGATTTTTGGGCCAAAAATTATGCCCTCCCAAATCAAGCATCCAAAAGTGCCTCTATCCCTTAAATTCAACCCCGAATCTCATGGCGGGCTTCGTTTTTCAATTTGACCGGATTCGGCCCGGCCCATCCCGGGAGGTTTTCCTGACTCCGCGGTCAGGAAATTTTTATTTTTGGGCCAAAAATTATGCCCTCCCAAATCAAGCATCCAAAAGTGCCTCTATCCCTTAAATTCAAACCCGAATCTCATGGCAGGCTTCGTTTTTCAATTTGACCGGATTCGGCCCGGCCCATCCCGGGAGGTTTTCCTGACTCCGCGGTCAGGACATTTTTGATTTTTGGGCCAAAAATTATGCCCTCCCAAATCAAGCATCCAAAAGTGCCTCTAACCCTTAAATTCAACCCCCAATCTCATGGCGGGCTTCGTTTTTCAATTTGGCAAGATTCGGCCCGGCCCATCCCGGGAGGTTTTCCTGACTCCGCGGTCAGGAAATTTTTGATTTTGGGGCCAAAAATTATGCCCTCCCAAATCAAGCATCCAAAAGTGCCTCTAACCCTTAAATTCAACCCCGAATCTCATGGCGGGCTTCGTTTTTCAATTTGACCAGATTCGGACCGGCCCATCCCGGGAGGTTTTCCTGACTCCGCGGTCAGGAAATTTTTGATTTTTGGGCCAAAAATTATGCCCTCCCAAATCAAGCATCCAAAAGTGCCTCTAACCCTTAAATTCAACCCCGAATGTCATGGCGGGCTTCGTTTTTCAATTTGACCGGATTCGGCCCGGCCCATCCCGGGAGGGTTTCCTGACTCCGCGGTCAGGAAATTTTTGATTTTTGGGCCAAAAATTATGCCCTCCCAAATCAAGCATCCAAAAGTGCCTCTATCCCTTAAATTCAACCCCGAATCTCATGGCGGGCTTCGTTTTTCAATTTGACCGGATTCGGCCCGGCCCATCCCGGGAGGTTTTCCTGACTCCGCGGTCAGGAAATTTTTATTTTTGGGCCAAAAATTATGCCCTCCCAAATCAAGCATCCAAAAGTGCCTCTATCCCTTAAATTCAACCCCGAATCTCATGGCAGGCTTCGTTTTTCAATTTGACCGGATTCGGCCCGGCCCATCCCGGGAGGTTTTCCTGACTCCGCGGTCAGGACATTTTTGATTTTTGGGCCAAAAATTATGCCCTCCCAAATCAAGCATCCAAAAGTGCCTCTAACCCTTAAATTCAACCCCCAATCTCATGGCGGGCTTCGTTTTTCAATTTGGCAAGATTCGGCCCGGCCCATCCCGGGAGGTTTTCCTGACTCCGCAGTCAGGAAATTTTTGATTTTTGGGCCAAAAATTATGCCCTCCCAAATCAAGCATCCAAAATTGCCTCTATCCCTTAAATTCAACCCCGAATCTCATGGCGGGCTTCGTTTTTCAATTTGGCAAGATTCGGCCCGGCCCATCCCGGGAGGTTTTCCTGACTCCGCGGTCAGGAAATTTTTGATTTTGGGGCCAAAAATTATGCCCTCCCAAATCAAGCATCCAAAAGTGCCTCTAACCCTTAAATTCAACCCCGAATCTCATGGCGGGCTTCGTTTTTCAATTTGACCGGATTCGGCCCGGCCTATCCCGGGAGGTTTTCCTGACTCCGCGGTCAGGAAATTTTTGATTTTTGGGCCAAAAATTATGCCCTCCCAAATCAAGCATCCAAAAGTGCCTCTAACCCTTAAATTCAACCCCGAATGTCATGGCGGGCTTCGTTTTTCAATTTGACCGGATTCGGCCCGGCCCATCCCGGGAGGTTTTCCTGACTCCGCGGTCTGGAAATTTTTATTTTTGGGCCAAAAATTATGCCCTCCCAAATCAAGCATCCAAAAGTGCCTCTATCCCTTAAATTCAACCCCGAATCTCATGGCGGGCTTCGTTTTTCAATTTGACCGGATTCGGCCCGGCCCATCCCGGGAGGTTTTCCTGACTCCGCAGTCAGGAAATTTTTGATTTTTGGGCCAAAAATTATGCCCTCCCAAATCAAGCATCCAAAAGTGCCTCTAACCCTTAAATTCAACCCCCAATCTCATGGCGGGCTTCGTTTTTCAATTTGGCAAGATGCGGCCCGGCCCATCCCGGGAGGTTTTCCTGACTCCGCAGTCAGGAAATTTTTGATTTTTGGGCCAAAAATTATGCCCTCCCAAATCAAGCATCCAAAAGTGCCTCTATCCCTTAAATTCAACCCCGAATCTCATGGCGGGCTTCGTTTTTCAATTTGGCAAGATTCGGCCCGGACCATCCCGGGAGGTTTTCCTGACTCCGCAGTCAGGAAATTTTTGATTTTTGGGCCAAAAATTATGCCCTCCCAAATCAAGCATCCAAAAGTGCCTCTATCCCTTAAATTCAACCCCGAATCTCATGGCGGGCTTCGTTTTTCAATTTGGCAAGATTCGGCCCGGCCCATCCCGGGAGGTTTTCCTGACTCCGCAGTCAGGAAATTTTTGATTTTTGGGCCAAAAATTATGCCCTCCCAAATCAAGCATCCAAAAGTGCCTCTAACCCTTAAATTCAACCCCGAATCTCATGGCGGGCTTCGTTTTTCAATTTGACCGGATTCGGCCCGGCCCATCCCGGGAGGTTTTCCTGACTCCGCGGTCAGGAAATTTTTGATTTTTGGGCCAAAAATTATGCCCTCCCAAATCAAGCATCCAAAAGTGCCTCTATCCCTTAAATTCAACCCCGAATCTCATGGCGAGCTTCGTTTTTCAATTTGGCAAGATTCGGCCCGGCCCATCCCGGGAGGTTTTCCTGACTCCGCGGTCAGGACATTTTTGATTTTTGGGCCAAAAATTATGCCCTCCCAAATCAAGCATCCAAAAGTGCCTCTAACCCTTAAATTCAACCCCCAATCTCATGGCGGGCTTCGTTTTTCAATTTGGCAAGATTCGGCCCGGCCCATCCCGGGAGGTTTTCCTGACTCCGCAGTCAGGAAATTTTTGATTTTTGGGCCAAAAATTATGCCCTCCCAAATCAAGCATCCAAAAGTGCCTCTAACCCTTAAATTCAACCCCGAATCTCATGGCGGGCTTCGTTTTTCAATTTGACCGGATTCGGCCCGGCCCATCCCGGGAGGTTTTCCTGACTCCGCGGTCAGGAAATTTTTGATTTTTGGGCCAAAAATTATGCCCTCCCAAATCAAGCATCCAAAAGTGCCTCTAACCCTTAAATTCAACCCCGAATGTCATGGCGGGCTTCGTTTTTCAATTTGACCGGATTCGGCCCGGCCCATCCCGGGAGGTTTTCCTGACTCCGCGGTCAGGAAATTTTTATTTTTGGGCCAAAAATTATGCCCTCCCAAATCAAGCATCCAAAAGTGCCTCTATCCCTTAAATTCAACCCCGAATCTCATGGCGGGCTTCGTTTTTCAATTTGACCGGATTCGGCCCGGCCCATCCCGGGAGGTTTTCCTGACTCCGCGGTCAGGAAATTTTTATTTTTGGGCCAAAAATTATGCCCTCCCAAATCAAGCATCCAAAAGTGCCTCTATCCCTTAAATTCAACCCCGAATCTCATGGCAGGCTTCGTTTTTCAATTTGACCGGATTCGGCCCGGCCCATCCCGGGAGGTTTTCCTGACTCCGCGGTCAGGACATTTTTGATTTTTGGGCCAAAAATTATGCCCTCCCAAATCAAGCATCCAAAAGTGCCTCTAACCCTTAAATTCAACCCCCAATCTCATGGCGGGCTTCGTTTTTCAATTTGGCAAGATTCGGCCCGGCCCATCCCGGGAGGTTTTCCTGACTCCGCAGTCAGGAAATTTTTGATTTTTGGGCCAAAAATTATGCCCTCCCAAATCAAGCATCCAAAATTGCCTCTATCCCTTAAATTCAACCCCGAATCTCATGGCGGGCTTCGTTTTTCAATTTGGCAAGATTCGGCCCGGCCCATCCCGGGAGGTTTTCCTGACTCCGCGGTCAGGAAATTTTTGATTTTGGGGCCAAAAATTATGCCCTCCCAAATCAAGCATCCAAAAGTGCCTCTAACCCTTAAATTCAACCCCGAATCTCATGGCGGGCTTCGTTTTTCAATTTGACCGGATTCGGCCCGGCCTATCCCAGGAGGTTTTCCTGACTCCGCGGTCAGGAAATTTTTGATTTTTGGGCCAAAAATTATGCCCTCCCAAATCAAGCATCCAAAAGTGCCTCTAACCCTTAAATTCAACCCCGAATGTCATGGCGGGCTTCGTTTTTCAATTTGACCGGATTCGGCCCGGCCCATCCCGGGAGGTTTTCCTGACTCCGCGGTCTGGAAATTTTTATTTTTGGGCCAAAAATTATGCCCTCCCAAATCAAGCATCCAAAAGTGCCTCTATCCCTTAAATTCAACCCCGAATCTCATGGCGGGCTTCGTTTTTCAATTTGACCGGATTCGGCCCGGCCCATCCCGGGAGGTTTTCCTGACTCGGCAGTCAGGAAATTTTTGATTTTTGGGCCAAAAATTATGCCCTCCCAAATCAAGCATCCAAAAGTGCCTCTATCCCTTAAATTCAACCCCGAATCTCATGGCGGGCTTCGTTTTTCAATTTGGCAAGATTCGGCCCGGCCCATCCCGGGAGGTTTTCCTGACTCCGCAGTCAGGAAATTTTTGATTTTTGGGCCAAAAATTATGCCCTCCCAAATCAAGCATCCAAAAGTGCCTCTATCCCTTAAATTCAACCCCGAATCTCATGGCGGGCTTCGTTTTTCAATTTGGCAAGATTCGGCCCGGCCCATCCCGGGAGGTTTTCCTGACTCCGCGGTCAGGAAATTTTTATTTTTGGGCCAAAAATTATGCCCTCCCAAATCAAGCATCCAAAAGTGCCTCTATCCCTTAAATTCAACCCCGAATCTCATGGCAGGCTTCGTTTTTCAATTTGACCGGATTCGGCCCGGCCCATCCCGGGAGGTTTTCCTGACTCCGCGGTCAGGACATTTTTGATTTTTGGGCCAAAAATTATGCCCTCCCAAATCAAGCATCCAAAAGTGCCTCTAACCCTTAAATTCAACCCCCAATCTCATGGCGGGCTTCGTTTTTCAATTTGGCAAGATTCGGCCCGGCCCATCCCGGGAGGTTTTCCTGACTCCGCAGTCAGGAAATTTTTGATTTTTGGGCCAAAAATTATGCCCTCCCAAATCAAGCATCCAAAATTGCCTCTATCCCTTAAATTCAACCCCGAATCTCATGGCGGGCTTCGTTTTTCAATTTGGCAAGATTCGGCCCGGCCCATCCCGGGAGGTTTTCCTGACTCCGCGGTCAGGAAATTTTTGATTTTGGGGCCAAAAATTATGCCCTCCCAAATCAAGCATCCAAAAGTGCCTCTAACCCTTAAATTCAACCCCGAATCTCATGGCGGGCTTCGTTTTTCAATTTGACCGGATTCGGCCCGGCCTATCCCAGGAGGTTTTCCTGACTCCGCGGTCAGGAAATTTTTGATTTTTGGGCCAAAAATTATGCCCTCCCAAATCAAGCATCCAAAAGTGCCTCTAACCCTTAAATTCAACCCCGAATGTCATGGCGGGCTTCGTTTTTCAATTTGACCGGATTCGGCCCGGCCCATCCCGGGAGGTTTTCCTGACTCCGCGGTCTGGAAATTTTTATTTTTGGGCCAAAAATTATGCCCTCCCAAATCAAGCATCCAAAAGTGCCTCTATCCCTTAAATTCAACCCCGAATCTCATGGCGGGCTTCGTTTTTCAATTTGACCGGATTCGGCCCGGCCCATCCCGGGAGGTTTTCCTGACTCGGCAGTCAGGAAATTTTTGATTTTTGGGCCAAAAATTATGCCCTCCCAAATCAAGCATCCAAAAGTGCCTCTATCCCTTAAATTCAACCCCGAATCTCATGGCGGGCTTCGTTTTTCAATTTGGCAAGATTCGGCCCGGCCCATCCCGGGAGGTTTTCCTGACTCCGCAGTCAGGAAATTTTTGATTTTTGGGCCAAAAATTATGCCCTCCCAAATCAAGCATCCAAAAGTGCCTCTATCCCTTAAATTCAACCCCGAATCTCATGGCGGGCTTCGTTTTTCAATTTGGCAAGATTCGGCCCGGCCCATCCCGGGAGGTTTTCCTGACTCCGCAGTCAGGAAATTTTTGATTTTTGGGCCAAAAATTATGCCCTCCCAAATCAAGCATCCAAAAGTGCCTCTATCCCTTAAATTCAACCCCGAATCTCATGGCGGGCTTCGTTTTTCAATTTGGCAAGATTCGGCCCGGCCCATCCCGGGAGGTTTTCCTGACTCGGCAGTCAGGAAATTTTTGATTTTTGGGCCAAAAATTATGCCCTCCCAAATCAAGCATCCAAAAGTGCCTCTAACCCTTAAATTCAACCCCGAATCTCATGGCGGGCTTCGTTTTTCAATTTGACCGGATTCGGCCCGGCCCATCCCGGGAGGTTTTCCTGACTCCGCGGTCAGGAAATTTTTATTTTTGGGCCAAAAATTATGCCCTCCCAAATCAAGCATCCAAAAGTGCCTCTAACCCTTAAATTCAACCCCCAATCTCATGGCGGGCTTCGTTTTTCAATTTGACCGGATAAGGCCCGGCCCATTCCGGGAGGTTTTCCTGACTCCGCGGTCAGGAAATTTTTCATTTTTGGGCCAAAAATTATGCCCTCCCAAATCAAGCATCCAAAAGTGCCTCTATCCCTTAAATTCAACCCCGAATCTCATGGCGGGCTTCGTTTTTCAATTTGACCGGATTCGGCCCGGCCCATCCCGGGAGGTTTTCCTGACTCCGCGGTCAGGAAATTTTTGATTTTTGGGCCAAAAATTATGCCCTCCCAAATCAAGCATCCAAAAGTGCCTCTATTCCTTAAATTCAACCCCCAATCTCATGGCGGGCTTCGTTTTTCAATTTGGCAAGATTCGGCCCGGCCCATCCCGGGAGGTTTTCCTGACTCCGCGGTCAGGAAATTTTTGATTTTTGGGCCAAAAATTATGCCCTCCCAAATCAAGCATCCAAAAGTGCCTCTAACCCTTAAATTCAACCCCGAATCTCATGGCGGGCTTCATTTTTCAATTTGACCGGATTCGGCCCGGCCCATCCCGGGAGGTTTTCCTGACTCCGCGGTCAGGAAATTTTTGATTTTTGGGCCAAAAATTATGCCCTCCCAAATCAAGCATCCAAAAGTGCCTCTATTCCTTAAATTCAACCCCCAATCTCATGGCGGGCTTCGTTTTTCAATTTGGCAAGATTCGGCCCGGCCAATCCCGGGAGGTTTTCCTGACTCCGCAGTCAGGAAATTTTTGATTTTTGGGCCAAAAATTATGCCCTCCCAAATCAAGCATCCAAAAGTGCCTCTAACCCTTAAATTCAACCCCCAATCTCATGGCGGGCTTCGTTTTTCAATTTGACCGGATTCGGCCCGGCTCATCCCGGAGGTTTTCCTGACTCCGCGGTCAGGAAATTTTTGATTTTTGGGCCAAAAATTATGCCCTCCCAAATCAAGCATCCAAAAGTGCCTCTACCCCTTAAATTCAACCCCGAATCTCATGGCGGGCTTCGTTTTTCAATTTGACCGGATTCGGCCCGGCCCATCCCGGGAGGTTTTCCTGACTCCGCGGTCAGGAAATTTTTATTTTTGGGCCAAAAATTATGCCCTCCCAAATCAAGCATCCAAAAGTGCCTCTAACCCTTAAATTCAACCCCCAATCTCATGGCGGGCTTCGTTTTTCAATTTGACCGGATAAGGCCCGGCCCATTCCGGGAGGTTTTCCTGACTCCGCAGTCAGGAAATTTTTGATTTTTGGGCCAAAAATTATGCCCTCCCAAATCAAGCATCGAAAAGTGCCTCTATCCCTTAAATTCAACCCCCAATCTCATGGCGGGCTTCGTTTTTCAATTTGGCAAGATTCGGCCCGGCCCATCCCGGGAGGTTTTCCTGACTCTGCGGTCAGGAAATTTTTGATTTTTGGTCCAAAAATCATGCCCTCCCAAATCAAGCATCCAAAGGTGCCTCTAACCCTTAAATTCAACCCCCAATCTCATGGCGGGCTTCGTTTTTCAATTTGACCGGATTCGGCCCGGCCAATCCCGGGAGGTATTCCTGACTCCGCGGTCAGGAAATTTTTGATTTTTGGGCCAAAAATTATGCCCTCCCAAATCAAGCATCCAAAAGTGCCTCTATCCCTTAAATTCAACCCCGAATCTCATGGCGGGCTTCGTTTTTCAATTTGGCAAGATTCGGCCCGGCCCATCCCTGGAGGTTTTCCTGACTCCGCGGTCAGGAAATTTTTGATTTTTGGGCCAAAAATTATGCCCTCCCAAATCAAGCATCCAAAAGTGCCTCTAACCCTTAAATTCAACCCCGAATCTCATGGCGGGCTTCATTTTTCAATTTGACCGGATTCGGCCCGGCCCATCCCGGGAGGTTTTCCTGACTCCGCGGTCAGGAAATTTTTGATTTTTGGGCCAAAAATTATGCCCTCCCAAATCAAGCATCCAAAAGTGCCTCTATTCCTTAAATTCAACCCCCAATCTCATGGCGGGCTTCGTTTTTCAATTTGGCAAGATTCGGCCCGGCCAATCCCGGGAGGTTTTCCTGACTCCGCAGTCAGGAAATTTTTGATTTTTGGGCCAAAAATTATGCCCTCCCAAATCAAGCATCCAAAAGTGCCTCTAACCCTTAAATTCAACCCCCAATCTCATGGCGGGCTTCGTTTTTCAATTTGACCGGATTCGGCCCGGCCCATCCCGGAGGTTTTCCTGACTCCGCGGTCAGGAAATTTTTGATTTTTGGGCCAAAAATTATGCCCTCCCAAATCAAGCATCCAAAAGTGCCTCTACCCCTTAAATTCAACCCCGAATCTCATGGCGGGCTTCGTTTTTCAATTTGACCGGATTCGGCCCGGCCCATCCCGGGAGGTTTTCCTGACTCCGCGGTCAGGAAATTTTTATTTTTGGGCCAAAAATTATGCCCTCCCAAATCAAGCATCCAAAAGTGCCTCTAACCCTTAAATTCAACCCCCAATCTCATGGCGGGCTTCGTTTTTCAATTTGACCGGATAAGGCCCGGCCCATTCCGGGAGGTTTTCCTGACTCCGCAGTCAGGAAATTTTTGATTTTTGGGCCAAAAATTATGCCCTCCCAAATCAAGCATCGAAAAGTGCCTCTATCCCTTAAATTCAACCCCCAATCTCATGGCGGGCTTCGTTTTTCAATTTGGCAAGATTCGGCCCGGCCCATCCCGGGAGGTTTTCCTGACTCTGCGGTCAGGAAATTTTTGATTTTTGGTCCAAAAATCATGCCCTCCCAAATCAAGCATCCAAAGGTGCCTCTAACCCTTAAATTCAACCCCCAATCTCATGGCGGGCTTCGTTTTTCAATTTGACCGGATTCGGCCCGGCCAATCCCGGGAGGTATTCC
The DNA here is from genome assembly GCA_023362775.1 of Charina bottae. Classification (NCBI taxonomy): domain Eukaryota; kingdom Metazoa; phylum Chordata; class Lepidosauria; order Squamata; family Charinaidae; genus Charina; species Charina bottae. The sequence goes on from JALMGJ010000016.1 coordinate 4,631,701, forward strand.
TGACTCCGCGGTCAGGAAATTTTTGATTTTTGGGCCAAAAATTATGCCCTCCCAAATCAAGCATCCAAAAGTGCCTCTATCCCTTAAATTCAACCCCGAATCTCATGGCGGGCTTCGTTTTTCAATTTGGCAAGATTCGGCCCGGCCCATCCCTGGAGGTTTTCCTGACTCCGCGGTCAGGAAATTTTTGATTTTTGGGCCAAAAATTATGCCCTCCCAAATCAAGCATCCAAAAGTGCCTCTAACCCTTAAATTCAACCCCGAATCTCATGGCGGGCTTCATTTTTCAATTTGACCGGATTCGGCCCGGCCCATCCCGGGAGGTTTTCCTGACTCCGCGGTCAGGAAATTTTTGATTTTTGGGCCAAAAATTATGCCCTCCCAAATCAAGCATCCAAAAGTGCCTCTATTCCTTAAATTCAACCCCCAATCTCATGGCGGGCTTCGTTTTTCAATTTGGCAAGATTCGGCCCGGCCAATCCCGGGAGGTTTTCCTGACTCCGCAGTCAGGAAATTTTTGATTTTTGGGCCAAAAATTATGCCCTCCCAAATCAAGCATCCAAAAGTGCCTCTAACCCTTAAATTCAACCCCCAATCTCATGGCGGGCTTCGTTTTTCAATTTGACCGGATTCGGCCCGGCCCATCCCGGAGGTTTTCCTGACTCCGCGGTCAGGAAATTTTTGATTTTTGGGCCAAAAATTATGCCCTCCCAAATCAAGCATCCAAAAGTGCCTCTACCCCTTAAATTCAACCCCGAATCTCATGGCGGGCTTCGTTTTTCAATTTGACCGGATTCGGCCCGGCCCATCCCGGGAGGTTTTCCTGACTCCGCGGTCAGGAAATTTTTATTTTTGGGCCAAAAATTATGCCCTCCCAAATCAAGCATCCAAAAGTGCCTCTAACCCTTAAATTCAACCCCCAATCTCATGGCGGGCTTCGTTTTTCAATTTGACCGGATAAGGCCCGGCCCATTCCGGGAGGTTTTCCTGACTCCGCGGTCAGGAAATTTTTCATTTTTGGGCCAAAAATTATGCCCTCCCAAATCAAGCATCCAAAAGTGCCTCTATCCCTTAAATTCAACCCCGAATCTCATGGCGGGCTTCGTTTTTCAATTTGACCGGATTCGGCCCGGCCCATCCCGGGAGGTTTTCCTGACTCCGCGGTCAGGAAATTTTTGATTTTTGGGCCAAAAATCATGCCCTCCCAAATCAAGCATCCAAAGGTGCCTCTAACCCTTAAATTCAACCCCGAATCTCATGGTGGGCTTCGTTTTTCAATTTGACCGGATTCGGCCCGGTCCATCCCGGGAGGTTTTCCTGACTCCGCGGTCAGGAAATATTTGATTTTTGGGCCAAAAATTATGCCCTCCCAAATCAAGCATCCAAAAGTGCCTCTAACCCTTAAATTCAACCCCCAATCTCATGGCGGGCTTCGTTTTTCAATTTGACCAGATTCGGCCCGGCCCATCCCGGGAGGTTTTCCTGACTCCGCGGTCAGGAAATTTTTGATTTTTGGGCCAAAAATTATGCCCTCCCAAATCAAGCATCGAAAAGTGCCTCTATCCCTTAAATTCAACCCCCAATCTCATGGCGGGCTTCGTTTTTCAATTTGGCAAGATTCGGCCCGGCCCATCCCGGGAGGTTTTCCTGACTCTGCGGTCAGGAAATTTTTGATTTTTGGTCCAAAAATCATGCCCTCCCAAATCAAGCATCCAAAGGTGCCTCTAACCCTTAAATTCAACCCCCAATCTCATGGCGGGCTTCGTTTTTCAATTTGACCGGATTCGGCCCGGCCAATCCCGGGAGGTATTCCTGACTCCGCGGTCAGGAAATTTTTGATTTTTGGGCCAAAAATTATGCCCTCCCAAATCAAGCATCCAAAAGTGCCTCTATCCCTTAAATTCAACCCCGAATCTCATGGCGGGCTTCGTTTTTCAATTTGGCAAGATTCGGCCCGGCCCATCCCTGGAGGTTTTCCTGACTCCGCGGTCAGGAAATTTTTGATTTTTGGGCCAAAAATTATGCCCTCCCAAATCAAGCATCCAAAAGTGCCTCTAACCCTTAAATTCAACCCCGAATCTCATGGCGGGCTTCATTTTTCAATTTGACCGGATTCGGCCCGGCCCATCCCGGGAGGTTTTCCTGACTCCGCGGTCAGGAAATTTTTGATTTTTGGGCCAAAAATTATGCCCTCCCAAATCAAGCATCCAAAAGTGCCTCTATTCCTTAAATTCAACCCCCAATCTCATGGCGGGCTTCGTTTTTCAATTTGGCAAGATTCGGCCCGGCCAATCCCGGGAGGTTTTCCTGACTCCGCAGTCAGGAAATTTTTGATTTTTGGGCCAAAAATTATGCCCTCCCAAATCAAGCATCCAAAAGTGCCTCTATCCCTTAAATTCAACCCTGAATCTCATGGCGGGCTTCGTTTTTCAATTTGGCAAGATTCGGCCCGGCCCATCCCGGGAGGTTTTCCTGACTCCGCGGTCAGGAAATTTTTATTTTTGGGCCAAAAATTATGCCCTCCCAAATCAAGCATCCAAAAGTGCCTCTATCCCTTAAATTCAACCCCGAATCTCATGGCGGGCTTCGTTTTTCAATTTGACCGGATTAGGCCCGGCCCATCCCGGGAGGTTTTCCTGACTCCGCGGTCAGGACATTTTTGATTTTTGGGCCAAAAATTATGCCCTCCCAAATCAAGCATCCAAAAGTGCCTCTACCCCTTAAATTCAACCCCGAATCTCATGGCGGGCTTCATTTTTCAATTTGACCGGATTCGGCCCGGCCCATCCCGGGAGGTTTTCCTGACTCCGCGGTCAGGAAATTTTTATTTTTGGGCCAAAAATTATGCCCTCCCAAATCAAGCATCCAAAAGTGCCTCTAACCCTTAAATTCAACCCCCAATCTCATGGCGGGCTTCGTTTTTCAATTTGACCGGATAAGGCCCGGCCCATTCCGGGAGGTTTTCCTGACTCCGCGGTCAGGAAATATTTCATTTTTGGGCCAAAAATTATGCCCTCCCAAATCAAGCATCCAAAAGTGCCTCTATCCCTTAAATTCAACCCCGAATCTCATGGCGGGCTTCGTTTTTCAATTTGACCGGATTCGGCCCGGCCCATCCCGGGAGGTTTTCCTGACTCCGCGGTCAGGAAATTTTTGATTTTTGGGCCAAAAATCATGCCCTCCCAAATCAAGCATCCAAAGGTGCCTCTAACCCTTAAATTCAACCCCGAATCTCATGGCGGGCTTCGTTTTTCAATTTGACCGGATTCGGCCCGGCCCATCCCGTGAGGTTTTCCTGACTCCGCGGTCAGGAAATTTTTGATTTTTGGGCCAAAAATTATGCCCTCCCAAATCAAGCATCCAAAAGTGCCTCTATCCCTTAAATTCAACCCCGAATCTCATGGCGGGCTTCGTTTTTCAATTTGACCGGATTCGGCCCGGCCCATCCCGGGAGGTTTTCCTGACTCCGCGGTCAGGAAATTTTTATTTTTGGGCCAAAAATTATGCCCTCCCAAATCAAGCATCCAAAAGTGCCTCTATCCCTTAAATTCAAACCCGAATCTCATGGCAGGCTTCGTTTTTCAATTTGACCGGATTCGGCTCGGCCCATCCCGGGAGGTTTTCCTGACTCCGCGGTCAGGACATTTTTGATTTTTGGGCCAAAAATTATGCCCTCCCAAATCAAGCATCCAAAAGTGCCTCTAACCCTTAAATTCAACCCCCAATCTCATGGCGGGCTTCGTTTTTCAATTTGGCAAGATTCGGCCCGGCCCATCCCGGGAGGTTTTCCTGACTCCGCGGTCAGGAAATTTTTGATTTTGGGGCCAAAAATTATGCCCTCCCAAATCAAGCATCCAAAAGTGCCTCTAACCCTTAAATTCAACCCCGAATCTCATGGCGGGCTTCGTTTTTCAATTTGACCAGATTCGGACCGGCCCATCCCGGGAGGTTTTCCTGACTCCGCGGTCAGGAAATTTTTGATTTTTGGGCCAAAAATTATGCCCTCCCAAATCAAGCATCCAAAAGTGCCTCTAACCCTTAAATTCAACCCCGAATGTCATGGCGGGCTTCGTTTTTCAATTTGACCGGATTCGGCCCGGCCCATCCCGGGAGGGTTTCCTGACTCCGCGGTCAGGAAATTTTTGATTTTTGGGCCAAAAATTATGCCCTCCCAAATCAAGCATCCAAAAGTGCCTCTATCCCTTAAATTCAACCCCGAATCTCATGGCGGGCTTCGTTTTTCAATTTGACCGGATTCGGCCCGGCCCATCCCGGGAGGTTTTCCTGACTCCGCGGTCAGGAAATTTTTATTTTTGGGCCAAAAATTATGCCCTCCCAAATCAAGCATCCAAAAGTGCCTCTATCCCTTAAATTCAACCCCGAATCTCATGGCAGGCTTCGTTTTTCAATTTGACCGGATTCGGCCCGGCCCATCCCGGGAGGTTTTCCTGACTCCGCGGTCAGGACATTTTTGATTTTTGGGCCAAAAATTATGCCCTCCCAAATCAAGCATCCAAAAGTGCCTCTAACCCTTAAATTCAACCCCCAATCTCATGGCGGGCTTCGTTTTTCAATTTGGCAAGATTCGGCCCGGCCCATCCCGGGAGGTTTTCCTGACTCCGCAGTCAGGAAATTTTTGATTTTTGGGCCAAAAATTATGCCCTCCCAAATCAAGCATCCAAAAGTGCCTCTAACCCTTAAATTCAACCCCCAATCTCATGGCGGGCTTCGTTTTTCAATTTGGCAAGATGCGGCCCGGCCCATCCCGGGAGGTTTTGCTGACTCCGCAGTCAGGAAATTTTTGATTTTTGGGCCAAAAATTATGCCCTCCCAAATCAAGCATCCAAAAGTGCCTCTATCCCTTAAATTCAACCCCGAATCTCATGGCGGGCTTCGTTTTTCAATTTGGCAAGATTCGGCCCGGACCATCCCGGGAGGTTTTCCTGACTCCGCAGTCAGGAAATTTTTGATTTTTGGGCCAAAAATTATGCCCTCCCAAATCAAGCATCCAAAAGTGCCTCTATCCCTTAAATTCAACCCCGAATCTCATGGCGGGCTTCGTTTTTCAATTTGACCGGATTCGGCCCGGCCCATCCCGGGAGGTTTTCCTGACTCCGCGGTCAGGAAATTTTTATTTTTGGGCCAAAAATTATGCCCTCCCAAATCAAGCATCCAAAAGTGCCTCTATCCCTTAAATTCAAACCCGAATCTCATGGCAGGCTTCGTTTTTCAATTTGACCGGATTCGGCCCGGCCCATCCCGGGAGGTTTTCCTGACTCCGCGGTCAGGACATTTTTGATTTTTGGGCCAAAAATTATGCCCTCCCAAATCAAGCATCCAAAAGTGCCTCTAACCCTTAAATTCAACCCCCAATCTCATGGCGGGCTTCGTTTTTCAATTTGGCAAGATTCGGCCCGGCCCATCCCGGGAGGTTTTCCTGACTCCGCGGTCAGGAAATTTTTGATTTTGGGGCCAAAAATTATGCCCTCCCAAATCAAGCATCCAAAAGTGCCTCTAACCCTTAAATTCAACCCCGAATCTCATGGCGGGCTTCGTTTTTCAATTTGACCAGATTCGGACCGGCCCATCCCGGGAGGTTTTCCTGACTCCGCGGTCAGGAAATTTTTGATTTTTGGGCCAAAAATTATGCCCTCCCAAATCAAGCATCCAAAAGTGCCTCTAACCCTTAAATTCAACCCCGAATGTCATGGCGGGCTTCGTTTTTCAATTTGACCGGATTCGGCCCGGCCCATCCCGGGAGGGTTTCCTGACTCCGCGGTCAGGAAATTTTTGATTTTTGGGCCAAAAATTATGCCCTCCCAAATCAAGCATCCAAAAGTGCCTCTATCCCTTAAATTCAACCCTGAATCTCATGGCGGGCTTCGTTTTTCAATTTGACCGGATTCGGCCCGGCCCATCCCGGGAGGTTTTCCTGACTCCGCGGTCAGGAAATTTTTATTTTTGGGCCAAAAATTATGCCCTCCCAAATCAAGCATCCAAAAGTGCCTCTATCCCTTAAATTCAACCCCGAATCTCATGGCAGGCTTCGTTTTTCAATTTGACCGGATTCGGCCCGGCCCATCCCGGGAGGTTTTCCTGACTCCGCGGTCAGGACATTTTTGATTTTTGGGCCAAAAATTATGCCCTCCCAAATCAAGCATCCAAAAGTGCCTCTAACCCTTAAATTCAACCCCCAATCTCATGGCGGGCTTCGTTTTTCAATTTGGCAAGATTCGGCCCGGCCCATCCCGGGAGGTTTTCCTGACTCCGCAGTCAGGAAATTTTTGATTTTTGGGCCAAAAATTATGCCCTCCCAAATCAAGCATCCAAAATTGCCTCTATCCCTTAAATTCAACCCCGAATCTCATGGCGGGCTTCGTTTTTCAATTTGGCAAGATTCGGCCCGGCCCATCCCGGGAGGTTTTCCTGACTCCGCGGTCAGGAAATTTTTGATTTTGGGGCCAAAAATTATGCCCTCCCAAATCAAGCATCCAAAAGTGCCTCTAACCCTTAAATTCAACCCCGAATCTCATGGCGGGCTTCGTTTTTCAATTTGACCGGATTCGGCCCGGCCTATCCCGGGAGGTTTTCCTGACTCCGCGGTCAGGAAATTTTTGATTTTTGGGCCAAAAATTATGCCCTCCCAAATCAAGCATCCAAAAGTGCCTCTAACCCTTAAATTCAACCCCGAATGTCATGGCGGGCTTCGTTTTTCAATTTGACCGGATTCGGCCCGGCCCATCCCGGGAGGTTTTCCTGACTCCGCGGTCTGGAAATTTTTATTTTTGGGCCAAAAATTATGCCCTCCCAAATCAAGCATCCAAAAGTGCCTCTATCCCTTAAATTCAACCCCGAATCTCATGGCGGGCTTCGTTTTTCAATTTGACCGGATTCGGCCCGGCCCATCCCGGGAGGTTTTCCTGACTCCGCAGTCAGGAAATTTTTGATTTTTGGGCCAAAAATTATGCCCTCCCAAATCAAGCATCCAAAAGTGCCTCTAACCCTTAAATTCAACCCCCAATCTCATGGCGGGCTTTGTTTTTCAATTTGGCAAGATGCGGCCCGGCCCATCCCGGGAGGTTTTCCTGACTCCGCAGTCAGGAAATTTTTGATTTTTGGGCCAAAAATTATGCCCTCCCAAATCAAGCATCCAAAAGTGCCTCTATCCCTTAAATTCAACCCCGAATCTCATGGCGGGCTTCGTTTTTCAATTTGGCAAGATTCGGCCCGGACCATCCCGGGAGGTTTTCCTGACTCCGCAGTCAGGAAATTTTTGATTTTTGGGCCAAAAATTATGCCCTCCCAAATCAAGCATCCAAAAGTGCCTCTATCCCTTAAATTCAACCCCGAATCTCATGGCGGGCTTCGTTTTTCAATTTGGCAAGATTCGGCCCGGCCCATCCCGGGAGGTTTTCCTGACTCCGCAGTCAGGAAATTTTTGATTTTTGGGCCAAAAATTATGCCCTCCCAAATCAAGCATCCAAAAGTGCCTCTAACCCTTAAATTCAACCCCGAATCTCATGGCGGGCTTCGTTTTTCAATTTGACCGGATTCGGCCCGGCCCATCCCGGGAGGTTTTCCTGACTCCGCGGTCAGGAAATTTTTGATTTTTGGGCCAAAAATTATGCCCTCCCAAATCAAGCATCCAAAAGTGCCTCTATCCCTTAAATTCAACCCCGAATCTCATGGCGAGCTTCGTTTTTCAATTTGGCAAGATTCGGCCCGGCCCATCCCGGGAGGTTTTCCTGACTCCGCGGTCAGGACATTTTTGATTTTTGGGCCAAAAATTATGCCCTCCCAAATCAAGCATCCAAAAGTGCCTCTAACCCTTAAATTCAACCCCCAATCTCATGGCGGGCTTCGTTTTTCAATTTGGCAAGATTCGGCCCGGCCCATCCCGGGAGGTTTTCCTGACTCCGCAGTCAGGAAATTTTTGATTTTTGGGCCAAAAATTATGCCCTCCCAAATCAAGCATCCAAAAGTGCCTCTAACCCTTAAATTCAACCCCGAATCTCATGGCGGGCTTCGTTTTTCAATTTGACCGGATTCGGCCCGGCCCATCCCGGGAGGTTTTCCTGACTCCGCGGTCAGGAAATTTTTGATTTTTGGGCCAAAAATTATGCCCTCCCAAATCAAGCATCCAAAAGTGCCTCTAACCCTTAAATTCAACCCCGAATGTCATGGCGGGCTTCGTTTTTCAATTTGACCGGATTCGGCCCGGCCCATCCCGGGAGGTTTTCCTGACTCCGCGGTCAGGAAATTTTTATTTTTGGGCCAAAAATTATGCCCTCCCAAATCAAGCATCCAAAAGTGCCTCTATCCCTTAAATTCAACCCCGAATCTCATGGCGGGCTTCGTTTTTCAATTTGACCGGATTCGGCCCGGCCCATCCCGGGAGGTTTTCCTGACTCCGCGGTCAGGAAATTTTTATTTTTGGGCCAAAAATTATGCCCTCCCAAATCAAGCATCCAAAAGTGCCTCTATCCCTTAAATTCAACCCCGAATCTCATGGCAGGCTTCGTTTTTCAATTTGACCGGATTCGGCCCGGCCCATCCCGGGAGGTTTTCCTGACTCCGCGGTCAGGACATTTTTGATTTTTGGGCCAAAAATTATGCCCTCCCAAATCAAGCATCCAAAAGTGCCTCTAACCCTTAAATTCAACCCCCAATCTCATGGCGGGCTTCGTTTTTCAATTTGGCAAGATTCGGCCCGGCCCATCCCGGGAGGTTTTCCTGACTCCGCAGTCAGGAAATTTTTGATTTTTGGGCCAAAAATTATGCCCTCCCAAATCAAGCATCCAAAATTGCCTCTATCCCTTAAATTCAACCCCGAATCTCATGGCGGGCTTCGTTTTTCAATTTGGCAAGATTCGGCCCGGCCCATCCCGGGAGGTTTTCCTGACTCCGCGGTCAGGAAATTTTTGATTTTGGGGCCAAAAATTATGCCCTCCCAAATCAAGCATCCAAAAGTGCCTCTAACCCTTAAATTCAACCCCGAATCTCATGGCGGGCTTCGTTTTTCAATTTGACCGGATTCGGCCCGGCCTATCCCAGGAGGTTTTCCTGACTCCGCGGTCAGGAAATTTTTGATTTTTGGGCCAAAAATTATGCCCTCCCAAATCAAGCATCCAAAAGTGCCTCTAACCCTTAAATTCAACCCCGAATGTCATGGCGGGCTTCGTTTTTCAATTTGACCGGATTCGGCCCGGCCCATCCCGGGAGGTTTTCCTGACTCCGCGGTCTGGAAATTTTTATTTTTGGGCCAAAAATTATGCCCTCCCAAATCAAGCATCCAAAAGTGCCTCTGTCCCTTAAATTCAACCCCGAATCTCATGGCGGGCTTCGATTTTCAATTTGACCGGATTCGGCCCGGCCCATCCCGGGAGGTTTTCCTGACTCGGCAGTCAGGAAATTTTTGATTTTTGGGCCAAAAATTATGCCCTCCCAAATCAAGCATCCAAAAGTGCCTCTATCCCTTAAATTCAACCCCGAATCTCATGGCGGGCTTCGTTTTTCAATTTGGCAAGATTCGGCCCGGCCCATCCCGGGAGGTTTTCCTGACTCCGCAGTCAGGAAATTTTTGATTTTTGGGCCAAAAATTATGCCCTCCCAAATCAAGCATCCAAAAGTGCCTCTATCCCTTAAATTCAACCCCGAATCTCATGGCGGGCTTCGTTTTTCAATTTGGCAAGATTCGGCCCGGCCCATCCCGGGAGGTTTTCCTGACTCCGCAGTCAGGAAATTTTTGATTTTTGGGCCAAAAATTATGCCCTCCCAAATCAAGCATCCAAAAGTGCCTCTATCCCTTAAATTCAACCCCGAATCTCATGGCGGGCTTCGTTTTTCAATTTGGCAAGATTCGGCCCGGCCCATCCCGGGAGGTTTTCCTGACTCCGCAGTCAGGAAATTTTTGATTTTTGGGCCAAAAATTATGCCCTCCCAAATCAAGCATCCAAAAGTGCCTCTAACCCTTAAATTCAACCCCGAATCTCATGGCGGGCTTCGTTTTTCAATTTGACCGGATTCGGCCCGGCCCATCCCGGGAGGTTTTCCTGACTCCGCGGTCAGGAAATTTTTGATTTTTGGGCCAAAAATTATGCCCTCCCAAATCAAGCATCCAAAAGTGCCTCTATCCCTTAAATTCAACCCCGAATCTCATGGCGAGCTTCGTTTTTCAATTTGGCAAGATTCGGCCCGGCCCATCCCGGGAGGTTTTCCTGACTCCGCGGTCAGGAAATTTTTGATTTTTGGGCCAAAAATTATGCCCTCCCAAATCAAGCATCCAAAAGTGCCTCTATCCCTTAAATTCAACCCCCAATCTCATGGCGGGCTTCGTTTTTCAATTTGGCAAGATTCGGCCCGGCCCATCCCGGGAGGTTTTCCTGACTCCGCAGTCAGGAAATTTTTGATTTTTGGGCCAAAAATTATGCCCTCCCAAATCAAGCATCCAAAAGTGCCTCTATCCCTTAAATTCAACCCCGAATCTCATGGCGGGCTTCGTTTTTCAATTTGGCAAGATTCGGCCCGGCCCATCCCGGGAGGTTTTCCTGACTCCGCAGTAAGGAAATTTTTGATTTTTGGGCCAAAAATTATGCCCTCCCAAATCAAGCATCCAAAAGTGCCTCTAACCCTTAAATTCAACCCCGAATCTCATGGCGGGCTTCGTTTTTCAATTTGACCGGATTCGGCCCGGCCCATCCCGGGAGGTTTTCCTGACTCCGCGGTCAGGAAATTTTTGATTTTTGGGCCAAAAATTATGCCCTCCCAAATCAAGCATCCAAAAGTGCCTCTAACCCTTAAATTCAACCCCGAATGTCATGGCGGGCTTCGTTTTTCAATTTGACCGGATTCGGCCCGGCCCATCCCGGGAGGTTTTCCTGACTCCGCGGTCAGGAAATTTTTATTTTTGGGCCAAAAATTATGCCCTCCCAAATCAAGCATCCAAAAGTGCCTCTATCCCTTAAATTCAACCCCGAATCTCATGGCGGGCTTCGTTTTTCAATTTGACCGGATTCGGCCCGGCCCATCCCGGGAGGTTTTCCTGACTCCGCAGTCGGGAAATTTTTGATTTTTGGGCCAAAAATTATGCCCTCCCAAATCAAGCATCCAAAAGTTCCTCTATCCCTTAAATTCAACCCCGAATCTCATGGCGGGCTTCGTTTTTCAATTTGGCAAGATTCGGCCCGGCCCATCCCGGGAGGTTTTCCTGACTCCGCAGTCAGGAAATTTTTGATTTTTGGGCCAAAAATTATGCCCTCCCAAATCAAGCATCCAAAAGTGCCTCTAACACTTAAATTCAACCCCCAATCTCATGGCGGGCTTCGTTTTTCAATTTGGCAAGATTCGGCCCGGCCCATCCCGGGAGGTTTTCCTGACTCCGCAGTCAGGAAATTTTTGATTTTTGGGCCAAAAATTATGCCCTCCCAAATCAAGCATCCAAAAGTGCCTCTATCCCTTAAATTCAACCCCGAATCTCATGGCGGGCTTCGTTTTTCAATTTGGCAAGATTCGGCCCGGCCCATCCCGGGAGGTTTTCCTGACTCCGCAGTCAGGAAATTTTTGATTTTTGGGCCAAAAATTATGCCCTCCCAAATCAAGCATCCAAAAGTGCCTCTATCCCTTAAATTCAACCCCGAATCTCATGGCGGGCTTCGTTTTTCAATTTGGCAAGATTCGGCCCGGCCCATCCCGGGAGGTTTTCCTGACTCCGCAGTAAGGAAATTTTTGATTTTTGGGCCAAAAATTATGCCCTCCCAAATCAAGCATCCAAAAGTGCCTCTAACCCTTAAATTCAACCCCGAATCTCATGGCGGGCTTCGTTTTTCAATTTGACCGGATTCGGCCCGGCCCATCCCGGGAGGTTTTCCTGACTCCGCGGTCAGGAAATTTTTGATTTTTGGGCCAAAAATTATGCCCTCCCAAATCAAGCATCCAAAAGTGCCTCTAACCCTTAAATTCAACCCCGAATGTCATGGCGGGCTTCGTTTTTCAATTTGACCGGATTCGGCCCGGCCCATCCCGGGAGGTTTTCCTGACTCCGCGGTCAGGAAATTTTTATTTTTGGGCCAAAAATTATGCCCTCCCAAATCAAGCATCCAAATGTGCCTCTATCCCTTAAATTCAACCCCGAATCTCATGGCGGGCTTCGTTTTTCAATTTGACCGGATTCGGCCCGGCCCATCCCGGGAGGTTTTCCTGACTCCGCAGTCGGGAAATTTTTGATTTTTGGGCCAAAAATTATGCCCTCCCAAATCAAGCATCCAAAAGTTCCTCTATCCCTTAAATTCAACCCCGAATCTCATGGCGGGCTTCGTTTTTCAATTTGGCAAGATTCGGCCCGGCCCATCCCGGGAGGTTTTCCTGACTCCGCAGTCAGGAAATTTTTGATTTTTGGGCCAAAAATTATGCCCTCCCAAATCAAGCATCCAAAAGTGCCTCTAACCCTTAAATTCAACCCCCAATCTCATGGCGGGCTTCGTTTTTCAATTTGGCAAGATTCGGCCCCGGCCCATCCCGGGAGGTTTTCCTGACTCCGCAGTCAGGAAATTTTTGATTTTTGGGCCAAAAATTATGCCCTCCCAAATCAAGCATCCAAAAGTGCCTCTATCCCTTAAATTCAACCCCGAATCTCATGGCGGGCTTCGTTTTTCAATTTGGCAAGATTCGGCCCCGTCCCATCCCGGGAGGTTTTCCTGACTCCGCAGTCAGGAAATTTTTGATTTTTGGGCCAAAAATTATACCCTCCCAAATCAAGCATCCAAAAGTGCCTCTAACCCTTAAATTCAACCCCGAATCTCATGGCGGGCTTCGTTTTTCAATTTGACCGATTCGGCCCGGCCCATCCCGGGAGGTTTTCCTGACTCCGCGGTCAGGAAATTTTTATTTTTGGGCCAAAAATTATGCCCTCCCCAAATCAAGCATCCAAAAGTGCCTCTATCCCTTAAATTCAACCCCCGAATCTCATGGCGGGCTTCGTTTTTTCAATTTGGCAAGATTCGGCCCGGCCCATCCCGGAGGTTTTCCTGACTCCGCGGTCAGGAAATTTTTGATTTTTGGGCCAAAAATTATGCCCTCCCAAATCAAGCATCCAAAAGTGCCTCTAACCCTTAAATTCAACCCCGAATCTCATGGCGGGCTTCGTTTTTCAATTTGACCGGATTCGGCCCGGCCCATCCCGGGAGGTTTTCCTGACTCCGCGGTCAGGAAATTTTTGATTTTTGGGCCAAAAATTATGCCCTCCCAAATCAAGCATCCAAAAGTGCCTCTAACCCTTAAATTCAACCCCGAATGTCATGGCGGGCTTCGTTTTTCAATTTGACCGGATTCGGCCCGGCCCATCCCGGGAGGTTTTCCTGACTCCGCGGTCAGGAAATTTTTATTTTTTGGGCCAAAAATTATGCCCTCCCAAATCAAGCATCCAAAAGTGCCTCTATCCCTTAAATTCAACCCCGAATCTCATGGCGGGCTTCGTTTTTCAATTTGACCGGATTCGGGCCCCGCCCATCCCGGGAGGTTTTCCTGACTCCGCAGCCGGGAAATTTTTGATTTTTGGGCCAAAAATTATGCCCCTCCCAAATCAAGCATCCAAAAGTGCCTCTATCCCTTAAATTCAACCCCGAATCTCATGGCGGGCTTCGTTTTTCAATTTGGCAAGATTCGGCCCGGCCCATCCCGGGAGGTTTTCCTGACTCCGCAGTCAGGAAATTTTTGATTTTTGGGCCAAAAATTATGCCCTCCCCAAATCAAGCATCCAAAAGTGCCTCTAACCCTTAAATTCAACCCCCAATCTCATGGCGGGCTTCGTTTTTCAATTTGGCAAGATTCGGCCCCGGCCCATCCCGGAGGTTTTCCTGACTCCGCAGTCAGGAAATTTTTGATTTTTGGGCCAAAAATTATGCCCTCCCAAATCAAGCATCCAAAAGTGCCTCTATCCCTTAAATTCAACCCCGAATCTCATGGCGGGCTTCGTTTTTCAATTTGGCAAGATTCGGCCCGGCCATCCCGGGAGGTTTTCCTGACTCCGCAGTCAGGAAATTTTTGATTTTTGGGCCAAAAATTATGCCCTCCCAAATCAAAGCATCCAAAAGTGCCTCTAACCCTTAAATTCAACCCCCAATCTCATGGCGGGCTTCGTTTTTCAATTTGGCAAGATTCGGCCCGGCCCATCCCGGGAGGTTTTCCTGACTCCGCAGTCAGGAAATTTTTGATTTTTGGGCCAAAAATTATGCCCTCCCAAATCAAGCATCCAAAAGTGCCTCTATCCCTTAAATTCAACCCCGAATCTCATGGCGGGCTTCGTTTTTCAATTTGGCAAGATTCGGCCCGTCCCATCCCGGGAGGTTTTTCCTGACTCCGCAGTCAGGAAATTTTTGATTTTTGGGCCAAAAATTATGCCCTCCCAAATCAAGCATCCAAAAGTGCCTCTAACCCTTAAATTCAACCCCGAATCTCATGGCGGGCTTCGTTTTTCAATTTGACCGGATTCGGGCCCGGCCCATCCCGGGAGGTTTTCCTGACTCCGCGGTCAGGAAATTTTTATTTTTGGGCCAAAAATTATGCCCTCCAAATCAAGCATCCAAAAGTGCCTCTATCCCTTAAATTCAACCCCGAATCTCATGGCGGGCTTCGTTTTTCAATTTGACCGGATTCGGCCCGGCCCATCCCGGAGGTTTTCCCTGACTCCAGCGGTCAGGAAATTTTTGATTTTTGGGCCAAAAATTATGCCCTCCCAAATCAAGCATCCAAAAGTGCCTCTAACCCTTAAATTCAACCCCGAATCTCATGGCGGGCTTCGTTTTTCAATTTGACCGGATTCGGCCCGGCCCATCCCGAGAGGTTTTCCTGACTCCGCGGTCAGGAAATTTTTATTTTTGGGCCAAAAATTATGACCTCCCAAATCAAGCATCCAAAAGTGCCTCTATCCCTTAAATTCAACCCCGAATCTCATGGCGGGCTTCGTTTTTCAATTTGGCAAGATTCGGCCCGGCCCATCCCGGGAAGGTTTTCCTGACTCCGCGGTCAGGAAATTTTGATTTTTGGGCCAAAAATTATGCCCTCCCAAATCAAGCATCCAAAAGTGCCTCTAACCCTTAAATTCAACCCCGAATCTCATGGCGGGCTCTCGTTTTTCAATTTGACCGGATTCGGCCCGGCCCATCCTTAGAGGTTTTCCTGACTCCGCGGTCAGGAAATTTTTATTTTTGGGCCAAAAATTATGACCTCCCAAATCAAGCATCCAAAAGTGCCTCTATCCCTTAAATTCAACCCCCAATCTCATGGCGGGCTTCGTTTTTCAATTTGGCAAGATTCGGCCCGGCCCATCCCGGGAGGTTTTCCTGACTCCGCAGTCAGGAAATTTTTGATTTTTGGGCCAAAAATTATGCCCTCCCAAATCAAGCATCCAAAAGTGCCTCTATCCCTTAAATTCAACCCCGAATCTCATGGCGGGCTTCGTTTTTCAATTTGGCAAGATTCGGCCCGGCCCATCCCGGGAGGTTTTCCTGACTCCGCAGTCAGGAAATTTTTGATTTTTGGGCCAAAAATTATGCCCTCCCAAATCAAGCATCCAAAAGTGCCTCTAACCCTTAAATTCAACCCCGAATCTCATGGCGGGCTTCGTTTTTCAATTTGACCGGATTCGGCCCGGCCCATCCCGGGAGGTTTTCCTGACTCCGCGGTCAGGAAATTTTTGATTTTTGGGCCAAAAATTATGCCCTCCCAAATCAAGCATCCAAAAGTGCCTCTAACCCTTAAATTCAACCCCGAATGTCATGGCGGGCTTCGTTTTTCAATTTGACCGGATTCGGCCCGGCCCATCCCGGGAGGTTTTCCTGACTCCGCGGTCAGGAAATTTTTATTTTTGGGCCAAAAATTATGCCCTCCCAAATCAAGCATCCAAAAGTGCCTCTATCCCTTAAATTCAACCCCGAATCTCATGGTGGGCTTCGTTTTTCAATTTGACCGGATTCGGCCCCGCCCATCCCGGGAGGTTTTCCTGACTCCGCAGCCGGGAAATTTTTGATTTTTGGGCCAAAAATTATGCCCTCCCAAATCAAGCATCCAAAAGTGCCTCTATCCCTTAAATTCAACCCCGAATCTCATGGCGGGCTTCGTTTTTCAATTTGGCAAGATTCGGCCCGGCCCATCCCGGGAGGTTTTCCTGACTCCGCAGTCAGGAAATTTTTGATTTTTGGGCCAAAAATTATGCCCTACCAAATCAAGCATCCAAAAGTGCCTCTAACCCTTAAATTCAACCCCCAATCTCATGGCGGGCTTCGTTTTTCAATTTGGCAAGATTCGGCCCGGCCCATCCCGGGAGGTTTTCCTGACTCCGCAGTCAGGAAATTTTTGATTTTTGGGCCAAAAATTATGCCCTCCCAAATCAAGCATCCAAAAGTGCCTCTATCCCTTAAATTCAACCCCGAATCTCATGGCGGGCTTCGTTTTTCAATTTGGCAAGATTCGGCCCGGCCCATCCCGGGAGGTTTTCCTGACTCCGCAGTCAGGAAATTTTTGATTTTTGGGCCAAAAATTATGCCCTCCCAAATCAAGCATCCAAAAGTGCCTCTAACCCTTAAATTCAACCCCGAATCTCATGGCGGGCTTCGTTTTTCAATTTGACCGGATTCGGCCCGGCCCATCCCGGGAGGTTTTCCTGACTCCGCGGTCAGGAAATTTTTATTTTTGGGCCAAAAATTATGCCCTCCCAAATCAAGCATCCAAAAGTGCCTCTATCCCTTAAATTCAACCCCGAATCTCATGGCAGGCTTCGTTTTTCAATTTGACCGGATTCGGCCCGGCCCATCCCGTGAGGTTTTCCTGACTCCGCGGTCAGGAAATTTTTGATTTTTGGGCCAAAAATCATGCCCTCCCAAATCAAGCATCCAAAGGTGCCTCTAACCCTTAAATTCAACCCCGAATCTCATGGCGGGCTTCGTTTTTCAATTTGAACGGATTCGGCCCGGCCCATCCCGGGAGGTTTTCCTGACTCCGCGGTCAGGAAATTTTTGATTTTTGGGCCAAAAATTATGCCCTCCCAAATCAAGCATCCAAAAGTGCCTCTATCCCTTAAATTCAATCCCGAATCTCATGGCGAGCTTCGTTTTTCAATTTGGCAAGATTCGGCCCGGCCCATCCCAGGAGGTTTTCCTGACTCCGCGGTCAGGAAATTTTTGATTTTTGGGCCAAAAATTATGCCCTCCCAAATCAAGCATCCAAAAGTGCCTCTAACCCTTAAATTCAACCCCGAATCTCATGGCGGGCTTCGTTTTTCAATTTGACCGGATTCGGCCCGGCCCATCCCGAGAGGTTTTCCTGACTCCGCGGTCAGGAAATTTTTATTTTTGGGCCAAAAATTATGACCTCCCAAATCAAGCATCCAAAAGTGCCTCTAACCCTTAAATTCAACCCCCCAATCTCATGGCGGGCTTCGTTTTTCAATTTGACCGGATTAGGCCCGGCCCATCCCGGGTGGTTTTCCTGACTCCGCGGTCAGGAAATTTTTGATTTTTGGGCCAAAAATTATGCCCTCCCAAATCAAGCATCCAAAAGTGCCTCTAACCCTTAAATTCAACCCCCGAATCTCATGGCGGGCTTCGTTTTTCAATTTGACCGGATTCGGCCCGGCCCATCCCGGGAGGTTTTCCTGACTCCGCGGTCAGGAAATTTTTATTTTTGGGCCAAAAATTATGCCCTCCCAAATCAAGCATCCAAAAGTGCCTCTATCCCTTAAATTCAACCCCGAATCTCATGGCAGGCTTCGTTTTTTCAATTTGACCGGATTCGGCCCGGCCCATCCCGTGAGGTTTTTCCTGACTCCGCGGTCAGGAAATTTTTGATTTTTGGGCCAAAAATCATGCCCCTCCACCAAATCAAGCATCCAAAGGTGCCTCTAACCCTTAAATTCAACCCCGAATCTCATGGGCGGGCTTCGTTTTTCAATTTGACCGGATTCGGCCCGGCCCATCCCGGGGAGGTTTTCCTGACTCCGCGGTCAGGAAATTTTTGATTTTTGGGCCAAAAATTATGCCCTCCCAAATCAAGCATCCAAAAGTGCCTCTATCCCTTAAATTCAACCCCGAATCTCATGGCGGGCTTCGTTTTTCAATTTGACCGGATTCGGCCCCGGCCCATCCCGGGAGGTTTTCCTGACTCCGCGGTCAGGAAATTTTTATTTTTGGGCCAAAAATTATGCCCTCCCAAATCAAGCATCCAAAAGTGCCTCTATCCCTTAAATTCAACCCCCAATCTCATGGCGGGCTTCGTTTTTCAATTTGACCGGATTAGGCCCGGCCCATCCCGGGTGGTTTTCCTGACTCCGCGGTCAGGAAATTTTTGATTTTTGGGCCAAAAATTATGCCCTCCCAAATCAAGCATCCAAAAGTGCCTCTAACCCTTAAATTCAACCCCGAATCTCATGGCGGGCTTCGTTTTTCAATTTGACCGGATTCGGCCCGGCCCATCCCGGGAGGTTTTCCTGACTCCGCGGTCAGGAAATTTTTATTTTTGGGCCAAAAATTATGCCCTCCCAAATCAAGCATCCAAAAGTGCCCTCTATCCCTTAAATTCAACCCCGAATCTCATGGCGAGCTTCGTTTTTCAATTTGGCAAGATTCGGCCCGGCCCATCCCGGGAGGTTTTCCTGACTCCGCGGTCAGGAAATTTTTGATTTTTGGGCCAAAAATTATGCCCTCCCAAATCAAGCATCCAAAAGTGCCTCTAACCCTTAAATTCAACCCCGAATCTCATGGCGGGCTTCGTTTTTCAATTTGACCGGCATTCTTCCCGGCCATCCCGAGAGGTTTTCCTGACTCCGCGGTCAGGAAATTTTTATTTTTGGGCCAAAAATTATGACCTCCCAAATCAAGCATCCAAAAGTGCCTCTAACCCTTAAATTCAACCCCCAATCTCATGGCGGGCTTCGTTTTTCAATTTGACCGGATTAGGCCCGGCCCATCCCGGGTGGTTTTCCTGACTCCGCGGTCAGGGTCAGGAAATTTTTGATTTTTGGGCCAAAAATTATGCCCTCCCAAATCAGCATCCAAAAGTGCCTCTATCCCTTAAATTCAACCCCGAATCTCATGGCGGGCTTCGTTTTCAATTTGACCGGATTCGGCCCGGCCCATCCCGGGAGGTTTTCCTGACTCCGCGGTCAGGAAATTTTTATTTTTGGGCCAAAAATTATGCCCTCCCAAATCAAGCATCCAAAAGTGCCTCTAAACCTTAAATTCAACCCCGAATCTCATGGCAGGCTTCGTTTTTCAATTTGACCGGATTCGGCCCGGCCCATCCCGGGAGGTTGTCCTAACTCCGCGGTCAGGAAATTTTTGATTTTTGGGCCAAAATCATGCCCTCCCAAATCAAGCATCCAAAGGTGCCTCTAACCCTTAAATTCAACCCCGAATCTCATGGCGGGCTTCGTTTTTCAATTTGACCGGATTCGGCCCGGCAAATCCCGGGATGTTTTCCTGACTCCGCGGTCAGGAAATTTTTGATTTTTGGGCCAAAAATTATGCCCTCCCAAATCAAGCATCCAAAAGTGCCTCTATCCCTTAAATTCAACCCCGAATCTCATGGCGAGCTTCGTTTTTCAATTTGGCAAGATTCGGCCCGGCCCATCCCGGGAGGTTTTCCTGACTCCGCGGTCAGGAAATTTTTGATTTTTGGGCCAAAAATTATGCCCTCCCAAATCAAGCATCCAAAAGTGCCTCTAACCCTTAAATTCAACCCGAATCTCATGGCGGGCTTCGTTTTTCAATTTGACCGGATTCGGCCCGGCCCGTCCCGAGAGGTTTTGCTGACTCCGCGGTCAGGAAATTTTTATTTTTGGGCCAAAAATTATGACCTCCCAAATCAAGCATCCAAAAGTGCCTCTAACCCTTAAATTCAACCCCCAATCTCATGGCGGGCTTCGTTTTTCAATTTGACCGGATTAGGCCCGGCCCATCCCGGGTGGTTTTCCTGACTCCGCGGTCAGGAAATTTTTGATTTTTGGGCCAAAAATTATGCCCTCCCAAATCAAGCATCCAAAAGTGCCTCTATCCCTTAAATTCAACCCCGAATCTCATGGCGGGCTTCGTTTTTCAATTTGACCGGATTCGGCCCGGCCCATCCCGGGAGGTTTTCCTGACTCCGCGGTCAGGAAATTTTTATTTTTGGGCCAAAAATTATGCCCTCCCAAATCAAGCATCCAAAAGTGCCTCTATCCCTTAAATTCAACCCCGAATCTCATGGCAGGCTTCGTTTTTCAATTTGACCGGATTCGGCCCGGCCCATCCCGGGAGGTTGTCCTGACTCTGCGGTCAGGAAATTTTTTATTTTTTGGCCAAAAATTATGCCCTCCCAAATCAAGCATCCAAAAGTGCCTCTATCCCTTAAATTCAACCCCGAATCTCATGGCGGGCTTCGTTTTTCAATTTGGCAAGATTCGGCCCGGCCCATCCCGGGAGGTTTTCCTGACTCCGCGGTCTGGAAATTTTTGATTTTTGGGCCAAAAATTATGCCCTCCCAAATCAAGCATCCAAAAGTGCCTCTAACCCTTAAATTCAACCCCCAATCTCATGGCGGGCTTCATTTTTCAATTTGACCGGATTCGGCCCGGCCCATCCCGAGAGGTTTTCCTGACTCCGCAGTCAGGAAATTTTTGATTTTTGGGCCAAAAATTATGCCCTCCCAAATCAAGCATCCAAAAGTGCCTCTAACCCTTAAATTCAACCCCCAATCTCATGGCGGGCTTCGTTTTTCAATTTGGCAAGATTCGGCCCGGCCCATCCCGGGAGGTTTTCCTGACTCCGCGGTCAGGACATTTTTGATTTTTGGGCCAAAAATTATGCCCTCCCAAATCAAGCATCCAAAAGTGCCTCTAACCCTTAAATTCAACCCCCAATCTCATGGCGGGCTTCGTTTTTCAATTTGGCAAGATTCGGCCCGGCCCATCCCGGGAGGTTTTCCTGACTCCGCGGTCAGGAAATTTTTATTTTTGGGCCAAAAATTATGCCCTCCCAAATCAAGCATCCAAAAGTGCCTCTATCCCTTAAATTCAACCCCGAATCTCATGGCAGGCTTCGTTTTTCAATATGACCGGATTCGGCCCGGCCCATCCCGTGAGGTTTTCCTGACTCCGCGGTCAGGAAATTTTTGATTTTTGGGCCAAAAATCATGCCCTCCCAAATCAAGCATCCAAAGGTGCCTCTAACCCTTAAATTCAACCCCGAATCTCATGGCGGGCTTCGTTTTTCAATTTGACCGGATTCGGCCCGGCCCATCCCGGGAGGTTTTCCTGACTCCGCGGTCAGGAAATTTTTGATTTTTGGGCCAAAAATTATGCCCTCCCAAATCAAGCATCCAAAGGTGCCTCTAACCCTTAAATTCAACCCCGAATCTCATGGCGGGCTTCGTTTTTCAATTTGACCGGATTCGGCCCGGCAAATCCCGGGAGGTTTTCCTGACACTGCGGTCAGGAAATTTTTTATTTTTTGGCCAAAAATTATGCCCTCCCAAATCAAGCATCCAAAAGTGCCTCTATCCCTTAAATTCAACCCCGAATCTCATGGCGGGCTTCGTTTTTCAATTTGGCAAGATTCGGCCCGGCCCATCCCGGGAGGTTTTCCTGACTCCGCGGTCTGAAAATTTTTGATTTTTGGGCCAAAAATTATGCCCTCCCAAATCAAGCATCCAAAAGTGCCTCTAACCCTTAAATTCAACCCCCAATCTCATGGCGGGCTTCATTTTTCAATTTGACCGGATTCGGCCCGGCCCATCCCGAGAGGTTTTCCTGACTCCGCAGTCAGGAAATTTTTGATTTTTGGGCCAAAAATTATGCCCTCCCAAATCAAGCATCCAAAAGTGCCTCTAACCCTTAAATTCAACCCCCAATCTCATGGCGGGCTTCGTTTTTCAATTTGGCAAGATTCGGCCCGGCCCATCCCGGGAGGTTTTCCTGACTCCGCGGTCAGGACATTTTTGATTTTTGGGCCAAAAATTATGCCCTCCCAAATCAAGCATCCAAAAGTGCCTCTAACCCTTAAATTCAACCCCCAATCTCATGGCGGGCTTCGTTTTTCAATTTGGCAAGATTCGGCCCGGCCCATCCCGGGAGGTTTTCCTGACTCCGCAGTCAGGAAATTTTTGATTTTTGGGCCAAAAATTATGCCCTCCCTAATCAAGCATCCAAAAGTGCCTCTAACCCTTAAATTCAACCCCGAATCTCATGGCGGGCTTCGTTTTTCAATTTGACCGGATTCGGCCCGGCCCATCCCGGGAGGTTTTCCTGACTCCGCGGTCAGGAAATTTTTGATTTTTCGGCCAAAAATTATGCCCTCCCAAATCAAGCATCCAAAAGTGCCTCTATCCCTTAAATTCAACCCCGAATCTCATGGCGAGCTTCGTTTTTCAATTTGGCAAGATTCGGCCCGGCCCATCCCGGGAGGTTTTCCTGACTCCGCAGTCAGGAAATTTTTGATTTTTGGGCCAAAAATTATGCCCTCCCAAATCAAGCATCCAAAAGTGCCTCTTTCCCTTAAATTCAACCCCGAATCTCATGGCGGGCTTCGTTTTTCAATTTGGCAAGATTCGGCCCGGCCCATCCCGGGAGGTTTTCCTGACTCCGCAGTCAGGAAATTTTTGATTTTTGGGCCAAAAATTATGCCCTCCCAAATCAAGCATCCAAAAGTGCCTCTAACCCTTAAATTCAACCCCCAATCTCATGGCGGGCTTCGTTTTTCAATTTGGCAAGATTCGGCCCGGCCCATCCCGGGAGGTTTTCCTGACTCCGCGGTCAGGACATTTTTGATTTTTGGGCCAAAAATTATGCCCTCCCAAATCAAGCATCCAAAAGTGCCTCTAACCCTTAAATTCAACCCCCAATCTCATGGCGGGCTTCGTTTTTCAATTTGGCAAGATTCGGCCCGGCCCATCCCGGGAGGTTTTCCTGACTCCGCAGTCAGGAAATTTTTGATTTTTGGGCCAAAAATTATGCCCTCCCTAATCAAGCATCCAAAAGTGCCTCTAACCCTTAAATTCAACCCCGAATCTCATGGCGGGCTTCGTTTTTCAATTTGACCGGATTCGGCCCGGCCCATCCCGGGAGGTTTTCCTGACTCCGCGGTCAGGAAATTTTTGATTTTTCGGCCAAAAATTATGCCCTCCCAAATCAAGCATCCAAAAGTGCCTCTATCCCTTAAATTCAACCCCGAATCTCATGGCGAGCTTCGTTTTTCAATTTGGCAAGATTCGGCCCGGCCCATCCCGGGAGGTTTTCCTGACTCCGGGGTCAGGAAATTTTTGATTTTTGGGCCAAAAATTATGCCCTCCCAAATCAAGCATCCAAAAGTGCCTCTAACCCTTAAATTCAACCCCGAATCTCATGGCGGGCTTCGTTTTTCAATTTGACCGGATTCGGCCCGGCCCATCCCGAGAGGTTTTCCTGACTCCGCGGTCAGGAAATTTTTATTTTTGGGCCAAAAATTATGACCTCCCAAATCAAGCATCCAAAAGTGCCTCTAACCCTTAAATTCAACCCCCAATCTCATGGCGGGCTTCGTTTTTCAATTTGACCGGATTCGGCCCGGCCCATCCCGGGTGGTTTTCCTGACTCCGCGGTCAGGAAATTTTTGATTTTTGGGCCAAAAATTATGCCCTCCCAAATCAAGCATCCAAAAGTGCCTCTAACCCTTAAATTCAACCCCCAATCTCATGGCGGGCTTCGTTTTTCAATTTGGCAAGATTCGGCCCGGCCCATCCCGGGAGGTTTTCCTGACTCCGCGGTCAGGACATTTTTGATTTTTGGGCCAAAAATTATGCCCTCCCAAATCAAGCATCCAAAAGTGCCTCTAACCCTTAAATTCAACCCCCAATCTCATGGCGGGCTTCGTTTTTCAATTTGGCAAGATTCGGCCCGGCCCATCCCGGGAGGTTTTCCTGACTCCGCAGTCAGGAAATTTTTGATTTTTGGGCCAAAAATTATGCCCTCCCAAATCAAGCATCCAAAAGTGCCTCTAACCCTTAAATTCAACCCCGAATCTCATGGCGGGCTTCGTTTTTCAATTTGACCGGATTCGGCCCGGCCCATCCCGGGAGGTTTTCCTGACTCCGCGGTCAGGAAATTTTTGATTTTTCGGCCAAAAATTATGCCCTCCCAAATCAAGCATCCAAAAGTGCCTCTATCCCTTAAATTCAACCCCGAATCTCATGGCGAGCTTCGTTTTTCAATTTGGCAAGATTCGGCCCGGCCCATCCCGGGAGGTTTTCCTGACTCCGGGGTCAGGAAATTTTTGATTTTTGGGCCAAAAATTATGCCCTCCCAAATCAAGCATCCAAAAGTGCCTCTAACCCTTAAATTCAACCCCGAATCTCATGGCGGGCTTCGTTTTTCAATTTGACCGGATTCGGCCCGGCCCATCCAGAGAGGTTTTCCTGACTCCGCGGTCAGGAAATTTTTATTTTTGGGCCAAAAATTATGACCTCCCAAATCAAGCATCCAAAAGTGCCTCTAACCCTTAAATTCAACCCCCAATCTCATGGCGGGCTTCGTTTTTCAATTTGACCGGATTAGGCCCGGCCCATCCCGGGTGGTTTTCCTGACTCCGCGGTCAGGAAATTTTTGATTTTTGGGCCAAAAATTATGCCCTCCCAAATCAAGCATCCAAAAGTGCCTCTATCCCTTAAATTCAACCCCGAATCTCATGGCGGGCTTCGTTTTTCAATTTGACCGGGTTCGGCCCGGCCCATCCCTGGAGGTTTTCCTGACTCCGCGGTCAGGAAATTTTTGATTTTTGGGCCAAAAATTATGCCCTCCCAAATCAAGCATCCAAAAGTGCCTCTATCCCTTAAATTCAACCCCGAATCTCATGGCAGGCTTCGTTTTTCAATTTGACCGGATTCGGCCCGGCCCATCCCGGGAGGTTTTCCTGACTCCGCGGTCAGGAAATTTTTGATTTTTGGGCCAAAAATCATGCCCTCCCAAATCAAGCATCCAAAGGTGCCTCTAACCCTTAAATTCAACCCCGAATCTCATGGCGGGCTTCATTTTTCAATTTGACGGGATTCGGCCCGGCCCATCCCGGGAGGTTTTCCTGACTCCGCGGTCAGGAAATTTTTGATTTTTGGGCCAAAAATCATGCCCTCCCAAATCAAGCATCCAAAGGTGCCTCTAACCCTTAAATTCAACCCCGAATCTCATGGCGGGCTTCGTTTTTCAATTTGACCAGATTCGGCCCGGCAAATCCCGGGAGGTTTTCCTGACTCCACGGTCAGGAAATTTTTTATTTTTTGGCCAAAAATTATGCCCTCCCAAATCAAGCATCCAAAAGTGCATCTATCCCTTAAATTCAACCCCGAATCTCATGGCGGGCTTCGTTTTTCAATTTGGCAAGATTCGGCCCGGCCCATCCCGGGAGGTTTTCCTGACTCCGCGGTCAGGAAATTTTTGATTTTTGGGCCAAAAATTATGCCCTCCCAAATCAAGCATCCAAAAGTGCCTCTAACCCTTAAATTCAACCCCCAATCTCATGGCGGGCTTCCTTTTTCAATTTGACCGGATTCGGCCCGGCCCATCCCGAGAGGTTTTCCTGACTCCGCAGTCAGGAAATTTTTGATTTTTGGGCCAAAAATTATGCCCTCCCAAATCAAGCATCCAAAAGTGCCTCTAACCCTTAAATTCAACCCCCAATCTCATGGCGGGCTTCGTTTTTCAATTTGACCGGATTCGGCCCAGCCCATCCCGGGAGGTTTTCCTGACTCCGCGGTCAGGACATTTTTGATTTTTGGGCCAAAAATTATGCCCTCCCAAATCAAGCATCCAAAAGTGCCTCTATCCCTTAAATTCAACCCCGAATCTCATGGCGGGCTTCGTTTTTCAATTTGACCGGATTCGGCCCGGCCCATCCCGGGAGGTTTTCCTGACTCCGCGGTCAGGAAATTTTTGATTTTTGGGCCAAAAATTATGCCCTCCCAAATCAAGCATCCAAAAGTGCCTCTAACCCTTAAATTCAACCCCGAATGTCATGGCGGGCTTCGTTTTTCAATTTGACCGGATTCGGCCCGGCCCATCCCGGGAGGTTTTCCTGACTCCGCGGTCAGGAAATTTTTGATTTTTGGGCCAAAAATTATGCCCTCCCAAATCAAGCATCCAAAAGTGCCTCTAACCGTTAAATTCAACCCCGAATCTCATGGCGGGCTTCGTTTTTCAATTTGACCGGATTCGGCCCGGCCCATCCCGGGAGGTTTTCCTGACTCCGCGGTCAGGAAATTTTTGATTTTTGTGCCAAAAATTATGCCCTCCCAAATCAAGCATCCAAAAGTGCCTCTAACCCTTAAATTCAACCCCCAATCTAATGGCGGGCTTCGTTTTTCAATTTGACCGGATTCGGACCGGCCCATCCCAGGAGGTTTTCCTGACTCCGCGGTCAGGAAAATTTTATTTTTGGGCCAAAAATTATGCCCTCCCAAATCAAGCATCCAAAAGTGCCTCTATCCCTTAAATTCAACCCCGAATCTCATGGCAGGCTTCGTTTTTCAATTTGACCGGATTCGGCCCGGCCCATCCCGGGAGGTTTTCCTGACTCCGCGGTCAGGAAATTTTTGATTTTTGGGCCAAAAATAATGCCCTCCCAAATCAAGCATCCAAAAGTGCCTCTATCCCTTAAATTCAACCCCGAATCTCATGGCGGGCTTCGTTTTTCAATTTGGCAAGATTCGGCCCGGCCCATCCCGGGAGGTTTTCCTGACTCCGCAGTCAGGAAATTTTTGATTTTTGGGCCAAAAATTATGCCCTCCCAAATCAAGCATCCAAAAGTGCCTCTAACCCTTAAATTCAACCCCCAATCTCATGGCGGGCTTCGTTTTTCAATTTGGCAAGATTCGGCCCGGCCCATCCCGAGAGGTTTTCCTGACTCCGCAGTCAGGAAATTTTTGATTTTTGGGCCAAAAATTATGCCCTCCCAAATCAAGCATCCAAAAGTGCCTCTATCCCTTAAATTCAACCCCGAATCTCATGGCGGGCTTCGTTTTTCAATTTGGCAAGATTCGGCCCGGCCCATCCCGGGAGGTTTTCCTGACTCCGCAGTCAGGAAATTTTTGATTTTTGGGCCAAAAATTATGCCCTCCCAAATCAAGCATCCAAAAGTGCCTCTAACCCTTAAATTCAACCCCGAATCTCATGGCGGGCTTCGTTTTTCAATTTGACCGGATTCGGCCCGGCCCATCCCGGGAGGTTTTCCTGACTCCGCGGTCAGGAAATTTTTATTTTTGGGCCAAAAATTATGCCCTCCCAAATCAAGCATCCAAAAGTGCCTCTATCCCTTAAATTCAACCCCAAATCTCATGGCAGGCTTCGTTTTTCAATTTGACCGGATTCGGCCCGGCCCATCCCGTGAGGTTTTCCTGACTCCGCGGTCAGGAAATTTTTGATTTTTGGGCCAAAAATCATGCCCTCCCAAATCAAGCATCCAAAGGTGCCTCTAACCCTTAAATTCAACCCCGAATGTCATGGCGGGCTTCGTTTTTCAATTTGACCGGATTCGGCCCGGCCCATCCCGGGAGGTTTTCCTGACTCCGCGGTCAGGAAATTTTTGATTTTTGGGCCAAAAATTATGCCCTCCCAAATCAAGCATCCAAAAGTGCCTCTAACCGTTAAATTCAACCCCGAATCTCATGGCGGGCTTCGTTTTTCAATTTGACCGGATTCGGCCCGGCCCATCCCGGGAGGTTTTCCTGACTCCGCGGTCAGGAAATTTTTGATTTTTGGGCCAAAAATTATGCCCTCCCAAATCAAGCATCCAAAAGTGCCTCTATCCCTTAAATTCAACCCCGAATCTCATGGCGAGCTTCGTTTTTCAATTTGGCAAGATTCGGCCCGGCCCATCCCGGGAGGTTTTCCTGACTCCGCGGTCAGGAAATTTTTGATTTTTGGGCCAAAAATTATGCCCTCCCAAATCAAGCATCCAAAAGTGCCTCTAACCCTTAAATTCAACCCCGAATCTCATGGCGGGCTTCGTTTTTCAATTTGACCGGATTCGGCCCGGCCCATCCCGAGAGGTTTTCCTGACTCCGCGGTCAGGAAATTTTTGATTTTTGGGCCAAAAATTATGCCCTCCCAAATCAAGCACCCAAAAGTGCCTCTAACCCTTAAATTCAACCCCGAATCTCATGGCGGGCTTCGTTTTTCAATTTGACAAGATTCGGCCCGGCCCATCCCGGGAGGTTTTCCTGACTCCGCGGTCAGGAAATTTTTGATTTTTGGGCCAAAAATTATGCCCTCCCAAATCAAGCATCCAAAAGTGCCTCTAACCCTTAAATTCAACCCCCAATCTCATGGCGGGCTTCGTTTTTAAATTTGACCGGATTCGGCCCGGCCCATCCCGAGAGGCTTTCCTGACTCCGCGGTCAGGAAATTTTTGATTTTTGGGCCAAAAATTATGCCCTCCCAAATCAAGCATCCAAAAGTGCCTCTAACCCTTAAATTCAACCCCCAATCTCATGGCGGGCTTCGTTTTTCAATTTGACCGGATTCGGCCCGGCCCATCCCGGGAGGTTTTCCTGACTCCGCGGTCAGGACATTTTTGATTTTTGGGCCAAAAATTATGCCCTCCCAAATCAAGCATCCAAAAGTGCCTATAACCCTTAAATTCAACCCCCAATCTCATGGCGGGCTTCGTTTTTCAATTTGACCGGATTCGGCCCGGCCCATCCCGGGAGGTTTTCCTGACTCCGCGGTCAGGAAATTTTTATTTTTGGGCCAAAAATTATGCCCTCCCAAATCAAGCATCCAAAAGTCCCTCTATCCCTTAAATTCAACCCCGAATCTCATGGCAGGCTTCATTTTTCAATTTGACCGGATTCGGCCCGGCCCATCCCGGGAGGTTTTCCTGACTCCGCGATCAGGAAATTTTTGATTTTTGGGCCAAAAATCATGCCCTCCCAAATCAAGCATCCAAAGGTGCCTCTAACCCTTAAATTCAACCCCGAATCTCATGGTGGGCTTCGTTTTTCAATTTGACCGGATTCGGCCCGGCCCATCCCGAGAGGTTTTCCTGACTCCGCGGTCAGGAAATTTTTGATTTTTGTGCCAAAAATTATGCCCTCCCAAATCAAGCATCCAAAAGTGCCTCTAACCCTTAAATTCAACCCCCAATCTAATGGTGGGCTTCGTTTTTCAATTTGACCGGATTCGGCCCGGCCCATCCCAGGAGGTTTTCCTGACTCCGCGGTCAGGAAAATTTTATTTTTGGGCCAAAAATTATGCCCTCCCAAATCAAGCATC
The DNA here is from genome assembly GCA_023362775.1 of Charina bottae. Lineage (NCBI taxonomy): Eukaryota > Metazoa > Chordata > Lepidosauria > Squamata > Charinaidae > Charina > Charina bottae. Next base: position 4,660,958 of record JALMGJ010000016.1, read on the forward strand.
CAAAAGTGCCTCTATCCCTTAAATTCAACCCCGAATCTCATGGCAGGCTTCGTTTTTCAATTTGAGTGGATTCGGCCCGGCCCATCCCGGGAGGTTTTCCTGACTCCGCGGTAAGGAAATTTTTGATTTTTGGGCCAAAAATAATGCCCTCCCAAATCAAGCATCCAAAAGTGCCTCTATCCCTTAAATTCAACCCCGAATCTCATGGCGGGCTTCGTTTTTCAATTTGGCAAGATTCGGCCCGGCCCATCCCGGGAGGTTTTCCTGACTCCGCAGTCAGGAAATTTTTGATTTTTGGGCCAAAAATTATGCCCTCCCAAATCAAGCATCCAAAAGTGCCTCTAACCCTTAAATTCAACCCCCAATCTCATGGCGGGCTTCGTTTTTCAATTTGGCAAGATTCGGCCCGGCCCATCCCGGGAGGTTTTCCTGACTCCGCAGTCAGGAAATTTTTGATTTTTGGGCCAAAAATTATGCCCTCCCAAATCAAGCATCCAAAAGTGCCTCTATCCCTTAAATTCAACCCCGAATCTCATGGCGGGCTTCGTTTTTCAATTTGGCAAGATTCGGCCCGGCCCATCCCGGGAGGTTTTCCTGACTCCGCAGTCAGGAAATTTTTGATTTTTGGGCCAAAAATTATGCCCTCCCAAATCAAGCATCCAAAAGTGCCTCTAACCCTTAAATTCAACCCCGAATCTCATGGCGGGCTTCGTTTTTCAATTTGACCGGATTCGGCCCGGCCCATCCCGGGAGGTTTTCCTGACTCCGCGGTCAGGAAATTTTTGATTTTTGGGCCAAAAATTATGCCCTCCCAAATCAAGCATCCAAAAGTGCCTCTAACCCTTAAATTCAACCCCCAATCTCATGGCGGGCTTCGTTTTTCAATTTGACCGGATTCGGCCCGGCCCATCCCGGGAGGTTTTCCTGACTCCGCGGTCAGGACATTTTTGATTTTTGGGCCAAAAATTATGCCCTCCCAAATCAAGCATCCAAAAGTGCCTATAACCCTTAAATTCAACCCCCAATCTCATGGCGGGCTTCGTTTCTCAATTTGACCGGATTCGGCCCGGCCCATCCCGGGAGGTTTTCCTGACTCCGCGGTCAGGAAATTTTTATTTTTGGGCCAAAAATTATGCCCTCCCAAATCAAGCATCCAAAAGTCCCTCTATCCCTTAAATTCAACCCCGAATCTCATGGCAGGCTTCATTTTTCAATTTGACCGGATTCGGCCCGGCCCATCCCGGGAGGTTTTCCTGACTCCGCGATCAGGAAATTTTTGATTTTTGGGCCAAAAATCATGCCCTCCCAAATCAAGCATCCAAAGGTGCCTCTAACCCTTAAATTCAACCCCGAATCTCATGGTGGGCTTCGTTTTTCAATTTGACCGGATTCGGCCCGGCCCATCCCGGGAGGTTTTCCTGACTCCGCGGTAAGGAAATTTTTGATTTTTGGGCCAAAAATTATGCCCTCCCAAATCAAGCATCCAAAAGTGCCTCTAACCCTTAAATTCAACCCCCAATCTCATGGCGGGCTTCGTTTTTCAATTTGGCAAGATTCGGCCCGGCCCATCCCGGGAGGTTTTCCTGACTCCGCGGTCAGGAAATTTTTGATTTTTGGGCCAAAAATTATGCCCTCCCAAATCAAGCATCCAAAAGTGCCTCTAACCCTTAAATTCAACCCCGAATGTCATGGCGGGCTTCGTTTTTCAATTTGACCGGATTCGGCCCGGCCCATCCCGGGAGGTTTTCCTGACTCCGCGGTCAGGAAATTTTTGATTTTTGTGCCAAAAATTATGCCCTCCCAAATCAAGCATCCAAAAGTGCCTCTAACCCTTAAATTCAACCCCCAATCTAATGGCGGGCTTCGTTTTTCAATTTGACCGGATTCGGACCGGCCCATCCCAGGAGGTTTTCCTGACTCCGCGGTCAGGAAAATTTTATTTTTGGGCCAAAAATTATGCCCTCCCAAATCAAGCATCCAAAAGTGCCTCTATCCCTTAAATTCAACCCCGAATCTCATGGCAGGCTTCGTTTTTCAATTTGACCGGATTCGGCCCGGCCCATCCCGGGAGGTTTTCCTGACTCCGCGGTCAGGAAATTTTTGATTTTTGGGCCAAAAATAATGCCCTCCCAAATCAAGCATCCAAAAGTGCCTCTATCCCTTAAATTCAACCCCGAATCTCATGGCGGGCTTCGTTTTTCAATTTGGCAAGATTCGGCCCGGCCCATCCCGGGAGGTTTTCCTGACTCCGCAGTCAGGAAATTTTTGATTTTTGGGCCAAAAATTATGCCCTCCCAAATCAAGCATCCAAAAGTGCCTCTAACCCTTAAATTCAACCCCCAATCTCATGGCGGGCTTCGTTTTTCAATTTGGCAAGATTCGGCCCGGCCCATCCCGAGAGGTTTTCCTGACTCCGCAGTCAGGAAATTTTTGATTTTTGGGCCAAAAATTATGCCCTCCCAAATCAAGCATCCAAAAGTGCCTCTATCCCTTAAATTCAACCCCGAATCTCATGGCGGGCTTCGTTTTTCAATTTGGCAAGATTCGGCCCGGCCCATCCCGGGAGGTTTTCCTGACTCCGCAGTCAGGAAATTTTTGATTTTTGGGCCAAAAATTATGCCCTCCCAAATCAAGCATCCAAAAGTGCCTCTAACCCTTAAATTCAACCCCGAATCTCATGGCGGGCTTCGTTTTTCAATTTGACCGGATTCGGCCCGGCCCATCCCGGGAGGTTTTCCTGACTCCGCAGTCAGGAAATTTTTGATTTTTGGGCCAAAAATCATGCCCTCCCAAATCAAGCATCCAAAGGTGCCTCTAACCCTTAAATTCAACCCCGAATGTCATGGCGGGCTTCGTTTTTCAATTTGACCGGATTCGGCCCGGCCCATCCCGGGAGGTTTTCCTGACTCCGCGGTCAGGAAATTTTTGATTTTTGGGCCAAAAATTATGCCCTCCCAAATCAAGCATCCAAAAGTGCCTCTAACCGTTAAATTCAACCCCGAATCTCATGGCGGGCTTCGTTTTTCAATTTGACCGGATTCGGCCCGGCCCATCCCGGGAGGTTTTCCTGACTCCGCGGTCAGGAAATTTTTGATTTTTGGGCCAAAAATTATGCCCTCCCAAATCAAGCATCCAAAAGTGCCTCTATCCCTTAAATTCAACCCCGAATCTCATGGCGAGCTTCGTTTTTCAATTTGGCAAGATTCGGCCCGGCCCATCCCGGGAGGTTTTCCTGACTCCGCGGTCAGGAAATTTTTGATTTTTGGGCCAAAAATTATGCCCTCCCAAATCAAGCATCCAAAAGTGCCTCTAACCCTTAAATTCAACCCCGAATCTCATGGCGGGCTTCGTTTTTCAATTTGACCGGATTCGGCCCGGCCCATCCCGAGAGGTTTTCCTGACTCCGCGGTCAGGAAATTTTTGATTTTTGGGCCAAAAATTATGCCCTCCCAAATCAAGCACCCAAAAGTGCCTCTAACCCTTAAATTCAACCCCGAATCTCATGGCGGGCTTCGTTTTTCAATTTGACAAGATTCGGCCCGGCCCATCCCGGGAGGTTTTCCTGACTCCGCGGTCAGGAAATTTTTGATTTTTGGGCCAAAAATTATGCCCTCCCAAATCAAGCATCCAAAAGTGCCTCTAACCCTTAAATTCAACCCCCAATCTCATGGCGGGCTTCGTTTTTAAATTTGACCGGATTCGGCCCGGCCCATCCCGAGAGGCTTTCCTGACTCCGCGGTCAGGAAATTTTTGATTTTTGGGCCAAAAATTATGCCCTCCCAAATCAAGCATCCAAAAGTGCCTCTAACCCTTAAATTCAACCCCCAATCTCATGGCGGGCTTCGTTTTTCAATTTGACCGGATTCGGCCCGGCCCATCCCGGGAGGTTTTCCTGACTCCGCGGTCAGGACATTTTTGATTTTTGGGCCAAAAATTATGCCCTCCCAAATCAAGCATCCAAAAGTGCCTATAACCCTTAAATTCAACCCCCAATCTCATGGCGGGCTTCGTTTTTCAATTTGACCGGATTCGGCCCGGCCCATCCCGGGAGGTTTTCCTGACTCCGCGGTCAGGAAATTTTTATTTTTGGGCCAAAAATTATGCCCTCCCAAATCAAGCATCCAAAAGTCCCTCTATCCCTTAAATTCAACCCCGAATCTCATGGCAGGCTTCATTTTTCAATTTGACCGGATTCGGCCCGGCCCATCCCGGGAGGTTTTCCTGACTCCGCGATCAGGAAATTTTTGATTTTTGGGCCAAAAATCATGCCCTCCCAAATCAAGCATCCAAAGGTGCCTCTAACCCTTAAATTCAACCCCGAATCTCATGGTGGGCTTCGTTTTTCAATTTGACCGGATTCGGCCCGGCCCATCCCGAGAGGTTTTCCTGACTCCGCGGTCAGGAAATTTTTGATTTTTGTGCCAAAAATTATGCCCTCCCAAATCAAGCATCCAAAAGTGCCTCTAACCCTTAAATTCAACCCCCAATCTAATGGCGGGCTTCGTTTTTCAATTTGACCGGATTCGGCCCGGCCCATCCCAGGAGGTTTTCCTGACTCCGCGGTCAGGAAAATTTTATTTTTGGGCCAAAAATTATGCCCTCCCAAATCAAGCATCCAAAAGTGCCTCTATCCCTTAAATTCAACCCCGAATCTCATGGCAGGCTTCGTTTTTCAATTTGAGTGGATTCGGCCCGGCCCATCCCGGGAGGTTTTCCTGACTCCGCGGTAAGGAAATTTTTGATTTTTGGGCCAAAAATAATGCCCTCCCAAATCAAGCATCCAAAAGTGCCTCTATCCCTTAAATTCAACCCCGAATCTCATGGCGGGCTTCGTTTTTCAATTTGGCAAGATTCGGCCCGGCCCATCCCGGGAGGTTTTCCTGACTCCGCAGTCAGGAAATTTTTGATTTTTGGGCCAAAAATTATGCCCTCCCAAATCAAGCATCCAAAAGTGCCTCTAACCCTTAAATTCAACCCCCAATCTCATGGCGGGCTTCGTTTTTCAATTTGGCAAGATTCGGCCCGGCCCATCCCGGGAGGTTTTCCTGACTCCGCAGTCAGGAAATTTTTGATTTTTGGGCCAAAAATTATGCCCTCCCAAATCAAGCATCCAAAAGTGCCTCTATCCCTTAAATTCAACCCCGAATCTCATGGCGGGCTTCGTTTTTCAATTTGGCAAGATTCGGCCCGGCCCATCCCGGGAGGTTTTCCTGACTCCGCAGTCAGGAAATTTTTGATTTTTGGGCCAAAAATTATGCCCTCCCAAATCAAGCATCCAAAAGTGCCTCTAACCCTTAAATTCAACCCCGAATCTCATGGCGGGCTTCGTTTTTCAATTTGACCGGATTCGGCCCGGCCCATCCCGGGAGGTTTTCCTGACTCCGCGGTCAGGAAATTTTTGATTTTTGGGCCAAAAATTATGCCCTCCCAAATCAAGCATCCAAAAGTGCCTCTAACCCTTAAATTCAACCCCCAATCTCATGGCGGGCTTCGTTTTTCAATTTGACCGGATTCGGCCCGGCCCATCCCGGGAGGTTTTCCTGACTCCGCGGTCAGGACATTTTTGATTTTTGGGCCAAAAATTATGCCCTCCCAAATCAAGCATCCAAAAGTGCCTATAACCCTTAAATTCAACCCCCAATCTCATGGCGGGCTTCGTTTTTCAATTTGACCGGATTCGGCCCGGCCCATCCCGGGAGGTTTTCCTGACTCCGCGGTCAGGAAATTTTTATTTTTGGGCCAAAAATTATGCCCTCCCAAATCAAGCATCCAAAAGTCCCTCTATCCCTTAAATTCAACCCCGAATCTCATGGCAGGCTTCATTTTTCAATTTGACCGGATTCGGCCCGGCCCATCCCGGGAGGTTTTCCTGACTCCGCGATCAGGAAATTTTTGATTTTTGGGCCAAAAATCATGCCCTCCCAAATCAAGCATCCAAAGGTGCCTCTAACCCTTAAATTCAACCCCGAATCTCATGGTGGGCTTCGTTTTTCAATTTGACCGGATTCGGCCCGGCCCATCCCGGGAGGTTTTCCTGACTCCGCGGTAAGGAAATTTTTGATTTTTGGGCCAAAAATTATGCCCTCCCAAATCAAGCATCCAAAAGTGCCTCTAACCCTTAAATTCAACCCCCAATCTCATGGCGGGCTTCGTTTTTCAATTTGGCAAGATTCGGCCCGGCCCATCCCGGGAGGTTTTCCTGACTCCGCAGTCAGGAAATTTTTGATTTTTGGGCCAAAAATTATGCCCTCCCAAATCAAGCATCCAAAAGTGCCTCTATCCCTTAAATTCAACCCCGAATCTCATGGCGGGCTTCGTTTTTCAATTTGGCAAGATTCGGCCCGGCCCATCCCGGGAGGTTTTCCTGACTCCGCAGTCAGGAAATTTTTGATTTTTGGGCCAAAAATTATGCCCTCCCAAATCAAGCATCCAAAAGTGCCTCTAACCCTTAAATTCAACCCCGAATCTCATGGCGGGCTTCGTTTTTCAATTTGACCGGATTCGGCCCGGCCCATCCCGTGAGGTTTTCCTGACTCCGTGGTCAGGAAATTTTTGATTTTTGGGCCAAAAATCATGCCCTCCCAAATCAAGCATCCAAAGGTGCCTCTAACCCTTAAATTCAACCCCGAATCTCATGGCGGGCTTCGTTTTTCAATTTGACCGGATTCGGCCCGGCCCATCCCGGGAGGTTTTCCTGACTCCGCGGTCAGGAAATTTTTGATTTTTGGGCCAAAAATTATGCCCTCCCAAATCAAGCATCCAAAAGTGCCTCTATCCCTTAAATTCAACCCCGAATCTCATGGCGAGCTTCGTTTTTCAATTTGGCAAGATTCGGCCCGGCCCATCCCGGGAGGTTTTCCTGACTCCGCGGTCAGGAAATTTTTGATTTTTGGGCCAAAAATTATGCCCTCCCAAATCAAGCATCCAAAAGTGCCTCTAACCCTTAAATTCAACCCCAAATCTCATGGCGGGCTTCATTTTTCAATTTGACCGGATTCGGCCCGGCCCATCCCGAGAGGTTTTCCTGACTCCGCGGTCAGGAAATTTTTATTTTTGGGCCAAAAATTATGACCTCCCAAATCAAGCATCCAAAAGTGCCTCTAACCCTTAAATTCAACCCCCAATCTCATGGCGGGCTTCGTTTTTCAATTTGACCGGATTAGGCCCGGCCCATCCGGGGTGGTTTTCCTGACTCCGCGGTCAGGAAATTTTTGATTTTTGGGCCAAAAATTATGCCCTCCCAAATCAAGCATCCAAAAGTGCCTCTAACCCTTAAATTCAACCCCCAATCTCATGGCGGGCTTCATTTTTCAATTTGACCGGATTCGGCCCGGCCCATCCCGAGAGGTTTTCCTGACTCCGCGGTCAGGAAATTTTTGATTTTTTGGCCAAAAATTATGCCCTCCCAAATCAAGCATCCAAAAGTGCCTCTAACCCTTAAATTCAACCCCCAATCTCATGGCGGGCTTCGTTTCTCAATTTGACCGGATTCGGCCCGGCCCATCCCGGGAGGTTTTCCTGACTCCGCGGTCAGGACATTTTTGATTTTTGGGCCAAAAATTATGCCCTCCCAAATCAAGCATCCAAAAGTGCCTCTAACCCTTAAATTCAACCCCGAATCTCATGGCGGGCTTCGTTTTTCAATTTGACCGGATTCGGCCAGGCCCATCCCGGGAGGTTTTCCTGACTCCGCGGTCAGGAAATTTTTGATTTTTGGGCCAAAAATTATGCCCTCCCAAATCAAGCATCCAAAAGTGCCTCTAACCCTTAAATTCAACCCCGAATCTCATGGCGGGCTTCGTTTTTCAATTTGACCGGATTCGGCCCGGCCCATCCCGGGAGGTTTTCCTGACTCCGCGGTCAGGAAATTTTTGATTTTTGGGCCAAAAATTATGCCCTCCCAAATCAAGCATCCAAAAGTGCCTCTAACCCTTAAATTCAACCCCGAATGTCATGGCGGGCTTCGTTTTTCAATTTGACCGGATTCGGCCCGGCCCATCCCGGGAGGTTTTCCTGAATCCGCGGTCAGGAAATTTTTATTTTTGGGCCAAAAATTATGCCCTCCCAAATCAAGCATCCAAAAGTGCCTCTATCCCTTAAATTCAACCCCGAATCTCATGGCGGGCTTCGTTTTTCAATTTGGCAAGATTCGGCCCGGCCCATCCCGGGAGGTTTTCCTGACTCCGCGGTCAGGAAATTTTTGATTTTTGGGCCAAAAATTATGCCCTCCCAAATCAAGCATCCAAAAGTGCCTCTATCCCTTAAATTCAACCCTGAATCTCATGGCGAGCTTCGTTTTTCAATTTGGCAAGATTCGGCCCGGCCCATCCCGGGAGGTTTTCCTGACTCCGCGGTCAGGAAATTTTTGATTTTTGGGCCAAAAATTATGCCCTCCCAAATCAAGCATCCAAAAGTGACTCTAACCCTTAAATTCAACCCCGAATCTCATGGCGGGCTTCGTTTTTCAATTTGACCGGATTCGGCCCGGCCCATCCCGGGAGGTTTTCCTGACTCCGCGGTCAGGAAATTTTTGATTTTTGGGCCAAAAATTATGCCCTCCCAAATCAAGCATCCAAAAGTGCCTCTAACCCTTAAATTCAACCCCCAATCTCATGGCGGGCTTCGTTTTTAAATTTGACCGGATTCGGCCCGGCCCATCCCGAGAGGTTTTCCTGACTCCGCGGTCAGGAAATTTTTGATTTTTGGGCCAAAAATTATGCCCTCCCAAATCAAGCATCCAAAAGTGCCTCTAACCCTTAAATTCAACCCCCAATCTCATGGCGGGCTTCGTTTTTCAATTTGACCGGATTCGGCCCGGCCCATCCCGGGAGGTTTTCCTGACTCCGCGGTCAGGACATTTTTGATTTTTGGGCCAAAAATTATGCCCTCCCAAATCAAGCATCCAAAAGTGCCTCTAACCCTTAAATTCAACCCCCAATCTCATGGCGGGCTTCGTTTTTCAATTTGACCGGATTCGGCCCGGCCCATCCCGGGAGGTTTTCCTGACTCCGCGGTCAGGAAATTTTTATTTTTGGGCCAAAAATTATGCCCTCCCAAATCAAGCATCCAAAAGTCCCTCTATCCCTTAAATTCAACCCCGAATCTCATGGCAGGCTTCATTTTTCAATTTGACCGGATTCGGCCCGGCCCATCCCGGGAGGTTTTCCTGACTCCGCGGTCAGGAAATTTTTGATTTTTGGGCTCAAAATCATGCCCTCCCAAATCAAGCATCCAAAGGTGCCTCTAACCCTTAAATTCAACCCCGAATCTCATGGCGGGCTTCGTTTTTCAATTTGACCGGATTCGGCCCGGCCCATCCCGGGAGGTTTTCCTGACTCCGCGGTCAGGAAATTTTTGATTTTTGGGCCAAAAATTATGCCCTCCCAAATCAAGCATCCAAAAGTGCCTCTAACCCTTAAATTCAACCCCCAATCTAATGGCGGGCTTCGTTTTTCAATTTGACCGGATTCGGCCCGGCCCATCCCGGGAGGTTTTCCTGACTCCGCGGTCAGGAAAATTTTATTTTTGGGCCAAAAATTATGCCCTCCCAAATCAAGCATCCAAAAGTGCCTCTATCCCTTAAATTCAACCCCGAATCTCATGGCAGGCTTCGTTTTTCAATTTGACAGGATTCGGCCCGGCCCATCCCGGGAGGTTTTCCTGACTCCGCGGTCAGGAAATTTTTGATTTTTGGGCCAAAAATATGCCCTCCCAAATCAAGCATCGAAAGGTGCCTCTAACCCTTAAATTCAACCCCGAATCTCATGGCGGGCTTCGTTTTTCAATTTGACAGGATTCGGCCCGGCCCATCCCGGGAGGTTTTCCTGACTCCGCGGTCAGGAAATTTTTGATTTTTGGGCCAAAAATTATGCCCTCCCAAATCAAGCATCCAAAAGTGCCTCTATCCCTTAAATTCAACCCCGAATCTCATGGCGGGCTTCGTTTTTCAATTTGGCAAGATTCGGCCCGGCCCATCCCGGGAGGTTTTCCTGACTCCGCGGTCAGGAAATTTTTGATTTTTGGGCCAAAAATTATGCCCTCCCAAATCAAGCATCCAAAAGTGCCTCTAACCCTTAAATTCAACCCCGAATCTCATGGCGGGCTTCGTTTTTAAATTTGACCGGATTCGGCCCGGCCCATCCCGAGAGGTTTTCCTGACTCCGCGGTCAGGAAATTTTTGATTTTTGGGCCAAAAATTATGCCCTCCCAAAACAAGCATCCAAAAGTGCCTCTAACCCTTAAATTCAACCCCCAATCTCATGGCGGGCTTCGTTTTTCAATTTGACCGGATTCGGCCCGGCCCATCCCGGGAGGTTTTCCTGACTCCGCGGTCAGGACATTTTTGATTTTTGGGCCAAAAATTATGCCCTCCCAAATCAAGCATCCAAAAGTGCCTCTAACCCTTAAATTCAACCCCCAATCTCATGGCGGGCTTCGTTTTTCAATTTGACCGGATTCGGCCCGGCCCATCCCGGGAGGTTTTCCTGACTCCGCGGTCAGGAAATTTTTATTTTTGGGCCAAAAATTATGCCCTCCCAAATCAAGCATCCAAAAGTCCCTCTATCCCTTAAATTCAACCCCGAATCTCATGGCAGGCTTCATTTTTCAATTTGACCGGATTCGGCCCGGCCCATCCCGGGAGGTTTTCCTGACTCCGCGGTCAGGAAATTTTTGATTTTTGGGCCAAAAATCATGCCCTCCCAAATCAAGCATCCAAAGGTGCCTCTAACCCTTAAATTCAACCCCGAATCTCATGGCGGGCTTCGTTTTTCAATTTGACCGGATTCGGCCCGGCCCATTCCGAGAGGCTTTCCTGACTCCGCGGTCAGGAAATTTTTGATTTTTGGGCCAAAAATTATGCCCTCCCAAATCAAGCATCCAAAAGTGCCTCTAACCCTTAAATTCAAACCCCAATCTAATGGCGGGCTTCGTTTTTCAATTTGACCGGATTCGGCCCGGCCCATCCCGGGAGGTTTTCCTGACTCCGCGGTCAGGAAATTTTATTTTTGGGCCAAAAATTATGCCCTCCCAAATCAAGCATCCAAAAGTGCCTCTAACCCTTAAATTCAACCCCCAATCTCATGGCGGGCTTCGTTTTTCAATTTGACCGGATTCGGCCCGGCCCATCCCGGGAGGTTTTCCTGACTCCGCGGTCAGGACATTTTTGATTTTTGGGCCAAAAATTATGCCCTCCCAAATCAAGCATCCAAAAGTGCCTCTAACCCTTAAATTCAACCCCCAATCTCATGGCGGGCTTCGTTTTTCAATTTGACCGGATTCGGCCCGGCCCATCCCGGGAGGTTTTCCTGACTCCGCGGTCAGGAAATTTTTATTTTTGGGCCAAAAATTATGCCCTCCCAAATCAAGCATCCAAAAGTCCCTCTATCCCTTAAATTCAACCCCGAATCTCATGGCAGGCTTCATTTTTCAATTTGACCGGATTCGGCCCGGCCCATCCCGGGAGGTTTTCCTGACTCCGCGGTCAGGAAATTTTTGATTTTTGGGCTCAAAATCATGCCCTCCCAAATCAAGCATCCAAAGGTGCCTCTAACCCTTAAATTCAACCCCGAATCTCATGGCGGGCTTCGTTTTTCAATTTGACCGGATTCGGCCCGGCCCATCCCGGGAGGTTTTCCTGACTCCGCGGTCAGGAAATTTTTGATTTTTGGGCCAAAAATTATGCCCTCCCAAATCAAGCATCCAAAAGTGCCTCTAACCCTTAAATTCAACCCCCAATCTAATGGCGGGCTTCGTTTTTCAATTTGACCGGATTCGGCCCGGCCCATCCCGGGAGGTTTTCCTGACTCCGCGGTCAGGAAAATTTTATTTTTGGGCCAAAAATTATGCCCTCCCAAATCAAGCATCCAAAAGTGCCTCTATCCCTTAAATTCAACCCCGAATCTCATGGCAGGCTTCGTTTTTCAATTTGACAGGATTCGGCCCGGCCCATCCCGGGAGGTTTTCCTGACTCCGCGGTCAGGAAATTTTTGATTTTTGGGCCAAAAATATGCCCTCCCAAATCAAGCATCGAAAGGTGCCTCTAACCCTTAAATTCAACCCCGAATCTCATGGCGGGCTTCGTTTTTCAATTTGACAGGATTCGGCCCGGCCCATCCCGGGAGGTTTTCCTGACTCCGCGGTCAGGAAATTTTTGATTTTTGGGCCAAAAATTATGCCCTCCCAAATCAAGCATCCAAAAGTGCCTCTATCCCTTAAATTCAACCCCGAATCTCATGGCGGGCTTCGTTTTTCAATTTGGCAAGATTCGGCCCGGCCCATCCCGGGAGGTTTTCCTGACTCCGCGGTCAGGAAATTTTTGATTTTTGGGCCAAAAATTATGCCCTCCCAAATCAAGCATCCAAAAGTGCCTCTAACCCTTAAATTCAACCCCGAATCTCATGGCGGGCTTCGTTTTTAAATTTGACCGGATTCGGCCCGGCCCATCCCGAGAGGTTTTCCTGACTCCGCGGTCAGGAAATTTTTGATTTTTGGGCCAAAAATTATGCCCTCCCAAAACAAGCATCCAAAAGTGCCTCTAACCCTTAAATTCAACCCCCAATCTCATGGCGGGCTTCGTTTTTCAATTTGACCGGATTCGGCCCGGCCCATCCCGGGAGGTTTTCCTGACTCCGCGGTCAGGACATTTTTGATTTTTGGGCCAAAAATTATGCCCTCCCAAATCAAGCATCCAAAAGTGCCTCTAACCCTTAAATTCAACCCCCAATCTCATGGCGGGCTTCGTTTTTCAATTTGACCGGATTCGGCCCGGCCCATCCCGGGAGGTTTTCCTGACTCCGCGGTCAGGAAATTTTTATTTTTGGGCCAAAAATTATGCCCTCCCAAATCAAGCATCCAAAAGTCCCTCTATCCCTTAAATTCAACCCCGAATCTCATGGCAGGCTTCATTTTTCAATTTGACCGGATTCGGCCCGGCCCATCCCGGGAGGTTTTCCTGACTCCGCGGTCAGGAAATTTTTGATTTTTGGGCCAAAAATCATGCCCTCCCAAATCAAGCATCCAAAGGTGCCTCTAACCCTTAAATTCAACCCCGAATCTCATGGCGGGCTTCGTTTTTCAATTTGACCGGATTCGGCCCGGCCCATTCCGAGAGGCTTTCCTGACTCCGCGGTCAGGAAATTTTTGATTTTTGGGCCAAAAATTATGCCCTCCCAAATCAAGCATCCAAAAGTGCCTCTAACCCTTAAATTCAAACCCCAATCTAATGGCGGGCTTCGTTTTTCAATTTGACCGGATTCGGCCCGGCCCATCCCGGGAGGTTTTCCTGACTCCGCGGTCAGGAAAATTTTATTTTTGGGCCAAAAATTATGCCCTCCCAAATCAAGCATCCAAAAGTGCCTCTATCCCTTAAATTCAACCCCGAATCTCATGGCAGGCTTCGTTTTTCAATTTGACCGGATTCGGCCCGGCCCATCCCGGGAGGTTTTCCTGACTCCGCGGTCAGGACATTTTTGATTTTTGGGCCAAAAATTATGCCCTCCCAAATCAAGCATCCAAAAGTGCCTCTAACCCTTAAATTCAACCCCCAATCTCATGGCGGGCTTCGTTTTTCAATTTGACCGGATTCGGCCCGGCCCATCCCGGGAGGTTTTCCTGACTCCGCGGTCAGGAAATTTTTATTTTTGGGCCAAAAATTATGCCCTCCCAAATCAAGCATCCAAAAGTCCCTCTATCCCTTAAATTCAACCCCGAATCTCATGGCAGGCTTCATTTTTCAATTTGACCGGATTCGGCCCGGCCCATCCCGGGAGGTTTTCCTGACTCCGCGGTCAGGAAATTTTTGATTTTTGGGCCAAAAATCATGCCCTCCCAAATCAAGCATCCAAAGGTGCCTCTAACCCTTAAATTCAACCCCGAATCTCATGGCGGGCTTCGTTTTTCAATTTGACCGGATTCGGCCCGGCCCATTCCGAGAGGCTTTCCTGACTCCGCGGTCAGGAAATTTTTGATTTTTGGGCCAAAAATTATGCCCTCCCAAATCAAGCATCCAAAAGTGCCTCTAACCCTTAAATTCAAACCCCAATCTAATGGCGGGCTTCGTTTTTCAATTTGACCGGATTCGGCCCGGCCCATCCCGGGAGGTTTTCCTGACTCCGCGGTCAGGAAAATTTTATTTTTGGGCCAAAAATTATGCCCTCCCAAATCAAGCATCCAAAAGTGCCTCTATCCCTTAAATTCAACCCCGAATCTCATGGCAGGCTTCGTTTTTCAATTTGACCGGATTCGGCCCGGCCCATCCCGGGAGGTTTTCCTGACTCCGCGGTCAGGAAATTTTTGATTTTTGGGCCAAAAATATGCCCTCCCAAATCAAGCATCCAAAGGTGCCTCTAACCGTTAAATTCAACCCCGAATCTCATGGCGGGCTTCGTTTTTCAATTTGACCGGATTCGGCCCGGCCCATCCCGGGAGGTTTTCCTGACTCCGCGGTCAGGAAATTTTTGATTTTTGGGCCAAAAATTATGCCCTCCCAAATCAAGCATCCAAAAGTGCCTCTATCCCTTAAATTCAACCCCGAATCTCATGGCGGGCTTCGTTTTTCAATTTGGCAAGATTCGGCCCGGCCCATCCCGGGAGGTTTTCCTGACTCCGTGGTCAGGAAATTTTTGATTTTTGGGCCAAAAATTATGCCCTCCCAAATCAAGCATCCAAAAGTGCCTCTATCCCTTAAATTCAACCCCGAATCTCATGGCGGGCTTCGTTTTTCAATTTGGCAAGATTCGGCCCGGCCCATCCCGGGAGGTTTTCCTGACTCCGCGGTCAGGAAATTTTTGATTTTTAGGCCAAAAATTATGCCCTCCCAAATCAAGCATCCAAAAGTGCCTCTAACCCTTAAATTCAACCCCCAATCTCATGGCGGGCTTCGTTTTTCAATTTGACCGGATTCGGCCCGGCCCATCCCGAGAGGTTTTCCTGACTCCGCGGTCAGGAAATTTTTGATTTTTGGGCCAAAAATTATGCCCTCCCAAATCAAGCATCCAAAAGTGCCTCTAACCCTTAAATTCAACCCCCAATCTCATGGCGGTCTTCGTTTTTCAATTTGACCGGATTCGGCCCGGCCCATCCCGGGAGGTTTTCCTGACTCCGCGGTCAGGTCATTTTTGATTTTTGGGCCAAAAATTATGCCCTCCCAAATCAAGCATCCAAAAGTGCCTCTAACCCTTAAATTCAACCCCGAATCTCATGGCGGGCTTCGTTTTTCAATTTCACCGGATTCGGCCCGGCCCATCCCGAGAGGTTTTCCTGACTCCGCGGTCAGGAAATTTTTGATTTTTGGGCCAAAAATTATGCCCTCCCAAATCAAGCATCCAAAAGTGCCTTTAAACCTTAAATTCAACCCCCAATCTCATGGCAGGCTTCGTTTTTCAATTTGACCGGATTCGGCCCGGCCCATCCCGGGAGGTTTTCCTGACTCCGCGGTCAGGAAATTTTTGATTTTTGGGCCAAAAATATGCCCTCCCAAATCAAGCATCCAAAGGTGCCTCTAACCCTTAAATTCAACCCCGAATCTCATGGCGGGCTTCGTTTTTCAATTTGACCGGATTCGGCCCGGCCCATCCCGGGAGGTTTTCCTGACTCCGCGGTCAGGAAATTTTTGATTTTTGGGCCAAAAATTATGCCCTCCCAAATCAAGCATCCAAAAGTGCCTCTATCCCTTAAATTCAACCCCGAATCTCATGGCGGGCTTCGTTTTTCAATTTGGCAAGATTCGGCCCGGCCCATCCCGGGAGGTTTTCCTGACTCCGCGGTCAGGACATTTTTGATTTTTGGGCCAAAAATTATGCCCTCCCAAATCAAGCATCCAAAAGTGCCTCTAACCCTTAAATTCAACCCCGAATCTCATGGCGGGCTTCGTTTTTCAATTTGACCGGATTCGGCCCGGCCCATCCCGAGAGGTTTTCCTGACTCCGCGGTCAGGACATTTTTGATTTTTGGGCCAAAAATTATGCCCTCCCAAATCAAGCATCCAAAAGTGCCTCTATCCCTTAAATTCAACCCCGAATCTCATGGCGGGCTTCGTTTTTCAAATTGGCAAGATTCGGCCCGGCCCATCCCGAGAGGTTTTCCTGACTCCGCGGTCAGGAAATTTTTGATTTTTGGGCCAAAAATTATGCCCTCCCAAATCAAGCATCCAAAAGTGCCTCTAACCCTTAAATTCAACCCCCAATCTCATGGCGGGCTTCGTTTTTCAATTTGACCGGATTCGGCCCGGCCCATCCCGGGAGGTTTTCCTGACTCCGCGGTTAGGACATTTTTGATTTTTGGGCCAAAAATTATGCCCTCCCAAATCAAGCATCCAAAAGTGCCTCTATCCCTTAAATTCAACCCCGAATCTCATGGCGGGCTTCGTTTTTCAATTTGGCAAGATTCGGCCCGGCCCATCCCGGGAGGTTTTCCTGACTCCGCAGTCAGGACATTTTTGATTTTTGGGCCAAAAATTATGCCCTCCCAAATCAAGCATCCAAAAGTGCCTCTAACCCTTAAATTCAACCCCCAATCTCATGGCGGGCTTCGTTTTTCAATTTGACCGGATTCGGCCCGGCCCATCCCGGGAGGTTTTCCTGACTCCACGGTCAGGACATTTTTGATTTTTGGGCCAAAAATTATGCCCTCCCAAATCAAGCATCCAAAAGTGCCTCTAACCCTTAAATTCAACCCCCAATCTCATGGCGGGCTTCGTTTTTCAATTTGACCGGATTCGGCCCGGCCCATCCCGGGAGGTTTTCCTGACTCCGCGGTCAGGAAATTTTTATTTTTGGGCCAAAAATTATGCCCTCCCAAATCAAGCATCCAAAAGTCCCTCTATCCCTTAAATTCAACCCCGAATCTCATGGCAGGCTTCATTTTTCAATTTGACCGGATTCGGCCCGGCCCATCCCGGGAGGTTTTCCTGACTCCGCGGTCAGGAAATTTTTGATTTTTGGGCCAAAAATCATGCCCTCCCAAATCAAGCATCCAAAGGTGCCTCTAACCCTTAAATTCAACCCCAAATCTCATGGCGGGCTTCGTTTTTCAATTTGACCGGATTCGGCCCAGCCCATCCCGAGAGGTTTTCCTGACTCCGCGGTCAGGAAATTTTTGATTTTTGGGCCAAAAATTATGCCCTCCCAAATCAAGCATCCAAAAGTGCCTCTAACCCTTAAATTCAAACCCCAATCTAATGGCGGGCTTCGTTTTTCAATTTGACCGGATTCGGCCCGGCCCATCCCGGGAGGTTTTCCTGACTCCGCGGTCAGGAAATTTTTATTTTTGGGCCAAAAATTATGCCCTCCCAAATCAAGCATCCAAAAGTGCCTCTATCCCTTAAATTCAACCCCGAATCTCATGGCAGGCTTCGTTTTTCAATTTGACCGGATTCGGCCCGGCCCATCCCGGGAGGTTTTCCTGACTCCGCGGTCAGGAAATTTTTGATTTTTGGGCCAAAAATTATGCCCTCCCAAATCAAGCATCCAAAAGTGCCTCTATCACTTAAATTCAACCCCGAATCTCATGGCGGGCTTCGTTTTTCAATTTGGCAAGATTCGGCCCGGCCCATCCCGGGAGGTTTTCCTGACTCCGCGGTCAGGAAATTTTTGATTTTTGGGCCAAAAATTATGCCCTCCCAAATCAAGCATCCAAAAGTGCCTCTAACCCTTAAATTCAACCCCCAATCTCATGGCGGGCTTCGTTTTTCAATTTGACCGGATTCGGCCCGGCCCATCCCGGGAGGTTTTCCTGACTCCGCGGTCAGGAAATTTTTGATTTTTGGGCCAAAAATTATGCCCTCCCAAATCAAGCATCCAAAAGTGCCTCTATCCCTTAAATTCAACCCCGAATCTCATGGCGAGCTTCGTTTTTCAATTTGGCAAGATTCGGCCCGGCCCATCCCGGGAGGTTTTCCTGACTCCGCCGTCAGGAAATTTTTGATTTTTGGGCCAAAAATTATGCCCTCCCAAATCAAGCATCCAAAAGTGCCTCTAACCCTTAAATTCAACCCCGAATCTCATGGCGGGCTTCATTTTTCAATTTGACCGGATTCGGCCCGGCCCATCCCGAGAGGTTTTCCTGACTCCGCGGTCAGGAAATTTTTATTTTTGGGCCAAAAATTATGCCCTCCCAAATCAAGCATCCAAAAGTGCCTCTATCCCTTAAATTCAACCCCGAATCTCATGGCAGGCTTCGTTTTTCAATTTGACCGGATTCGGCCCGGCCCATCCCGGGAGGTTTATCGGACTCCGCGGTCAGGAAATTTTTTATTTTTGGGCCAAAAATCATGCCCTCCCAAATCAAGCATCCAAAGGTGCCTCTAACCCTTAAATTCAACCCCGAATCTCATGGCGGGCTTCGTTTTTCAATTCGACCGGATTCGGCCCGGCCCATCCCGGGAGGTTTTCCTGACTCCGCGGTCAGGAAATTTTTGATTTTTGGGCCAAAAATTATGCCCTCCCAAATCAAGCATCCAAAAGTGCCTCTATCCCTTAAATTCAACCCCGAATCTCATGGCGGGCTTCGTTTTTCAATTTGCCGGATTCGGCCCGGCCCATCCCGAGAGGTTTTCCTGACTCCGCGGTCAGGAAATTTTTGATTTTTGGCCCAAAAATTATGCCCTCCCAAATCAAGCATCCAAAAGTGCCTCTAACCCTTAAATTCAACCCCCAATCTCATGGCGGGCTTCGTTTTTCAATTTGACCGGATTCGGCCCGGCCCATCCCGGGAGGTTTTCCTGACTCCGCGGTCAGGACATTTTTGATTTTTGGGCCAAAAATTATGCCCTCCCAAATCAAGCATCCAAAAGTGCCTCTAACCCTTAAATTCAACCCCCAATCTCATGGCGGGCTTCGTTTTTCAATTTGACTGGATTCGGCCCGGCCCATCCCGGGAGGTTTTCCTGACTCCGCGGTCAGGAAATTTTTGATTTTTGGGCCAAAAATTATGCCCTCCCAAATCAAGCATCCAAAAGTCCCTCTATCCATTAAATTCAACCCCGAATCTCATGGCAGGCTTCATTTTTCAATTTGACCGGATTCGGCCCGGCCCATCCCGGGAGGTTTTCCTGACTCCGCGGTCAGGAAATTTTTGATTTTTGGGCCAAAAATCATGCCCTCCCAAATCAAGCATCCAAAGGTGCCTCTAACCCTTAAATTCAACCCCGAATCTCATGGCGGGCTTCGTTTTTCAATTTGACCGGATTCGGCCCGGCCCATCCCGGGAGGTTTTCCTGACTCCGCGGTCAGGAAATTTTTGATTTTTGGGCCAAAAATCATGCCCTCCCAAATCAAGCATCCAAAGGTGCCTCTAACCCTTAAATTCAACCCCGAATCTCATGGCGGGCTTCGTTTTTCAATTTGACCGGATTCGGCCCGGCCCATCCAGAGAGGTTTTCCTGACTCCGCGGTCAGGAAATTTTTGATTTTTGGGCCAAAAATTATGCCCTCCCAAATCAAGCATCCAAAAGTGCCTCTAACCCTTAAATTCAACCCCCAATCTAATGGCGGGCTTCGTTTTTCAATTTGACCGGATTCGGCCCGGCCCATCCCGGGAGGTTTTCCTGACTCCGCGGTCAGGAAAATTTTATTTTTGGGCCAAAAATTATGCCCTCCCAAATCAAGCATCCAAAAGTGCCTCTATCCCTTAAATTCAACCCCGAATCTCATGGCAGGCTTCGTTTTTCAATTTGACCGGATTCGGCCCGGCCCATCCCGGGAGGTTTTCCTGACTCCGCGGTCAGGAAATTTTTATTTTTGGGCCAAAAATTATGCCCTCCCAAATCAAGCATCCAAAAGTGCCTCTATCCCTTAAATTCAACCCCGAATCTCATGGCAGGCTTCGTTTTTCAATTTGACCGGATTCGGCCCGACCCATCCCGGGAGGTTTTCCTGACTCCGCGGTCAGGAAATTTTTGATTTTTGGGCCAAAAATCATGCCCTCCCAAATCAAGCATCCAAAGGTGCCTCTAACCCTTAAATTCAACCCCGAATCTCATGGCGGGCTTCGTTTTTCAATTTGACCGGATTCGGCCCGGCCCATCCCGGGAGGTTTTCCTGACTCCGCGGTCAGGAAATTTTTGATTTTTGGGCCAAAAATTATGCCCTCCCAAATCAAGCATCCAAAAGTGCCTCTATCCCTTAAATTCAACCCCGAATCTCATGGCAAGCTTCGTTTTTCAATTTGGCAAGATTCGGCCCGGCCTATCCCGGGAGGTTTTCCTGACTCCGCGGTCAGGAAATTTTTGATTTTTGGGCCAAAAATTATGCCCTCCCAAATCAAGCATCCAAAAGTGCCTCTAACCCTTAAATTCAACCCCGAATCTCATGGCGGGCTTCGTTTTTCAATTTGACCGGATTCGGCCCGGCCCATCCCGAGAGGTTTTCCTGACTCCGCGGTCAGGAAATTTTTGATTTTTGGCCCAAAAATTATGCCCTCCCAAATCAAGCATCCAAAAGTGCCTCTAACCCTTAAATTCAACCCCCAATCTCATGGCGGGCTTCGTTTTTCAATTTGACCGGATTCGGCCCGGCCCATCCCGGGAGGTTTTCCTGACTCCGCGGTCAGGACATTTTTGTTTTTTGGGCCAAAAATTATGCCCTCCCAAATCAAGCATCCAAAAGTGCCTCTAACCCTTAAATTCAACCCCCAATCTCATGGCGGGCTTCGTTTTTCAATTTGACCGGATTCGGCCCGGCCCATCCCGAGAGGTTTTCCTGACTCCGCGGTCAGGAAATTTTTATTTTTGGGCCAAAAATTATGCCCTCCCAAATCAAGCATCCAAAAGTCCCTCTATCCATTAAATTCAACCCCGAATCTCATGGCAGGCTTCATTTTTCAATTTGACCGGATTCGGCCCGGCCCATCCCGGGAGGTTTTCCTGACTCCGCGGTCAGGAAATTTTTGATTTTTGGGCCAAAAATCATGCCCTCCCAAATCAAGCATCCAAAGGTGCCTCTAACCCTTAAATTCAACCCCGAATCTCATGGCGGGCTTCGTTTTTCAATTTGACCGGATTCGGCCCGGCCCATCCCGAGAGGTTTTCCTGACTCCGCGGTCAGGAAATTTTTGATTTTTGGGCCAAAAATCATGCCCTCCCAAATCAAGCATCCAAAGGTGCCTCTAACCCTTAAATTCAACCCCGAATCTCATGGCGGGCTTCGTTTTTCAATTTGACCGGATTCGGCCCGGCCCATCCCGAGAGGTTTTCCTGACTCCGCGGTCAGGAAATTTTTGATTTTTGGGCCAAAAATCATGCCCTCCCAAATCAAGCATCCAAAGGTGCCTCTAACCCTTAAATTCAACCCCGAATCTCATGGCGGGCTTCGTTTTTCAATTTGACCGGATTCGGCCCGGCCCATCCCGGGAGGTTTTCCTGACTCCGCGGTCAGGAAATTTTTGATTTTTGGGCCAAAAATTATGCCCTCCCAAATCAAGCATCCAAAAGTGCCTCTATCCCTTAAATTCAACCCCGAATCTCATGGCAGGCTTCGTTTTTCAATTTGGCAAGATTCGGCCCGGCCCATCCCGGGAGGTTTTCCTGACTCCGCGGTCAGGAAATTTTTGATTTTTGGGCCAAAAATTATGCCCTCCCAAATCAAGCATCCAAAAGTGCCTCTAACCCTTAAATTCAACCCCGAATCTCATGGCGGGCTTCGTTTTTCAATTTGACCGGATTCGGCCCGGCCCATCCCGAGAGGTTTTCCTGACTCCGCGGTCAGGAAATTTTTATTTTTGGGCCAAAAATTATGCCCTCCCAAATCAAGCATCCAAAAGTCCCTCTATCCATTAAATTCAACCCCGAATCTCATGGCAGGCTTCATTTTTCAATTTGACCGGATTCGGCCCGGCCCATCCCGGGAGGTTTTCCTGACTCCGCGGTCAGGAAATTTTTGATTTTTGGGCCAAAAATCATGCCCTCCCAAATCAAGCATCCAAAGGTGCCTCTAACCCTTAAATTCAACCCCGAATCTCATGGCGGGCTTCGTTTTTCAATTTGACCGGATTCGGCCCGGCCCATCCCGAGAGGTTTTCCTGACTCCGCGGTCAGGAAATTTTTGATTTTTGGGCCAA
Source organism: Charina bottae (assembly GCA_023362775.1). NCBI lineage: Eukaryota > Metazoa > Chordata > Lepidosauria > Squamata > Charinaidae > Charina > Charina bottae. The sequence goes on from JALMGJ010000016.1 coordinate 4,683,011, forward strand.
AAATCATGCCCTCCCAAATCAAGCATCCAAAGGTGCCTCTAACCCTTAAATTCAACCCCGAATCTCATGGCGGGCTTCGTTTTTCAATTTGACCGGATTCGGCCCAGCCCATCCCGGGAGGTTTTCCTGACTCCGCGGTCAGGAAATTTTTGATTTTTGGGCCAAAAATCATGCCCTCCCAAATCAAGCATCCAAAGGTGCCTCTAACCCTTAAATTCAACCCCGAATCTCATGGCGGGCTTCGTTTTTCAATTTGACCGGATTCGGCCCGGCCCATCCCGGGAGGTTTTCCTGACTCCGCGGTCAGGAAATTTTTGATTTTTGGGCCAAAAATTATGCCCTCCCAAATCAAGCATCCAAAAGTGCCTCTAACCCTTAAATTCAACCCCCAATCTCATGGCGGGCTTCGTTTTTCAATTTGACCGGATTCGGCCCGGCCCATCCCGGGAGGTTTTCCTGACTCCGCGGTCAGGACATTTTTGATTTTTGGGCCAAAAATTATGCCCTCCCAAATCAAGCATCCAAAAGTGCCTCTAACCCTTAAATTCAACACCCAATCTCATGGCGGGCTTCGTTTTTCAATTTGACCGGATTCGGCCCAGCCCATCCCGGGAGGTTTTCCTGACTCCGCGGTCAGGAAATTTTTGATTTTTGGGCCAAAAATCATGCCCTCCCAAATCAAGCATCCAAAGGTGCCTCTAACCCTTAAATTCAACCCCGAATCTCATGGCGGGCTTCGTTTTTCAATTTGACCGGATTCGGCCCGGCCCATCCCGGGAGGTTTTCCTGACTCCGCGGTCAGGAAATTTTTGATTTTTGGGCCAAAAATTATGCCCTCCCAAATCAAGCATCCAAAAGTGCCTCTAACCCTTAAATTCAACCCCCAATCTCATGGCGGGCTTCGTTTTTCAATTTGACCGGATTCGGTCCGGCCCATCCCGGGAGGTTTTCCTGACTCCGCGGTCAGGACATTTTTGATTTTTGGGCCAAAAATTATGCCCTCCCAAATCAAGCATCCAAAAGTGCCTCTAACCCTTAAATTCAACACCCAATCTCATGGCGGGCTTCGTTTTTCAATTTGACCGGATTCGGCCCGGCCCATCCCGGGAGGTTTTCCTGACTCCGCGGTCAGGAAATTTTTATTTTTGGGCCAAAAATTATGCCCTCCCAAATCAAGCATCCATAAGTCCCTCTATCCCTTAAATTCAACCCCGAATCTCATGGCAGGCTTCATTTTTCAATTTGACCGGATTCGGCCCGGCCCATCCCGGGAGGTTTTCCTGACTCCGCGGTCAGGAAATTTTTGATTTTTGGGCCAAAAATCATGCCCTCCCAAATCAAGCATCCAAAGGTGCCTCTAACCCTTAAATTCAACCCCGAATCTCATGGCGGGCTTCGTTTTTCAATTTGACCGGATTCGGCCCGGCCCATCCCGAGAGGTTTTCCTGACTCCGCGGTCAGGAAATTTTTGATTTTTGGGCCAAAAATTATGCCCTCCCAAATCAAGCATCCAAAAGTGCCTCTAACCCTTAAATTCAACCCCCAATCTCATGGCGGGCTTCGTTTTTCAATTTGACCGGATTCGGCCCGGCCCATCCCGGGAGGTTTTCCTGACTCCGCGGTCAGGACATTTTTGATTTTTGGGCCAAAAATTATGCCCTCCCAAATCAAGCATCCAAAAGTGCCTCTAACCCTTAAATTCAACACCCAATCTCATGGCGGGCTTCGTTTTTCAATTTGACCGGAATCGGCCCGGCCCATCCCGGGAGGTTTTCCTGACTCCGCGGTCAGGAAATTTTTATTTTTGGGCCAAAAATTATGCCCTCCCAAATCAAGCATCCAAAAGTCCCTCTATCCCTTAAATTCAACCCCGAATCTCATGGCAGGCTTCATTTTTCAATTTGACCGGATTCGGCCCGGCCCATCCCGGGAGGTTTTCCTGACTCCGCGGTCAGGAAATTTTTGATTTTTGGGCCAAAAATCATGCCCTCCCAAATCAAGCATCCAAAGGTGCCTCTAACCCTTAAATTCAACCCCGAATCTCATGGCGGGCTTCGTTTTTCAATTTGACCGGATTCGGCCCGGCCCATCCCGAGAGGTTTTCCTGACTCCGCGGTCAGGAAATTTTTGATTTTTGGGCCAAAAATTATGCCCTCCCAAATCAAGCATCCAAAAGTGCCTCTAACCCTTAAATTCAACCCCCAATCTAATGGCGGGCTTCGTTTTTCAATTTGACCGGATTCGGCCCGGCCCATCCCGGGAGGTTTTCCTGACTCCGCGGTCAGGAAATTTTTATTTTTGTGCCAAAAATTATGCCCTCCCAAATCAAGCATCCAAAAGTGCCTCTATCCCTTAAATTCAACCCCGAATCTCATGGCAGGCTTCGTTTTTCAATTTGACCGGATTCGGCCCGGCCCATCCCGGGAGGTTTTCCTGACTCCGCGGTCAGGAAATTTTTGATTTTTGGGCCAAAAATCATGCCCTCCCAAATCAAGCATCCAAAGGTGCCTCTAACCCTTAAATTCAACCCCGAATCTCATGGCGGGCTTCGTTTTTCAATTTGACCGGATTCGGCCCGGCCCATCCCGGGAGGTTTTCCTGACTCCGCGGTCAGGAAATTTTTGATTTTTGGGCCAAAAATCATGCCCTCCCAAATCAAGCATCCAAAGGTGCCTCTAACCCTTAAATTCAACCCCGAATCTCATGGCGGGCTTCGTTTTTCAATTTGACCGGATTCGGCCCGGCCCATCCCGAGAGGTTTTCCTGACTCCGCGGTCAGGAAATTTTTGATTTTTGGGCCAAAAATCATGCCCTCCCAAATCAAGCATCCAAAGGTGCCTCTAACCCTTAAATTCAACCCCGAATCTCATGGCGGGCTTCGTTTTTCAATTTGACCGGATTCGGCCCAGCCCATCCCGGGAGGTTTTCCTGACTCCGCGGTCAGGAAATTTTTGATTTTTGGGCCAAAAATCATGCCCTCCCAAATCAAGCATCCAAAGGTGCCTCTAACCCTTAAATTCAACCCCGAATCTCATGGCGGGCTTCGTTTTTCAATTTGACCGGATTCGGCCCGGCCCATCCTGGGAGGTTTTCCTGACTCCGCGGTCAGGAAATTTTTGATTTTTGGGCCAAAAATTATGCCCTCCCAAATCAAGCATCCAAAAGTGCCTCTAACCCTTAAATTCAACCCCCAATCTCATGGCGGGCTTCGTTTTTCAATTTGACCGGATTCGGCCCGGCCCATCCCGGGAGGTTTTCCTGACTCCGCGGTCAGGACATTTTTGATTTTTGGGCCAAAAATTATGCCCTCCCAAATCAAGCATCCAAAAGTGCCTCTAACCCTTAAATTCAACACCCAATCTCATGGCGGGCTTCGTTTTTCAATTTGACCGGATTCGGCCCAGCCCATCCCGGGAGGTTTTCCTGACTCCACGGTCAGGAAATTTTTGATTTTTGGGCCAAAAATCATGCCCTCCCAAATCAAGCATCCAAAGGTGCCTCTAACCCTTAAATTCAACCCCGAATCTCATGGCGGGCTTCGTTTTTCAATTTGACCGGATTCGGCCCGGCCCATCCCGGGAGGTTTTCCTGACTCCGCGGTCAGGAAATTTTTGATTTTTGGGCCAAAAATTATGCCCTCCCAAATCAAGCATCCAAAAGTGCCTCTAACCCTTAAATTCAACCCCCAATCTCATGGCGGGCTTCGTTTTTCAATTTGACCGGATTCGGTCCGGCCCATCCCGGGAGGTTTTCCTGACTCCGCGGTCAGGACATTTTTGATTTTTGGGCCAAAAATTATGCCCTCCCAAATCAAGCATCCAAAAGTGCCTCTAACCCTTAAATTCAACACCCAATCTCATGGCGGGCTTCGTTTTTCAATTTGACCGGATTCGGCCCGGCCCATCCCGGGAGGTTTTCCTGACTCCGCGGTCAGGAAATTTTTATTTTTGGGCCAAAAATTATGCCCTCCCAAATCAAGCATCCATAAGTCCCTCTATCCCTTAAATTCAACCCCGAATCTCATGGCAGGCTTCATTTTTCAATTTGACCGGATTCGGCCCGGCCCATCCCGGGAGGTTTTCCTGACTCCGCGGTCAGGAAATTTTTGATTTTTGGGCCAAAAATCATGCCCTCCCAAATCAAGCATCCAAAGGTGCCTCTAACCCTTAAATTCAACCCCGAATCTCATGGCGGGCTTCGTTTTTCAATTTGACCGGATTCGGCCCGGCCCATCCCGAGAGGTTTTCCTGACTCCGCGGTCAGGAAATTTTTGATTTTTGGGCCAAAAATTATGCCCTCCCAAATCAAGCATCCAAAAGTGCCTCTAACCCTTAAATTCAACCCCCAATCTCATGGCGGGCTTCGTTTTTCAATTTGACCGGATTCGGCCCGGCCCATCCCGGGAGGTTTTCCTGACTCCGCGGTCAGGACATTTTTGATTTTTGGGCCAAAAATTATGCCCTCCCAAATCAAGCATCCAAAAGTGCCTCTAACCCTTAAATTCAACACCCAATCTCATGGCGGGCTTCGTTTTTCAATTTGACCGGAATCGGCCCGGCCCATCCCGGGAGGTTTTCCTGACTCCGCGGTCAGGAAATTTTTATTTTTGGGCCAAAAATTATGCCCTCCCAAATCAAGCATCCAAAAGTCCCTCTATCCCTTAAATTCAACCCCGAATCTCATGGCAGGCTTCATTTTTCAATTTGACCGGATTCGGCCCGGCCCATCCCGGGAGGTTTTCCTGACTCCGCGGTCAGGAAATTTTTGATTTTTGGGCCAAAAATCATGCCCTCCCAAATCAAGCATCCAAAGGTGCCTCTAACCCTTAAATTCAACCCCGAATCTCATGGCGGGCTTCGTTTTTCAATTTGACCGGATTCGGCCCGGCCCATCCCGAGAGGTTTTCCTGACTCCGCGGTCAGGAAATTTTTGATTTTTGGGCCAAAAATTATGCCCTCCCAAATCAAGCATCCAAAAGTGCCTCTAACCCTTAAATTCAACCCCCAATCTAATGGCGGGCTTCGTTTTTCAATTTGACCGGATTCGGCCCGGCCCATCCCGGGAGGTTTTCCTGACTCCGCGGTCAGGAAATTTTTATTTTTGTGCCAAAAATTATGCCCTCCCAAATCAAGCATCCAAAAGTGCCTCTATCCCTTAAATTCAACCCCGAATCTCATGGCAGGCTTCGTTTTTCAATTTGACCGGATTCGGCCCGGCCCATCCCGGGAGGTTTTCCTGACTCCGCGGTCAGGAAATTTTTGATTTTTGGGCCAAAAATCATGCCCTCCCAAATCAAGCATCCAAAGGTGCCTCTAACCCTTAAATTCAACCCCGAATCTCATGGCGGGCTTCGTTTTTCAATTTGACCGGATTCGGCCCGGCCCATCCCGGGAGGTTTTCCTGACTCCGCGGTCAGGAAATTTTTGATTTTTGGGCCAAAAATTATGCCCTCCCAAATCAAGCATCCAAAAGTGCCTCTATCCCTTAAATTCAACCCCGAATCTCATGGCGGGCTTCGTTTTTCAATTTGGCAAGATTCGGCCAGGCCCATCCCGGGAGGTTTTCCTGACTCCACGGTCAGGAAATTCTTGATTTTTGGGCCAAAAATTATGCCCTCCCAAATCAAGCATCCAAAAGTGCCTCTAACCCTTAAATTCAACCCCGAATCTCATGGCGGGCTTCGTTTTTCAATTTGACCGGATTCGGCCCGGCCCATCCCGAGAGGTTTTCCTGACTCCGCGGTCAGGAAATTTTTGATTTTTGGGCCAAAAATTATGCCCTCCCAAATCAAGCATCCAAAAGTGCCTCTAACCCTTAAATTCAACCCCCAATCTCATGGCGGGCTTCGTTTTTCAATTTGACCGGATTCGGCCCGGCCCATCCCGAGAGGTTTTCCTGACTCCGCGGTCAGGACATTTTTGATTTTTGGCCCAAAAATTATGCCCTCCCAAATCAAGCATCCAAAAGTGCCTCTAACCCTTAAATTCAACCCCCAATCTCATGGCGGGCTTCGTTTTTCAATTTGACCGGATTCGGCCCGGCCCATCCCGGGAGGTTTTCCTGACTCCGCGGTCAGGAAATTTTTATTTTTGGGCCAAAAATTATGCCCTCCCAAATCAAGCATCCAAAAGTCCCTCTATCCCTTAAATTCAACCCCGAATCTCATGGCGGGCTTCATTTTTCAATTTGACCGGATTCGGCCCGGCCCATCCCGGGAGGTTTTCCTGACTCCGCGGTCAGGAAATTTTTGATTTTTGTGCCAAAAATCATGCCCTCCCAAATCAAGCATCCAAAGGTGCCTCTAACCCTTAAATTCAACCCCGAATCTCATGGCGGGCTTCGTTTTTCAATTTGACCGGATTCGGCCCGGCCCATCCCGAGAGGTTTTCCTGACTCCGCGGTCAGGAAATTTTTGATTTTTGGGCCAAAAATTATGCCCTCCCAAATCAAGCATCCAAAAGTGCCTCTATCCCTTAAATTCAACCCCGAATCTCATGGCGGGCTTCGTTTTTCAATTTGGCAAGATTCGGCCCGGCCCATCCCGGGAGGTTTTCCTGACTCCGCGGTCAGGAAATTTTTGATTTTTGGGCCAAAAATTATGCCCTCCGAAATCAAGCATCCAAAAGTGCCTCTAACCCTTAAATTCAACCCCCAATCTCATGGCGGGCTTCGTTTTTCAATTTGACCGGATTCGGCCCGGCCCATCCCGGGAGGTTTTCCTGACTCCACGGTCAGGAAATTTTTGATTTTTGGGCCAAAAATTATGCCCTCCCAAATCAAGCATCCAAAAGTCCCTCTATCCCTTAAATTCAACCCCGAATCTCATGGCAGGCTTCATTTTTCAATTTGACTGGATTCGGCCCGGCCCATCCCAGGAGGTTTTCCTGACTCCGCGGTCAGGAAATTTTTGATTTTTGGGCCAAAAATCATGCCCTCCCAAATCAAGCATCCAAAGGTGCCTCTAACCCTTAAATTCAACCCCGAATCTCATGGCGGGCTTCGTTTTTCAATTTGACCGGATTCGGCCCGGCCCATCCCGAGAGGTTTTCCTGACTCCGCGGTCAGGAAATTTTTGATTTTTGGGCCAAAAATTATGCCCTCCCAAATCAACCATCCAAAAGTGCCTCTAACCCTTAAATTCAACCCCGAATCTCATGGCGGGCTTCGTTTTTCAATTTGACCGGATTCGGCCCGGCCCATCCCGGGAGGTTTTCCTGACTCCGCGGTCAGGAAATTTTTATTTTTGGGCCAAAAATTATGCCCTCCCAAATCAAGCATCCAAAAGTCCCTCTATCCCTTAAATTCAACCCCGAATCTCATGGCGGGCTTCATTTTTCAATTTGACCGGATTCGGCCCGGCCCATCCCGGGAGGTTTTCCTGACTACGCGGTCAGGAAATTTTTGATTTTTGGGCCAAAAATCATGCCCTCCCAAATCAAGCATCCAAAGGTGCCTCTAACCCTTAAATTCAACCCCGAATCTCATGGCGGGCTTCGTTTTTCAATTTGGCAAGATTCGGCCCGGCCCATCCCGGGAGGTTTTCCTGACTCCGCGGTCAGGAAATTTTTGATTTTTGGGCCAAAAATTATGCCCTCCCAAATCAAGCATCCAAAAGTGCCTCTAACCCTTAAATTCAACCCCGAATCTCATGGCGGGCTTCGTTTTTCAATTTGACCGGATTCGGCCCGGCCCATCCCGAGAGGTTTTCCTGACTCCGCGGTCAGGAAATTTTTGATTTTTGGGCCAAAAATTATGCCCTCCCAAATCAAGCATCCAAAAGTCCCTCTATCCCTTAAATTCAACCCCGAATCTCATGGCAGGCTTCATTTTTCAATTTGACTGGATTCGGCCCGGCCCATCCCGGGAGGTTTTCCTGACTCCGCGGTCAGGAAATTTTTGATTTTTGGGCCAAAAATCATGCCCTCCCAAATCAAGAATCCAAAGGTGCCTCTAACCCTTAAATTGAACCCCGAATCTCATGGCGGGCTTCGTTTTTCAATTTGACCGGATTCGGCCCGGCCCATCCCGAGAGGTTTTCCTGACTCCGCGGTCAGGAAATTTTTGATTTTTGGGCCAAAAATTATGCCCTCCCAAATCAACCATCCAAAAGTGCCTCTAACCCTTAAATTCAACCCCGAATCTCATGGCGGGCTTCGTTTTTCAATTTGACCGGATTCGGCCCGGCCCATCCCGGGAGGTTTTCCTGACTCCGCGGTCAGGAAATTTTTATTTTTGGGCCAAAAATTATGCCCTCCCAAATCAAGCATCCAAAAGTGCCTCTATCCCTAAAATTCAACCACGAATCTCATGGCAGGCTTCGTTTTTCAATTTGACCGGATTCGGCCCGGCCCATCCCGGGAGGTTTTCCTGACTCAGCGGTCAGGAAATTTTTGATTTTTGGGCCAAAAATCATGCCCTCCCAAATCAAGCATTCAAAAGTGCCTCTAACCCTTAAATTCAACCCCCAATCTCATGGCGGGCTTCATTTTTCAATTTGACCGGATTCGGCCCGGCCCATCCCGGGAGGTTTTCCTGACTCCGCGGTCAGGACATTTTTGATTTTTGGGCCAAAAATTATGCCCTCCCAAATCAAGCATCCAAAAGTGCCTCTAACCCTTAAATTCAACCCCCAATCTCATGGCGGGCTTCGTTTTTCAATTTGACCGGATTCGGCCCGGCCCATCCCGGGAGGTTTTCCTGACTCCGCAGTCAGGAAATTTTTATTTTTGGGCCAAAAATTATGCCCTCCCAAATCAAGCATCCAAAAGTGCCTCTAACCCTTAAATTCAACCCCGAATCTCATGGCAGGCTTCATTTTTCAATTTGACCGGATTCGGCCCGGCCCATCCCGGGAGGTTTTCCTGACTCCGCGGTCAGGAAATTTTTGATTTTTGGGCCAAAAATCATGCCCTCCCAAATCAAGCATCCAAAGGTGCCTCTAACCCTTAAATTCAACCCCGAATCTCATGGCGGGCTTCGTTTTTCAATTTGACCGGATTCGGCCCGGCCCATCCCGAGAGGTTTTCCTGACTCCCGCGGTCAGGAAATTTTTGATTTTTGGGCCAAAAATTATGCCCTCCCAAATCAAGCATCCAAAAGTGCCTCTAACCCTTAAATTCAACCCCCAATCTAATGGCGGGCTTCGTTTTTCAATTTGACCGGATTCGGCCCGGCCCATCCCGGGAGGTTTTCCTGACTCCGCGGTCAGGAAATTTTTATTTTTGGGCCAAAAATTATGCCCTCCCAAATCAAGCATCCAAAAGTGCCTCTATCCCTAAAATTCAACCACGAATCTCATGGCAGGCTTCGTTTTTCAATTTGACCGGATTCGGCCCGGCCCATCCCGGGAGGTTTTCCTGACTCCGCGGTCAGGAAATTTTTGATTTTTGGGCCAAAAATCATGCCCTCCCAAATCAAGCATCCAAAAGTGCCTCTAACCCTTAAATTCAACCCCCAATCTCATGGCGGGCTTCGTTTTTCAATTTGACCGGATTTGGCCCGGCCCATCCCGGGAGGTTTTCCTGACTCCGCGGTCAGGACATTTTTGATTTTTGGGCCAAAAATTATGCCCTCCCAAATCAAGCATCCAAAAGTGCCTCTAACCCTTAAATTCAACCCCCAATCTCATGGCGGGCTTCGTTTTTCAATTTGACCGGATTCGGCCCGGCCCATCCCGGGAGGTTTTCCTGACTCCGCGGTCAGGAAATTTTTATTTTTGGGCCAAAAATTATGCCCTCCCAAATCAAGCATCCAAAAGTCCCTCTATCCCTTAAATTCAACCCCGAATCTCATGGCAGGCTTCATTTTTCAATTTGACCGGATTCGGCCCGGCCCATCCCGGGAGGTTTTCCTGACTCCGCGGTCAGGAAAATTTTGATATTTGGGCCAAAAATCATGCCCTCCCAAATCAAGCATCCAAAGGTGCCTCTAACCCTTAAATTCAACCCCGAATCTCATGGCGGGCTTCGTTTTTCAATTTGACCGGATTCGGCCCGGCCCATCCTGAGAGGTTTTCCTGACTCCCGCGGTCAGGAAATTTTTGATTTTTGGGCCAAAAATTATGCCCTCCCAAATCAAGCATCCAAAAGTGCCTCTAACCCTTAAATTCAACCCCCAATCTAATGGCGGGCTTCGTTTTTCAATTTGACCGGATTCGGCCCGGCCCATCCCGGGAGGTTTTCTGACTCCGCGGTCAGGAAATTTTTTGATTTTTGGGCCAAAAATCATGCCCCTCCCAATCAAGCATCCAAAAGTGCCTCTAACCCTTAAATTCAACCCCCAATCTCATGGCGGGCTTCGTTTTTCAATTTGACCGGATTTGGCCCGGCCCATCCCGGGAGGTTTTCCTGACTCCGCGGTCAGGACATTTTTGATTTTTGGGCCAAAAATTATGCCCTCCCAAATCAAGCATCCAAAAGTGCCTCTAACCCTTAAATTCAACCCCCAATCTCATGGCGGGCTTCGTTTTCAATTTGACCGGATTCGGCCCGGCCCATCCCGGGAGGTTTTCCTGACTCCGCGGTCAGGAAATTTTTGATTTTTGGGCCAAAAATCATGCCCTCCCAAATCAAGCATCCAAAGGTGCCTCTAACCCTTAAATTCAACCCCGAATCTCATGGCGGGCTTCGTTTTTCAATTTGACCGGATTCGGCCCGGCCCATCCCGGGAGGTTTTCCTGACTCCGCGGTCAGGAAATTTTTGATTTTGGGCCAAAAATTATGCCCTCCCAAATCAAGCATCCAAAAGTGCCTCTATCCCTTAAATTCAACCCCGAATCTCATGGCGGGCTTCGTTTTTTCAATTTGACCGGATTCGGCCCGGCCCATCCCGGGAGGTTTTCCTGACTCCGCGGTCAGGACATTTTTGATTTTTGGGCCAAAATTATGCCCTCCCAAATCAAGCATCCAAAAGTGCCTCTAACCCTTAAATTCAACCCCCAATCTCATGGCGGGCTTCGTTTTTCAATTTGACCGGATTCGGCCCGGCCCATCCCGAGAGGTTTTCCTGACTCCGCGGTCAGGAAATTTTTGATTTTTGGGCCCAAAAATTATGCCCTCCCAAATCAAGCATCCAAAAGTGCCTCTAACCCTTAAATTCAACCTCCAATCTCATGCGGGCTTCGTTTTTCAATTTGACCGGATTCGGCCCGGGCCCATCCCGGGAGGTTTTCCAGACTCCGCGGTCAGGAAATTTTTGATTTTTGGGCCAAAAATTATGCCCTCCCAAATCAAGCATCCAAAAGTGCCTCTAACCCTTAAATTCAACCCCGAATCTCATGGCGGGCTTCGTTTTTCAATTTGACCGGATTCGGCCCGGCCCATTCCGAGAGGTTTTCCTGACTCCGCGGTCAGGAAATTTTTGATTTTTGGGCCAAAAATTATGCCCTCCCAAATCAAGCATCCAAAAGTGCCTCTAACCCTTAAATTCAACCCCGAATCTCATGGCGGGCTTCGTTTTTCAATTTGACCGGATTCGGCCCGGCCCATCCCGGGAGGATTTCCTGACTCCGCGGTCAGGACATTTTTGATTTTTGGGCCAAAAATTATGCCCTCCCAAATCAAGCATCCAAAAGTGCCTCTAACCCTTAAATTCAACCCCCAATCTCATGGCGGGCTTCGTTTTTCAATTTGACCGGATTCGGCCCGGCCCATCCTGGGAGGTTTTCCTGACTCCGCGGTCAGGAAATTTTTATTTTTGGGCCAAAAATTATGCCCTCCCAAATCAAGCATCCAAAGGTGCCTCTAACCTTAAATTCAACCCCGAATCTCATGGCGGGCTTCGTTTTTCAATTTGACCGGATTCGGCCCGGCCCATCCCGAGAGGTTTTCCTGACTCCGCGGGTCAGGAAATTTTTGATTTTTGGGCCAAAAATTATGCCCTCCCAAATCAAGCATCCAAAAGTGCCTCTAACCCTTAAATTCAACCCCGAATCTCATGGCGGGCTTCGTTTTTCAATTTGACCGGATTCGGCCCGGCCGATCCCGGGAGGTTTTCCTGACTCCGCGGTCAGGAATTTTTATTTTTGGTCAAAAAATTATGCCCTCCAAATCAAGCATCCAAAAGTGCCTCTATCCCTAAAATTCAACCACGAATCTCATGGCAGGCTTCGTTTTTCAATTTGACCGGATTCGGCCCGGCCCATCCCGGGAGGTTTTCCTGACTCCGCGGTCAGGAAATTTTTGATTTTTGGGCCAAAAATCATGCCCTCCCAAATCAAGCATCCAAAGGTGCCTCTAACCCTTAAATTCAACCCCGAATCTCATGGCGGGCTTCGTTTTTCAATTTGACCGGATTCGGCCCGGCCCATCCCGGGAGGTTTTCCTGACTCCGCGGTCAGGAAATTTTTGATTTTTGGGCCAAAAATTATGCCCTCCCAAATCAAGCATCCAAAAGTGCCTCTATCCCTTAAATTCAACCCCGAATCTCATGGCGGGCTTCGTTTGTCAATTTGGCAAGATTCGGCCCGGCCCATCCCGGGAGGTTTTCCTGACTCCGCAGTCAGGAAATTTTTGATTTTTGTGCCAAAAATCATGCCCTCCCAAATCAAGCATCCAAAGGTGCCTCTAACCCTTAAATTCAACCCCGAATCTCATGGCGGGCTTCGTTTTTCAATTTGACCGGATTCGGCCCGGCCCATCCCGAGAGGTTTTCCTGACTCCCGCGGTCAGGAAATTTTTGATTTTTGGGCCAAAAATTATGCCCTCCCAAATCAAGCATCCAAAAGTGCCTCTAACCCTTAAATTCAACCCCCAATCTAATGGCGGGCTTCGTTTTTCAATTTGACCGGATTCGGCCCGGCCCATCCCGGGAGGTTTTCCTGACTCCGCGGTCAGGAAATTTTTTTTTTTGGGCCAAAAATTATGCCCTCCCAAATCAAGCATCCAAAAGTGCCTCTATCCCTAAAATTCAACCACGAATCTCATGGCAGGCTTCGTTTTTCAATTTGACCGGATTCGGCCCGGCCCATCCCGGGAGGTTTTCCTGACTCCGCGGTCAGGAAATTTTTGATTTTTGGGCCAAAAATCATGCCCTCCCAAATCAAGCATCCAAAAGTGCCTCTAACCCTTAAATTCAACCCCCAATCTCATGGCGGGCTTCGTTTTTCAATTTGACCGGATTTGGCCCGGCCCATCCCGGGAGGTTTTCCTGACTCCGCGGTCAGGACATTTTTGATTTTTGGGCCAAAAATTATGCCCTCCCAAATCAAGCATCCAAAAGTGCCTCTAACCCTTAAATTCAACCCCCAATCTCATGGCGGGCTTCGTTTTTCAATTTGACCGGATTCGGCCCGGCCCATCCCGGGAGGTTTTCCTGACTCCGCGGTCAGGAAATTTTTATTTTTGGGCCAAAAATTATGCCCTCCCAAATCAAGCATCCAAAAGTCCCTCTATCCCTTAAATTCAACCCCGAATCTCATGGCAGGCTTCATTTTTCAATTTGACCGGATTCGGCCCGGCCCATCCCGGGAGGTTTTCCTGACTCCGCGGTCAGGAAATTTTTGATATTTGGGCCAAAAATCATGCCCTCCCAAATCAAGCATCCAAAGGTGCCTCTAACCCTTAAATTCAACCCCGAATCTCATGGCGGGCTTCGTTTTTCAATTTGACCGGATTCGGCCCGGCCCATCCCGAGAGGTTTTCCTGACTCCCGCGGTCAGGAAATTTTTGATTTTTGGGCCAAAAATTATGCCCTCCCAAATCAAGCATCCAAAAGTGCCTCTAACCCTTAAATTCAACCCCCAATCTAATGGCGGGCTTCGTTTTTCAATTTGACCGGATTCGGCCCGGCCCATCCCGGGAGGTTTTCCTGACTCCGCGGTCAGGAAAATTTTATTTTTGGGCCAAAAATTATGCCCTCCCAAATCAAGCATCCAAAAGTGCCTCTATCCCTTAAATTCAACCCCGAATCTCATGGCAGGCTTCGTTTTTCAATTTGACCGGATTCGGCCCGGCCCATCCCGGGAGGTTTTCCTGACTCCGCGGTCAGGAAATTTTTGATTTTTGGGCCAAAAATCATGCCCTCCCCAAATCAAGCATCCAAAGGTGCCTCTAACCCTTAAATTCAACCCCGAATCTCATGGCGGGCTTCGTTTTTCAATTTGACCGGATTCGGCCCGGCCCATCCCGGGAGGTTTTCCTGACTCCGCGGTCAGGAAATTTTTGATTTTTGGGCCAAAAATCATGCCCTCCCAAATCAAGCATCCAAAGGTGCCTCTAACCCTTAAATTCAACCCCGAATCTCATGGCGGGCTTCGTTTTTCAATTTGACCGGATTCGGCCCGGCCCATCCCGGGAGGTTTTCCTGACTCCGCGGTCAGGAAATTTTGATTTTTGGGCCAAAAATTATGCCCTCCCAAATCAAGCATCCAAAAGTGCCTCTATCACTTAAATTCAAACCCGAATCTCATGGCGGGCTTCGTTTTTCAATTTGGCAAGATTCGGCCCGGCCCATCCCGGGAGGTTTTCCTGACTCCGCGGTCAGGAAATTTTTGATTTTTGGGCCAAAAATTATGCCCTCCCAAATCAAGCATCCAAAAGTGCCTCTATCCCTTAAATTCAACCCCGAATCTCATGGCGGGCTTCGTTTTTCAATTTGACCGGATTCGGCCCGGCCCATCCCGGGAGGTTTTCCTGACTCCGCGGTCAGGACATTTTTGATTTTTGGGCCAAAAATTATGCCCTCCCAAATCAAGCATCCAAAAGTGCCTCTAACCCTTAAATTCAACCCCCAATCTCATGGCGGGCTTCGTTTTTCAATTTGACCGGATTCGGCCCGGCCCATCCCGAGAGGTTTTCCTGACTCCGCGGTCAGGAAATTTTTGATTTTTGGGCCAAAAATTATGCCCTCCCAAATCAAGCATCCAAAAGTGCCTCTAACCCTTAAATTCAACCTCCAATCTCATGGCGGGCTTCGTTTTTCAATTTGACCGGATTCGGCCCGGCCCATCCCGGGAGGTTTTCCAGACTCCGCGGTCAGGAAATTTTTGATTTTTGGGCCAAAAATTATGCCCTCCCAAATCAAGCATCCAAAAGTGCCTCTAACCCTTAAATTCAACCCCGAATCTCATGGCGGGCTTCGTTTTTCAATTTGACCGGATTCGGCCCGGCCCATCCCGAGAGGTTTTCCTGACTCCGCGGTCAGGAAATTTTTGATTTTTGGGCCAAAAATTATGCCCTCCCAAATCAAGCATCCAAAAGTGCCTCTAACCCTTAAATTCAACCCCCAATCTCATGGCGGGCTTCGTTTTTCAATTTGACCGGATTCGGCCCGGCCCATCCCGGGAGGATTTCCTGACTCCGCGGTCAGGACATTTTTGATTTTTGGGCCAAAAATTATGCCCTCCCAAATCAAGCATCCAAAAGTGCCTCTAACCCTTAAATTCAACCCCCAATCTCATGGCGGGCTTCGTTTTTCAATTTGACCGGATTCGGCCCGGCCCATCCTGGGAGGTTTTCCTGACTCCGCGGTCAGGAAATTTTTATTTTTGGGCCAAAAATTATGCCCTCCCAAATCAAGCATCCAAAGGTGCCTCTAACCCTTAAATTCAACCCCGAATCTCATGGCGGGCTTCGTTTTTCAATTTGACCGGATTCGGCCCGGCCCATCCCGAGAGGTTTTCCTGACTCCGCGGTCAGGAAATTTTTGATTTTTGGGCCAAAAATTATGCCCTCCCAAATCAAGCATCCAAAAGTGCCTCTAACCCTTAAATTCAACCCCGAATCTCATGGCGGGCTTCGTTTTTCAATTTGACCGGATTCGGCCCGGCCGATCCCGGGAGGTTTTCCTGACTCCGCGGTCAGGAAATTTTTATTTTTGGGTCAAAAATTATGCCCTCCCAAATCAAGCATCCAAAAGTGCCTCTATCCCTAAAATTCAACCACGAATCTCATGGCAGGCTTCGTTTTTCAATTTGACCGGATTCGGCCCGGCCCATCCCGGGAGGTTTTCCTGACTCCGCGGTCAGGAAATTTTTGATTTTTGGGCCAAAAATCATGCCCTCCCAAATCAAGCATCCAAAGGTGCCTCTAACCCTTAAATTCAACCCCGAATCTCATGGCGGGCTTCGTTTTTCAATTTGACCGGATTCGGCCCGGCCCATCCCGGGAGGTTTTCCTGACTCCGCGGTCAGGAAATTTTTGATTTTTGGGCCAAAAATTATGCCCTCCCAAATCAAGCATCCAAAAGTGCCTCTATCCCTTAAATTCAACCCCGAATCTCATGGCGGGCTTCGTTTGTCAATTTGGCAAGATTCGGCCCGGCCCATCCCGGGAGGTTTTCCTGACTCCGCAGTCAGGAAATTTTTGATTTTTGTGCCAAAAATCATGCCCTCCCAAATCAAGCATCCAAAGGTGCCTCTAACCCTTAAATTCAACCCCGAATCTCATGGCGGGCTTCGTTTTTCAATTTGACCGGATTCGGCCCGGCCCATCCCGAGAGGTTTTCCTGACTCCCGCGGTCAGGAAATTTTTGATTTTTGGGCCAAAAATTATGCCCTCCCAAATCAAGCATCCAAAAGTGCCTCTAACCCTTAAATTCAACCCCCAATCTAATGGCGGGCTTCGTTTTTCAATTTGACCGGATTCGGCCCGGCCCATCCCGGGAGGTTTTCCTGACTCCGCGGTCAGGAAATTTTTTTTTTTGGGCCAAAAATTATGCCCTCCCAAATCAAGCATCCAAAAGTGCCTCTATCCCTAAAATTCAACCACGAATCTCATGGCAGGCTTCGTTTTTCAATTTGACCGGATTCGGCCCGGCCCATCCCGGGAGGTTTTCCTGACTCCGCGGTCAGGAAATTTTTGATTTTTGGGCCAAAAATCATGCCCTCCCAAATCAAGCATCCAAAAGTGCCTCTAACCCTTAAATTCAACCCCCAATCTCATGGCGGGCTTCGTTTTTCAATTTGACCGGATTTGGCCCGGCCCATCCCGGGAGGTTTTCCTGACTCCGCGGTCAGGACATTTTTGATTTTTGGGCCAAAAATTATGCCCTCCCAAATCAAGCATCCAAAAGTGCCTCTAACCCTTAAATTCAACCCCCAATCTCATGGCGGGCTTCGTTTTTCAATTTGACCGGATTCGGCCCGGCCCATCCCGGGAGGTTTTCCTGACTCCGCGGTCAGGAAATTTTTATTTTTGGGCCAAAAATTATGCCCTCCCAAATCAAGCATCCAAAAGTCCCTCTATCCCTTAAATTCAACCCCGAATCTCATGGCAGGCTTCATTTTTCAATTTGACCGGATTCGGCCCGGCCCATCCCGGGAGGTTTTCCTGACTCCGCGGTCAGGAAATTTTTGATATTTGGGCCAAAAATCATGCCCTCCCAAATCAAGCATCCAAAGGTGCCTCTAACCCTTAAATTCAACCCCGAATCTCATGGCGGGCTTCGTTTTTCAATTTGACCGGATTCGGCCCGGCCCATCCCGAGAGGTTTTCCTGACTCCCGCGGTCAGGAAATTTTTGATTTTTGGGCCAAAAATTATGCCCTCCCAAATCAAGCATCCAAAAGTGCCTCTAACCCTTAAATTCAACCCCCAATCTAATGGCGGGCTTCGTTTTTCAATTTGACCGGATTCGGCCCGGCCCATCCCGGGAGGTTTTCCTGACTCCGCGGTCAGGAAAATTTTATTTTTGGGCCAAAAATTATGCCCTCCCAAATCAAGCATCCAAAAGTGCCTCTATCCCTTAAATTCAACCCCGAATCTCATGGCAGGCTTCGTTTTTCAATTTGACCGGATTCGGCCCGGCCCATCCCGGGAGGTTTTCCTGACTCCGCGGTCAGGAAATTTTTGATTTTTGGGCCAAAAATCATGCCCTCCCAAATCAAGCATCCAAAGGTGCCTCTAACCCTTAAATTCAACCCCGAATCTCATGGCGGGCTTCGTTTTTCAATTTGACCGGATTCGGCCCGGCCCATCCCGGGAGGTTTTCCTGACTCCGCGGTCAGGAAATTTTTGATTTTTGGGCCAAAAATCATGCCCTCCCAAATCAAGCATCCAAAGGTGCCTCTAACCCTTAAATTCAACCCCGAATCTCATGGCGGGCTTCGTTTTTCAATTTGACCGGATTCGGCCCGGCCCATCCCGGGAGGTTTTCCTGACTCCGCGGTCAGGAAATTTTTGATTTTTGGGCCAAAAATTATGCCCTCCCAAATCAAGCATCCAAAAGTGCCTCTATCACTTAAATTCAAACCCGAATCTCATGGCGGGCTTCGTTTTTCAATTTGGCAAGATTCGGCCCGGCCCATCCCGGGAGGTTTTCCTGACTCCGCGGTCAGGAAATTTTTGATTTTTGGGCCAAAAATTATGCCCTCCCAAATCAAGCATCCAAAAGTGCCTCTATCCCTTAAATTCAACCCCGAATCTCATGGCGGGCTTCGTTTTTCAATTTGACCGGATTCGGCCCGGCCCATCCCGGGAGGTTTTCCTGACTCCGCGGTCAGGACATTTTTGATTTTTGGGCCAAAAATTATGCCCTCCCAAATCAAGCATCCAAAAGTGCCTCTAACCCTTAAATTCAACCCCCAATCTCATGGCGGGCTTCGTTTTTCAATTTGACCGGATTCGGCCCGGCCCATCCCGAGAGGTTTTCCTGACTCCGCGGTCAGGAAATTTTTGATTTTTGGGCCAAAAATTATGCCCTCCCAAATCAAGCATCCAAAAGTGCCTCTAACCCTTAAATTCAACCTCCAATCTCATGGCGGGCTTCGTTTTTCAATTTGACCGGATTCGGCCCGGCCCATCCCGGGAGGTTTTCCAGACTCCGCGGTCAGGAAATTTTTGATTTTTGGGCCAAAAATTATGCCCTCCCAAATCAAGCATCCAAAAGTGCCTCTAACCCTTAAATTCAACCCCGAATCTCATGGCGGGCTTCGTTTTTCAATTTGACCGGATTCGGCCCGGCCCATCCCGAGAGGTTTTCCTGACTCCGCGGTCAGGAAATTTTTGATTTTTGGGCCAAAAATTATGCCCTCCCAAATCAAGCATCCAAAAGTGCCTCTAACCCTTAAATTCAACCCCCAATCTCATGGCGGGCTTCGTTTTTCAATTTGACCGGATTCGGCCCGGCCCATCCCGGGAGGATTTCCTGACTCCGCGGTCAGGACATTTTTGATTTTTGGGCCAAAAATTATGCCCTCCCAAATCAAGCATCCAAAAGTGCCTCTAACCCTTAAATTCAACCCCCAATCTCATGGCGGGCTTCGTTTTTCAATTTGACCGGATTCGGCCCGGCCCATCCTGGGAGGTTTTCCTGACTCCGCGGTCAGGAAATTTTTATTTTTGGGCCAAAAATTATGCCCTCCCAAATCAAGCATCCAAAGGTGCCTCTAACCCTTAAATTCAACCCCGAATCTCATGGCGGGCTTCGTTTTTCAATTTGACCGGATTCGGCCCGGCCCATCCCGAGAGGTTTTCCTGACTCCGCGGTCAGGAAATTTTTGATTTTTGGGCCAAAAATTATGCCCTCCCAAATCAAGCATCCAAAAGTGCCTCTAACCCTTAAATTCAACCCCGAATCTCATGGCGGGCTTCGTTTTTCAATTTGACCGGATTCGGCCCGGCCGATCCCGGGAGGTTTTCCTGACTCCGCGGTCAGGAAATTTTTATTTTTGGGTCAAAAATTATGCCCTCCCAAATCAAGCATCCAAAAGTGCCTCTATCCCTAAAATTCAACCACGAATCTCATGGCAGGCTTCGTTTTTCAATTTGACCGGATTCGGCCCGGCCCATCCCGGGAGGTTTTCCTGACTCCGCGGTCAGGAAATTTTTGATTTTTGGGCCAAAAATCATGCCCTCCCAAATCAAGCATCCAAAGGTGCCTCTAACCCTTAAATTCAACCCCGAATCTCATGGCGGGCTTCGTTTTTCAATTTGACCGGATTCGGCCCGGCCCATCCCGGGAGGTTTTCCTGACTCCGCGGTCAGGAAATTTTTGATTTTTGGGCCAAAAATTATGCCCTCCCAAATCAAGCATCCAAAAGTGCCTCTATCCCTTAAATTCAACCCCGAATCTCATGGCGGGCTTCGTTTTTCAATTTGGCAAGATTCGGCCCGGCCCATCCCGGGAGGTTTTCCTGACTCCGCAGTCAGGAAATTTTTGATTTTTGTGCCAAAAATTATGCCCTCCCAAATCAAGCATCCAAAAGTGCCTCTAACCCTTAAATTCAACCCCCAATCTCATGGCGGGCTTCGTTTTTCAATTTGACCGGATTCGGCCCGGCCCATCCCGGGAGGTTTTCCTGACTCCGCGGTCAGGAAATTTTTATTTTTGGGTCAAAAATTATGCCCTCCCAAATCAAGCATCCAAAAGTGCCTCTATCCCTAAAATTCAACCACGAATCTCATGGCAGGCTTCGTTTTTCAGTTTGACCGGATTCGGCCCGGCCCATCCCGGGAGGTTTTCCTGACTCCGCGGTCAGGAAATTTTTGATTTTTGGGCCAAAAATCATGCCCTCCCAAATCAAGCATCCAAAGGTGCCTCTAACCCTTAAATTCAACCCCGAATCTCATGGCGGGCTTCGTTTTTCAATTTGACCGGATTCGGCCCGGCCCATCCCGGGAGGTTTTCCTGACTCCGCGGTCAGGAAATTTTTGATTTTTGGGCCAAAAATTATGCCCTCCCAAATCAAGCATCCAAAAGTGCCTCTATCCCTTAAATTCAACCCCGAATCTCATGGCGGGCTTCGTTTTTCAATTTGGCAAGATTCGGCCCGGCCCATCCCGGGAGGTTTTCCTGACTCCGCAGTCAGGAAATTTTTGATTTTTGTGCCAAAAATCATGCCCTCCCAAATCAAGCATCCAAAGGTGCCTCTAACCCTTAAATTCAACCCCGAATCTCATGGCGGGCTTCGTTTTTCAATTTGACCGGATTCGGCCCGGCCCATCCCGAGAGGTTTTCCTGACTCCCGCGGTCAGGAAATTTTTGATTTTTGGGCCAAAAATTATGCCCTCCCAAATCAAGCATCCAAAAGTGCCTCTAACCCTTAAATTCAACCCCCAATCTAATGGCGGGCTTCGTTTTTCAATTTGACCGGATTCGGCCCGGCCCATCCCGGGAGGTTTTCCTGACTCCGCGGTCAGGAAATTTTTTTTTTTGGGCCAAAAATTATGCCCTCCCAAATCAAGCATCCAAAAGTGCCTCTATCCCTAAAATTCAACCACGAATCTCATGGCAGGCTTCGTTTTTCAATTTGACCGGATTCGGCCCGGCCCATCCCGGGAGGTTTTCCTGACTCCGTGGTCAGGAAATTTTTGATTTTTGGGCCAAAAATCATGCCCTCCCAAATCAAGCATCCAAAAGTGCCTCTAACCCTTAAATTCAACCCCCAATCTCATGGCGGGCTTCGTTTTTCAATTTGACCGGATTTGGCCCGGCCCAACCCGGGAGGTTTTCCTGACTCCGCGGTCAGGACATTTTTGATTTTTGGGCCAAAAATTATGCCCTCCCAAATCAAGCATCCAAAAGTGCCTCTAACCCTTAAATTCAACCCCCAATCTCATGGCGGGCTTCGTTTTTCAATTTGACCGGATTCGGCCCGGCCCATCCCGGGAGGTTTTCCTGACTCCGCGGTCAGGAAATTTTTATTTTTGGGCCAAAAATTATGCCCTCCCAAATCAAGCATCCAAAAGTCCCTCTATCCCTTAAATTCAACCCCGAATCTCATGGCAGGCTTCATTTTTCAATTTGACCGGATTCGGCCCGGCCCATCCCGGGAGGTTTTCCTGACTCCGCGGTCAGGAAATTTTTGATATTTGGGCCAAAAATCATGCCCTCCCAAATCAAGCATCCAAAGGTGCCTCTAACCCTTAAATTCAACCCCGAATCTCATGGCGGGCTTCGTTTTTCAATTTGACCGGATTCGGCCCGGCCCATCCCGAGAGGTTTTCCTGACTCCCGCGGTCAGGAAATTTTTGATTTTTGGGCCAAAAATTATGCCCTCCCAAATCAAGCATCCAAAAGTGCCTCTAACCCTTAAATTCAACCCCCAATCTAATGGCGGGCTTCGTTTTTCAATTTGACCGGATTCGGCCCGGCCCATCCCGGGAGGTTTTCCTGACTCCGCGGTCAGGAAAATTTTATTTTTGGGCCAAAAATTATGCCCTCCCAAATCAAGCATCCAAAAGTGCCTCTATCCCTTAAATTCAACCCCGAATCTCATGGCAGGCTTCGTTTTTCAATTTGACCGGATTCGGCCCGGCCCATCCCGGGAGGTTTTCCTGACTCCGCGGTCAGGAAATTTTTGATTTTTGGGCCAAAAATTATGCCCTCCCAAATCAAGCATCCAAAAGTGCCTCTATCACTTAAATTCAACCCCGAATCTCATGGCGGGCTTCGTTTTTCAATTTGGCAAGATTCGGCCCGGCCCATCCCGGGAGGTTTTCCTGACTCCGCGGTCAGGAAATTTTTGATTTTTGGGCCAAAAATTATGCCCTCCCAAATCAAGCATCCAAAAGTGCCTCTATCCCTTAAATTCAACCCCGAATCTCATGGCGGGCTTCGTTTTTCAATTTGACCGGATTCGGCCCGGCCCATCCCGGGAGGTTTTCCTGACTCCGCGGTCAGGACATTTTTGATTTTTGGGCCAAAAATTATGCCCTCCCAAATCAAGCATCCAAAAGTGCCTCTAACCCTTAAATTCAACCCCCAATCTCATGGCGGGCTTCGTTTTTCAATTTGACCGGATTCGGCCCGGCCCATCCCGAGAGGTTTTCCTGACTCCGCGGTCAGGAAATTTTTGATTTTTGGGCCAAAAATTATGCCCTCCCAAATCAAGCATCCAAAAGTGCCTCTAACCCTTAAATTCAACCTCCAATCTCATGGCGGGCTTCGTTTTTCAATTTGACCGGATTCGGCCCGGCCCATACCGGGAGGTTTTCCAGACTCCGCGGTCAGGAAATTTTTGATTTTTGGGCCAAAAATTATGCCCTCCCAAATCAAGCATCCAAAAGTGCCTCTAACCCTTAAATTCAACCCCGAATCTCATGGCGGGCTTCGTTTTTCAATTTGACCGGATTCGGCCCGGCCCATCCCGAGAGGTTTTCCTGACTCCGCGGTCAGGAAATTTTTGATTTTTGGGCCAAAAATTATGCCCTCCCAAATCAAGCATCCAAAAGTGCCTCTAACCCTTAAATTCAACCCCGAATCTCATGGCGGGCTTCGTTTTTCAATTTGACCGGATTCGGCCCGGCCCATCCTGGGAGGTTTTCCTGACTCCGCGGTCAGGAAATTTTTATTTTTGGGCCAAAAATTATGCCCTCCCAAATCAAGCATCCAAAGGTGCCTCTAACCCTTAAATTCAACCCCGAATCTCATGGCGGGCTTCGTTTTTCAATTTGACCGGATTCGGCCCGGCCCATCCCGAGAGGTTTTCCTGACTCCGCGGTCAGGAAATTTTTGATTTTTGGGCCAAAAATTATGCCCTCCCAAATCAAGCATCCAAAAGTGCCTCTAACCCTTAAATTCAACCCCGAATCTCATGGCGGGCTTCGTTTTTCAATTTGACCGGATTCGGCCCGGCCGATCCCGGGAGGTTTTCCTGACTCCGCGGTCAGGAAATTTTTATTTTTGGGTCAAAAATTATGCCCTCCCAAATCAAGCATCCAAAAGTGCCTCTATCCCTAAAATTCAACCACGAATCTCATGGCAGGCTTCGTTTTTCAATTTGACCGGATTCGGCCCGGCCCATCCCGGGAGGTTTTCCTGACTCCGCGGTCAGGAAATTTTTGATTTTTGGGCCAAAAATCATGCCCTCCCAAATCAAGCATCCAAAGGTGCCTCTAACCCTTAAATTCAACCCCGAATCTCATGGCGGGCTTCGTTTTTCAATTTGACCGGATTCGGCCCGGCCCATCCCGGGAGGTTTTCCTGACTCCGCGGTCAGGAAATTTTTGATTTTTGGGCCAAAAATTATGCCCTCCCAAATCAAGCATCCAAAAGTGCCTCTATCCCTTAAATTCAACCCCGAATCTCATGGCGGGCTTCGTTTTTCAATTTGGCAAGATTCGGCCCGGCCCATCCCGGGAGGTTTTCCTGACTCCGCAGTCAGGAAATTTTTGATTTTTGTGCCAAAAATTATGCCCTCCCAAATCAAGCATCCAAAAGTGCCTCTAACCCTTAAATTCAACCCCCAATCTCATGGCGGGCTTCGTTTTTCAATTTGACCGGATTCGGCCCGGCCCATCCCGGGAGGTTTTCCTGACTCCGCGGTCAGGAAATTTTTGATTTTTGGGCCAAAAATTATGCCCTCCCAAATCAAGCATCCAAAAGTGCCTCTAACCCTTAAATTCAACCCCCAATCTCATGGCGGGCTTCGTTTTTCAATTTGACCGGATTCGGCCCGGCCCATCCCGGGAGGTTTTCCTGACTCCGCGGTCAGGACATTTTTGATTTTTGGGTCAAAAATTATGCCGTCCCAAATCAAGCATCCAAAAGTGCCTCTAACCCTTAAATTCAACCCCCAATCTCATGGCGGGCTTCGTTTTTCAATTTGACCGGATTCGGCCCGGCCCATCCCGGGAGGTTTTCCTGACTCCGCGGTCAGGAAATTTTTATTTTTGGGCCAAAAATTATGCCCTCCCAAATCAAGCATCCAAAAGTGCCTCTATCCCTAAAATTCAACCACGAATCTCATGGCAGGCTTCGTTTTTCAATTTGACCGGATTCGGCCCGGCCCATCCCGGGAGGTTTTCCTGACTCCGCGGTCAGGAAATTTTTGATTTTTGGGCCAAAAATCATGCCCTCCCAAATCAAGCATCCAAAGGTGCCTCTAACCCTTAAATTCAACCCCGAATCTCATGGCGGGCTTCGTTTTTCAATTTGGCAAGATTCGGCCCGGCCCATCCCGAGAGGTTTTCCTGACTCCGCAGTCAGGAAATTTTTGATTTTTGGGCCAAAAATTATGCCCTCCCAAATCAAGCATCGAAAAGTGCCTCTATCCCTTAAATTCAACCCCCAATCTCATGGCGGGCTTCGTTTTTCAATTTGGCAAGATTCGGCCCGGCCCATCCCGAGAGGTTTTCCTGACTCCGCGGTCAGGACATTTTTGATTTTTGGGCCAAAAATTATGCCCTCCCAAATCAAGCATCCAAAAGTGCCTCTAACCCTTAAATTCAACCCCCAATCTCATGGCGGGCTTCGTTTTTCAATTTGACCGGATTCGGCCCGGCCCATCCCGGGAGGTTTTCCTGACTCCGCGGTCAGGAAATTTTTGATTTTTGGGCCAAAAATTATGCCCTCCCAAATCAAGCATCCAAAAGTGCCTCTAACCCTTAAATTCAACCCCGAATCTCATGGCGGGCTTCGTTTTTCAATTTGACCGGATTCGGCCCGGCCCATCCCGGGAGGTTTTCCTGACTCCGCGGTCAGGAAATTTTTATTTTTGGGCCAAAAATTATGACCTCCCAAATCAAGTATCCAAAAGTGCCTCTATCCCTAAAATTCAACCACGAATCTCATGGCAGGCTTCGTTTTTCAATTTGACCGGATTCGGCCCGGCCCATCCCGGGAGGTTTTCCTGACTCCGCGGTCAGGAGATTTTTGATTTCTGGGCCAAAAATTATGCCCTCCCAAATCAAGCATCCAAAAGTGCCTCTATCCCTTAAATTCAACCCCGAATCTCATGGCAGGCTTCGTTTTTCAATTTGGCAAGATTCGGCCCGGCCCATCCCGGGAGGTTTTCCTGACTCCGCGATCAGGACATTTTTGATTTTTGGGCCAAAAATTATGCCCTCCCAAATCAAGCATCCAAAAGTGCCTCTAACCCTTAAATTCAACCCCCAATCTCATGGCGGGCTTCGTTTTTCAATTTGACCGGATTCGGCCCGGCCCATCCCGGGAGGTTTTCCTGACTCCGCGGTCAGGAAATTTTTATTTTTGGGCCAAAAATTATGCCCTCCCAAATCAAGCATCCAAAAGTGCCTCTATCCCTAAAATTCAACCACGAATCTCATGGCAGGCTTCGTTTTTCAATTTGACCAGATTCGGCCCGGCCCATCCCGGGAGGTTTTCCTGACTCCGCAGTCAGGAAATTTTTGATTTTTGGGCCAAAAATTATGCCCTCCCAAATCAAGCATCCAAAAGTGCCTCTAACCCTTAAATTCAACCCCCAATCTCATGGCGGGCTTCGTTTTTCAATTTGACCGGATTAGGCCCGGCCCATCCCGGGAGGTTTTCCTGACTCCGCGGTCAGGAAATTTTTGATTTTTGGGCCAAAAATTATGCCCTCCCAAATCAAGCATCCAAAAGTGCCTCTAACCCTTAAATTCAACCCCGAATCTCATGGCGGGCTTCATTTTTCAATTTGACCGGATTCAGCCCGGCCCATCCCGGGAGGTTTTCCTGACTCCGCGGTCAGGAAGTTTTTGATTTTTGGGCCAAATATTATGCCCTCCCAAATCAAGCATCCAAAAGAGCCTCTAACCCTAAAATTCAACCCCGAATCTCATGGCGGGCTTCGTTTTTCAATTTGACCGGATTCAGCCCGGCCCATCCCAGGAGGTTTTCCTGACTCCGCGGTCAGGAAATTTTTGATTTTTGGGCCAAAAATTATGCCCTCCCAAATCAAGCATCCAAAAGTGCCTCTAACCCTTAAATTCAACCCCAAATCTCATGGCGGGCTTCGTTTTTCAATTTGATCGGATTCGGTCCGGCCCATCCCGGGAGTTTTTCCTGACTCCGCGGTCAGGAAATTTTTGATTTCTGGGCCAAAAATTATGCCCTCCCTAATCAAGCATCCAAAAGTGCCTCTAACCCTTAAATTCAACCCCGAATCTCATGGCGGGCTTCGTTTTTCAATTTGACCGGATTCGGTCCGGCCCATCCCGAGAGGTTTTCCTGACTCCACGGTCAGGAAATTTTTGATTTTTGGGCCAAAAATTATGCCCTCCCAAATCAAGCATCCAAAGGTGCCTCTAACCCTTAAATTCAACCCCCAATCTCATGGCGGGCTTCGTTTTTCAATTTGACCGGATTCGGCCCGGCCCATCCCGGGAGGATTTCCTGACTCCGCGGTCAGGACATTTTTGATTTTTGGGCCAAAAATTATGCCCTCCCAAATCAAGCATCCAAAGGTGCCTCTAACCCTTAAATTCAACCCCGAATCTCATGGCGGGCTTCGTTTTTCAATTTGACCGGATTCGGCCCGGCCCATCCCGGGAGGTTTTCCTGACTCCGCGGTCAGGAAATTTTTATTTTTGGGTCAAAAATTATGCCCTCCCAAATCAAGCATCCAAAAGTGCCTCTATCCCTAAAATTCAACCACGAATCTAATGGCAGGCTTCGTTTTTCAATTTGACCGGATTCGGCCCGGCCCATCCCGGGAGGTTTTCCTGACTCCGCGGTCAGGAAATTTTTGATTTTTGGGCCAAAAATCATGCCCTCCCAAATCAAGCATCCAAAGGTGCCTCTAACCCTTAAATTCAACCCCGAATCTCATGGCGGGCTTCGTTTTTCAATTTGACCGGATTCGGCCCGGCCCATCCCGGGAGGTTTTCCTGACTCCGCGGTCAGGAAATTTTTGATTTTTGGGCCAAAAATTATGCCCTCCCAAATCAAGCATCCAAAAGTGCCTCTATCCCTTAAATTCAACCCCGAATCTCATGGCGGGCTTCGTTTTTCAATTTGGCAAGATTCGGCCCGGCCCATCCCGGGAGGTTTTCCTGACTCCGCAGTCAGGAAATTTTTGATTTTTGTGCCAAAAATTATGCCCTCCCAAATCAAGCATCCAAAAGTGCCTCTAACCCTTAAATTCAACCCCCAATCTCATGGCGGGCTTCGTTTTTCAATTTGACCGGATTCGGTCCGGCCCATCCCGGGAGGTTTTCCTGACTCCGCGGTCAGGAAATTTTTGATTTTTGGGCCAAAAATTATGCCCTCCCAAATCAAGCATCCAAAAGTGCCTCTAACCCTTAAATTCAACCCCCAATCTCATGGCGGGCTTCGTTTTTCAATTTGACCGGATTCGGCCCGGCCCATCCCGGGAGGTTTTCCTGACTCCGCGGTCAGGACATTTTTGATTTTTGGGTCAAAAATTATGCCGTCCCAAATCAAGCATCCAAAAGTGCCTCTAACCCTTAAATTCAACCCCCAATCTCATGGCGGGCTTCGTTTTTCAATTTGACCGGATTCGGCCCGGCCCATCCCGGGAGGTTTTCCTGACTCCGCGGTCAGGAAATTTTTATTTTTGGGCCAAAAATTATGCCCTCCCAAATCAAGCATCCAAAAGTGCCTCTATCCCTAAAATTCAACAACGAATCTCATGGCAGGCTTCGTTTTTCAATTTGACCGGATTCGGCCCGGCCCATCCCGGGAGGTTTTCCTGACTCCGCAGTCAGGAAATTTTTGATTTTTGGGCCAAAAATCATGCCCTCCCAAATCAAGCATCCAAAGGTGCCTCTAACCCTTAAATTCAACCCCGAATCTCATGGCGGGCTTCGTTTTTCAATTTGACCGGATTCGGCCCGGCCCATCCCGAGAGGTTTTCCTGACTCCGCGGTCAGGAAATTTTTGATTTTTGGGCCAAAAATTATGCCCTCCCAAATCAAGCATCCAAAAGTGCCTCTAACCCTTAAATTCAACCCCGAATCTCATGGCGGGCTTCGTTTTTCAATTTGACCGGATTCGGCCCGGCCCATCCCGGGAGGTTTTCCTGACTCCCGCGGTCAGGACATTTTTGATTTTTGGGCCAAAAATTATGCCCTCCCAAATCAAGCATCCAAAAGTGCCTCTAACCCTTAAATTCAACCCCCAATCTCATGGCGGGCTTCGTTTTTCAATTTGACCGGATTCGGCCCGGCCCATCCCGGGAGGTTTTCCTGACTCCGCGGTCAGGAAATTTTTGATTTTTGGGCCAAAAATTATGCCCTCCCAAATCAAGCATCCAAAAGTGCCTCTAACCCTTAAATTCAACCCCGAATCTCATGGCGGGCTTCGTTTTTCAATTTGACCGGATTCGGCCCGGCCCATCCCGGAAGGTTTTCCTGACTCCGCGGTCAGGAAATTTTTATTTTTGGGCCAAAAATTATGACCTCCCAAATCAAGTATCCAAAAGTGCCTCTATCCCTAAAATTCAACCACGAATCTCATGGCAGGCTTCGTTTTTCAATTTGACCGGATTCGGCCCGGCCCATCCCGGGAGGTTTTCCTGACTCCGCGGTCAGGAAATTTTTGATTTTTGGGCCAAAAATCATGCCCTCCCAAATCAAGCATCCAAAGGTGCCTCTAACCCTTAAATTCAACCCCGAATCTCATGGCGGGCTTCGTTTTTCAATTAGACTGGATTCGGCCCGGCCCATCCCGGGAGGTTTTCCTGACTCCGCGGTCAGGAGATTTTTGATTTCTGGGCCAAAAATTATGCCCTCCCAAATCAAGCATCCAAAAGTGCCTCTATCCCTTAAATTCAACCCCGAATCTCATGGCGGGCTTCGTTTTTCAATTTGGCAAGATTCGGCCCGGCCCATCCCGGGAGGTTTTCCTGACTCCGCAGTCAGGAAATTTTTGATTTTTGTGCCAAAAATTATGCCCTCCCAAATCAAGCATCCAAAAGTGCCTCTAACCCTTAAATTCAACCCCCAATCTCATGGCGGGCTTCGTTTTTCAATTTGACCGGATTCGGCCCGGCCCATCCCGGGAGGTTTTCCTGACTCCGCGATCAGGACATTTTTGATTTTTGGGCCAAAAATTATGCCCTCCCAAATCAAGCATCCAAAAGTGCCTCTAACCCTTAAATTCAACCCCCAATCTCATGGCGGGCTTCGTTTTTCAATTTGACCGGATTCGGCCCGGCCCATCCCGGGAGGTTTTCCTGACTCCGCGGTCAGGAAATTTTTATTTTTGGGCCAAAAATTATGCCCTCCCAAATCAAGCATCCAAAAGTGCCTCTATCCCTAAAATTCAACCACGAATCTCATGGCAGGCTTCGTTTTTCAATTTGACCGGATTCGGCCCGGCCCATCCCGGGAGGTTTTCCTGACTCCGCAGTCAGGAAATTTTTGATTTTTGGGCCAAAAATTATGCCCTCCCAAATCAAGCATCCAAAAGTGCCTCTAACCCTTAAATTCAACCCCCAATCTCATGGCGGGCTTCGTTTTTCAATTTGACCGGATTCGGCCCGGCCCATCCCGGGAGGTTTTCCTGACTCCGCGGTCAGGAAATTTTTGATTTTTGGGCCAAAAATTATGCCCTCCCAAATCAAGCATCCAAAAGTGCCTCTAACCCTTAAATTCAACCCCGAATCTCATGGCGGGCTTCATTTTTCAATTTGACCGGATTCAGCCCGGCCCATCCCGGGAGGTTTTCCTGACTCCGCGGTCAGGAAATTTTTGATTTTTGGGCCAAAAATTATGCCCTCCCAAATCAAGCATCCAAAAGTGCCTCTAACCCTTAAATTCAACCCCGAATCTCATGGCGGGCTTCGTTTTTCAATTTGACCGGATTCGGCCCGGCCCATCCCGGGAGGTTTTCCTGACTCCGCGGTCAGGAAATTTTTGATTTTTGGGCCAAAAATCATGCCCTCCCAAATCAAGCATCCAAAGGTGCCTCTAACCCTTAAATTCAACCCCGAATCTCATGGCGGGCTTCGTTTTTCAATTTGACCGGATTCGGCCCGACCCATCCCGGGAGGTTTTCCTGACTCCGCGGTCAGGAGATTTTTGATTTCTGGGCCAAAAATTATGCCCTCCCAAATCAAGCATCCAAAAGTGCCTCTATCCCTTAAATTCAACCCCGAATCTCATGGCGGGCTTCGTTTTTCAATTTGGCAAGATTCGGCCCGGCCCATCCCGGGAGGTTTTCCTGACTCCGCAGTCAGGAAATTTTTGATTTTTGTGCCAAAAATTATGCCCTCCCAAATCAAGCATCCAAAAGTGCCTCTAACCCTTAAATTCAACCCCCAATCTCATGGCGGGCTTCGTTTTTCAATTTGACCGGATTCGGCCCGGCCCATCCCGGGAGGTTTTCCTGACTCCGCGGTCAGGAAATTTTTGATTTTTGGGCCAAAAATTATGCCCTCCCAAATCAAGCATCCAAAAGTGCCTCTAACCCTTAAATTCAACCCCCAATCTCATGGCGGGCTTCGTTTTTCAATTTGACCGGATTCGGCCCGGCCCATCCCGGGAGGTTTTCCTGACTCCGCGATCAGGACATTTTTGATTTTTGGGCCAAAAATTATGCCCTCCCAAATCAAGCATCCAAAAGTGCCTCTAACCCTTAAATTCAACCCCCAATCTCATGGCGGGCTTCGTTTTTCAATTTGACCAGATTCGGCCCGGCCCATCCCGGGAGGTTTTCCTGACTCCGCGGTCAGGAAATTTTTATTTTTGGGCCAAAAATTATGCCCTCCCAAATCAAGCATCCAAAAGTGCCTCTATCCCTAAAATTCAACCACGAATCTCATGGCAGGCTTCGTTTTTCAATTTGACCGGATTCGGCCCGGCCCATCCCGGGAGGTTTTCCTGACTCCGCAGTCAGGAAATTTTTGATTTTTGGGCCAAAAATTATGCCCTCCCAAATCAAGCATCCAAAAGTGCCTCTAACCCTTAAATTCAACCCCCAATCTCATGGCGGGCTTCGTTTTTCAATTTGACCGGATTCGGCCCGGCCCATCCCGGGAGGTTTTCCTGACTCCGCGGTCAGGAAATTTTTGATTTTTGGGCCAAAAATTATGCCCTCCCAAATCAAGCATCCAAAAGTGCCTCTAACCCTTAAATTCAACCCCGAATCTCATGGCGGGCTTCATTTTTCAATTTGACCGGATTCAGCCCGGCCCATCCCGGGAGGTTTTCCTGACTCCGCGGTCAGGAAGTTTTTGATTTTTGGGCCAAATATTATGCCCTCCCAAATCAAGCATCCAAAAGAGCCTCTAACCCTAAAATTCAACCCCGAATCTCATGGCGGGCTTCGTTTTTCAATTTGACCGGATTCGGCCCGGCCCATCCCGGGAGGTTTTCCTGACTCCGCGGTCAGGAAATTTTTGATTTTTGGGCCAAAAATCATGCCCTCCCAAATCAAGCATCCAAAGGTGCCTCTAACCCTTAAATTCAACCCCGAATCTCATGGCGGGCTTCGTTTTTCAATTAGACTGGATTCGGCCCGGCCCATCCCGGGAGGTTTTCCTGACTCCGCGGTCAGGAGATTTTTGATTTCTGGGCCAAAAATTATGCCCTCCCAAATCAAGCATCCAAAAGTGCCTCTATCCCTTAAATTCAACCCCGAATCTCATGGCGGGCTTCGTTTTTCAATTTGGCAAGATTCGGCCCGGCCCATCCCGGGAGGTTTTCCTGACTCCGCAGTCAGGAAATTTTTGATTTTTGTGCCAAAAATTATGCCCTCCCAAATCAAGCATCCAAAAGTGCCTCTAACCCTTAAATTCAACCCCCAATCTCATGGCGGGCTTAGTTTTTCAATTTGACCGGATTCGGCCCGGCCCATCCCGGGAGGTTTTCCTGACTCCGCGATCAGGACATTTTTGATTTTTGGGCCAAAAATTATGCCCTCCCAAATCAAGCATCCAAAAGTGCCTCTAACCCTTAAATTCAACCCCCAATCTCATGGCGGGCTTCGTTTTTCAATTTGACCGGATTCGGCCCGGCCCATCCCGGGAGGTTTTCCTGACTCCGCGGTCAGGAAATTTTTATTTTTGGGCCAAAAATTATGCCCTCCCAAATCAAGCATCCAAAAGTGCCTCTATCCCTAAAATTCAACCACGAATCTCATGGCAGGCTTCGTTTTTCAATTTGACCGGATTCGGCCCGGCCCATCCCGGGAGGTTTTCCTGACTCCGCAGTCAGGAAATTTTTGATTTTTGGGCCAAAAATTATGCCCTCCCAAATCAAGCATCCAAAAGTGCCTCTAACCCTTAAATTCAACCCCCAATCTCATGGCGGGCTTCGTTTTTCAATTTGACCGGATTCGGCCCGGCCCATCCCGGGAGGTTTTCCTGACTCCGCGGTCAGGAAATTTTTGATTTTTGGGCCAAAAATTATGCCCTCCCAAATCAAGCATCCAAAAGTGCCTCTAACCCTTAAATTCAACCCCGAATCTCATGGCAGGCTTCGTTTTTCAATTTGACCGGATTCGGCCCGGCCCATCCCGGGAGGTTTTCCTGACTCCGCGGTCAGGAAATTTTTGATTTTTGGGCCAAAAATCATGCCCTCCCAAATCAAGCATCCAAAGGTGCCTCTAACCCTTAAATTCAACCCCGAATCTCATGGCGGGCTTCGTTTTTCAATTTGACTGGATTCGGCCCGACCCATCCCGGGAGGTTTTCCTGACTCCGCGGTCAGGAGATTTTTGATTTCTGGGCCAAAAATTATGCCCTCCCAAATCAAGCATCCAAAAGTGCCTCTATCCCTTAAATTCAACCCCGAATCTCATGGCGGGCTTCGTTTTTCAATTTGGCAAGATTCGGCCCGGCCCATCCCGGGAGGTTTTCCTGACTCCGCAGTCAGGAAATTTTTGATTTTTGTGCCAAAAATTATGCCCTCCCAAATCAAGCATCCAAAAGTGCCTCTAACCCTTAAATTCAACCCCCAATCTCATGGCGGGCTTCGTTTTTCAATTTGACCGGATTCGGCCCGGCCCATCCCGGGAGGTTTTCCTGACTCCGCGGTCAGGAAATTTTTGATTTTTGGGCCAAAAATTATGCCCTCCCAAATCAAGCATCCAAAAGTGCCTCTAACCCTTAAATTCAACCCCCAATCTCATGGCGGGCTTCGTTTTTCAATTTGACCGGATTCGGCCCGGCCCATCCCGGGAGGTTTTCCTGACTCCGCGATCAGGACATTTTTGATTTTTGGGCCAAAAATTATGCCCTCCCAAATCAAGCATCCAAAAGTGCCTCTAACCCTTAAATTCAACCCCCAATCTCATGGCGGGCTTCGTTTTTCAATTTGACCAGATTCGGCCCGGCCCATCCCGGGAGGTTTTCCTGACTCCGCGGTCAGGAAATTTTTATTTTTGGGCCAAAAATTATGCCCTCCCAAATCAAGCATCCAAAAGTGCCTCTATCCCTAAAATTCAACCACGAATCTCATGGCAGGCTTCGTTTTTCAATTTGACCTGATTCGGCCCGGCCCATCCCGGGAGGTTTTCCTGACTCCGCAGTCAGGAAATTTTTGATTTTTGGGCCAAAAATTATGCCCTCCCAAATCAAGCATCCAAAAGTGCCTCTAACCCTTAAATTCAACCCCCAATCTCATGGCGGGCTTCGTTTTTCAATTTGACCGGATTCGGCCCGGCCCATCCCGGGAGGTTTTCCTGACTCCGCGGTCAGGAAATTTTTGATTTTTGGGCCAAAAATTATGCCCTCCCAAATCAAGCATCCAAAAGTGCCTCTAACCCTTAAATTCAACCCCGAATCTCATGGCGGGCTTCATTTTT
This sequence comes from Charina bottae, assembly GCA_023362775.1. Lineage (NCBI taxonomy): Eukaryota > Metazoa > Chordata > Lepidosauria > Squamata > Charinaidae > Charina > Charina bottae. The sequence goes on from JALMGJ010000016.1 coordinate 4,717,381, forward strand.
CAATTTGACCGGATTCAGCCCGGCCCATCCCGGGAGGTTTTCCTGACTCCGCGGTCAGGAAGTTTTTGATTTTTGGGCCAAATATTATGCCCTCCCAAATCAAGCATCCAAAAGAGCCTCTAACCCTAAAATTCAACCCCGAATCTCATGGCGGGCTTCGTTTTTCAATTTGACCGGATTCGGCCCGGCCCATCCCGGGAGGTTTTCCTGACTCCGCGGTCAGGAAATTTTTGATTTTTGGGCCAAAAATTATGCCCTCCCAAATCAAGCATCCAAAAGTGCCTCTAACCCTTAAATTCAACCCCAAATCTCATGGCGGGCTTCGTTTTTCAATTTGATCGGATTCGGTCCGGCCCATCCCGGGAGTTTTTCCTGACTCCGTGGTCAGGAAATTTTTGATTTCTGGGCCAAAAATTATGCCCTCCCTAATCAAGCATCCAAAAGTGCCTCTAACCCTTAAATTCAACCCCGAATCTCATGGCGGGCTTCGTTTTTCAATTTGACCGGATTCGGCCCGGCCCATCCCGGGAGGTTTTCCTGACTCCGCGGTCAGGAAATTTTTGATTTTTGGGCCAAAAATCATGCCCTCCCAAATCAAGCATCCAAAGGTGCCTCTAACCCTTAAATTCAACCCCGAATCTCATGGCGGGCTTCGTTTTTCAATTTGACTGGATTCGGCCCGGCCCATCCCGGGAGGTTTTCCTGACTCCGCGGTCAGGAGATTTTTGATTTCTGGGCCAAAAATTATGCCCTCCCAAATCAAGCATCCAAAAGTGCCTCTATCCCTTAAATTCAACCCCGAATCTCATGGCGGGCTTCGTTTTTCAATTTGACCGGAATCGGCCCGGCCCATCCCGGGAGGTTTTCCTGACTCCGCGGTCAGGAAATTTTTGATTTTTGGGCCAAAAATCATGCCCTCCCAAATCAAGCATCCAAAGGTGCCTCTAACCCTTAAATTCAACGCCGAATCTCATGGCGGGCTTCGTTTTTCAATTTGACTGGATTCGGCCCGGCCCATCCCGGGAGGTTTTCCTGACTCCGCGGTCAGGAGATTTTTGATTTCTGGGCCAAAAATTATGCCCTCCCAAATCAAGCATCCAAAAGTGCCTCTATCCCTTAAATTCAACCCCGAATCTCATGGCGGGCTTCGTTTTTCAATTTGGCAAGATTCGGCCCGGCCCATCCCGGGAGGTTTTCCTGACTCCGCAGTCAGGAAATTTTTGATTTTTGTGCCAAAAATTATGCCCTCCCAAATCAAGCATCCAAAAGTGCCTCTAACCCTTAAATTCAACCCCCAATCTCATGGCGGGCTTCGTTTTTCAATTTGACCGGATTCGGCCCGGCCCATCCCGGGAGGTTTTCCTGACTCCGCGGTCAGGAAATTTTTGATTTTTGGGCCAAAAATTATGCCCTCCCAAATCAAGCATCCAAAAGTGCCTCTAACCCTTAAATTCAACCCCCAATCTCATGGCGGGCTTCGTTTTTCAATTTCACCGGATTCGGCCCGGCCCATCCCGGGAGGTTTTCCTGACTCCGCGATCAGGACATTTTTGATTTTTGGGCCAAAAATTATGCCCTCCCAAATCAAGCATCCAAAAGTGCCTCTAACCCTTAAATTCAACCCCCAATCTCATGGCGGGCTTCGTTTTTCAATTTGACCAGATTCGGCCCGGCCCATCCCGGGAGGTTTTCCTGACTCCGCGGTCAGGAAATTTTTATTTTTGGGCCAAAAATTATGCCCTCCCAAATCAAGCATCCAAAAGTGCCTCTATCCCTAAAATTCAACCACGAATCTCATGGCAGGCTTCGTTTTTCAATTTGACCGGATTCGGCCCGGCCCATCCCGGGAGGTTTTCCTGACTCCGCAGTCAGGAAATTTTTGATTTTTGGGCCAAAAATTATGCCCTCCCAAATCAAGCATCCAAAAGTGCCTCTAACCCTTAAATTCAACCCCCAATCTCATGGCGGGCTTCGTTTTTCAATTTGACCGGATTCGGCCCGGCCCATCCCGGGAGGTTTTCCTGACTCCGCGGTCAGGAAATTTTTGATTTTTGGGCCAAAAATTATGCCCTCCCAAATCAAGCATCCAAAAGTGCCTCTAACCCTTAAATTCAACCCCGAATCTCATGGCGGGCTTCATTTTTCAATTTGACCGGATTCAGCCCGGCCCATCCCGGGAGGTTTTCCTGACTCCGCGGTCAGGAAGTTTTTGATTTTTGGGCCAAATATTATGCCCTCCCAAATCAAGCATCCAAAAGAGCCTCTAACCCTAAAATTCAACGCCGAATCTCATGGCGGGCTTCGTTTTTCAATTTGACCGGATTCGGCCCGGCCCATCCCGGGAGGTTTTCCTGACTCCGCGGTCAGGAAATTTTTGATTTTTGGGCCAAAAATTATGCCCTCCCAAATCAAGCATCCAAAAGTGCCTCTAACCCTTAAATTCAACCCCCAATCTCATGGCGGGCTTCGTTTTTCAATTTGATCGGATTCGGTCCGGCCCATCCCGGGAGTTTTTCCTGACTCCGCGGTCAGGAAATTTTTGATTTCTGGGCCAAAAATTATGCCCTCCCTAATCAAGCATCCAAAAGTGCCTCTAACCCTTAAATTCAACCCCGAATCTCATGGCGGGCTTCGTTTTTCAATTTGACCGGATTCGGTCCGGCCCATCCCGGGAGGTTTTCCTGACTCCGCGGTCAGGAAATTTTTGATTTTTGGGCCAAAAATTATGCCCTCCCAAATCAAGCATCCAAAAGTGCCTCTAACCCTTAAATTCAACCCCGAATCTCATGGCGGGCTTCGTTTTTCAATTTGACCGGATTCAGCCCGGCCCATCCCGTGAGGTTTTCCTGACTCCGCGGTCAGGAAATTTTTGATTTTTGGGCTAAAAATTATGCCCTCCCAAATGAAGCATCCAAAAGAGCCTCTAACCCTTAAATTCAACCCCGAATCTCATGGCGGGCTTCGTTTTTCAATTTGACCGGATTCGGCCCGGCCCATCCCGGGAGGTTTTCCTGACTCCGCGGTCAGGAAATTTTTGATTTTTGGGCCAAAAATTATGCCCTCCCAAATCAAGCATCCAAAAGTGCCTCTAACCCTTAAATTCAACCCCCAATCTCATGGCGGGCTTCGTTTTTCAATTTGACCGGATTCGGCCCGGCCCATCCCGGGAGGTTTTCCTGACTCCGCGATCAGGACATTTTTGATTTTTGGACCAAAAATTATGCCCTCCCAAATCAAGCATCCAAAAGTGCCTCTAACCCTTAAATTCAACCCCGAATCTCATGGCAGGCTTCGTTTTTCAATTTGACCGGATTCGGCCCAGCCTATCCCGGGAGGTTTTCCTGACTCCGCGGTCAGGAAATTTTTGATTTTTGGGCCAAAAATCATGCCCTCCCAAATCAAGCATCCAAAGGTGCCTCTAACCCTTAAATTCAACCCCGAATCTCATGGCGGGCTTCGTTTTTCAATTTGACTGGATTCGGCCCGGCCCATCCCGGGAGGTTTTCCTGACTCCGCGGTCAGGAGATTTTTGATTTCTGGGCCAAAAATTATGCCCTCCCAAATCAAGCATCCAAAAGTGCCTCTATCCCTTAAATTCAACCCCGAATCTCATGGCGGGCTTCGTTTTTCAATTTGGCAAGACTCGGCCCGGCCCATCCCGGGAGGTTTTCCTGACTCCGCAGTCAGGAAATTTTTGATTTTTGTGCCAAAAATTATGCCCTCCCAAATCAAGCATCCAAAAGTGCCTCTAACCCTTAAATTCAACCCCCAATCTCATGGCGGGCTTCGTTTTTCAATTTGACCGGATTCGGCCCGGCCCATCCCGGGAGGTTTTCCTGACTCCGCGGTCAGGAAATTTTTGATTTTTGGGCCAAAAATTATGCCCTCCCAAATCAAGCATCCAAAAGTGCCTCTAACCCTTAAATTCAACCCCCAATCTCATGGCGGGCTTCGTTTTTCAATTTGACCGGATTCGGCCCGGCCCATCCCGGGAGGTTTTCCTGACTCCGCAGTCAGGAAATTTTTGATTTTTGGGCCAAAAATTATGCCCTCCCAAATCAAGCATCCAAAAGTGCCTCTAACCCTTAAATTCAACCCCCAATCTCATGGCGGGCTTCGTTTTTCAATTTGACCGGATTCGGCCCGGCCCATCCCGGGAGGTTTTCCTGACTCCGCGGTCAGGAAATTTTTGATTTTTGGGCCAAAAATTATGCCCTCCCAAATCAAGCATCCAAAAGTGCCTCTAACCCTTAAATTCAACCCCGAATCTCATGGCGGGCTTCATTTTTCAATTTGACCGGATTCAGCCCGGCCCATCCCGGGAGGTTTTCCTGACTCCGCGGTCAGGAAATTTTTGATTTTTGGGCCAAAAATTATGCCCTCCCAAATCAAGCATCCAAAAGTGCCTCTAACCCTTAAATTCAACCCCGAATCTCATGGCGGGCTTCGTTTTTCAATTTGACTGGATTCGGCCCGGCCCATCCCGGGAGGTTTTCCTGACTCCGCGGTCAGGAGATTTTTGATTTCTGGGCCAAAAATTATGCCCTCCCAAATCAAGCATCCAAAAGTGCCTCTATCCCTTAAATTCAACCCCGAATCTCATGGCGGGCTTCGTTTTTCAATTTGGCAAGATTCGGCCCGGCCCATCCCGGGAGGTTTTCCTGACTCCGCAGTCAGGAAATTTTTGATTTTTGTGCCAAAAATTATGCCCTCCCAAATCAAGCATCCAAAAGTGCCTCTAACCCTTAAATTCAACCCCCAATCTCATGGCGGGCTTCGTTTTTCAATTTGACCGGATTCGGCCCGGCCCATCCCGGGAGGTTTTCCTGACTCCGCGGTCAGGAAATTTTTGATTTTTGGGCCAAAAATTATGCCCTCCCAAATCAAGCATCCAAAAGTGCCTCTAACCCTTAAATTCAACCCCCAATCTCATGGCGGGCTTCGTTTTTCAATTTGACCGGATTCGGCCCGGCCCATCCCGGGAGGTTTTCCTGACTCCGCGATCAGGAATATTTTTGATTTTTGGGCCAAAAATTATGCCCTCCCAAATCAAGCATCCAAAAGTGCCTCTAACCCTTAAATTCAACCCCCAATCTCATGGCGGGCTTCGTTTTTCAATTTGACCGGATTCGGCCCGGCCCATCCCGGGAGGTTTTCCTGACTCCGCGGTCAGGAAATTTTTATTTTTGGGCCAAAAATTATGCCCTCCCAAATCAAGCATCCAAAAGTGCCTCTATCCCTAAAATTCAACCACGAATCTCATGGCAGGCTTCGTTTTTCAATTTGACCGGATTCGGCCCGGCCCATCCCGGGAGGTTTTCCTGACTCCGCAGTCAGGAAATTTTTGATTTTTGGGCCAAAAATTATGCCCTCCCAAATCAAGCATCCAAAAGTGCCTCTAACCCTTAAATTCAACCCCCAATCTCATGGCGGGCTTCGTTTTTCAATTTGACCGGATTCGGCCCGGCCCATCCCGGGAGGTTTTCCTGACTCCGCGATCAGGACATTTTTGATTTTTGGGCCAAAAATTATGCCCTCCCAAATCAAGCATCCAAAAGTGCCTCTAACCCTTAAATTCAACCCCCAATCTCATGGCGGGCTTCGTTTTTCAATTTGACCGGATTCGGCCCGGCCTATCCCGGGAGGTTTTCCTGACTCCGCGATCAGGACATTTTTGATTTTTGGGCCAAAAATTATGCCCTCCCAAATCAAGCATCCAAAAGTGCCTCTAACCCTTAAATTCAACCCCCAATCTCATGGCGGGCTTCGTTTTTCAATTTGACCGGATTCGGCCCGGCCCATCCCGGGAGGTTTTCCTGACTCCGCGGTCAGGAAATTTTTGATTTTTGGGCTAAAAATTATGCCCTCCCAAATGAAGCATCCAAAAGAGCCTCTAACCCTTAAATTCAACCCCGAATCTCATGGCGGGCTTCGTTTTTCAATTTGACCGGATTCGGCCCGGCCCATCCCGGGAGGTTTTCCTGACTCCGCGGTCAGGAGAATTTTGATTTTTGGGCCAAAAATTATGCCCTCCCAAATCAAGCATCCAAAAGAGCCTCTAACCCTTAAATTCAACCGCGAATCTCATGGCGGGCTTCGTTTTTCAATTTGACCGGATTCGGCCCGGCCCATCCCGGGAGGTTTTCCTGACTCCGCGGTCAGGAGATTTTTGATTTCTGGGCCAAAAATTATGCCATCCCAAATCAAGCATCCAAAAGTGCCTCTAACCCTTAAATTCAACCCCGAATCTCATGGTGGGCTTCGTTTTTCAATTTGACCTGAATCGGCCCGGCCCATTCCGGGAGGTTTTCCTGACTCCGCGGTCAGGAGATATTTGATTTCTGGGCCAAAAATTATGCCCTCCCAAATCAAGCATCCAAAAGTGCCTCTAACCCTTAAATTCAACCCCGAATCTCATGGCGGGCTTCGTTTTTCAATTTGACCGGATTCAGCCCGGCCCATCCCGGGAGGTTTTCCTGACTCCGCGGTCAGGAAATTTTTGATTTTTGGGCTAAAAATTATGCCCTCCCAAATGAAGCATCCAAAAGAGCCTCTAACCCTTAAATTCAACCCCGAATCTCATGGCGGGCTTCGTTTTTCAATTTGACCGGATTCGGCCCGGCCCATCCCAGGAGGTTTTCCTGACTCCGCGGTCAGGAGAATTTTGATTTTTGGGCCAAAAATTATGCCCTCCCAAATCAAGCATCCAAAAGAGCCTCTAACCCTTAAATTCAACCGCGAATCTCATGGCGGGCTTCGTTTTTCAATTTGACCGGATTCGGCCCGGCCCATCCCGGGAGGTTTTCCTGACTCCGCGGTCAGGAGATTTTTGATTTCTGGGCCAAAAATTATGCCCTCCCAAATCAAGCATCCAAAAGTGCCTCTAACCCTTAAATTCAACCCCGAATCTCATGGCGGGCTTCGTTTTTCAATTTGACCTGAATCGGCCCGGCCCATTCCGGGAGGTTTTCCTGACTCCGCGGTCAGGAGATATTTGATTTCTGGGCCAAAAATTATGCCCTCCCAAATCTAGCATCCAAAAGTGCCTCTAACCCTTAAATTCAACCCCGAATCTCATGGCGGGCTTCGTTTTTCAATTTGACCGGATTCGGTCCGGCCCATCCCGGGAGGTTTTCCTGACTCCGCGGTAAGGAAATTTTTGATTTTTGGGCCAATAATTATGCCCTCCCAAATCAAGCATCCAAAAGTGCCTCTAACCCTTAAATTCAACCCCGACTCTCATGGCGGGCTTCGTTTTTCAATTTGACCGGATTCGGTCCGGCCCATCCCGGGAGGTTTTCCTGACTCCGCGGTCAGGAAATTTTTGATTTTTGGGCCAAAAATTATGCCCTCCCAAATCAAGCATCCAAAAGTGCCTCTAACCCTTAAATTCAACGCCGAATCTCATGGCGGGCTTCATTTTTCAATTTGACCGGATTCAGCCCGGCCCATCCCGGGAGGTTTTCCTGACTCCGCGGTCCGGAAATTTTTGATTTTTGGGCCAAAAATTATGCCCTCCCAAATCAAGCATCCAAAAGTGCCTCTAACCCTTAAATTCAACCCCCAATCTCATGGCGGGCTTCGTTTTTCAATTTGACCGGATTCGGCCCGGCCCATCCCGGGAGGTTTTCCTGACTCCGCGATCAGGAATATTTTTGATTTTTGGGCCAAAAATTATGCCCTCCCAAATCAAGCATCCAAAAGTGCCTCTAACCCTTAAATTCAACCCCCAATCTCATGGCGGGCTTCGTTTTTCAATTTGACCGGATTCGGCCCGGCCCATCCCGGGAGGTTTTCCTGACTCCGCGGTCAGGAAATTTTTATTTTTGGGCCAAAAATTATGCCCTCCCAAATCAAGCATCCAAAAGTGCCTCTATCCCTAAAATTCAACCACGAATTTCATGGCAGGCTTCGTTTTTCAATTTGACCGGATTCGGCCCGGCCCATCCCGGGAGGTTTTCCTGACTCCGCAGTCAGGAAATTTTTGATTTTTGGGCCAAAAATTATGCCCTCCCAAATCAAGCATCCAAAAGTGCCTCTAACCCTTAAATTCAACCCCCAATCTCATGGCGGGCTTCGTTTTTCAATTTGACCGGATTCGGCCCGGCCCATCCCGGGAGGTTTTCCTGACTCCGCGGTCAGGAAATTTTTGATTTTTGGGCCAAAAATTATGCCCTCCCAAATCAAGCATCCAAAAGTGCCTCCAACCCTTAAATTCAACCCCGAATCTCATGGCGGGCTTCGTTTTTCAATTTGACCGGATTCGGTCCGGCCCATCCCGGGAGGTTTTCCTGACTCCGCGGTCAGGAAATTTTTGATTTTTGGGCCAAAAATTATGCCCTCCCAAATCAAGCATCCAAAAGTGCCTCTAACCCTTAAATTCAACCCCCAATCTCATGGCGGGCTTCATTTTTCAATTTGACCGGATTCGGCCCGGCCCATCCCGGGAGGTTTTCCTGACTCCGCGATCAGGACATTTTTGATTTTTGGGCCAAAAATTATGCCCTCCCAAATCAAGCATCCAAAAGTGCCTCTAACCCTTAAATTCAACCCCCAATCTCATGGCGGGCTTCGTTTTTCAATTTGACCGGATTCGGCCCGGCCTATCCCGGGAGGTTTTCCTGACTCCGTGATCAGGACATTTTTGATTTTTGGGCCAAAAATTATGCCCTCCCAAATCAAGCATCCAAAAGTGCCTCTAACCCTTAAATTCAACCCCCAATCTCATGGCGGGCTTCGTTTTTCAATTTGACCGGATTCGGCCCGGCCCATCCCGGGAGGTTTTCCTGACTCCGCGGTCAGGAAATTTTTGATTTTTGGGCTAAAAATTATGCCCTCCCAAATGAAGCATCCAAAAGAGCCTCTAACCCTTAAATTCAACCCCGAATCTCATGGCGGGCTTCGTTTTTCAATTTGACCGGATTCGGCCCGGCCCATCCCGGGAGGTTTTCCTGACTCCGCGGTCAGGAGAATTTTGATTTTTGGGCCAAAAATTATGCCCTCCCAAATCAAGCATCCAAAAGAGCCTCTAACCCTTAAATTCAACCCCCAATCTCATGGCGGGCTTCGTTTTTCAATTTGACCGGATTCGGCCCGGCCCATCCCGGGAGGTTTTCCTGACTCCGCGGTCAGGAAATTTTTGATTTTTGGGCTAAAAATTATGCCCTCCCAAATGAAGCATCCAAAAGAGCCTCTAACCCTTAAATTCAACCCCGAATCTCATGGCGGGCTTCGTTTTTCAATTTGACCGGATTCGGCCCGGCCCATCCCGGGAGGTTTTCCTGACTCCGCGGTCAGGAGAATTTTGATTTTTGGGCCAAAAATTATGCCCTCCCAAATCAAGCATCCAAAAGAGCCTCTAACCCTTAAATTCAACCGCGAATCTCATGGCGGGCTTCGTTTTTCAATTTGACCGGATTCGGCCCGGCCCATCCCGGGAGGTTTTCCTGACTCCGCGGTCAGGAGATTTTTGATTTCTGGGCCAAAAATTATGCCATCCCAAATCAAGCATCCAAAAGTGCCTCTAACCCTTAAATTCAACCCCGAATCTCATGGCGGGCTTCGTTTTTCAATTTGACCTGAATCGGCCCGGCCCATTCCGGGAGGTTTTCCTGACTCCGCGGTCAGGAGATATTTGATTTCTGGGCCAAAAATTATGCCCTCCCAAATCAAGCATCCAAAAGTGCCTCTAACCCTTAAATTCAACCCCGAATCTCATGGCGGGCTTCGTTTTTCAATTTGACCGGATTCAGCCCGGCCCATCCCGGGAGGTTTTCCTGACTCCGCGGTCAGGAAATTTTTGATTTTTGGGCCAATAATTATGCCCTCCCAAATCAAGCATCCAAAAGTGCCTCTAACCCTTAAATTCAACCCCGACTCTCATGGCGGGCTTCGTTTTTCAATTTGACCGGATTCGGTCCGGCCCATCCCGGGAGGTTTTCCTGACTCCGCGGTCAGGAAATTTTTGATTTTTGGGCCAAAAATTATGCCCTCCCAAATCAAGCATCCAAAAGTGCCTCTAACCCTTAAATTGAACGCCGAATCTCATGGCGGGCTTCATTTTTCAATTTGACCGGATTCAGCCCGGCCCATCCCGGGAGGTTTTCCTGACTCCGCGGTCCGGAAATTTTTGATTTTTGGGCCAAAAATTATGCCCTCCCAAATCAAGCATCCAAAAGAGCCTCTAACCCTTAAATTCAACCCCGAATCTCATGGCGGGCTTCGTTTTTCAATTTGACCGGATTCGGTCCGGCCCATCCCGGGAGGTTTTCCTGACTCCGCGGTCAGGAAATTTTTGATTTCTGGGCCAAAAATTATGCCCTCCCTAATCAAGCATCCAAAAGTGCCTCTAACCCTTAAATTCAACCCCCAATCTCATGGCGGGCTTCGTTTTTCAATTTGACCGGATTCGGTCCGGCCCATCCCGGGAGGTTTTCCTGACTCCGCGGTCAGGAAATTTTTGATTTTTGGGCCAAAAATTATGCCCTCCCAAATCAAGCATCCAAAAGTGCCTCTAACCCTTAAATTCAACCCCGAATCTCAGGGCGGGCTTCGTTTTTCAATTTGACCGGATTCGGCCCGGCCCATCCCGGGAGGTTTTCCTGACTCCGCGGTCAGGAGATTTTTGATTTCTGGGCCAAAAATTATGCCCTCCCAAATCAAGCATCCAAAAGTGCCTCTAACCCTTAAATTCAACCCCGAATCTCATGGCGGGCTTCGTTTTTCAATTTGACCGGATTCGGCCCGGCCCATCCCGGGAGGTTTTCCTGACTCCGCGGTCAGGAGAATTTTGATTTTTGGGCCAAAAATTATGCCCTCCCAAATCAAGCATCCAAAAGAGCCTCTAACCCTTAAATTCAACTGCGAATCTCATGGCGGGCTTCGTTTTTCAATTTGACCGGATTCGGCCCGGCCCATCCCGGGAGGTTTTCCTGACTCCGCGGTCAGGAGATTTTTGATTTCTGGGCCAAAAATTATGCCATCCCAAATCAAGCATCCAAAAGTGCCTCTAACCCTTAAATTCAACCCCGAATCTCATGGCGGGCTTCGTTTTTCAATTTGACCTGAATCGGCCCGGCCCATTCCGGGAGGTTTTCCTGACTCCGCGGTCAGGAGATATTTGATTTCTGGGCCAAAAATTATGCCCTCCCAAATCAAGCATCCAAAAGTGCCTCTAACCCTTAAATTCAACCCCGAATCTCATGGCGGGCTTCGTTTTTCAATTTGACCGGATTCAGCCCGGCCCATCCCGGGAGGTTTTCCTGACTCCGCGGTCAGGAAATTTTTGATTTTTGGGCTAAAAATTATGCCCTCCCAAATGAAGCATCCAAAAGAGCCTCTAACCCTTAAATTCAACCGCGAATCTCATGGCGGGCTTCGTTTTTCAATTTGACCGGATTCGGCCCGGCCCATCCCGGGAGGTTTTCCTGACTCCGCGGTCAGGAGATTTTTGATTTCTGGGCCAAAAATTATGCCCTCCCAAATCAAGCATCCAAAAGTGCCTCTAACCCTTAAATTCAACCCCGAATCTCATGGCGGGCTTCGTTTTTCAATTTGACCTGAATCGGCCCGGCCCATTCCGGGAGGTTTTCCTGACTCCGCGGTCAGGAGATATTTGATTTCTGGGCCAAAAATTATGCCCTCCCAAATCTAGCATCCAAAAGTGCCTCTAACCCTTAAATTCAACCCCCAATCTCATGGCGGGCTTCATTTTTCAATTTGACCGGATTCGGCCCGGCCCATCCCGGGAGGTTTTCCTGACTCCGCGATCAGGACATTTTTGATTTTTGGGCCAAAAATTATGCCCTCCCAAATCAAGCATCCAAAAGTGCCTCTAACCCTTAAATTCAACCCCCAATCTCATGGCGGGCTTCGTTTTTCAATTTGACCGGATTCGGCCCGGCCCATCCCGGGAGGTTTTCCTGACTCCGCGATCAGGACATTTTTGATTTTTGGGCCAAAAATTATGCCCTCCCAAATCAAGCATCCAAAAGTGCCTCTAACCCTTAAATTCAACCCCCAATCTCATGGCGGGCTTCGTTTTTCAATTTGACCGGATTCGGCCCGGCCCATCCCGGGAGGTTTTCCTGACTCCGCGGTCAGGAAATTTTTGATTTTTGGGCTAAAAATTATGCCCTCCCAAATGAAGCATCCAAAAGAGCCTCTAACCCTTAAATTCAACCCCGAATCTCATGGCGGGCTTCGTTTTTCAATTTGACCGGATTCGGCCCGGCCCATCCCGGGAGGTTTTCCTGACTCCGCGGTCAGGAGAATTTTGATTTTTGGGCCAAAAATTATGCCCTCCCAAATCAAGCATCCAAAAGAGCCTCTAACCCTTAAATTCAACCGCGAATCTCATGGCGGGCTTCGTTTTTCAATTTGACCGGATTCGGCCCGGCCCATCCCGGGAGGTTTTCCTGACTCCGCGGTCAGGAGATTTTTGATTTCTGGGCCAAAAATTATGCCATCCCAAATCAAGCATCCAAAAGTGCCTCTAACCCTTAAATTCAACCCCGAATCTCATGGCGGGCTTCGTTTTTCAATTTGACCTGAATCGGCCCGGCCCATTCCGGGAGGTTTTCCTGACTCCGCGGTCAGGAGATATTTGATTTCTGGGCCAAAAATTATGCCCTCCCAAATCAAGCATCCAAAAGTGCCTCTAACCCTTAAATTCAACCCCGAATCTCATGGCGGGCTTCGTTTTTCAATTTGACCGGATTCAGCCCGGCCCATCCCGGGAGGTTTTCCTGACTCCGCGGTCAGGAAATTTTTGATTTTTGGGCTAAAAATTATGCCCTCCCAAATGAAGCATCCAAAAGAGCCTCTAACCCTTAAATTCAACCCCGAATCTCATGGCGGGCTTCGTTTTTCAATTTGACCGGATTCGGCCCGGCCCATCCCAGGAGGTTTTCCTGACTCCGCGGTCAGGAGAATTTTGATTTTTGGGCCAAAAATTATGCCCTCCCAAATCAAGCATCCAAAAGAGCCTCTAACCCTTAAATTCAACCGCGAATCTCATGGCGGGCTTCGTTTTTCAATTTGACCGGATTCGGCCCGGCCCATCCCGGGAGGTTTTCCTGACTCCGCGGTCAGGAGATTTTTGATTTCTGGGCCAAAAATTATGCCCTCCCAAATCAAGCATCCAAAAGTGCCTCTAACCCTTAAATTCAACCCCGAATCTCATGGCGGGCTTCGTTTTTCAATTTGACCTGAATCGGCCCGGCCCATTCCGGGAGGTTTTCCTGACTCCGCGGTCAGGAGATATTTGATTTCTGGGCCAAAAATTATGCCCTCCCAAATCTAGCATCCAAAAGTGCCTCTAACCCTTAAATTCAACCCCGAATCTCATGGCGGGCTTCGTTTTTCAATTTGACCGGATTCGGTCCGGCCCATCCCGGGAGGTTTTCCTGACTCCGCGGTAAGGAAATTTTTGATTTTTGGGCCAATAATTATGCCCTCCCAAATCAAGCATCCAAAAGTGCCTCTAACCCTTAAATTCAACCCCGACTCTCATGGCGGGCTTCGTTTTTCAATTTGACCGGATTCGGTCCGGCCCATCCCGGGAGGTTTTCCTGACTCCGCGGTCAGGAAATTTTTGATTTTTGGGCCAAAAATTATGCCCTCCCAAATCAAGCATCCAAAAGTGCCTCTAACCCTTAAATTCAACGCCGAATCTCATGGCGGGCTTCATTTTTCAATTTGACCGGATTCAGCCCGGCCCATCCCGGGAGGTTTTCCTGACTCCGCGGTCCGGAAATTTTTGATTTTTGGGCCAAAAATTATGCCCTCCCAAATCAAGCATCCAAAAGAGCCTCTAACCCTTAAATTCAACCCCGAATCTCATGGCGGGCTTCGTTTTTCAATTTGACCGGATTCGGTCCGGCCCATCCCGGGAGGTTTTCCTGACTCCGCGGTCAGGAAATTTTTGATTTCTGGGCCAAAAATTATGCCCTCCCTAATCAAGCATCCAAAAGTGCCTCTAACCCTTAAATTCAACCCCGAATCTCAGGGCGGGCTTCGTTTTTCAATTTGACCGGATTCGGTCCGGCCCATCCCGGGAGGTTTTCCTGACTCCGCGGTCAGGAAATTTTTGATTTTTGGGCCAAAAATTATGCCCTCCCAAATCAAGCATCCAAAAGTGCCTCTAACCCTTAAATTGAACGCCGAATCTCATGGCGGGCTTCATTTTTCAATTTGACCGGATTCAGCCCGGCCCATCCCGGGAGGTTTTCCTGACTCCGCGGTCCGGAAATTTTTGATTTTTGGGCCAAAAATTATGCCCTCCCAAATCAAGCATCCAAAAGAGCCTCTAACCCTTAAATTCAACCCCGAATCTCATGGCGGGCTTCGTTTTTCAATTTGACCGGATTCGGTCCGGCCCATCCCGGGAGGTTTTCCTGACTCCGCGGTCAGGAAATTTTTGATTTCTGGGCCAAAAATTATGCCCTCCCTAATCAAGCATCCAAAAGTGCCTCTAACCCTTAAATTCAACCCCCAATCTCATGGCGGGCTTCGTTTTTCAATTTGACCGGATTCGGTCCGGCCCATCCCGGGAGGTTTTCCTGACTCCGCGGTCAGGAAATTTTTGATTTCTGGGCCAAAAATTATGCCCTCCCAAATCAAGCATCCAAAAGTGCCTCTAACCCTTAAATTCAACCCCGAATCTCATGGCGGGCTTCGTTTTTCAATTTGACCTGAATCGGCCCGGCCCATTCCGGGAGGTTTTCCTGACTCCGCGGTCAGGAGATATTTGATTTCTGGGCCAAAAATTATGCCCTCCCAAATCTAGCATCCAAAAGTGCCTCTAACCCTTAAATTCAACCCCCAATCTCATGGCGGGCTTCATTTTTCAATTTGACCGGATTCGGCCCGGCCCATCCCGGGAGGTTTTCCTGACTCCGCGATCAGGACATTTTTGATTTTTGGGCCAAAAATTATGCCCTCCCAAATCAAGCATCCAAAAGTGCCTCTAACCCTTAAATTCAACCCCCAATCTCATGGCGGGCTTCGTTTTTCAATTTGACCGGATTCGGCCCGGCCCATCCCGGGAGGTTTTCCTGACTCCGCGATCAGGACATTTTTGATTTTTGGGCCAAAAATTATGCCCTCCCAAATCAAGCATCCAAAAGTGCCTCTAACCCTTAAATTCAACCCCCAATCTCATGGCGGGCTTCGTTTTTCAATTTGACCGGATTCGGCCCGGCCCATCCCGGGAGGTTTTCCTGACTCCGCGGTCAGGAAATTTTTGATTTTTGGGCTAAAAATTATGCCCTCCCAAATGAAGCATCCAAAAGAGCCTCTAACCCTTAAATTCAACCCCGAATCTCATGGCGGGCTTCGTTTTTCAATTTGACCGGATTCGGCCCGGCCCATCCCGGGAGGTTTTCCTGACTCCGCGGTCAGGAGAATTTTGATTTTTGGGCCAAAAATTATGCCCTCCCAAATCAAGCATCCAAAAGAGCCTCTAACCCTTAAATTCAACCGCGAATCTCATGGCGGGCTTCGTTTTTCAATTTGACCGGATTCGGCCCGGCCCATCCCGGGAGGTTTTCCTGACTCCGCGGTCAGGAGATTTTTGATTTCTGGGCCAAAAATTATGCCATCCCAAATCAAGCATCCAAAAGTGCCTCTAACCCTTAAATTCAACCCCGAATCTCATGGCGGGCTTCGTTTTTCAATTTGACCTGAATCGGCCCGGCCCATTCCGGGAGGTTTTCCTGACTCCGCGGTCAGGAGATATTTGATTTCTGGGCCAAAAATTATGCCCTCCCAAATCAAGCATCCAAAAGTGCCTCTAACCCTTAAATTCAACCCCGAATCTCATGGCGGGCTTCGTTTTTCAATTTGACCGGATTCAGCCCGGCCCATCCCGGGAGGTTTTCCTGACTCCGCGGTCAGGAAATTTTTGATTTTTGGGCTAAAAATTATGCCCTCCCAAATGAAGCATCCAAAAGAGCCTCTAACCCTTAAATTCAACCCCGAATCTCATGGCGGGCTTCGTTTTTCAATTTGACCGGATTCGGCCCGGCCCATCCCAGGAGGTTTTCCTGACTCCGCGGTCAGGAGAATTTTGATTTTTGGGCCAAAAATTATGCCCTCCCAAATCAAGCATCCAAAAGAGCCTCTAACCCTTAAATTCAACCGCGAATCTCATGGCGGGCTTCGTTTTTCAATTTGACCGGATTCGGCCCGGCCCATCCCGGGAGGTTTTCCTGACTCCGCGGTCAGGAGATTTTTGATTTCTGGGCCAAAAATTATGCCCTCCCAAATCAAGCATCCAAAAGTGCCTCTAACTCTTAAATTCAACCCCGAATCTCATGGCGGGCTTCGTTTTTCAATTTGACCTGAATCGGCCCGGCCCATTCCGGGAGGTTTTCCTGACTCCGCGGTCAGGAGATATTTGATTTCTGGGCCAAAAATTATGCCCTCCCAAATCTAGCATCCAAAAGTGCCTCTAACCCTTAAATTCAACCCCGAATCTCATGGCGGGCTTCGTTTTTCAATTTGACCGGATTCGGTCCGGCCCATCCCGGGAGGTTTTCCTGACTCCGCGGTAAGGAAATTTTTGATTTTTGGGCCAATAATTATGCCCTCCCAAATCAAGCATCCAAAAGTGCCTCTAACCCTTAAATTCAACCCCGACTCTCATGGCGGGCTTCGTTTTTCAATTTGACCGGATTCGGTCCGGCCCATCCCGGGAGGTTTTCCTGACTCCGCGGTCAGGAAATTTTTGATTTTTGGGCCAAAAATTATGCCCTCCCAAATCAAGCATCCAAAAGTGCCTCTAACCCTTAAATTCAACGCCGAATCTCATGGCGGGCTTCATTTTTCAATTTGACCGGATTCAGCCCGGCCCATCCCGGGAGGTTTTCCTGACTCCGCGGTCCGGAAATTTTTGATTTTTGGGCCAAAAATTATGCCCTCCCAAATCAAGCATCCAAAAGAGCCTCTAACCCTTAAATTCAACCCCGAATCTCATGGCGGGCTTCGTTTTTCAATTTGACCGGATTCGGTCCGGCCCATCCCGGGAGGTTTTCCTGACTCCGCGGTCAGGAAATTTTTGATTTCTGGGCCAAAAATTATGCCCTCCCTAATCAAGCATCCAAAAGTGCCTCTAACCCTTAAATTCAACCCCGAATCTCAGGGCGGGCTTCGTTTTTCAATTTGACCGGATTCGGCCCGGCCCATCCCGGGAGGTTTTCCTGACTCCGCGGTCAGGAGATTTTTGATTTCTGGGCCAAAAATTATGCCCTCCCAAATCAAGCATCCAAAAGTGCCTCTAACCCTTAAATTCAACCCCGAATCTCATGGCGGGCTTCGTTTTTCAATTTGACCGGATTCGGCCCGGCCCATCCCGGGAGGTTTTCCTGACTCCGCGTTCAGGAAATTTTTGATTTCGGGGCCAAATATTATGCCCTCCCAATTCAAGCATCCAAAAGTGCCTCTAACCCTTAAATTCAGCCCCGAATCTCATGGCGGGCTTCGTTTTTCAATTTGACCGGATTCGGTCCGGCCCATCCCGGGAGGTTTTCCTGACTCCGCGGTCAGGAAATTTTTGATTTTTGGGCCAAAAATTATGCCCTCCCAAATCAAGCATCCAAAAGTGCCTCTAACCCTTAAATTCAACCCCCAATCTCATGGCGGGCTTCGTTTTTCAATTTGACCGGATTCGGCCCGGCCCATCCCGGGAGGTTTTCCTGACTCCGCGATCAGGACATTTTTGATTTTTGGGCCAAAAATTATGCCCTCCCAAATCAAGCATCCAAAAGTGCCTCTAACCCTTAAATTCAACCCCCAATCTCATGGCGGGCTTCGTTTTTCAATTTGACCGGATTCGGCCCGGCCCATCCCGGGAGGTTTTCCTGACTCCGCGGTCAGGAAATTTTTGATTTTTGGGCTAAAAATTATGCCCTCCCAAATGAAGCATCCAAAAGAGCCTCTAACCCTTAAATTCAACCCCGAATCTCATGGCGGGCTTCGTTTTTCAATTTGACCGGATTCGGCCCGGCCCATCCCGGGAGGTTTTCCTGACTCCGCGGTCAGGAGAATTTTGATTTTTGGGCCAAAAATTATGCCCTCCCAAATCAAGCATCCAAAAGAGCCTCTAACCCTTAAATTCAACCGCGAATCTCATGGCGGGCGTCGTTTTTCAATTTGACCGGATTCGGCCCGGCCCATCCCGGGAGGTTTTCCTGACTCCGCGGTCAGGAGATTTTTGATTTCTGGGCCAAAAATTATGCCATCCCAAATCAAGCATCCAAAAGTGCCTCTAACCCTTAAATTCAACCCCGAATCTCATGGCGGGCTTCGTTTTTCAATTTGACCTGAATCGGCCCGGCCCATTCCGGGAGGTTTTCCTGACTCCGCGGTCAGGAGATATTTGATTTCTGGGCCAAAAATTATACCCTCCCAAATCAAGCATCCAAAAGTGCCTCTAACCCTTAAATTCAACCCCGAATCTCATGGCGGGCTTCGTTTTTCAATTTGACCGGATTCAGCCCGGCCCATCCCGGGAGGTTTTCCTGACTCCGCGGTCAGGAAATTTTTGATTTTTGGGCTAAAAATTATGCCCTCCCAAATGAAGCATCCAAAAGAGCCTCTAACCCTTAAATTCAACCCCGAATCTCATGGCGGGCTTCGTTTTTCAATTTGACCGGATTCGGCCCGGCCCATCCCAGGAGGTTTTCCTGACTCCGCGGTCAGGAGAATTTTGATTTTTGGGCCAAAAATTATGCCCTCCCAAATCAAGCATCCAAAAGAGCCTCTAACCCTTAAATTCAACCGCGAATCTCATGGCGGGCTTCGTTTTTCAATTTGACCGGATTCGGCCCGGCCCATCCCGGGAGGTTTTCCTGACTCCGCGGTCAGGAGATTTTTGATTTCTGGGCCAAAAATTATGCCCTCCCAAATCAAGCATCCAAAAGTGCCTCTAACCCTTAAATTCAACCCCGAATCTCATTGCGGGCTTCGTTTTTCAATTTGACCTGAATCGGCCCGGCCCATTCCGGGAGGTTTTCCTGACTCCGCGGTCAGGAGATATTTGATTTCTGGGCCAAAAATTATGCCCTCCCAAATCTAGCATCCAAAAGTGCCTCTAACCCTTAAATTCAACCCCGAATCTCATGGCGGGCTTCGTTTTTCAATTTGACCGGATTCGGTCCGGCCCATCCCGGGAGGTTTTCCTGACTCCGCGGTAAGGAAATTTTTGATTTTTGGGCCAATAATTATGCCCTCCCAAATCAAGCATCCAAAAGTGCCTCTAACCCTTAAATTCAACCCCGACTCTCATGGCGGGCTTCGTTTTTCAATTTGACCGGATTCGGTCCGGCCCATCCCGGGAGGTTTTCCTGACTCCGCGGTCAGGAAATTTTTGATTTTTGGGCCAAAAATTATGCCCTCCCAAATCAAGCATCCAAAAGTGCCTCTAACCCTTAAATTCAACGCCGAATCTCATGGCGGGCTTCATTTTTCAATTTGACCGGATTCAGCCCGGCCCATCCCGGGAGGTTTTCCTGACTCCGCGGTCCGGAAATTTTTGATTTTTGGGCCAAAAATTATGCCCTCCCAAATCAAGCATCCAAAAGAGCCTCTAACCCTTAAATTCAACCCCGAATCTCATGGCGGGCTTCGTTTTTCAATTTGACCGGATTCGGTCCGGCCCATCCCGGGAGGTTTTCCTGACTCCGCGGTCAGGAAATTTTTGATTTCTGGGCCAAAAATTATGCCCTCCCTAATCAAGCATCCAAAAGTGCCTCTAACCCTTAAATTCAACCCCCAATCTCATGGCGGGCTTCGTTTTTCAATTTGACCGGATTCGGTCCGGCCCATCCCGGGAGGTTTTCCTGACTCCGCGGTCAGGAAATTTTTGATTTTTGGGCCAAAAATTATGCCCTCCCAAATCAAGCATCCAAAAGTGCCTCTAACCCTTAAATTCAACCCCGAATCTCAGGGCGGGCTTCGTTTTTCAATTTGACCGGATTCGGCCCGGCCCATCCCGGGAGGTTTTCCTGACTCCGCGGTCAGGAGATTTTTGATTTCTGGGCCAAAAATTATGCCCTCCCAAATCAAGCATCCAAAAGTGCCTCTAACCCTTAAATTCAACCCCGAATCTCATGGCGGGCTTCGTTTTTCAATTTGACCGGATTCGGCCCGGCCCATCCCGGGAGGTTTTCCTGACTCCGCGTTCAGGAAATTTTTGATTTCGGGGCCAAATATTATGCCCTCCCAATTCAAGCATCCAAAAGTGCCTCTAACCCTTAAATTCAGCCCCGAATCTCATGGCGGGCTTCGTTTTTCAATTTGACCGGATTCGGTCCGGCCCATCCCGGGAGGTTTTCCTGACTCCGCGGTCAGGAAATTTTTGATTTTTGGGCCAAAAATTATGCCCTCCCAAATCAAGCATCCAAAAGTGCCTCTAACCCTTAAATTCAACCCCGAATCTCATGGCGGGCTTCGTTTTTCAATTTGACCGGATTCGGCCCGGCCCATCCCGGGAGGTTTTCCTGACTCAGCGGTCAGGAAATTTTTGAGTTTTGGGCTAAAAATTATGCCCTCCCAAATGAAGCATCCAAAAGAGCCTCTAACCCTTAAATTCAACCCCGAATCTCATGGCGGGCTTCGTTTTTCAATTTGACCTGAATCGGCCCGGCCCATTCCGGGAGGTTTTCCTGACTCCGCGGTCAGGAGATATTTGATTTCTGGGCCAAAAATTATGCCCTCCCAAATCTAGCATCCAAAAGTGCCTCTAACCCTTAAATTCAACCCCGAATCTCATGGCGGGCTTCGTTTTTCAATTTGACCGGATTCGGTCCGGCCCATCCCGGGAGGTTTTCCTGACTCCGCGGTAAGGAAATTTTTGATTTTTGGGCCAATAATTATGCCCTCCCAAATCAAGCATCCAAAAGTGCCTCTAACCCTTAAATTCAACCCCGACTCTCATGGCGGGCTTCGTTTTTCAATTTGACCGGATTCGGTCCGGCCCATCCCGGGAGGTTTTCCTGACTCCGCGGTCAGGAAATTTTTGATTTTTGGGCCAAAAATTATGCCCTCCCAAATCAAGCATCCAAAAGTGCCTCTAACCCTTAAATTCAACGCCGAATCTCATGGCGGGCTTCATTTTTCAATTTGACCGGATTCAGCCCGGCCCATCCCGGGAGGTTTTCCTGACTCCGCGGTCCGGAAATTTTTGATTTTTGGGCCAAAAATTATGCCCTCCCAAATCAAGCATCCAAAAGAGCCTCTAACCCTTAAATTCAACCCCGAATCTCATGGCGGGCTTCGTTTTTCAATTTGACCGGATTCGGTCCGGCCCATCCCGGGAGGTTTTCCTGACTCCGCGGTCAGGAAATTTTTGATTTCTGGGCCAAAAATTATGCCCTCCCAAATCAAGCATCCAAAAGTGCCTCTAACCCTTAAATTCAACCCCCAATCTCATGGCGGGCTTCGTTTTTCAATTTGACCGGATTCGGTCCGGCCCATCCCGGGAGGTTTTCCTGACTCCGCGGTCAGGAAATTTTTGATTTTTGGGCCAAAAATTATGCCCTCCCAAATCAAGCATCCAAAAGTGCCTCTAACCCTTAAATTCAACCCCGAATCTCAGGGCGGGCTTCGTTTTTCAATTTGACCGGATTCGGCCCGGCCCATCCCGGGAGGTTTTCCTGACTCCGCGGTCAGGAGATTTTTGATTTCTGGGCCAAAAATTATGCCCTCCCAAATCAAGCATCCAAAAGTGCCTCTAACCCTTAAATTCAGCCCCGAATCTCATGGCGGGCTTCGTTTTTCAATTTGACCGGATTCGGTCCGGCCCATCCCGGGAGGTTTTCCTGACTCCGCGGTCAGGAAATTTTTGATTTTTGGGCCAAAAATTATGCCCTCCCAAATCAAGCATCCAAAAGTGCCTCTAACCCTTAAATTCAACCCCGAATCTCATGGCGGGCTTCGTTTTTCAATTTGACCGGATTCGGCCCGGCCCATCCCGGGAGGTTTTCCTGACTCCGCGGTCAGGAAATTTTTGAGTTTTGGGCTAAAAATTATGCCCTCCCAAATGAAGCATCCAAAAGAGCCTCTAACCCTTAAATTCAACCCCGAATCTCATGGCGGGCTTCGTTTTTCAATTTGACCGGATTCGGCCCGGCCCATCCCGGGAGGTTTTCCTGACTCCGCGGTCAGGAGAATTTTGATTTTGGGCCAAAAATTATGCCCTCCCAAATCAAGCATCCAAAAGAGCCTCTAACCCTTAAATTCAACCGCGAATCTCATGGCGGGCTTCGTTTTTCAATTTGACCGGATTCGGCCCGGCCCATCCCGGGAGGTTTTCCTGACTCCGCGGTCAGGAGATTTTTGATTTCTGGGCCAAAAATTATGCCCTCCCAAATCAAGCATCCAAAAGTGCCTCTAACCCTTAAATTCAACCCCGAATCTCATGGCGGGCTTCGTTTTTCAATTTGACCGGATTCGGCCCGGCCCATCCCGGGAGGTTTTCCTGACTCCGCGTTCAGGAAATTTTTGATTTCGGGGCCAAATATTATGCCCTCCCAATTCAAGCATCCAAAAGTGCCTCTAACCCTTAAATTCAGCCCCGAATCTCATGGCGGGCTTCGTTTTTCAATTTGACCGGATTCGGTCCGGCCCATCCCGGGAGGTTTTCCTGACTCCGCGGTCAGGAAATTTTTGATTTTTGGGCCAAAAATTATGCCCTCCCTAATCAAGCATCCAAAAGTGCCTCTAACCCTTAAATTCAACCCCGAATCTCATGGCGGGCTTCGTTTTTCAATTTGACCGGATTCGGCCCGGCCCATCCCGGGAGGTTTTCCTGACTCCGCGGTCAGGAAATTTTTGAGTTTTGGGCTAAAAATTATGCCCTCCCAAATGAAGCATCCAAAAGAGCCTCTAACCCTTAAATTCAACCCCGAATCTCATGGCGGGCTTCGTTTTTCAATTTGACCTGAATCGGCCCGGCCCATTCCGGGAGGTTTTCCTGACTCCGCGGTCAGGAGATATTTGATTTCTGGGCCAAAAATTATGCCCTCCCAAATCAAGCATCCAAAAGTGCCTCTAACCCTTAAATTCAACCCCGAATCTCATGGCGGGCTTCGTTTTTCAATTTGACCGGATTCAGCCCGGCCCATCCCGGGAGGTTTTCCTGACTCCGCGGTCAGGAAATTTTTGATTTTTGGGCTAAAAATTATGCCCTCCCAAATGAAGCATCCAAAAGAGCCTCTAACCCTTAAATTCAACCCCGAATCTCATGGCGGGCTTCGTTTTTCAATTTGACCGGATTCGGCCCGGCCCATCCCGGGAGGTTTTCCTGACTCCGCGGTCAGGAGAATTTTGATTTTTGGGCCAAAAATTATGCCCTCCCAAATCAAGCATCCAAAAGAGCCTCTAACCCTTAAATTCAACCGCGAATCTCATGGCGGGCTTCGTTTTTCAATTTGACCGGATTCGGCCCGGCCCATCCCGGGAGGTTTTCCTGACTCCGCGGTCAGGAGATTTTTGATTTCTGGGCCAAAAATTATGCCCTCCCAAATCAAGCATCCAAAAGTGCCTCTAACCCTTAAATTCAACCCCGAATCTCATGGCGGGCTTCGTTTTTCAATTTGACCGGATTCGGTCCGGCCCATCCCGGGAGGTTTTCCTGACTCCGCGGTCAGGAAATTTTTGATTTTTGGGCCAATAATTATGCCCTCCCAAATCAAGCATCCAAAAGTGCCTCTAACCCTTAAATTCAACCCCGACTCTCATGGCGGGCTTCGTTTTTCAATTTGACCGGATTCGGTCCGGCCCATCCCGGGAGGTTTTCCTGACTCCGCGGTCAGGAAATTTTTGATTTTTGGGCCAAAAATTATGCCCTCCCAAATCAAGCATCCAAAAGTGCCTCTAACCCTTAAATTCAACGCCGAATCTCATGGCGGGCTTCATTTTTCAATTTGACCGGATTCAGCCCGGCCCATCCCGGGAGGTTTTCCTGACTCCGCGGTCCGGAAATTTTTGATTTTTGGGCCAAAAATTATGCCCTCCCAAAATCAAGCATCCAAAAGAGCCTCTAACCCTTAAATTCAACCCCGAATCTCATGGCGGGCTTCGTTTTTCAATTTGACCGGATTCGGCCCGGCCCATCCCGGGAGGTTTTCCTGACTCCGCGGTCAGGAAATTTTTGATTTTTGGGCCAAAAATTATGCCCTCCCAAATCAAGCATCCAAAAGTGCCTCTAACCCTTAAATTCAACCCCCAATCTCATGGCGGGCTTCGTTTTTCAATTTGACCGGATTCGGTCCGGCCCATCCCGGGAGGTTTTCCTGACTCCGCAGTCAGGAAATTTTTGATTTCTGGGCCAAAAATTATGCCCTCCCAAATCAAGCATCCAAAAGTGCCTCTAACCCTTAAATTCAGCCCCGAATCTCATGGCGGGCTTCGTTTTTCAATTTGACCGGATTCGGCCCGGCCCATCCCGGGAGGTTTTCCTGACTCCGCGGTCAGGAGAATTTTGATTTTGGGCCAAAAATTATGCCCTCCCAAATCAAGCATCCAAAAGAGCCTCTAACCCTTAAATTCAACCGCGAATCTCATGGCGGGCTTCGTTTTTCAATTTGACCGGATTCGGTCCGGCCCATCCCGGGAGGTTTTCCTGACTCCGCGGTCAGGAAATTTTTGATTTTTGGGCCAAAAATTATGCCCTCCCAAATCAAGCATCCAAAAGTGCCTCTAACCCTTAAATTCAACCCCGAATCTCAGGGCGGGCTTCGTTTTTCAATTTGACCGGATTCGGCCTGGCCCATCCCGGGAGGTTTTCCTGACTCCGCGGTCAGGAGATTTTTGATTTCTGGGCCAAAAATTATGCCCTCCCAAATCAAGCATCCAAAAGTGCCTCTAACCCTTAAATTCAACCCCGAATCTCATGGCGGGCTTCGTTTTTCAATTTGACCGGATTCGGCCCGGCCCATCCCGGGAGGTTTTCCTGACTCCGCGTTCAGGAAATTTTTGATTTTGGGGCCAAATATTATGCCCTCCCAATTCAAGCATCCAAAAGTGCCTCTAACCCTTAAATTCAACCCCCAATCTCATGGCGGGCTTCGTTTTTCAATTTGACCGGATTCGGAGTTTTCCTGACTCCGCAGTCAGGAAATTTTTGATTTCTGGGCCAAAAATTATGCCCTCCCAAATCAAGCATCCAAAAGTGCCTCTAACCCTTAAATTCAACCCCGAATCTCATGGCGGGCTTCGTTTTTCAATTTGACCGGATTCGGTCCGGCCCATCCCGGGAGGTTTTCCTGACTCCGCGGTCAGGAAATTTTTGATTTCTGGGCCAAAAATTATGCCCTCCCTAATCAAGCATCCAAAAGTGCCTCTAACCCTTAAATTCAACACCCAATCTCATGGCGGGCTTCGTTTTTCAATTTGACCGGATTCGGTCCGGCCCATCCCGGGAGGTTTTCCTGACTCCGCGGTCAGGAAATTTTTGATTTTTGGGCCAAAAATTATGCCCTCCCAAATCAAGCATCCAAAAGTGCCTCTAACCCTTAAATTCAACCCCGAATCTCAGGGCGGGCTTCGTTTTTCAATTTGACCGGATTCGGCCCGGCCCATCCCGGGAGGTTTTCCTGACTCCGCGGTCAGGAGATTTTTGATTTCTGGGCCAAAAATTATGCCCTCCCAAATCAAGCATCCAAAAGTGCCTCTAACCCTTAAATTCAGCCCCGAATCTCATGGCGGGCTTCGTTTTTCAATTTGACCGGATTCGGTCCGGCCCATCCCGGGAGGTTTTCCTGACTCCGCGGTCAGGAAATTTTTGATTTTTGGGCCAAAAATTATGCCCTCCCAAATCAAGCATCCAAAAGTGCCTCTAACCCTTAAATTCAACCCCGAATCTCATGGCGGGCTTCGTTTTTCAATTTGACCGGATTCGGCCCGGCCCATCCCGGGAGGTTTTCCTGACTCCGCGGTCAGGAAATTTTTGAGTTTTGGGCTAAAAATTATGCCCTCCCAAATGAAGCATCCAAAAGAGCCTCTAACCCTTAAATTCAACCCCGAATCTCATGGCGGGCTTCGTTTTTCAATTTGACCGGATTCGGTCCGGCCCATCCCGGGAGGTTTTCCTGACTCCGCGGTCAGGAAATTTTTGATTTCTGGGCCAAAAATTATGCCCTCCCTAATCAAGCATCCAAAAGTGCCTCTAACCCTTAAATTCAACACCCAATCTCATGGCGGGCTTCGTTTTTCAATTTGACCGGATTCGGTCCGGCCCATCCCGGGAGGTTTTCCTGACTCCGCGGTCAGGAAATTTTTGATTTTTGGGCCAAAAATTATGCCCTCCCAAATCAAGCATCCAAAAGTGCCTCTAACCCTTAAATTCAACCCCGAATCTCAGGGCGGGCTTCGTTTTTCAATTTGACCGGATTCGGCCCGGCCCATCCCGGGAGGTTTTCCTGACTCCGCGGTCAGGAGATTTTTGATTTCTGGGCCAAAAATTATGCCCTCCCAAATCAAGCATCCAAAAGTGCCTCTAACCCTTAAATTCAGCCCCCGAATCTCATGGCGGGCTTCGTTTTTCAATTTGACCGGATTCGGTCCGGCCCATCCCGGGAGGTTTTCCTGACTCCGCGGTCAGGAAATTTTTGATTTTTGGGCCAAAAATTATGCCCTCCCAAATCAAGCATCCAAAAGTGCCTCTAACCCTTAAATTCAACCCCGAATCTCATGGCGGGCTTCGTTTTTCAATTTGACCGGATTCGGCCCGGCCCATCCCGGGAGGTTTTCCTGACTCCGCGGTCAGGAAATTTTTGAGTTTTGGGCTAAAAATTATGCCCTCCCAAATGAAGCATCCAAAAGAGCCTCTAACCCTTAAATTCAACCCCGAATCTCATGGCGGGCTTCGTTTTTCAATTTGACCGGATTCGGTCCGGCCCATCCCGGGAGGTTTTCCTGACTCCGCGGTCAGGAAATTTTGATTTTTGGGCCAAAAATTATGCCCTCCCAAATCAAGCATCCAAAAGTGCCTCTAACCCTTAAATTCAACCCCGAATCTCAGGGCGGGCTTCGTTTTTCAATTTGACCGGATTCGGCCCGGCCCATCCCGGGAGGTTTTCCTGACTCCGCGGTCAGGAGATTTTTGATTTCTGGGCCAAAAATTATGCCCTCCCAAATCAAGCATCCAAAAGTGCCTCTAACCCTTAAATTCAACCCCGAATCTCATGGCGGGCTTCGTTTTTCAATTTGACCGGATTCGGCCCGGCCCATCCCGGGAGGTTTTCCTGACTCCGCGTTCAGGAAATTTTTGATTTTGGGGCCAAATATTATGCCCTCCCAATTCAAGCATCCAAAAGTGCCTCTAACCCTTAAATTCAACCCCCAATCTCATGGCGGGCTTCGTTTTTCAATTTGACCGGATTCGGTCCGGCCCATCCCGGGAGGTTTTCCTGACTCCGCAGTCAGGAAATTTTTGATTTCTGGGCCAAAAATTATGCCCTCCCAAATCAAGCATCCAAAAGTGCCTCTAACCCTTAAATTCAGCCCCGAATCTCATGGCGGGCTTCGTTTTTCAATTTGACCGGATTCGGTCCGGCCCATCCCGGGAGGTTTTCCTGACTCCGCGGTCAGGAAATTTTTGATTTTTGGGCCAAAAATTATGCCCTCCCAAATCAAGCATCCAAAAGTGCCTCTAACCCTTAAATTCAACCCGAATCTCATGGCGGGCTTCGTTTTTCAATTTGACCGGATTCGGCCCGGCCCATCCCGGGAGGTTTTCCTGACTCCGCGGTCAGGAAATTTTTGAGTTTTGGGCTAAAAATTATGCCCTCCCAAATGAAGCATCCAAAAGAGCCTCTAACCCTTAAATTCAACCCCGAATCTCATGGCGGGCTTCGTTTTTCAATTTGACCGGATTCGGCCCGGCCCATCCCGGGAGGTTTTCCTGACTCCGCGGTCAGGAGAATTTTGATTTTGGGCCAAAAATTATGCCCTCCCAAAATCAAGCATCCAAAAGAGCCTCTAACCTTAAATTCAACCGCGAATCTCATGGCGGGCTTCGTTTTTCAATTTGACCGGATTCGGCCCGGCCCATCCCGGGAGGTTTTCCTGACTCCGCGGTCAGGAGATTTTTGATTTCTGGGCCAAAAATTATGCCCTCCCAAATCAAGCATCCAAAAGTGCCTCTAACCCTTAAATTCAACCCCGAATCTCATGGCGGGCTTCGTTTTTCAATTTGACCGGAATCGGCCCCGGCCCATTCCGGGAGGTTTTCCTGACTCCGCGGTCAGGAGATATTTGATTTCTGGGCCAAAAATTATGCCCTCCCAAATCAAGCATCCAAAAGTGCCTCTAACCCTTAAATTCAACCCCGAATCTCATGGCGGGCTTCGTTTTTCAATTTGACCGGATTCGGTCCGGCCCATCCCGGGAGGTTTTCCTGACTCCGCGGTAAGGAAATTTTTGATTTTTGGGCCAATAATTATGCCCTCCCAAATCAAGCATCCAAAAGTGCCTCTAACCCTTAAATTCAACCCCGACTCTCATGGCGGGCTTCGTTTTCAATTTGACCGGATTCGGTCCGGCCCATCCCGGGAGGTTTTCTGACTCCTCGGTCAGGAAATTTTTGATTTTTGGTTCAAAAATTATGCCCTCCCAAATCAAGCATCCAAAAGTGCCTCTAACCCTTAAATTCAACGCCGAATCTCATGGCGGGCTTCATTTTTCAATTTGACCGGATTCAGCCCGGCCCATCCCGGGAGGTTTTCATGACTCCGCGGTCCGGAAATTTTTGATTTTTGGGCCAAAAATTATGCCCTCCCAAATCAAGCATCCAAAAGAGCCTCTAACCCTTAAATTCAACCCCGAATCTCATGGCGGGCTTCGTTTTTCAATTTGAGCGGATTCGGCCCGGCCCATCCCGGGAGGTTTTCCTGACTCCGCGGTCAGGAAATTTTTGATTTCTGGGCCAAAAATTATGCCCTCCCTAATCAAGCATCCAAAAGTGCCTCTAACCCTTAAATTCAACCCCGAATCTCATGGCGGGCTTCGTTTTTCAATTTGACCGGATTCGGTCCGGCCCATCCCGGGAGGTTTTCCTGACTCCGCGGTCAGGAAATTTTTGATTTTTGGGCCAAAAATTATGCCCTCCCAAATCAAGCATCCAAAAGTGCCTCTAACCCTTAAATTCAACCCCGAATCTCAGGGCGGGCTTCGTTTTTCAATTTGACCGGATTCGGCCCGGCCCATCCCGGGAGGTTTTCCTGACTCCGCGGTGAGGAGATTTTTGATTTCTGGGCCAAAAATTATGCCCTCCCAAATCAAGCATCCAAAAGTGCCTCTAACCCTTAAATTCAACCCCGAATCTCATGGCGGGCTTCGTTTTTCAATTTGACCGGATTCGGTCCGGCCCATCCCGCGAGGTTTTCCTGACTCCGCGGTCAGGAAATTTTTGATTTTTGGGCCAAAAATTATGCCCTCCCAAATCAAGCATCCAAAAGTGCCTCTAACCCTTAAATTCAGCCCCGAATCTCATGGCGGGCTTCGTTTTTCAATTTGACCGGATTCGGTCCGGCCCATCCCGGGAGGTTTTCCTGACTCCGCGGTCAGGAAATTTTTGATTTTTGGGCCAAAAATTATGCCCTCCCAAATCAAGCATCCAAAAGTGCCTCTAACCCTTAAATTCAACCCCCAATCTCATGGCGGGCTTCGTTTTTCAATTTGACCGGATTCGGCCCGGCCCATCCCGGAGGTTTTCCTGACTCCGCGGTCAGGAAATTTTTGATTTTTGGGCCAAAAATTATGCCCTCCCAAATCAAGCATCCAAAAGTGCCTCTAACCCTTAAATTCAACCCCGAATCTCATGGCGGGCTTCGTTTTTCAATTTGACCGGATTCGGCCCGGCCCATCCCGGGAGGTTTTCCTGACTTCGCGGTCAGGAAATTTTTATTTTTGGGCCAAAAATTATGCCCTCCCAAATCAAGCATCCAAAAGTGCCTCTAACCCTTAAATTCAACCCCCAATCTCATGGCGGGCTTCGTTTTTCAATTTGACCGGATTAGGCCCGGCCCATCCCGGGAGGTTTTCCTGACTCCGCGTTCAGGAAATTTTTGATTTTGGGGCCAAATATTATGCCCTCCCAATTCAAGCATCCAAAAGTGCCTCTAACCCTTAAATTCAACCCCCAATCTCATGGCGCGCTTCGTTTTTCAATTTGACCGGATTCGGTCCGGCCCATCCCGGGAGGTTTTCCTGACTCCGCAGTCAGGAAATTTTTGATTTCTGGGCCAAAAATTATGCCCTCCCAAATCAAGCATCCAAAAGTGCCTCTAACCCTTAAATTCAACCCCGAATCTCATGGCGGGCTTCGTTTTTCAATTTGACCGGATTCGGTCCGGCCCATCCCGGGAGGTTTTCCTGACTCCGCGGTAAGGAAATTTTTGATTTTTGGGCCAATAATTATGCCCTCCCAAATCAAGCATCCAAAAGTGCCTCTAACCCTTAAATTCAACCCCGACTCTCATGGCGGGCTTCGTTTTTCAATTTGACCGGATTCGGTCCGGCCCATCCCGGGAGGTTTTCCTGACTCCTCGGTCAGGAAATTTTTGATTTTTGGTTCAAAAATTATGCCCTCCCAAATCAAGCATCCAAAAGTGCCTCTAACCCTTAAATTCAACGCCGAATCTCATGGCGGGCTTCATTTTTCAATTTGACCGGATTCAGCCCGGCCCATCCCGGGAGGTTTTCCTGACTCCGCGGTCCGGAAATTTTTGATTTTTGGGCCAAAAATTATGCCCTCCCAAATCAAGCATCCAAAAGAGCCTCTAACCCTTAAATTCAACCCCGAATCTCATGGCGGGCTTCGTTTTTCAATTTGACCGGATTCGGCCCGGCCCATCCCGGGAGGTTTTCCTGACTCCGCGGTCAGGAAATTTTTGATTTTGGGGCCAAATATTATGCCCTCCCAATTCAAGCATCCAAAAGTGCCTCTAACCCTTAAATTCAACCCCCAATCTCATGGCGGGCTTCGTTTTTCAATTTGACCGGATTCGGTCCGGCCCATCCCGGGAGGTTTTCCTGACTCCGCAGTCAGGAAATTTTTGATTTCTGGGCCAAAAATTATGCCCTCCCAAATCAAGCATCCAAAAGTGCCTCTAACCCTTAAATTCAACCCCGAATCTCATGGCGGGCTTCGTTTTTCAATTTGACCGGATTCGGTCCGGCCCATCCCGGGAGGTTTTCCTGACTCCGCGGTAAGGAAATTTTTGATTTTTGGGCCAATAATTATGCCCTCCCAAATCAAGCATCCAAAAGTGCCTCTAACCCTTAAATTCAACCCCGACTCTCATGGCGGGCTTCGTTTTTCAATTTGACCGGATTCGGTCCGGCCCATCCCGGGAGGTTTTCCTGACTCCTCGGTCAGGAAATTTTTGATTTTTGGTTCAAAAATTATGCCCTCCCAAATCAAGCATCCAAAAGTGCCTCTAACCCTTAAATTCAACGCCGAATCTCATGGCGGGCTTCATTTTTCAATTTGACCGGATTCAGCCCGGCCCAGCCCGGGAGGTTTTCCTGACTCCGCGGTCCGGAAATTTTTGATTTTTGGGCCAAAAATTATGCCCTCCCAAATCAAGCATCCAAAAGAGCCTCTAACCCTTAAATTCAACCCCGAATCTCATGGCGGGCTTCGTTTTTCAATTTGACCGGATTCGGCCCGGCCCATCCCGGGAGGTTTTCCTGACTCCGCGGTCAGGAAATTTTTGATTTCTGGGCCAAAAATTATGCCCTCCCAATTCAAGCATCCAAAAGTGCCTCTAACCCTTAAATTCAACCCCGAATCTCATGGCGGGCTTCGTTTTTCAATTTGACCGGATTCGGCCCGGCCCATCCCGGGAGGTTTTCCTGACTCCGCGGTCAGGAAATTTTTGATTTTTGGGCCAAAAATTATGCCCTCCCAAATCAAGCATCCAAAAGTGCCTCTAACCCTTAAATTCAACCCCGAATCTCAGGGCGGGCTTCGTTTTTCAATTTGACCGGATTCGGCCCGGCCCATCCCGGGAGGTTTTCCTGACTCCGCGGTGAGGAGATTTTTGATTTCTGGGCCAAAAATTATGCCCTCCCAAATCAAGCATCCAAAAGTGCCTCTAACCCTTAAATTCAACCCCGAATCTCATGGCGGGCTTCGTTTTTCAATTTGACCGGATTCGGTCCGGCCCATCCCGCGAGGTTTTCCTGACTCCGCAGTCAGGAAATTTTTGATTTCTGGGCCAAAAATTATGCCCTCCCAAATCAAGCATCCAAAAGTGCCTCTAACCCTTAAATTCAGCCCCGAATCTCATGGCGGGCTTCGTTTTTCAATTTGACCGGATTCGGTCCGGCCCATCCCGGGAGGTTTTCCTGACTCCGCGGTCAGGAAATTTTTGATTTTTGGGCCAAAAATTATGCCCTCCCAAATCAAGCATCCAAAAGTGCCTCTAACCCTTAAATTCAGCCCCGAATCTCATGGCGGGCTTCGTTTTTCAATTTGACCGGATTCGGTCCGGCCCATCCCGGGAGGTTTTCCTGACTCCGCGGTCAGGAAATTTTTGATTTTTGGGCCAAAAATTATGCCCTCCCAAATCAAGCATCCAAAAGTGCCTCTAACCCTTAAATTCAACCCCCAATCTCATGGCGGGCTTCGTTTTTCAATTTGACCGGATTCGGCCCGGCCCATCCCGGAGGTTTTCCTGACTCCGCGGTCAGGAAATTTTTGATTTCTGGGCCAAAAATTATGCCCTCCCAAATCAAGCATCCAAAAGTGCCTCTAACCCTTAAATTCAACCCCGAATCTCATGGCGGGCTTCGTTTTTCAATTTGACCGGATTCGGCCTGGCCCATCCCGGGAGGTTTTCCTGACTCCGCGGTTAGGAAATTTTTGAGTTTTGGGCTAAAAATTATGCCCTCCCAAATGAAGCATCCAAAAGAGCCTCTAACCCTTAAATTCAACCCCGAATCTCATGGCGGGCTTCGTTTTTCAATTTGACCGGATTCGGCCCGGCCCGTCCCGGGAGGTTTTCCTGACTCCGCGGTCAGGAGAATTTTGATTTTGGGCCAAAAATTATGCCCTCCCAAATCAAGCATCCAAAAGAGCCTCTAACCCTTAAATTCAACCGCGAATCTCATGGCGGGCTTCGTTTTTCAATTTGACCGGATTCGGCCCGGCCCATCCCGGGAGGTTTTCCTGACTCCGCGGTCAGGAGATATTTGATTTCTGGGCCAAAAATTATGCCCTCCCAAATCAAGCATCCAAAAGAGCCTCTAACCCTTAAATTCAACCGCGAATCTCATGGCGGGCTTCGTTTTTCAATTTGACCGGATTCGGTCCGGCCCATCCCGGAGGTTTTCCTGACTCCGCGGTCAGGAAATTTTTGATTTTTGGGCCAAAAATTATGCCCTCCCAAATCAAGCATCCAAAAGTGCCTCTAACCCTTAAATTCAACCCCCAATCTCATGGCGGGCTTCGTTTTTCAATTTGACCGGATTCGGCCCGGCCCATCCCGGAGGTTTTCCTGACTCCGCGGTCAGGAAATTTTTGATTTTTGGGCCAAAAATTATGCCCTCCCAAATCAAGCATCCAAAAGTGCCTCTAACCCTTAAATTCAACCCCGAATCTCATGGCGGGCTTCGTTTTTCAATTTGACCGGATTCGGCCCGGCCCATCCCGGGAGGTTTTCCTGACTCCGCGTTCAGGAAATTTTTGATTTTGGGGCCAAATATTATGCCCTCCCAATTCAAGCATCCAAAAGTGCCTCTAACCCTTAAATTCAACCCCCAATCTCATGGCGGGCTTCGTTTTTCAATTTGACCGGATTCGGTCCGGCCCATCCCGGGAGGTTTTCCTGACTCCGCAGTCAGGAAATTTTTGATTTCTGGGCCAAAAATTATGCCCTCCCAAATCAAGCATCCAAAAGTGCCTCTAACCCTTAAATTCAACCCCGAATCTCATGGCGGGCTTCGTTTTTCAATTTGACCGGATTCGGCCTGGCCCATCCCGGGAGGTTTTCCTGACTCCGCGGTTAGGAAATTTTTGAGTTTTGGGCTAAAAATTATGCCCTCCCAAATGAAGCATCCAAAAGAGCCTCTAACCCTTAAATTGAACCCCGAATCTCATGGCGGGCTTCGTTTTTCAATTTGACCGGATTCGGCCCGGCCCGTCCCGGGAGGTTTTCCTGACTCCGCGGTCAGGAGAATTTTGATTTTGGGCCAAAAATTATGCCCTCCCAAATCAAGCATCCAAAAGAGCCTCTAACCCTTAAATTCAACCGCGAATCTCATGGCGGGCTTCGTTTTTCAATTTGACCGGATTCGGCCCGGCCCATCCCGGGAGGTTTTCCTGACTCCGCGGTCAGGAGATTTTTGATTTCTGGGCCAAAAATTATGCCCTCCCAAATCAAGCATCCAAAAGTGCCTCTAACCCTTAAATTCAATCCCGAATCTCATGGCGGGCTTCGTTTTTCAATTTGACCGGAATCGGCCCGGCCCATTCCGGGAGGTTTTCCTGACTCCGCGGTCAGGAGATATTTGATTTCTGGGCCAAAAATTATGCCCTCCCAAATCAAGCATCCAAAAGAGCCTCTAACCCTTAAATTCAACCGCGAATCTCATGGCGGGCTTCGTTTTTCAATTTGACCGGATTCGGCCCGGCCCATCCCGGGAGGTTTTCCTGACTCCGCGGTCAGGAGATTTTTGATTTCTGGGCCAAAAATTATGCCCTCCCAAATCAAGCATCCAAAAGTGCCTCTAACCCTTAAATTCAACCCCGAATCTCATGGCGGGCTTCGTTTTTCAATTTGACCGGAATCGGTCCGGCCCATCCCGGGAGGTTTTCCTGACTCCGCGGTAAGGAAATTTTTGATTTTTGGGCCAAAAATTATGCCCTCCCAAATCAAGCATCCAAAAGTGCCTCTAACCCTTAAATTCAACCCCGAATCTCATGGCGGGCTTCGTTTTTCAATTTGACCGGAATCGGCCCGGCCCATTCCGGGAGGTTTTCCTGACTCCGCGGTCAGGAGATATTTGATTTCTGGGCCAAAAATTATGCCCTCCCAAATCAAGCATCCAAAAGTGCCTCTAACCCTTAAATTCAACCCCGAATCTCATGGCGGGCTTCGTTTTTCAATTTGACCGGATTCGGTCCGGCCCATCCCGGGAGGTTTTCCTGACTCCGCGGTAAGGAAATTTTTGATTTTTGGGCCAATAATTATGCCCTCCCAAATCAAGCATCCAAAAGTGCCTCTAACCCTTAAATTCAACCCCGACTCTCATGGCGGGCTTCGTTTTTCAATTTGACCGGATTCGGTCCGGCCCATCCCGGGAGGTTTTCCTGACTCCGCGGTCAGGAAATTTTTGATTTTTGGGCCAAAAATTATGCCCTCCCAAATCAAGCATCCAAAAGTGCCTCTAACCCTTAAATTCAACGCCGAATCTCATGGCGGGCTTCATTTTTCAATTTGACCGGATTCAGCCCGGCCCATCCCGGGAGGTTTTCCTGACTCCGCGGTCCGGAAATTTTTGATTTTTGGACCAAAAATTATGCCCTCCCAAATCAAGCATCCAAAAGAGCCTCTAACCCTTAAATTCAACCCCGAATCTCATGGCGGGCTTCGTTTTTCAATTTGACCGGATTCGGCCCGGCCCATCCCGGGAGGTTTTCCTGACTCCGCGGTCAGGAAATTTTTGATTTCTGGGCCAAAAATTATGCCCTCCCTAATCAAGCATCCAAAAGTGCCTCTAACCCTTAAATTCAACCCCGAATCTCATGGCGGGCTTCGTTTTTCAATTTGACCGGATTCGGTCCGGCCCATCCCGGGAGGTTTTCCTGACTCCGCGGTCAGGAAATTTTTGATTTTTGGGCCAAAAATTATGCCCTCCCAAATCAAGCATCCAAAAGTGCCTCTAACCCTTAAATTCAACCCCGAATCTCAGGGCGGGCTTCGTTTTTCAATTTGACCGGATTCGGCCCGGCCCATCCCGGGAGGTTTTCCTGACTCCGCGGTCAGGAGATTTTTGATTTCTGGGCCAAAAATTATGCCCTCCCAAATCAAGCATCCAAAAGTGCCTCTAACCCTTAAATTCAACCCCGAATCTCATGGCGGGCTTCGTTTTTCAATTTGACCGGATTCGGTCCGGCCCATCCCGCGAGGTTTTCCTGACTCCGCAGTCAGGAAATTTTTGATTTTTGGGCCAAAAATTATGCCCTCCCAAATCAAGCATCCAAAAGTGCCTCTAACCCTTAAATTCAACCCCCAATCTCATGGCGGGCTTCGTTTTTCAATTTGACCGGATTCGGCCCGGCCCATCCCGGAGGTTTTCCTGACTCCGCGGTCAGGAAATTTTTGATTTTTGGGCCAAAAATTATGCCCTCCCAAATCAAGCATCCAAAAGTGCCTCTAACCCTTAAATTCAACCCCGAATCTCATGGCGGGCTTCGTTTTTCAATTTGACCGGATTCGGCCCGGCCCATCCCGGGAGGTTTTCCTGACTTCGCGGTCAGGAAATTTTTATTTTTGGGCCAAAAATTATGCCCTCCCAAATCAAGCATCCAAAAGTGCCTCTAACCCTTAAATTCAACCCCCAATCTCATGGCGGGCTTCGTTTTTCAATTTGACCGGATTAGGCCCGGCCCATCCCGGGAGGTTTTCCTGACTCCGCGTTCAGGAAATTTTTGATTTTGGGGCCAAATATTATGCCCTCCCAATTCAAGCATCCAAAAGTGCCTCTAACCCTTAAATTCAACCCCCAATCTCATGGCGGGCTTCGTTTTTCAATTTGACCGGATTCGGTCCGGCCCATCCCGGGAGGTTTTCCTGACTCCGCAGTCAGGAAATTTTTGATTTCTGGGCCAAAAATTATGCCCTCCCAAATCAAGCATCCAAAAGTGCCTCTAACCCTTAAATTCAACCCCGAATCTCATGGCGGGCTTCGTTTTTCAATTTGACCGGATTCGGCCCGGCCCATCCCGGGAGGTTTTCCTGACTCCGCGGTTAGGAAATTTTTGAGTTTTGGGCTAAAAATTATGCCCTCCCAAATGAAGCATCCAAAAGAGCCTCTAACCCTTAAATTCAACCCTGAATCTCATGGCGGGCTTCGTTTTTCAATTTGACCGGATTCGGCCCGTCCCGTCCCGGGAGGTTTTCCTGACTCCGCGGTCAGGAGAATTTTGATTTTGGGCCAAAAATTATGCCCTCCCAAATCAAGCATCCAAAAGAGCCTCTAACCCTTAAATTCAACCGCGAATCTCATGGCGGGCTTCGTTTTTCAATTTGACCGGATTCGGCCCGGCCCATCCCGGGAGGTTTTCCTGACTCCGCGGTCAGGAGATTTTTGATTTCTGGGCCAAAAATTATGCCCTCCCAAATCAAGCATCCAAAAGTGCCTCTAACCCTTAAATTCAACCCCGAATCTCATGGCGGGCTTCGTTTTTCAATTTGACCGGAATCGGCCCGGCCCATTCCGGGAGGTTTTCCTGACTCCGCGGTCAGGAGATATTTGATTTCTGGGCCAAAAATTATGCCCTCCCAAATCAAGCATCCAAAAGAGCCTCTAACCCTTAAATTCAACCGCGAATCTCATGGCGGGCTTCGTTTTTCAATTTGACCGGATTCGGCCCGGCCCATCCCGGGAGGTTTTCCTGACTCCGCGGTCAGGAGATTTTTGATTTCTGGGCCAAAAATTATGCCCTCCCAAATCAAGCATCCAAAAGTGCCTCTAACCCTTAAATTCAACCCCGAATCTCATGGCGGGCTTCGTTTTTCAATTTGACCGGAATCGGCCCGGCCCATTCCGGGAGGTTTTCCTGACTCCGCGGTCAGGAGATATTTGATTTTTGGGCCAATAATTATGCCCTCCCAAATCAAGCATCCAAAAGTGCCTCTAACCCTTAAATTCAACCCCGACTCTCATGGCGGGCTTCGTTTTTCAATTTGACCGGATTCGGTCCGGCCCATCCCGGGAGGTTTTCCTGACTCCGCGGTCAGGAAATTTTTGATTTTTGGGCCAAAAATTATGCCCTCCCAAATCAAGCATCCAAAAGTGCCTCTAACCCTTAAATTCAACGCCGAATCTCATGGCGGGCTTCATTTTTCAATTTGACCGGATTCAGCCCGGCCCATCCCGGGAGGTTTTCCTGACTCCGCGGTCCGGAAATTATTGATTTTTGGACCAAAAATTATGCCCTCCCAAATCAAGCATCCAAAAGAGCCTCTAACCCTTAAATTCAACC
This sequence comes from Charina bottae, assembly GCA_023362775.1. NCBI lineage: Eukaryota > Metazoa > Chordata > Lepidosauria > Squamata > Charinaidae > Charina > Charina bottae. Next base: position 4,755,602 of record JALMGJ010000016.1, read on the forward strand.
CCGAATCTCATGGCGGGCTTCGTTTTTCAATTTGACCGGATTCGGCCCGGCCCATCCCGGGAGGTTTTCCTGACTCCGCGGTCAGGAAATTTTTGATTTCTGGGCCAAAAATTATGCCCTCCCTAATCAAGCATCCAAAAGTGCCTCTAACCCTTAAATTCAACCCCGAATCTCATGGCGGGCTTCGTTTTTCAATTTGACCGGATTCGGTCCGGCCCATCCCGGGAGGTTTTCCTGACTCCGCGGTCAGGAAATTTTTGATTTTTGGGCCAAAAATTATGCCCTCCCAAATCAAGCATCCAAAAGTGCCTCTAACCCTTAAATTCAACCCCGAATCTCAGGGCGGGCTTCGTTTTTCAATTTGACCGGATTCGGCCCGGCCCATCCCGGGAGGTTTTCCTGACTCCGCGGTCAGGAGATTTTTGATTTCTGGGCCAAAAATTATGCCCTCCCAAATCAAGCATCCAAAAGTGCCTCTAACCCTTAAATTCAACCCCGAATCTCATGGCGGGCTTCGTTTTTCAATTTGACCGGATTCGGTCCGGCCCATCCCGCGAGGTTTTCCTGACTCCGCAGTCAGGAAATTTTTGATTTCTGGGCCAAAAATTATGCCCTCCCAAATCAAGCATCCAAAAGTGCCTCTAACCCTTAAATTCAGCCCCGAATCTCATGGCGGGCTTCGTTTTTCAATTTGACCGGATTCGGTCCGGCCCATCCCGGGAGGTTTTCCTGACTCCGCGGTCAGGAAATTTTTGATTTTTGGGCCAAAAATTATGCCCTCCCAAATCAAGCATCCAAAAGTGCCTCTAACCCTTAAATTCAACCCCCAATCTCATGGCGGGCTTCGTTTTTCAATTTGACCGGATTCGGCCCGGCCCATCCCGGGAGGTTTTCCTGACTTCGCGGTCAGGAAATTTTTATTTTTGGGCCAAAAATTATGCCCTCCCAAATCAAGCATCCAAAAGTGCCTCTAACCCTTAAATTCAACCCCCAATCTCATGGCGGGCTTCGTTTTTCAATTTGACCGGATTAGGCCCGGCCCATCCCGGGAGGTATTCCTGACTCCGCGGTCAGGAAATTTTTGAGTTTTGGGCTAAAAATTATGCCCTCCCAAATGAAGCATCCAAAAGAGCCTCTAACCCTTAAATTCAACCCCGAATCTCATGGCGGGCTTCGTTTTTCAATTTGACCGGATTCGGCCCGTCCCGTCCCGGGAGGTTTTCCTGACTCCGCGGTCAGGAGAATTTTGATTTTGGGCCAAAAATTATGCCCTCCCAAATCAAGCATCCAAAAGAGCCTCTAACCCTTAAATTCAACCGCGAATCTCATGGCGGGCTTCGTTTTTCAATTTGACCGGATTCGGCCCGGCCCATCCCGGGAGGTTTTCCTGACTCCGCGGTCAGGAGATTTTTGATTTCTGGGCCAAAAATTATGCCCTCCCAAATCAAGCATCCAAAAGTGCCTCTAACCCTTAAATTCAACCCCGAATCTCATGGCGGGCTTCGTTTTTCAATTTGACCGGAATCGGCCCGGCCCATTCCGGGAGGTTTTCCTGACTCCGCGGTCAGGAGATATTTGATTTCTGGGCCAAAAATTATGCCCTCCCAAATCAAGCATCCAAAAGTGCCTCTAACCCTTAAATTCAACCCCGAACCTCATGGCGGGCTTCGTTTTTCAATTTGACCGGATTCGGTCCGGCCCATCCCGGGAGGTTTTCCTGACTCCGCGGTAAGGAAATTTTTGATTTTTGGGCCAATAATTATGCCCTCCCAAATCAAGCATCCAAAAGTGCCTCTAACCCTTAAATTCAACCCCGACTCTCATGGCGGGCTTCGTTTTTCAATTTGACCGGATTCGGTCCGGCCCATCCCGGGAGGTTTTCCTGACTCCTCGGTCAGGAAATTTTTGATTTTTGGGCCAAAAATTATGCCCTCCCAAATCAAGCATCCAAAAGTGCCTCTAACCCTTAAATTCAACGCCGAATCTCATGGCGGGCTTCATTTTTCAATTTGACCGGATTCAGCCCGGCCCATCCCGGGAGGTTTTCCTGACTCCGCGGTCCGGAAATTTTTGATTTTTGGGCCAAAAATTATGCCCTCCCAAATCAAGCATCCAAAAGAGCCTCTAACCCTTAAATTCAACCCCGAATCTCATGGCGGGCTTCGTTTTTCAATTTGACCGGATTCGGCCCGGCCCATCCCGGGAGGTTTTCCTGACTCCGCGGTCAGGAAATTTTTGATTTCTGGGCCAAAAATTATGCCCTCCCTAATCAAGCATCCAAAAGTGCCTCTAACCCTTAAATTCAACCCCGAATCTCATGGCGGGCTTCGTTTTTCAATTTGACCGGATTCGGTCCGGCCCATCCCGGGAGGTTTTCCTGACTCCGCGGTCAGGAAATTTTTGATTTTTGGGCCAAAAATTATGCCCTCCCAAATCAAGCATCCAAAAGTGCCTCTAACCCTTAAATTCAACCCCGAATCTCAGGGCGGGCTTCGTTTTTCAATTTGACCGGATTCGGCCCGGCCCATCCCGGGAGGTTTTCCTGACTCCGCGGTCAGGAGATTTTTGATTTCTGGGCCAAAAATTATGCCCTCCCAAATCAAGCATCCAAAAGTGCCTCTAACCCTTAAATTCAACCCCGAATCTCATGGCGGGCTTCGTTTTTCAATTTGACCGGATTCGGTCCGGCCCATCCCACGAGGTTTTCCTGACTCCGCAGTCAGGAAATTTTTGATTTCTGGGCCAAAAATTATGCCCTCCCAAATCAAGCATCCAAAAGTGCCTCTAACCCTTAAATTCAGCCCCGAATCTCATGGCGGGCTTCGTTTTTCAATTTGACCGGATTCGGTCCGGCCCATCCCGGGAGGTTTTCCTGACTCCGCGGTCAGGAAATTTTTGATTTTTGGGCCAAAAATTATGCCCTCCCAAATCAAGCATCCAAAAGTGCCTCTAACCCTTAAATTCAACCCCCAATCTCATGGCGGGCTTCGTTTTTCAATTTGACCGGATTCGGCCCGGCCCATCCCGGAGGTTTTCCTGACTCCGCGGTCAGGAAATTTTTGATTTTTGGGCCAAAAATTATGCCCTCCCAAATCAAGCATCCAAAAGTGCCTCTAACCCTTAAATTCAACCCCGAATCTCATGGCGGGCTTCGTTTTTCAATTTGACCGGATTCGGCCCGGCCCATCCCGGGAGGTTTTCCTGACTTCGCGGTCAGGAAATTTTTGATTTTTGGGCCAAAAATTATGCCCTCCCAAATCAAGCATCCAAAAGTGCCTCTAACCCTTAAATTCAACCCCGAATCTCATGGCGGGCTTCGTTTTTCAATTTGACCGGATTCGGCCCGGCCCATCCCGGGAGGTTTTCCTGACTTCGTGGTCAGGAAATTTTTATTTTTGGGCCAAAAATTATGCCCTCCCAAATCAAGCATCCAAAAGTGCCTCTAATCCTTAAATTCAACCCCGAATCTCATGGCGGGCTTCGTTTTTCAATTTGACCGGATTCGGCCCGGCCCATCCCGGGAGGTTTTCCTGACTCCGCGGTCAGGAAATTTTGATTTTTGGGCCAAAAATTATGCCCTCCCAAATCAAGCATCCAAAAGTGCCTCTATCCCTTAAATTCAACCCCGAATCTCATGGCGGGCTTCGTTTTTCAATTTGACCGGATTCGGCCCGGCCCATCCCGGGAGGTTTTCCTGACTCCGCGGTCAGGAAATTTTTGATTTTTGGGCCAAAAATTATGCCCTCCCAAATCAAGCATCCAAAAGTGCCTCTATCCCTTAAATTCAACCCCGAATCTCATGGCGGGCTTCGTTTTTCAATTTGACCGGATTCGGTCCGGCCCATCCCGGGAGGTTTTCCTGACTCCGCGGTAAGGAAATTTTTGATTTTTGGGCCAATAATTATGCCCTCCCAAATCAAGCATCCAAAAGTGCCTCTAACCCTTAAATTCAACCCCGACTCTCATGGCGGGCTTCGTTTTTCAATTTGACCGGATTCGGTCCGGCCCATCCCGGGAGGTTTTCCTGACTCCGCGGTCAGGAAATTTTTGATTTTTGGGCCAAAAATTATGCCCTCCCAAATCAAGCATCCAAAAGTGCCTCTAACCCTTAAATTCAACGCCGAATCTCATGGCGGGCTTCATTTTTCAATTTGACCGGATTCAGCCCGGCCCATCCCGGGAGGTTTTCCTGACTCCGCGGTCCGGAAATTTTTGATTTTTGGACCAAAAATTATGCCCTCCCAAATCAAGCATCCAAAAGAGCCTCTAACCCTTAAATTCAACCCCGAATCTCATGGCGGGCTTCGTTTTTCAATTTGACCGGATTCGGCCCGGCCCATCCCGGGAGGTTTTCCTGACTCCGCGGTCAGGAAATAATTGATTTCTGGGCCAAAAATTATGCCCTCCCTAATCAAGCATCCAAAAGTGCCTCTAACCCTTAAATTCAACCCCGAATCTCATGGCGGGCTTCGTTTTTCAATTTGACCGGATTCGGTCCGGCCCATCCCGGGAGGTTTTCCTGACTTTGCGGTCAGGAAATTTTTGATTTTTGGGCCAAAAATTATGCCCTCCCAAATCAAGCATCCAAAAGTGCCTCTAACCCTTAAATTCAACCCCGACTCTCATGGCGGGCTTCGTTTTTCAATTTGACCGGATTCGGTCCGGCCCATCCCGGGAGGTTTTCCTGACTCCGCGGTCAGGAAATTTTTGATTTTTGGGCCAAAAATTATGCCCTCCCAAATCAAGCATCCAAAAGTTCCTCTAACCCTTAAATTCAACCCTGAATCTCATGGCGGGCTTCGTTTTTCAATTTGACCGGATTCGGCCCGGCCCATCCCGGGAGGTTTTCCTGACTCCGCGGTCAAGAGAATTTTGATTTTTGGGCCAAAAATTATGCCCTCCCAAATCAAGCATCCAAAAGTGCCTCTAACCCTTAAATTCAACCCCGAATCTCATGGCGGGCTTCGTTTTTCAATTTGACTGGATTCGGCCCGGCCCATCCCGGGAGGTTTTCCTGACTCGGCGGTCAGGAGAATTTTGATTTTTGGGCCAAAAATTATGCCCTCCCAAATCAAGCATCCAAAAGAGCCTCTAACCCTTAAATTCAACCCCGAATCTCATGGCGGGCTTCGTTTTTCAATTTGACCGGATTCGGCCCGGCACATCCCGGGAGGTTCTCCTGACTCCACGGTCAGGAGATTTTTGATTTCTGGGCCAAAAATTATGCCCTCCCAAATCAAGCATCCAAAAGTGCCTCTAACCCTTAAATTCAACCCCGAATCTCATGGCGGGCTTCGTTTTTCAATTTGACCGGAATCGGCCCGGCCCATTCCGGGAGGTTTTCCTGACTCCGCGGTCAGGAGATTTTTGATTTCTGGGCCAAGAATTATGCCCTCCAAAATCAAGCATCCAAAAGTGCCTCTAACCCTTAAATTCAACCCCGAATCTCATGGCGGGCTTCGTTTTTCAATTTGACCGGATTCGGCCCGGCCCATCCCGGGAGGTTTTCCTGACTCCGCGTTAAGGAAATTTTTGATTTTTGGGCCAATAATTATGCCCTCCCAAATCAAGCATCCAAAAGTGCCTCTAACCCTTAAATTCAACCCCGACTCTCATGGCAGGCTTCGTTTTTCAATTTGACCGGATTCGGCCCGGCCCATCCCGGGAGGTTTTCCTGACTCCGCGGTCAGGAAATTTTTGATTTTTGGGCCAAAAATTATGCCCTCCCAAATCAAGCATCCAAAAGTGCCTCTAACCCTTAAATTCAACGCCGAATCTCATGGCGGGCTTCGTTTTTCAATTTGACCGGATTCGGCCCGGGACATCCCGGGAGGTTTTCCTGACTCCGCGGTCAGGAAATTTTTGATTTTTGGGCCAAAAATTATGCCCTCCCAAATCAAGCATCCAAAAGAGCCTCTAACCCTTAAAATCAACCCCGAATCTCATGGCGAGCTTCGTTTTTCAATTTGACCGGATTCGGCCCGGCCCATCCCGGGAGGTTTTCCTGACTCCGCGGTCAGGAAATTTTGATTTTTGGGCCAAAAATTATGCCCTCCCAAATCAAGCATCCAAAAGTGCCTCTAACGCTTAAATTCAACCCCAAATCTCATGGCGGGCTTCGTTTTTCAATTTGACCGGATTCGGCCCGGCCCATCCCGGGAGGTTTTCCTGACTCCACAGTCAGGAAATTTTTGATTTCTGGGCCAAAAATTATGCCCTCCAAAATCAAGCATCCAAAAGTGCCTCTAACCCTTAAATTCAACCCCGAATCTCATGGCGGGCTTTGTTTTTCAATTTGACCGGATTCAGCCCGGCCTATCCCGGAAGGTTTTCCTGACTCTGCGGTCAGGAGATTTTTGATTTCTGGGCCAAAAATTATGCCCTCCAAAATCAAGCATCCAAAAGTGCCTCTAACCCTTAAATTCAACCCCGAATCTCATGGCGGGCTTCGTTTTTCAATTTGACCGGATTCGGTCCGGCCCATCCCGGGAGGTTTTCCTGACTCCGCGGTAAGGAAATTTTTGATTTTTGGGCCAATAATTATGCCCTCCCAAATCAAGCATCCAAAAGTGCCTCTAACCCTTAAATTCAACCCCGACTCTCATGGCGGGCTTCGTTTTTCAATTTGACCGGATTCGGCCCGGCACATCCCGGGAGGTTTTCCTGACTCCGCGGTCAGGAAATTTTTGATTTTTGGGCCAAAAATTATGCCCTCCCAAATCAAGCATCCAAAAGAGCCTCTAACCCTTAAAATCAACCCCGAATCTCATGGCGAGCTTCGTTTTTCAATTTGACCGGATTCGGCCCGGCCCATCCCGGGAGGTTTTCCTGACTCCGCGGTCAGGAAATTTTTGATTTTTGGGCCAAAAATTATGCCCTCCCAAATCAAGCATCCAAAAGTGCCTCTAACCCTTAAATTCAACCCCGAATCTCATGGCGGGCTTCGTTTTTCAATTTGACCGGATTCGGTCCGGCCCATCCCGGGAGGTTTTCCTGACTCCGCAGTCAGGAAATTTTTGATTTTTGGGCCAAAAATTATGCCCTCCCAAATCAAGCATCCAAAAGTGCCTCTAACCCTTAAATTCAACCCCGAATCTCATGGCGGGCTTCGTTTTTCAATTTGACCGGATTCGGTCCGGCCCATCCCGGGAGGTTTTCCTGACTCCGCGGTCAGGAAATTTTTGATTTTTGGGCCAAAAATTATGCCCTCCCAAATCAAGCATCCAAAAGTGCCTCTAACCCTTAAATTCAACCCTGAATCTCATGGCGGGCTTCGTTTTTCAATTTGACCGGATTCGGCCCGGCCCATCCCGGGAGGTTTTCCTGACTCCGCGGTCAGGAGATTTTTGATTTCTGGGCCAAGAATTATGCCCTCCAAAATCAAGCATCCAAAAGTGCCTCTAACCCTTAAATTCAACCCCGAATCTCATGGTGGGCTTCGTTTTTCAATTTGACCAGATTCGGCCCGGCCCATCCCGGGAGGTTTTCCTGACTCCGCGTTAAGGAAATTTTTGATTTTTGGGCCAATAATTATGCCCTCCCAAATCAAGCATCCAAAAGTGCCTCTAACCCTTAAATTCAACCCCGACTCTCATGGCAGGCTTCGTTTTTCAATTTGACCGGATTCGGTCCGGCCCATCCCGGGAGGTTTTCCTGACTCCGCGGCCAGGAAATTTTTGATTTTTGGGCCAAAAATTATGCCCTCCCAAATCAAGCATCCAAAAGTGCCTCTAACCCTTAAATTCAACGCCGAATCTCATGGCGGGCTTCGTTTTTCAATTTGACCGGATTCGGCCCGGCACATCCCGGGAGGTTTTCCTGACTCCGCGGTCAGGAAATTTTTGATTTTTGGGCCAAAAATTATGCCCTCCCAAATCAAGCATCCAAAAGTTCCTCTAACCCTTAAATTCAACCCCGAATCTCATGGCGGGCTTCGTTTTTCAATTTGACCGGAATCGGCCCGGCCCATTCCGGGAGGTTTTCCTGACTCTGCGGTCAGGAGATTTTTGATTTCTGGGCCAAAAATTATGCCCTCCCAAATCAAGCATCCAAAAGTGCCTCTAACCCTTAAATTCAACCCCCAATCCCATGGCGGGCTTCGTTTTTCAATTTGACCGGATTCGGCCCGGCCCATCCCGGGAGGTTTTCCAGAATCCGCGGTCAGGAAATTTTTGATTTTTGGGCCAAAAATTATGCCCTCCCAAATCAAGCATCCCAAAGTTCCTCTAACCCTTAAATTCAACCCCGAATCTCATGGCGGGCTTCGTTTTTCAATTTGACCGGAATCGGCCCGGCCCATCCCGGGAGGTTTTCCTGACTCCGCGGTCAGGAAATTTTTGATTTTTGGGCCAAAAATTATGCCCTCCCAAATCAAGCATCCAAAAGTGCCTCTAACCCTTAAATTCAACCCTGAATCTCATGGCGGGCTTCGTTTTTCAATTTGACCGGAATCGGCCCGGCCCATTCCGGGAGGTTTTCCTGACTCTGCGGTCAGGAGATTTTTGATTTTTGGGCCAAAAATTATGCCCTCCCAAATCAAGCATCCAAAAGTGCCTCTAACCCTTAAATTCAACCCCGAATCTCATGGCGGGCTTCGTTTTTCAATTTGACTGGATTCGGCCCGGCCCATCCCGGGAGGTTTTCCTGACTCGGCGGTCAGGAGAATTTTGATTTTTGGGCCAAAAATTATGCCCTCCCAAATCAAGCATCCAAAAGAGCCTCTAACCCTTAAATTCAACCCCGAATCTCATGGCGGGCTTCGTTTTTCAATTTGACCGGATTCGGCCCGGCACATCCCGGGAGGTTCTCCTGACTCCACGGTCAGGAGATTTTTGATTTCTGGGCCAAAAATTATGCCCTCCCAAATCAAGCATCCAAAAGTGCCTCTAACCCTTAAATTCAACCCCGAATCTCATGGCGGGCTTCGTTTTTCAATTTGACCGGAATCGGCCCGGCCCATTCCGGGAGGTTTTCCTGACTCCGCGGTCAGGAGATTTTTGATTTCTGGGCCAAGAATTATGCCCTCCAAAATCAAGCATCCAAAAGTGCCTCTAACCCTTAAATTCAACCCCGAATCTCATGGCGGGCTTCGTTTTTCAATTTGACCGGATTCGGCCCGGCCCATCCCGGGAGGTTTTCCTGACTCCGCGTTAAGGAAATTTTTGATTTTTGGGCCAATAATTATGCCCTCCCAAATCAAGCATCCAAAAGTGCCTCTAACCCTTAAATTCAACCCCGACTCTCATGGCAGGCTTCGTTTTTCAATTTGACCGGATTCGGCCCGGCCCATCCCGGGAGGTTTTCCTGACTCCGCGGTCAGGAAATTTTTGATTTTTGGGCCAAAAATTATGCCCTCCCAAATCAAGCATCCAAAAGTGCCTCTAACCCTTAAATTCAACGCCGAATCTCATGGCGGGCTTCGTTTTTCAATTTGACCGGATTCGGCCCGGGACATCCCGGGAGGTTTTCCTGACTCCGCGGTCAGGAAATTTTTGATTTTTGGGCCAAAAATTATGCCCTCCCAAATCAAGCATCCAAAAGAGCCTCTAACCCTTAAAATCAACCCCGAATCTCATGGCGAGCTTCGTTTTTCAATTTGACCGGATTCGGCCCGGCCCATCCCGGGAGGTTTTCCTGACTCCGCGGTCAGGAAATTTTGATTTTTGGGCCAAAAATTATGCCCTCCCAAATCAAGCATCCAAAAGTGCCTCTAACGCTTAAATTCAACCCCAAATCTCATGGCGGGCTTCGTTTTTCAATTTGACCGGATTCGGCCCGGCCCATCCCGGGAGGTTTTCCTGACTCCACAGTCAGGAAATTTTTGATTTCTGGGCCAAAAATTATGCCCTCCAAAATCAAGCATCCAAAAGTGCCTCTAACCCTTAAATTCAACCCCGAATCTCATGGCGGGCTTCGTTTTTCAATTTGACCGGATTCGGCCCGGCCCATCCCGGGAGGTTTTCCTGACTCCGCGTTAAGGAAATTTTTGATTTTTGGGCCAATAATTATGCCCTCCCAAATCAAGCATCCAAAAGTGCCTCTAACCCTTAAATTCAACCCCGACTCTCATGGCAGGCTTCGTTTTTCAATTTGACCGGATTCGGCCCGGCCCATCCCGGGAGGTTTTCCTGACTCCGCGGTCAGGAAATTTTTGATTTTTGGGCCAAAAATTATGCCCTCCCAAATCAAGCATCCAAAAGTGCCTCTAACCCTTAAATTCAACGCCGAATCTCATGGCGGGCTTCGTTTTTCAATTTGACCGGATTCGGCCCGGGACATCCCGGGAGGTTTTCCTGACTCCGCGGTCAGGAAATTTTTGATTTTTGGGCCAAAAATTATGCCCTCCCAAATCAAGCATCCAAAAGAGCCTCTAACCCTTAAAATCAACCCCGAATCTCATGGCGAGCTTCGTTTTTCAATTTGACCGGATTCGGCCCGGCCCATCCCGGGAGGTTTTCCTGACTCCGCGGTCAGGAAATTTTGATTTTTGGGCCAAAAATTATGCCCTCCCAAATCAAGCATCCAAAAGTGCCTCTAACGCTTAAATTCAACCCCAAATCTCATGGCGGGCTTCGTTTTTCAATTTGACCGGATTCGGCCCGGCCCATCCCGGGAGGTTTTCCTGACTCCACAGTCAGGAAATTTTTGATTTCTGGGCCAAAAATTATGCCCTCCAAAATCAAGCATCCAAAAGTGCCTCTAACCCTTAAATTCAACCCCGAATCTCATGGCGGGCTTTGTTTTTCAATTTGACCGGATTCAGCCCGGCCTATCCCGGAAGGTTTTCCTGACTCTGCGGTCAGGAGATTTTTGATTTCTGGGCCAAAAATTATGCCCTCCAAAATCAAGCATCCAAAAGTGCCTCTAACCCTTAAATTCAACCCCGAATCTCATGGCGGGCTTCGTTTTTCAATTTGACCGGATTCGGTCCGGCCCATCCCGGGAGGTTTTCCTGACTCCGCGGTAAGGAAATTTTTGATTTTTGGGCCAATAATTATGCCCTCCCAAATCAAGCATCCAAAAGTGCCTCTAACCCTTAAATTCAACCCCGACTCTCATGGCGGGCTTCGTTTTTCAATTTGACCGGATTCGGCCCGGCACATCCCGGGAGGTTTTCCTGACTCCGCGGTCAGGAAATTTTTGATTTTTGGGCCAAAAATTATGCCCTCCCAAATCAAGCATCCAAAAGAGCCTCTAACCCTTAAAATCAACCCCGAATCTCATGGCGAGCTTCGTTTTTCAATTTGACCGGATTCGGCCCGGCCCATCCCGGGAGGTTTTCCTGACTCCGCGGTCAGGAAATTTTTGATTTTTGGGCCAAAAATTATGCCCTCCCAAATCAAGCATCCAAAAGTGCCTCTAACCCTTAAATTCAACCCCGAATCTCATGGCGGGCTTCGTTTTTCAATTTGACCGGATTCGGTCCGGCCCATCCCGGGAGGTTTTCCTGACTCCGCGGTCAGGAAATTTTTGATTTTTGGGCCAAAAATTATGCCCTCCCAAATCAAGCATCCAAAAGTGCCTCTAACCCTTAAATTCAACCCTGAATCTCATGGCGGGCTTCGTTTTTCAATTTGACCGGATTCGGCCCGGCCCATCCCGGGAGGTTTTCCTGACTCCGCGGTCAGGAGATTTTTGATTTCTGGGCCAAGAATTATGCCCTCCAAAATCAAGCATCCAAAAGTGCCTCTAACCCTTAAATTCAACCCCGAATCTCATGGTGGGCTTCGTTTTTCAATTTGACCAGATTCGGCCCGGCCCATCCCGGGAGGTTTTCCTGACTCCGCGTTAAGGAAATTTTTGATTTTTGGGCCAATAATTATGCCCTCCCAAATCAAGCATCCAAAAGTGCCTCTAACCCTTAAATTCAACCCTGAATCTCATGGCGGGCTTCGTTTTTCAATTTGACCGGATTCGGCCCGGCCCATCCCGGGAGGTTTTCCTGACTCCGCGGTCAGGAGATTTTTGATTTCTGGGCCAAGAATTATGCCCTCCAAAATCAAGCATCCAAAAGTGCCTCTAACCCTTAAATTCAACCCCGAATCTCATGGTGGGCTTCGTTTTTCAATTTGACCAGATTCGGCCCGGCCCATCCCGGGAGGTTTTCCTGACTCCGCGTTAAGGAAATTTTTGATTTTTGGGCCAATAATTATGCCCTCCCAAATCAAGCATCCAAAAGTGCCTCTAACCCTTAAATTCAACCCTGAATCTCATGGCAGGCTTTGTTTTTCAATTTGACCGGATTCGGCCGTTCCCATCCCAGGAGGTTTTCCTGACTCCGCGGTCAGGAAATTTTTGATTTTTGAGCCAAAAATTATGCCCTCCCAAATCAAGTATCCAAAAGTGCCTCTATTCCTTAAATTCAACCCTGAATCTCATGGCGGGCTTCGTTTTTCAATTTGAGTGGATTCGGCCCGGCCCATCCCAGGAGGTTTTCCTGACTCCGCGGTCAGGAAATTTTTGATTTTTGGGCCAAAAATTATGCCCTCCCAAATCAAGTATCCAAAAGTGCCTCTATTCCTTAAATTCAACCCTGAATCTCATGGCGGGCTTCGTTTTTCAATTTGAGTGGATTCGGCCCGGCCCATCCCAGGAGGTTTTCCTGACTCCGCTGTCAGGAAATTTTTGATTTTTGGGCCAAAAATTAAGCCCTCCCAAATCAAGCATCCAAAATTGCCTCTAACCCTTAAATTCAACCCCGAATCTCATGGCAGGAAACAGATAGGAGGAAAGAAATTGATATCCCAAATTATTAAGCAGACCCATCTTTTAACCGATCTGACACCTTCAGCATTGTCTGACTGATCAAAAATAGTACTATGAGGTATATCCATTATATTGGTTCTGTAATTCAAATGAAAAGGTAGATGGTGGCGGGTAGTCAGTTCAAACTCTTTTGATGTTCATATAAAATACGTTCCCAATTATATCTAGATATTTTAACTAACCTTGATTTAAACTACGTGTCTACATATTTTACACAGTCCTTATCTTTTTTGATTTTTGATTCTTTTGATAATTGATTCTTTTGATTATTGGTTATATTGTTTTGGATGTGATGCCCACGTAGTGACTTAGTCAAGATTTGTTTGAGCTCCACGTTTGTGGGAAAGTGTCCTGTGACTAGTGTCTTGGCAACACTCAATCTCAGAGAGTTTTCATCTCAAGGATGTTAACAGCAGTGATCAAGATACCCAGCTATATAAAACAGAATGCTTCTTCAGTCAAGAGTTCCCCTTATGGGAAATGACATAAAACAACTATCAAGGAAAACAAAATCCAGTTGACGAACTTGAAACAGGGTTCCAAGGGTTAGTTAGGTAAGAAGATACCCTCAGATCTGGATGTAGCCTTAAAAACAGGAAGAGAAATAGTTATGGAAATTAGTCCATAGTTAAAAATCCAGAACGGGTAGGTGGTAACTGGAGTTTGACTTCCAGCAGAAAGTGAGAATAAGTAGCAATAACACATCAGGTTGATATAGTCAAAGATTGCTGAATTCTCATGCAGCCCATGGTACCTCAAGGTGAGTTCTCAGATAGATAAAATATTACTACTAAAGCAAGCCATTTGCTTTTTAGAGGCAAAATAAAAAATAGGGAGGAAATTGGTAAGTATAGAATGTGCCCTGAGACAGATAAACATTTTCCTATACCAGCAAAAATATGAGAAATAAAAATGTAGTTCCCTCCAATATTAGTGAAAATATCTCTCACAAATCCTGTAAAGTAGTAAAGGAATTGTGCTCCAGAAAAAAATGAATTCCAGTTTTTATCATGTTTTGATTATTGAAGGCAGATCTGGCTGAGCCTGAGGGCTGAATTCTTACATGGATTTTCAGCACTGGATAATGATATTGTAATGAACTGGGACCTCTCACAGTGTTCGTTCTTTGGGGATCCAATATTTATGCATTCAGAAAGTCTGACAATAAAACCATAATGAATAACCAAGTAATACAATTGTTAAATAAATGTTGAGGCTAACAGCTTACAAGATAATCAAGCTTGCATCACAATGGTACAAAGCTAGTTTTGCCCTATGGGGAATTTTACCAAAGATCAGGTGGGTTATGTGTTCCAGAAACACATACACATGCACTATGGAGAACATTCTTACAGTACACAGGAGCAGCTTTGCTTGGGAATGGGGATATAAAAAAGAAGTTTCTTGGGGAAAAGGGGGGAAATGATTTCTGGATTGAGGATGCAGAGAAAACAGATCTGGGTGTGGCAGAAGCTGGTTCAGCTTGTTTGGAATAAAAACGATTGGAAAGAGAGAAAGAGAAGGGAAAGATAATTTACTTAGCTGAGCAGGAAGCTGTTATTATCTGACTTGTAGGCTTGAGTGGGCCACTTTTAGACTTTCTTTGGGGAATTTAGCATACTAAAAGAAAATAAAACCAAGTGTTTACTTCAGGGTTTGGAAAACTGTTAATAATGTATACTTTTCTTTATCTTTCCTGGTCTGTGGGGAAGGTAAGAGTAAGCAGATTAAAGATCAGTGAGAGAAAAGATCTTCCTCAGGATAAGCAAAGAACATTACTGATGATTTAGCAACACGGACAAAACCCAAGGTCCATAGCTTTACAAATCATCCCTATTTATCAGGATTTAGTGTTCACAGAAAAGTAATATCTAAGTGGTGACAATGGGCTTTTCTCCACACACCCCATGATATGCTTCCTCCTGTTCTTGAAAGAGAGTACACTGCTTCAAAAAAACCACTGAATTCTTCTTGATGAGCCTCCAAAGCAAGGCCATCAAAGTTGCTGCCTCATATGAGGTTGGATCTACAGCAGGGGTGGGGAAACTTTTTTATGCCAAGGGCCATTTTGATATTTATAACATCACTCGAGGGCCATGGGGCGGGGTTTGTGGGCAGGAGCCAATCGCGTGGAATGGGGTTGGGTTTGCAGGCAGGAGCCAATCGTGCAGAAGGCTGCGGGGTTTGCTGGCGGGAGCCAATCGCGTGCACTGGGGGGCCACCACACCTGCCGCCATGCCTGCCGTGCCTGCCGCTGCCACCCCCACCATGCCCCTGCCACGCCCGCTGCAGTGCCCGTACCCATCTTGCCTGCCGCCATGCCCACCACGCCCGCTGCCGCGCCTGCCCCCACCACGTCCGCCGTTGTGCCCACTGCTGCTGCACCCGCCACCACGCCCACCATGCCTGCTGCTGCCATGCCCGCCATGCCCGCCACCACACCTGCCCCTGCCATGTCTGCCGCTGCGCCTACTGCCGCCGCACCTGCCACCATGCCCACCATGCCCGCTGCCGTGCCTGCTGTCACCACGCCCACAATGCCTGCTGCCACACCTGCCGCCACACCCACCATGCCCACCACCGTACCCGCTGCCACAATTCCCTTGCCGTACCCGCTGCCACAGGCCAGACCAATTGCTTTTGCGGGCCTTATACAGCCCGTGGGCCGGACGTTACCCACCCCTGATCTACAGTATAGCTGTCAGAGGCTGCTGTGGGAATATTATGAAGTAAGACTAAATGCAGGAAAGAGGACAGAAGTAGGGAAGGATCCCTGTCTCCCCTGTTTTTTGTTTTGTTTAGCAAGTCTCCAGGCCTGCTGGAGAAGAGATAAACCTCATCACTATTTTTCTCAAGCCTCTCCTGCTGCTCGAGGGAAAAGGTGGAGAAGAAGAAGACTTCTGTGGTTGTTAGGATTGCTCTATTCTCTCCAGCAGCCAAACCAAAAATGACCGTGGAGTCAATGACTTCATGGAAGGGTGTGGTCCTTCAGAGGGCCATTTGGAGTTTTGTAGGTTAGGCTCCCTTAGGCTCCTTCTCTGTGTAAATCAGAATATTAATAGTTTTCTGATGGAAAACATCAGTTGCTGAGTTGCTAGTCCCAACTGCAGTCACTACAGTATATGAGGACTACCTGTAATTGAGTTCACTGTCTAATTGTAGGATTTCTAGCCCTAGGAAGAATCAATAGTTCATAGTAAGACAGCTTCTAGGTCTGTTATTTTTCTAAGATAAAGCACTGAGATTTTTTTTTTATAACAAGGGAGGGAGGTAGCAAATCAGGTAATATTACCATAAACCGGTGTGTTACATGCAATCTCTAGCAAATCCAAATGCATGTCTCTTTTTGCATTAGGATGTGGACATGGCCATTAGTCGAATTAGCTTTCAAGAGAATAGACATATTCAGGAAGCATAGATCTGTCAATAAACTGGTCTTTATGGTTCCAGTTTTAGAGGCGAAGTTTGGTACCAATGGGGGAAGTGTGGCATTTTTAACCTGCTTATTGGCTTTCTTGGGGCAATTCAGACAAGACAGCTTTTGAGCCTGAGTACTGCACTAGATGGAACTTTAGGCTAATCCAGACAGTCTTCTTTGACATTCTTACATTGGAGCTGATTATTTATTTGTTCTTTGATTTTGGTGAATAAGTCTACAGCACAAATGTCCAATCTACAGATGCCAATTGTTAGAGATACTATATCAAGGACAGGGTTAAAAGTATAGTTCCAGTTGGCTTTCATCATACTAAAGACTTTTACATGGATAACAATGTACATGAGAGCAAGTGTAGTGTAGTGGTTAATATGCTGGATGAAGAATGAGGAAACCATGGTTCAATCTTATACATGGAGGCTAACTGGATGATTTGGGACCATCTTATGGGAGACATCTAATTGGGGAAGAATGAGAGGAAGTTGGCTTTCTATGCACAAGAATGTGTGTGTATGCTTGGGGTATATGTGAATGAAGGGGAGAATGCATTCAAAAGTGTGTCTATAGCATAGCTTTCCAAACTGTGGCGGGGGCGTGCACGGTGGCAGTGCAGGGGCATGCACGGTGGTGGTGCACATGGCGGCGGCAGCACCAACGGCAGCGGCGTGCCCTCAGCACTTCCACATTTTAGCGGAGGCCGTTGCTGCTGCTGCCGCCGCCACCATGCACACCGCTGCCACCGCATGCCCCCCACGCTGCCACCGTGCATGCCCCTGCCGCCATGCACGCCCCCGCGCCACTGCTACCACCGTTGGTGTGTCGCCAAAGGCAGCAGTTTAGAAAGCACTGTTCTATAGGAATGTATAGAAAGAAGGAAGAGTATGCTTGTGCAACATTATCTCATTCCATCTCTAACTTCACCCAGCCCAAAGGTAGAAGAACTGTTCATCCCAATATATCCAATTTTATTTATACCAATTTAATGTAGTTATTCTGACTGATAGTAATGCATGCTGACATAAAAATTTTTGCAGAAGAAAATAATAATAGTGAATCTATTATATAATTAAATAATCAGAAATTGCTTTTGACAGTAAACTGTGTTCCTGTAAGAGCTACACAGTATCGGATCATTCAGGAAATTAGTTTCATTAGGCAACAAACCTTTCACAAACATTTTACACAGTCAATTATATCAGGAACATGCCATCATAGTATGGTAGTTGATGGATATGATGTCAGCATAAAACCTATCTTTGTTTTAAGCAAGGAAGAATGCATTTATTCTAACTCTCTATATTTGGCCCTTCTAAAATGTATTTTATTAATTATAATTTCACATGAGAATATGCACAAATTAAAGTCTAGTACTATAGCTCTCACACAACATAGCTTCACTTGTCATAAATAGCAAAGCTGAACAGTTTGGTTAAGATTTACTACAACCATTTGTACATACAAGGCAAGAGGTTTTCCTTTCCCTCTCCTGAATCTTGAAGAAGAACAGCTCCCGAAGATGAATCTGAGGAAACAGTTTGTGCAATATAGGAGTGACTGGGATGGGATGAAAATACACTCTTGGTAAACCATTCCAATTTGTGCTCTCTTTTTTTAGTTGACTGAGCAGTTTTATTTATTTATTTATTTATCAAATTTTGCTGCCACCCATCTCCCCCAAAAGATGGACTCTGGGTATAGGCCATGGCATGAGCTCTGGCCCTGGGATCAATACATGGATCTCTGCTTATAAGTTTGTTTTTGTTTTTCCTTTTTGCAATAATGTAACATTTGCATTTATTGCCTTAACTATATATGCATTTATTGCCTTATGCTACAAGTAAACACTTTTAGCCCTAAAAGCTGCACTCTTGTCTGTTTATTCTCAAGCCTTGATTTCTTTCCCTTTGAACCAGCATACATCCTATCAGGTTATGGGCCCAGAGAGAAATTTACGTTTTCTTTGCTGCGTTGTTACCTGGCTGTAAAAGGGAGTTTGTTTTTAGAGGCTGATTCCAGAGTAAACATGTTTTCTTTGAGTGGTCTTCTTGACTTTTTGTGTCTTTTAGCCATGTAGTTCTTCATGTGTATTCTACTTCTGCGGACTGGGCAGTGCGTAGTTATGCCTGGCTTTGGGTATAGGCCATGGCATGAGCTCTGGCTTTTTCTCCTATCATTTACAACAAGCTAAAAAATTAAAATACAATAAAACAACATATAGTACATAGAAGAAAAGCATAAATATAAAATACAAATATAAAATGGAATCAAGATGGCAGTTAAAAATTCTAATTCAATTCATACATATGTGAGGATCACTTTAAGGCTCCAGCCATCCCCAAGAATGACTACCCCCCTTCCCGTCCCAAGCAAGATGGCAGAGCCAGGTCTTAAGCTTTTTTTGAAAGGTAAGGAGAGAGTGGGCTTGCCTCACCTCTGGGGGAAGAGTGTTCCAAAGGACGGGAGCCACGGCACAGAAGGCCCACCTTGTGGACCCCACCAGTCGACATTCTCTTGTGGACGAGGTCCATAACATACCCTCTCTGCATCATCGGGTGGGACAGGTCAATGTAATGGGGATGAGACAGTCCCTCAGGTAACCTGGACCCATGCCATGTAGGGCTTTAAAGGTAATAACCAACACCTTGAATTGGACCTGGAAGCAAACTGGTAGCCAGTGCAACTCTTGCAGCAAAGGTGTTACATCTGCCAATCTTGGGGCACCTAAAATTGCCCATGTGGCTGCATTCTGGACCAGCTGTAGCTTCCAGATACACTTCAAGGGCAGCCCCATGTAGAGCGCATTGCAGTAGTCTATATGGGAGATGACAAGGGCATGAGTGACTGTTCGAAGGGCCTCTTGATCCAGGAAAGGGCGTAACTGGCGCACAATATGTACTTGAGCAAAGGCCCTCCTGGCCATGACTGCCACCTGCTCTTCAAGCAGGAGTCGTGAGTCCAGGAAGACCCCCAGATTCTGCAACGGGTCTGTTTGGGGCAGTGCAACCCCATCCAGAGCTAAATATGATAAATTCCTGGATACAGAGGAGCCCTTAACCCACAGCCAATCAGTCTTACCAGGGTTCAGCTGAAGCCTGTTGTCCTCCATCCAGACCCCCACATCCCCCAGGCACTGAGAGAGGGTGGTCACAGCATCACTTACATCACCCGGGACAGAGTTGTATAATTGGGTATCACCAGCATATTGATGATACCTCATCTCGTGGTGGCAGATCTCACCCTGTGGTTTCATGTAGATGTTGAAAAGGAGTGGAGAGAGTACCGAACCTTGCAGCACCCCACAAAGGAAGCAACGTGGGTCAGATCTCTTGCTCCCTATCACCACCGATTGGGACCAGCCCTGGAGGAAGGAGGTGAACCAGCGCAAAACCATGCCTCCCACCCCCAACTCCACGAGTTGCCCGAAAAGGATACCATAGTCGATGGTATCAAAAGCCACTGAGAGGTCAAGAAGTGGAAGGATGGACGCACTGCCCCCATCCTACTCCTGCCAGAGATCATCAATAAGTGCGACCAATGCTGTTTCTGTCCCATATCCGGGCCTGAAACCTGACTGGAAGGGGTCTAGATAATCCATTTCATCCAGAATCCTCTGGAATTGCAACGCCACCACTTTCTCAACCACCTTCTTTAAAAAGGGGAAGTGGGAGACTGGATGGAAATTGTCCGGTACAGTAGGGTCCAGTGATGGTTTCTTGAGGAGGGGGTGCACCAGCGACTCCTTGAAGGCAGCTGGGAATACCGCCTCTCCCAAGGATGAATTCACCATCGCCTGGACCCAACCACACGTCACCTCCTGGGCTGCCTTCACCAGGCAGGAGGGACATGGATCTAGTTGAAAAGTGGTGGCATTTATAGCCCGCAGGATCCTGTCCACTTCCTCAGGCCCAACAGGTTCAAACTGTTCCCATATAACTGGGTAAGTGTGTTCCCCAGGCATCTCCACAGACCATGCCTCACTCTCGGAATCCAACTTGGAATGGATCTGAGCGATTTTATCCTGCAGATGCTCAGAAAACTCCTCTGCTTGGCCCTGAAGTTGCATCACTGAGCCCACCTTTCCCAAAAGGGATTGAATGACCTTAAATGACCTTATGATTGAATTACCTTAAACAGGGCCGCTGGGCAGAATTCTGCGGATGCAATAAGAGTGGAGGAATATTGACATTTCACCACTCTTACTGCCACAAGGTAGGCCCTAATAGCAGCTCTAGCTTGTGTTCGGTCAGGTTCAGTCCCTGTCTTCCTCCAGCGGTGCTCTAGACATCTCTTAATCCTCTTCAGAACCCTTAACTCTTCAGTGAACCACGGGGAGTGTCAGGTTTGATCAGACAAGAGGATGCACAGGTGCAATCCTGTCCAAGGCCCCCGCCACCTCCCTATATTTTGTTTATTCTTCAAGATTAGTGATGAATCTTCTATGAAACTGGCAAAGCCCAGAAAACATTGGACACGTTTCACTTTTTTAGGTGTTTGCCATGAGAGAAAGGATTGCAAATTACTAGGATCCATTTGTACAGCTTCTGTAGATAAATGATAGCCCAGATAGTCCAATTGGGTAAGAACAAGCACACATTTTTCCAACTTAGCAAAAAGCTGGTGTTCTAGGACATTTTTTACATGAGTCTCATATAAGGATGGGTCTTCTGAAAAAAATCAGTATGTCACCCACTAAGTATACAGTATGTCTAAAATATCAGAAAATATTTCACACATAAATCTAGAGAAGACCATGAGGCAATTAACCAACCCATAGGGCATTACATGTATTTAAATTTGTCATACTGGGTGTCAAAAGCTGTTAAATATTAATGGTACTCCTTCATTTGGATCAAATTTTAAGCTCCTGTCAAGTCCATTTTCATGCAAATGTGTTGCATGGCTTCTGAAGGTGATCCAGCCAATCTGAAATAAGAATAATTGGTACTGTCTTTAATGGTCACAGAATTTAGAAATCTATAATTGTGGGAAGTTTCAAAGAAGAATTATCTTCTTTTGTAAAAAAATAAGGATGCAGACATGACATTGGAGATTTTGTTGTTCTATGTGTTGCATGGCTTCTGAAGGTGATCCAGCCAATCTGAAATAGGAATAATTGGTACTGTCTTTAATGGTCACAGAATTTAGAAATCTATAATTGTGGGAAGTTTCAAAGAAGAATTATCTTCTTTTGTAAAAAAATAAGGATGCAGACATGACATTGGAGATACAGAAGGGCAATAAATCCTTTCTTGATTATTATCCAGGAACTTTTTCAAACTGACTAAATCTTTAGTAGATTTGGGATATTGCCTGTTAATTGGGATTTAGACTTCAGACTTTAAGTTTCTGGTACTGTCACATACCTGATAAGGAGGCAAGGTCACTGCTTCCTCTTCCCCAAAATATAAGCAAAATCTATATACTTTTCTGGCAGGGAAGGAGGTTTAGGCAGCAGTGCAGGAGGGAAAGAAGGAAAAGAGTAGGACATGTGCAAGTGGTGATGTTAACCTTTTGAGAGGGAAAAGATACTAGCTCTTGCTCTTAGTGGATATCTGGATTATGGCCTTGTAGCCAGTCTATGCCCAATACTATAGGAAGTGTAAGGAGGCTGTGATATAGGATGGCAAGAATTCTGCATGATCACTTATTTTCTACTAGAGAGGAGCTACATAGCTATATAGCTACAGTATATAGGACTAGCTCAAAGAGACTGATTGTCAAATATAGGCTTCTCTAATAACTGTGTGGGTATACTGTTGCCTCACAGATTAAATAAGTTGTTCTGCCAGAGTCTAAAGGAGTGGAGAACTGTATTTATGTGCCAGAGGGGACATGAAGAGTAATAATGATAATAAAATGCACTTACCTGCCATCAGCCATCTGTGGCTTTCTTAATTGTCCTGAGGGTTCCCCTGGTGAACTCTTGGGAGGGTTGCTAGTGAAGTTTCCTGAAGATGAGACTCTGGATTGACTCAGATGAAGGAACTTTTGCAAAACAAGCCATGGCTAGTATCTATGAAGGTTCTCAGTCATCCAGGTGGAATTGTCTGTAGCTTGAATCATATCAACTGGATTTCTATTTTCTCAGTGGAAACGTTTCGCTCCTTATCCAAGGAGCTTCTTCAGTCTGAGCAAAGTTGGTAAGGGAATCCTAAATATGTTTCTAGGTAGCTGTGTGACCTTACACCTGGGGCTAGGTCATGGTTATATTGAGATGTTATTTTAAGTCCTTTTATCATCTAAAGGAGGATGGTTAAGATCACCATGCTGCTGTTGAGCTTGTGAAATGGTCTTAATCTTCCTAGGCACAGAAGACAAAGCAGGGAGGAAGATGGGGGAAAGATTGTGCCTGAGGCCCCCACCTCTATTCAAGGAAGGATTTTCCAAGTTGGCATAAATGGATTCC
Source organism: Charina bottae (assembly GCA_023362775.1). NCBI lineage: Eukaryota > Metazoa > Chordata > Lepidosauria > Squamata > Charinaidae > Charina > Charina bottae. The sequence goes on from JALMGJ010000016.1 coordinate 4,778,209, forward strand.
TTGACCCCTCTCTCAGAGAAGAAATTTCTGAAATTCCTGTGATCTATGTTGATAGCTCCTTTGCAGAAGAAGGAGATAGAAAATCTGTGAGTGGTTTTCTGTGTCTGTTTGCTGGTTCGTCTGTTGCCTGGCAGTCCAGAAAGCAAACATCAATAGCAATTTCCACCGCAGAAGCGGAATTTGCCGCCCTCAGTGAAGCAGTGAATGAACTACACTGGTTTAATCAACTGTTTCATGATCTAACTGTAAACAAAAAATTGCCTTACACTGTGTATGAAGATTCGCAAGCGTGCATTGGTCTTGCTCTTTCTGAGAATGTGAGAGGTCACACAAAATATGTTGATGTAAAGTATAAGAATGTAAGACAAGCTGTACAAGAAAATTTTATACAATTAGAATTCTGTCCGTCTGAACAAAATGTGGCAGATGTGTTCACGAAAGCTTTGACTATTGAAAAACATGCAACCATGATCACAAATCTGGGGCTTGAGCAAATATGATTTGTAATAAAATATATTGTGTCTCTGTGTTCCTGAAAAATGACAGCTTCCAATATTGCTACAGTGTGCCAAAAGCAATTTGGGACGGGTGTCAGGGTTTTCCTGTGAATTGCAAATTGTTTACTTTCTGTAGCGTCTTTACAGTTTACTTTCTGTTTCCCAAAACAACTTCACTGATAAGGTGCAGGTGGTTGCCACCACATGATGTTATGTCTCAGTCTAAAAACTATCCCATGGGAACAAGCGCCCTAGCAATTTCTCGGGGGGAGACAGTATGCTTGCTTAGATGCAACACTGCCACCTCATGGCAGTTTATACTATGTGCAATGCTTAACGCTTTAGGGTTTATAAATCTAAAAGGCTTTGTGACCTCCTGACCCTAAGGTTCCTCCAATCAGAAAGCTTGAACAAGTGTACAGTATATCTCAGCTGTGAACTATGGGTCTATGCTTCTTGACTTCTGTCCAGTCTTTTAGCCATGTTCGTGTGCGTGTTCTACTCCGTGTGAAGACTGGGAAGTGCGTAGCTATGCGTGGCTGTGTGTGTAGGCCATGGCATGAGCCCCTTCATGTCTGTCAATGGAAACAATACACAAAACTCTGGTTGTAAGTTTGTTTTTCCTTTTTGCAATAATGTAACTGTATATACATTTATTGCTTTTATTACAAGTAAACATTTTAGCCATAAAAGCTGCACTCTGTCTGTTTACTCTGCGCCTTAACCCTATAAGCCAGCATTATCCCACAGCCTATTGATTCCAGTCCAGTCACCTAGTGGTTCCAGTCCTGTCTGCCTTGCAGTTCCAGTCCATTTGCCTAGAGGTTCCAGTCCTGTCTGCCTTGCAGTTCCAGTGCAGTTGCCTAGTGGTTCCAGTCCAGTCGCCTAGTGGTTCCAGTGCAGTTGCCTATGGGAACCAGCCCAAGACTGCCTTCCAGTTTGTCCAGTGAATCCAGTCCAGCATGATTGCAGCTCCAGTCCAGTGTAGTCCTGAGAATCCAGAAGAACCCTGTCCAGTCCTGCCTTACAGATCCAGTCCAGTAGTGTCCTGAGAATTCCGAGGAACCTTACGAAGAATCTAGTCCAGCCTTGCTTTGCATATCCAGACAAGTATTGTCCTGTGGACCCAGAAGAATCTTATCCAGCCTGCCTTGTAGTCTTCTTGTTCCAGTCTTCAGCCAGCCGTGCCAAGTAACCAGTTCAGCCCTTCCCAGTGTTTCAGAAGAATCCAATCAAACTAGCATCTTGATCCAGAACTGTTATTCTACTTGTTGTTGTGAACTCTAGTTGTGCCACTGCATAGCTGCCTACCTCCAAGTGCAACCAGTTGATCCAAGCAATATTCAGTTGAGTTTATGGACTTAACTTTGTAAATATTTTTTTATAATAATAAAAACTATTTTCTTAAAGTTCTGGTGGTGTCATACTCTGAACAGGACAATCATCAAACGTTCAGCATAAACCTTCTCTGTAGCCATTCTTTTCCATTTCATCTTTCCCCCCCGCCCCCATTGGTGGGTCTTTAACTTCAATCAGATGTATCTTATAACCAATATGAGAAACAAGCTTAGAGGAAAAACTACCATTTGTTAATCAGGGGAAGAACTTTCCTCACTGATTATCATACTACTGGTAGTACTACCACAACAACTTCTGCTCCTCCATCTCTTTCTATCTCTTTCTCCCACTAGCATGCTAGATTGCTATGTGAATTCTGATGTGCACATATATCCAGGAAGTATGGATCAAGACAGTTCATTTTCTTAATCATAAACACTGAATTTCCAAAACACACCTTATGTTAAGATATTATTTAAACTAATACTGGTTGCCCAGTTGTGTGTAACCTTGGTATTTACTAGGGTAAGCCACTTAGAACAAAAGCAGGAAAGAGCATTTTAAGTAACTTCTTGATTTTTAGATAATTTGTGTTCTTATTTAAAGCCTTCTCTTTTATTTTTAAACTGGCCTTTGAAGAAATGTTTTATTGAGATTTTCATTATCATTTATGACAAATCAAAGGATTAAAAATGGGTGCTCCATTTTGTATTTTTCCTGCTTTGCTTCTTTAGCAAAAATCTAAGGAGATTGAAAAGCTGATACAAGTGCCCCTGGTAAGTGGGTCATTTTGCTGAAGCATGGGGGGCAAACTTTAAAAGCCTCTCAAAGGCTGAAAGAAAAATAGGCTACAGAAAATCAAAAATATAAAGAGAATAATTCAATAGGGGAAAATGAGACTGAAGATATTTTTCTTTTGATTAAGCAATAATGATCAAGGGTTGGGGTATTGTTGAAGGATTCTTTTAGAAAAGAAGTTTAACTAAAACAATGAAATCTTGAAACTGATGATATACCTGAAATATAATAAGCAGATGAATAGAATTGTCTCTCTTTGGGACATGGATCCTTACAAGGAACTCATCAGGGATAGAAGAATCTGACAATTTTGGCTTATACCTGTTTGCAAATTTGTAAAATTAAAAAAAAAGGGGGAGGGAAATATATATATTTTTTATGTGCAATTCTCCTAAATTGCTTATTTTCCTATTTTTGTAGTATTTATTTATTTGATTTATAACCTGCCTTTATTTTTTAAAAATTCAACATGGCAAATTATTTTCTTTAATATAATGCATTTTTACCTATATTTCCTCAGCAACACTTCTGCCTTATCTCTTTCACTCTGGATCCAGGCACTGCATTTTTGTGAATTAATTTTGTACTGCTCAATAATTTTTTAACATATGACTTATTAATGGTAAGATTGTCTGCATGTACTACGGCACTCTTAGCACTGTGTGTATAAAATAAGATTCATCCAAAATATATACACCAAATAAAAGACCCACATCCCCCAAAGCTTGCAGGGACTGAATTACTTAAATAACTATAATAATAAGTTAGAAATTGACAGGCACCAGTAAAAGGAGGAATAAATGTCAATGCAATGGAAAATTAGGACCAAGAAAATGGAGGAAGGGATATGATATTGAAGGAGGAAACACCCTTGGGGGGAAGTTAGTTTCTGGGTAAAATAAGAACAAGAGACAGCATAGTTTTCCCCTTCCCACACTGCATTTTAACCCATGTGCCTGGGAGATCCTTTTTAAAGATACCACAGGGGAGATGATGAGGTTCCCTTTAAGGTAATTACCGAGAGCGCAAAATGATGGGATATATGCTGGCTTAAAGGAGAAAAACCCGGGGCTTGAGAATAAACAGACAAGAATGCAGCTTGTTAGGGCCAACAGTGTTTACTGACAGCATAAGGCAATAATGCAGATACAGTACATTATTGCAAAAATGAAAAAGATGAATATACATGATACAGCATTGTAAAAGGAAAACAAAACAAACTTATAAGCAGAGTTCCGTGTATTGATCCCAGGGCCAGAGTTCCTGCCACGGCCTATACCCAAAGCCAGGCATAGCTCACTCTGCCCAGTCCACGGGAAGTGAACATGTGAAGAACTACATGGCTAAAAGACACTAGAAATCAAGAAGCATTAGAACACCATTTTGCATGGGGAGATATTCAGTTCTTTCAGCATTCTGATTGGCTGGATGTTAGCTGTTACACACACTAGGCCTCAAAGCACACAGCATGAGTTCCCCCCCTCCTTGCTCAGGGGGGGCCTGGGCAAGTCTTCCCACAGAAGGATATCAGGAGACATTGTTCTCATGGGAAGATCCAGAAACTAGTCACAACAATACACACGTGACTATTGTTATCTGGCACCTGCACTTCACGTCACCATGAGAACGCTTTGCTTTGTACAGAGATAATTTGCCAAAACACTTTTGCATTGTAGAGAAACCCAATTTACCAATTCCATATGAGAAATCTAACACAAAATATTGAATTGGAGAAGTAAAAGGCTGAAGGTGACAGTATATAGCTGACCTTTCCTGATCTTGAAAAGCTAAGTAGAGATGGACATGGTTAGTGCTTGGATGAGAGACTGCCAGGAAATCACTGGGCATAAGCATTTGCAGGGAGCTTATGTTCTTGTCTTGAATGTTGGGAGACAAGTATGAAAGGTTTGGGTTTATGTCATAACACCTGTTTTGTCATTTATGCATCTTCATGTATTGTACTGGACACCATTTGATATAAATCAAATATGTATTCTGGAAGAAGGCAATGGCAAATCTTTCCTGTATTGTTGCAAATAAAAAAAAAATATGGAGTCAATGTAGTTTTCAGGATTTACACTTGACCTTATAGAGCCTTAAATTACTAAGGAAAAGAAAGGTCCAACATTTTGTTCCTATTGTCTCTTTTGGCTTATTATATCTAATAGGAATAGTATCTACAGCTGGGTTCAAGAATGAATCTATTTCAGCCTTATTAAAGGAGGCAGCTGTGAGACCATTCCTAAAAAAAAATCACTGGACCTAGAAGATCTGTATAACTGATGGCTATCTCCTTCCTGAGCAAGGTACTGAAACTGGTGATGAAATATTTATTGGATAAACTGGTTTTCTAGATTCATTTTAATCATGGTTTAGGCCTGGGTTTAGCTCTAATATGATACTAGTAACATGGTGGGATGATCTTTGTTGAAGATTTATTTATTTATTATTTAAATTTATCCCCACCCATCTCCCGGAATAAGAGACTCTGGGCGGTTTACAGGATAAAATGGTTAAAAAACTATACATAAAAATTACAGACCATATAAAATAATTATAAATTATGAATCCAGATGTGTAAAATATTCGTTAAAGAAGGACAATAAAATCAAGGGATTAGCCATCTCCATGATGAACTATCCCATCCTCCATCCCATGCCAGGCAGCAGAACCAGGTCTTCAGCTCTTTCCTAAAGGTCGGGAGGGAGGAGATCTGCCTTAACTCTGGGGGCAAGCTGTTCCATAGCGTGGGTGCTGTCACAGAGAAGGCCCGCCTCCTAGACCCCATCAGATGACATTCTCTAATTGATGGGGTACATAGCAGGGCCTCTCTGGATGACCGGGTGGGGCGGGTCGATAACATGGGGATAAGACGGTCCCTCAGGTATTCTGGTCCCATGCCATGTAGGGCTTTAAAGGTGATAACCAACACCTTGAATTGTACCCGGAAGCAAACCGGCACCCAATGCAGCTTGCAGAGCAACGGTGTTACATGTGCAGATCTTGGAGCACCCAATACTGCCCGCGCGGCCGCATTCTGCACCAGCTGAAACTTCCGGATAGTCTTCAAGGGTAGCCCCATGTAGAGCGCATTGCAATAATCTACATGGGAGATGACGAGAGCATGAGTGACTGTACGGAGGGCATCGCGTTCCAGGAATGGGCGTAACTGGCGCACCAACCGAAGTTACGCAAAAGCCCTCCTAGCCACGACTGCCACCTGCTCTTTGAGCAGGAGTCGTGAGTCTAGAAGAACCCCCAGATTACGCACCGGTTCTGAACGGGGCAGTGCTACCCCATCGAGAACCAAAGATGATAATTTCCCAGAAGACGCTGAGACATCAATCCACAGCCACTCGGTCTTACCAGGGTTCAACTGAAGCCTGTTGTTCCCCATCCTGGCCCTCACAGCCCCCAGGCACTGGGACAGGGTGGACACTGCATCACTTACTTCACCAGGGATGGAGATATACAATTCAGTATCATCCGCATACTGATGATACCTCATCCCATGGTGTCGGATGACCTCACCCAGCGGTTTCATGTAGATGTTGAACAGGAGAGGAGAGAGAACCGAACCCTGCGGCACCCCACATGGGAGCGAACAAGGGCTGGATCTCTCCTCCCATATCACCACCGACTGGGAGTGGCCCCGGAGGAAGGAGGTGAACCAGCGCAAAACTACGCCGCCCACCCCCAACTCCCTAAGCCGCCCCAAAAGGATACCATGGTCGATGTTATTGAAAGCCGCTGAGAGATCCAAGAGAGCCAGGATGGATGCACTACCTCCATCCCGCTCCCACCAGAGGTCGTCCGTAAGCGCAACCAATGCAGTCTCCGTCCCATATCCTGGCCTGAAACCTGACTGAAAAGGGTCAAGATAATCCGCTTCATCCAGGGTCCTTTGAAGTTGCAACGCCACCACTTTCTTAACCACTTTTCCCAAAAAGGTAAGATGGGAGACTGGACGAAAGTTGTTCAGGATGGTAGGGTCCAGGGATGGCTTCTTGAGGAGGGGGTCCACCAACGCCTCCTTAAAGGCAGTTGGGACCACCCCCTCCAACAAGGATGTATTAATCATAGCCCGGACCCATCCACCTGTCACCTCCCCGGCCGATTTCACCAGCCAGGAAGGGCAGGGATCTAAATAGCATGTGGTGGGATTAACAATTCGAAGGATCCTGTCCACTTCCTCAGGTCCAACAGGATCAAATTGTCCCCAGATAATAGGGTAAGACCGCTCTCCTGGCATCTCCCCAGACTGCAATCCAGGCATGGAGTCCAACGTAGACTGAATCCGAGCGATTTTATCCTGCAGATGCTCAGAAAATTCCTCCGCATGGCCCTTCAGGTGGGTGGTCGAAACCACCCTACCCAAGAGAGATTGAGTAATCTTAAACAGGGCCGTCGGGCGGCATTCTGCGGATGCAATAAGAGCAGAGAAATATTTACATTTCGCCGCTCTTACCGCCACAAGGTAGGCCTTAATAGCGGCTCTAGATTGTGTTCGGTCGAATTCCGTCTTCGTCTTTCTCCAGCGGCGCTCTAGACGTCTCTTCACCCTCTTCAAGACCCTCAACTCCTCCATAAACCATAGGGAGTGACGGGTCGAATGGGGCTTGAGAGGTCGCATCGGCGCGATCCTGTCCAAGGCATCGGCCACCTCCCTATTCCAGGTTGCGGCCAGTGTCTCCGCTGGACCGTGCAGCAGATCCTCGGGTATTACCCCCAGCTCCCTCTGAAACCTCAATGGGTCCATAAGTCACCGGGGGCGGACCAATCGAATAGGTCCAGCCTCCCTGCTCAGTGGGGTGGCATAAGAGAATCCTAGGGATACCAGGACGTGATCTGACCATGACAACGGGGATAGTTCTAACTTTCCCCTCAGGTCACTTTGCCATTGCTCTGACAAGAAAACCAAATCCGGAGTGAGTCCACTGTCTTGAGTCGGATCCCGAATAATCTGGGACAGGCCCATGGCTGCCATGGTAGCCATGAACTCCCGAGCCGCTTCTGAGGCACGCCCCAAGGACGGCAAGTTAAAATCCCCCAGGACCATAAGCCTGGGGAACTCCACTGCCAACCCCGAGATGGCCTCCAGCAGCTCAGGCAAGGAGGTTGCTACGCAGCAGGGAGGCTGGTACAATAGCAACACTCCCAACTGTTCACGGGTACCCAACTTGAAAAACAGAGTCTCACATCCGGATACTTGTGGAGCAAGGCCCCTGAAAACCACCAAGGATTCTCTGATAACAACTGCCACCCCCCCTCCCCTACCCCGGTCTCTTGGCTGGTGCCACACCCGAAATCCGGCCGGGCACATCTCCGAGAGGGCTACTCCTCCCTCTGGGCCCAGCCAGCTTTCAGTAATACATGCCAGGTCCGCCCCCCTCTCTGTGATTAATTCACTTATGAGAGGGGCTTTGTTATTTACTGACCTGGCGTTGAGTAGCAGCAGCCGGAAGCCGGGGCCCTCAAGGATCCGCTGACCAGAACCTGGGGTTGAACTCGGAGGACCGGAACGCACCACCGGTACTAAACACCGGGGGCGCCTTCCCCGAAGATGGCCTGTCCTCCAGTTCCCATCACAATATCTCCTGCCCGTCACCACCTCGATCGGAATGCCCACATTGTAGTACCCAGAGTTTCCTGATCCGGTCGCCTCCACTCCCGAATCCCTCGAAAACCTGGATCTAGGCCGGGGTCTCTTCCATACACCCATCCTTTCATACTCCATCCTCCTGGGCAGTTGAAGGCTACCAGCACAACCAACCAAAGCTCTCGGCGCTGGTAAGCCCCAACCACCCCTTGCATTCACCCTCCAATCACTCATTATGCCCCCTGTGGCTTCTCTCACTGGTCACAGAGGGGCAAACAGTCACTCCTACCTGCCCTGTCTCTCACTCAGGGTCAGGTACTCTCTCAAACATATACAATCTTGGCCCCCCCACTCGTCACTCTCACTCACGGAGGGGAACCACACTCACCCAAGAGACCCCGCAATTTCCTGCCGCCCTGACACGGGGATGGTTGTCCTTCAGGCCAGCAAGGAGCAACTATTCTTTTCACCACTAAGCAAAGTTTAAAAAAAATTCTCACATACCATTTAATATATTATTTTCTTTAATAGAGCTTTAAAACTAATTTAAAAACTGTTTCTGCTTTTATTATTCATGTGCCATGCGTTTTAACTACAGTTTGTTTGAGAGGTGTTACGTTGTAATTCTTGAGTGTTATAAGCTGTCCTAAGAAAAGTTTGTTTTGAAGGATAGTATATCTTTTCAATTAATTACAAAGCCCTTGTGATCAGAAGGTAGGCCCAACATTCAACATATTTCTTTCCCTCTGCCATTTACCCACATGAGAAACATAAAGGCAAATTAGTTTCCTGAAGAAACGCTCTTCTGTTTTGTCTTGAGGTTTTTTAGGGGGTTTTCTTTGCAACAGTCTCCAGCACTAAATTTCTCATGGGGCTTCAATGTGATAACTTCATAGAGAATCCTGCTTCACCCCAGAGAGTTCCTGAGTCTCACCGAAATGGCTTCATCAGATCTGAAAGTTGTCTAAAACTGATGCACATTGCTAAATGTAGCACTGACCATTCAGCATAGGTTCAAGAAATCCAGTAATATCCTGATGAGGTGCTAACAATGAGTGGAAAAGGAAGCCCTTTCATGGTGGCAAAGTGCAATGTGCAAATGGAATTTAAGTGCCTTGAAAATTGAAAGACACTACAGTGTTTTTACTCAAATATTAAGATGTGGGTTGACATTCACCTCCTTTAAGAACATACCACTTTTTATAAGGCACAATGAGATAATCTTGTTTTGTTTTTTTGCTTAAAGTAATGAGAGTCAATGGTCACATCATCAGAATAACAGTTCAGGCTAAAGTGGGAAATAGAAATGCAAGCAGTATGCAGTATTTGCTGTTTAGAAACACTTCCTGAATATGAGTGATAAAGGACCCAATCCCAAGGAAACTGTACACAGAATAGTGCTGTGCACAGCTAGTTCTGTGTGGCAATTTTAAACAAAAATTCTACAGCAGGAATCAAGTCCCCCTTCTTATCAAGACAGATGGGAATATGTGTCTCAATAAACATTATGCTGAGCGAACTGGAAATGCAATAGACCACATGTGTTTTATAATTAATCTGTATATTGTAAAGACGTACTTCATTTTATATATTACATCACAAACATTCATCTACCCACTTACTGTATGCATTGAGATTCATTCCTTACAAATAGGTTTAACCTTACTAGGTCATTAAAATGCAGGAATAGATTCCTGCCCAAGGAGTGGTACTGAACAAAGCTCATAATAAAATTGCTGCTAAAAATCAGTGATTTGTTTTTAAGGGGCTTTAGTGGGGACACACGGCACAGTTGCTTAAACTTTCACATTCTTGATCACCATGAATCAAGTGAAGAGTTTCCATAGACTTAAAATGTATTACCCTTTTCAGCTATAACATAGACCAATTGTTTTGTGGTGCTTCTCTACCTAGCAAACCAAGCACATAATAAATAGTTCCATGTCTGTCATTGTGGGGTCACCTGCAATTATGCAAAAGCTCATTTTTCTTCCTAAAACGAGGACAATCTCAGTACAGCAAGTTATTCATAAGTTAGTTGTAGCAGACATAATCATGTATTCAGACTTCTGTAGCTGCATTTTTGTTTTGAAAGCAATCTAAGTAATTCTGATATACATATAGTACCATTAAAGATTGTTCAGAGCTTGGGATGTGTGCATATAAGTGGGAAGAACAGAAATGGCATTTACCATTACTAAATGCACTTCTTTATTTTCATTCCTTTCTTAGCTTTCTATCCCAAAAGAGTCTGAGGATGGCCCAACCCATAAATCTTGGGGAGGTGGAGGAGGACAAGGGGAACAGATAGTGATACATATGTGTGATGTCAGCAAAAAGCAAATGCCATGAGTTATCTGTTTGCATTAGATATTGTGATACAAATATGTAATGATGGAACTTGTAAGATGTTGACATTGCACATTTGTGTCATTATTTTGAGGTTATCATGGTTTGTACCAGACAACACTGCCACAAACTATGACTTATTGGGCACAAGAGCCATAAATGCATTCCAAAAGACATACTGACTGCTGTCTGTAGATCATGAGAATCTCCTTCTAGTCCTGTTTTGTGCATCTGTGTGTCCCCACGAAAGCCCCTTAAAAATAAATCACTGATTTTTAGCAGCAAACTAATAAATAAAACTATTACAACTTCTCATTGATTTTCATAGGCAATGAATAAAAACTGACTTATTAAACCTTGAACAACTCAGGGAACAAGGGGAATAAAAGAAACAGGGAGAACCTCTGCATTAAGTTATATCCTCCTCATTTGTTATAGCTGAAATGGGTAATAAAATGTCCCAATGACAGCCTTTTAGCATTTTGGATCATTCTGCTGCTCTGTCTGAAAACTCAGATCTATACTGGTGCTTATTGTACCAGGTGCTCTATGGGGTTTATGTTGTTTTCAGATTTAAGTTTATGTGATCATTAACCTTGCTTTAAAGATTCAGGCTTGACAGTTGTCCACTAAAGTTAAGTAGCCATTGCTGGTGACATGGAGAAATCTTATGGTGAATGCAAAAATGTTATTTTGATGCCATGTTCAATGTTTGACAAAGTCAGAGTCCGTTACTAATCAGGCCGAAGCTTAACACTGTCAAGATGGATCTTCATGTTAGGACATGAATCAGCTTGCTTTTTATTGCTCCAAACTGATATGGAGGAAAAGTAAGAAGCTCTTAAAACAAATCCCAAAGTTCAGCCAAGAAAGTCTTCATGCAGTATCTTAAGGCAGAAATGGGCATCTAGTGGCTCCAGGGTTAATTGCATGCAGCTGTGTGCCTAATTTCAAACACTATGCAAATATCAACTTCAACATTTGGTAGGAACTATCTGTCCCTTCCCTGCAGCCTCTTGTTTGTAAGAGAAAGAAGGGGGTGCCAGAAAAAAACCATGGTGTTCTGAATCCATCCATGGGTTGTTTCAATCCTATCCACCCATCACCTTTTAACAGAATAAAGGTTTTCCCCTGCACAGTCGTGTCTGATTCTAGGGGGCAGTGCTCATCTCCGTTTCTTAGCCAAAGAGCCAGTGCTGTCTGAAGATGCTTCTGCGGTCATGTGGCCGGTATTATGCGCACGGAACACTGTTACCATCCCACCGAAGTGGTACCTATTCATCTACTTGCATTTGCATGCTTTTGAATTGCTAGGTTGGCAAGAGCTGGGGTGAGTGCGGGAGCTCACTCCGTCATGCAGCGCTTTGGCCTCGAACCACCGACCTTCTGATCGACAAGCCTGGCATCTTAACCACTGAGCCATCATGCCACTTTTTAAAAGAATACCTCTGAGAAAAAGTGCCTGGAGAAAAAATGTTCAGTCTTTTTCTAATGTATGTGTCCTCCTATTCCAAGAGTTGGTAGGTTATATAGCAACAATACTGTACATCATTCTTGCTTTAGAGGGACACATAAAATGAGTCTTTCCCTCAAAGTGCTTTCTATATAAATTTGAAGAGAGAATAGAAAGAAAGATGCATGCACATCAACTTTATCTCAGATGGGATTTCAACTAAAAACTTAAGCCAAATAATCTACTGAAAATTTTTGATTAAATTCTATATTTGAGATTACTGAAGAACATTATTATAGGGACCCTTACCTTAAAACAAAGTAATTGAGGCAACTTGTGGAAGGAGGAAAGTTTTCAGGTTATAATGTAGGATCAATGGTTCTATCTTGAAAACAAATAATATTACAAGATAGATGATGATAGATAGATAGATAGATAGATAGATAGATAGATAGATAGATAGATAATTTATGGAAGGGACCAAATAACAAGAACAATGCAAATTCCAAAATAAGAACAAGGAAATAAAAAATAAGGATAAAAGAAAATGGAGTAAAATATCTCAATAATAAAAAGAAGCTAGAAAAAGGTCACAGCTAAATTTAAAAGTTAAAAGATTGATTAATCTTATTCAAGGCATAGGGAAAATAAACAGGATATTTGACCTGTAGTAACAAGAGAATTTAAACTGTCAGTCTCCTAAGGACAATGGAAATTGCATAAAATTTAGCTAAATTGCTGGATACCTCAGGGACCATGCTGGCCAAGAGAAAGTGAGTTTTCTCTTCATCAGGCCAAGCCTAAAAATTTAAAGGGTTATTTATAGAAAGGGCAGTAAAACATGATTGACAAGCTCAATACCCCCATTTGAAAGGGGCATATCTGATCATGTGTTAGCATATTATTGTATCTGCCCTCTGTTAGCCTCAGTAGTGAAGAATTGAATCTTGCCAGGCAGAAAGTCTTTCAGAGTATTCATTGTGTTTGTTAGGTACCAATGATCTTTAGCTAGGGATTCTCACATATTGGGGAAAGGTGGTACCTCCAGTACTTGTGAAGATCAATATCAACAATGTGCTGTTTCAATTCTCATTACCTTCCTTATGCCCTAAAGAGATTAAGTAATGTGATGCTAATTTGAATTGTAATAAAGAATGGGAAACATTCCAAGGTACTTAGAAAATAGAATGAGTAGGGTATCAGACACCAAAGGCTGAGGGATTCTTATTGTTGGAAGGTAAACTTACCAAGGGTTCATTCCGAGCTGGGAATGAAGAAACATGGGCAGTTGCTTGAGCAGAGGTAAAAGTTTATTTCCCAAGAGCATGTACAGAGTATGCTGGTTGGAAGGTGGCCACATTTGTATTTCCTCACTAGCCCCTTTTATAGAGACATAAACCTTTGATGGAAAGGAAGGCGGGAGACCGTGCTTGCCTTTGCTGGATTCACACCTTTTCTCAGTTTCAAGGATGCTTTCTAAGAGTTCTGAATGAGTGTTAATTGAACAAAGGCTAGAGACATTCCTGTGGTTGTGCCCTCTATTGTTTGTGGTTTCTAGTCCCTTTGATTAATTAAGCCCTTGTGGATTCTGTCTGTCGGTTTCAGATTGTTTGATATTCTAAGGGGAGCCCTTTCTTTACTTATGCTTGTTGCCTTTCCGCCTTTCCTGTCCTGATTGGTTTATGGAAGTGGTTTCAGTGGGAAGCGTCTCTCGGCAGGGAAAGGACACGGTTTCAATAAAGGGGAGAAATGGCGGTTTTGAGGAGAAGGAGAAATCGGGGCGTGCTCTTAAATCCTTCTAACATTATATTTGACCATTTTGGCACGTTTTCACCAGTTGTTTAATTGGATCTCTTTCTTACAGTTAGCCCCTTCATGGATCACTGCCTTGTCGTGGCGAAGGGGCTTCGTAACTCAATGAAGTCAGGTCAAGAAGAACAGGTCATGACGGAGAGTTCTGACAAAACGTGGTCCAAAACTGGAGGAGGGAATGGCAAACCACTCCAGTATCCTTGCCAAGAAAACCCATGGACAGTATCAAAAGGCTAAAAGATATGACGCTGGAAGATGAGCCCCTCAGGTCGGAAGGTGTCCAAAATGCTACTGGGGAAGAGCGGAGGGCAATTCCGAGTAGCTCCAGAAAGAGTGAAGAGGCTGGGCCAAAGCTGAAAGGACGCTCAGTTGTGGATGTGTCTGGAAGTGGAAGGAAAGTCCGATGCTGTAAAGAACAATATTGCATAGGAACCTGGAATGTAAGATCTATGAATCAAGGTAAGCTGGATGTGGTCAAACATGAGATGACAAGATTGAACATCGACATCTTGGGAATCAGCGAACTAAAATGGACAGGAATGGGCGAATTTAATTCAGGAGACCATTATATATACTACTGTGGGCAAGAATCCCTTAGAAGAAATGGAGTAGCTCTCATAGTCAATAAAAGAGTGGGAAAGGCAGTACTGGGGTACAACCTCAAAAACGACAGAATGCTTTCAGTTTGAATCCAAGGCAAACCATTCAACATCACAGTGATCCAAGTCTATGACCCAACCACTGATGCCGAAGAAGCTGAAGTTGACCGGTTCCATGAAGATCTACAACACCTTCTAGAACTAACACCAAGAAAAGATGTCCTTTTCATCATAGGGGACAGGAATGCTAAAGTAGGAAGTCAAAAAATAACCAGAATAACAGGCAAGTTCGGCCTCGGAGTACAAAATGAAGCAGGGCAAAGGCTAATAGAGTTTTGTCAAGAGAACAGGCTGGTCATAGCAAACACTCTTTTCCAACAACACAAGAGACGACTCTACACATGGACATCACCAGATGGTCAATACCGAAATCAGATTGATTATATACTTTGCAGCCAAAGATGGAGAAGCTCTATACAATCAGCAAAAACAAGACCTGGAGCTGACTGTGGCTCAGATCATGAGCTTCTTATTGCAAAATTTAGGCTTAAATTGAAGAATGTAGAGAAAACCACTAGACCAATCAGGTATGACCTAAATCATATCCCTTATGAATATACAGTGGAGGTGAGGAATAGATTTAAAGGATTAGACCTGGTAGACAGAGTGCCTGAAGAACTATGGATGGAGGTTCGTCACATTGTACAGGAGGCAGCAACTAAAACCATCCCAAAGAAAAAGAAATGCAAGAAAGCAAAGTGGCTGACTGATGAGGCTTTACAAATAGCTGAGGAAAGAAGGGAAGCAAAAGGCAAGGGAGAAAGGGAAAGATATAAACAACTGAATGCAGAATTCCAGAGAATAGCAAGGAGAGATAAGAAGGCCTTCTTAAATGAACAATGCAAAGAAATCAAGAAAGGAAAACAATAGAATGGGGAAGACTAGAAATCTCTTCAAGAAAATCAGAGATATCAATATATCTCAGAGATATTCAGTATCTAAGTACAGCTGCAAGGATAAAATACGCCCAATACTGGAAACAAGAAAATATTCCAACAAAAGAAGAATGGATTATAAAAGTAATGGATTTAATGCAATCAGACAAATTAACAAATTTAATAAAAGGAAAAGAAATGGGGAAGTATAATGAAACATGGGACCCCTTCATAAAATATATTCAAAAAGAATATAACATTAAATAGAGAACAAATAATAATAATAATAATAATAATAATAATAATAATAATAGTACAAATAAAGAAGGGGCGAAAGGAAAAAAAAAAGAGGTATAAGAAGAGAAAAATGTAACTCAAGTATTTACAAGAATTTTTTTGTTTGTTTGTTGTTATGTGTTATATATGTCCATTGTTATGTGTTATATGTTTGGTTTATGTTTTATGTTAAATGTAATAATAAAAAATTATATCTACAAAAAAAAAAAAAGAAAAAAAGAAAGAAAGATCTTAATATCCCTGATAAATACGATGGTGTGGTCACTGACCTTGAGCCGGACATCCTAGAGAGTGAAGTCAAGTGGGCCTTAGGAAGCATTACTAACAACAAAGCTAGTGGAGAAGAGAGTATCCCAGCTGAGCTATTTAAAATCCTAAAAGATGATGCTGTTAAAGTGCTGCACTCAATATGCCAACAAATTTGGAAAACTCAACAGTGGCCACAGGATTGGAAAAGGTCAGTTTACATTCCAATTCCAAAGAAAGGCAATGCCAAAGAATGTTCAAACTACCGTACAATTGCGCTCATTTCACATGCTAGTAAGGTTATGCTCAAAATCCTACAAGCTAGGCTTCAGCAGTATGTGAACCGAGAACTACCAGAAGTGCAAGCTGGGTTTCGAAAAGGCAGAGGTACTAGAGATCAGATTGCCAACATTCGCTGGATCATGGAAAAAGCAAGAGAGTTCCAGAAAATCATCTACTTCTGCTTCATTGACTACGCTAAAGCCTTTGATTGTGTGGATCACAACAAACTGTGGCAAAGTCTTAAAGAGATGGGAGTACCACACCACCTTACCTGTCTCCTGAGAAACCTGTATGCGGGTCAAGAAGCAACAGTTAGAACCGGACATGGAACAACCGACTGGTTCAAAATTGGGAAAGGAGTACGACAAGGCTGTATATTATCACCCTGCTTATTTAACTTATATGCAGAGTACATCATGAGAAATGCCGGGCTGGATGAATCACAAGCCGGAGTTAAGATTGCCGGGAGAAATATCAACAACCTCAGATATGCAGACGATACCACCCTAATGGCAGAAAGTGAAGAGGAACTAAAGAGCCTCTTGATGAGGGTGAAAGAGGAGAAAATACACATAACTGCAAAAGCTGGCTTGAAACTCAACATTAAAAAAACCCAGATCATGGCATCTGGTCCCATCACTTCCTGGCAAATAGAAGGGGAAGAAATGGAAGCAGTGACAGATTTTATTTTCTTGGGCTCCAAGATCACCGCAGACGGTGACTGCAGCCATGAAATTAAAAGACGCTTGCTCCTTGGGAGGAAAGCTATGGAAAACCTAGACAGCATATTAAAAAGCAGAGACATCATCTTGCTGACAAAGGTCCGTATAGTTAAAGCTATGGTTTTCCCAGTAGTAATGTATGGCTGTGAGAGTTGGACCATAAGGAAGGCTGAGCGACGAAGAATTGATGATTTCGAACTGTGGTGCTGGAGAAGACTCTTGAGAGTCCCTTGGACTGCAAGGAGGTCAAACCAGTCAATCCTAAAGGAAATCAACCCTGACTGCTCATTGGAAGGACAGATGCTGAAGCTGAAGCTCAAATACTTTGGCCACCTAATGCGAAGAGAGGACTCATTGGAAAAGACCCTGATGCTGGGAAAGACTGAAGGCAAAAGGAGAAGGGGACGGCAGAGGATGAGATGGTTAGATAGCATCACCGATGTAATGAACATGAATTTGAGTAAACTCCGAGAGACAGTGGAGGACAGGAAGGCCTGGCGTGCTATGGTCCATGAGGTCACGAAGAGTCGGACACGACTATACGACTGAACAACAACAACAACTTACAGTTAGAGGAGCTTTATAAGTGTTTTTCAACATTCAGCTTGTGAGTGATAATTTATTGTTAATTAACAAGATTAACTAACAACTCATTGGTACCCTTGTTTCAAAATCAAAATTCTATGGCACTTATAAAAACCACAACTTGGGGTTTACAAGGGAAAGCCTCTGCCATTAAACTAGTTTCCTGTATGAAATCACAAGTCTGCAATTTAAACTAGCGTTTGTTGTATGAAATCAGTAGCCTCTGCCCGCAAACCAGTATCTTTTGGGCCCGTCTGATGAGTAAAACTCTGAATCGGAGGAGCAGAGCTAGACAGGTTGTGACCTTGCAGCTCAGGAGCCAGGGGGCTCTTGGGTATCTGCTGATGAGACTCAGAAAGAGCAGGAGGATGAGCCTGAAAACTGGAGCAGTCAGATAACTGACCACCACTTGTTTCAGAAGCACAACAGCACGCTTAGTCACCCAACCTGGAGCCTGAACAGGAAAAGTTGCTCAGCCCTCTGATATGCAGAAAGACCAGGCAAGTAGAACAGAGATGTTCAATGAGGCTTCTCAAGAGAAAAAGTTATGACTCAGCAAAATTGGCAGGCCTGCTCCAGTGCTATGAAAGAAGGTCTTGGGAGTCAAAAATTTGTTGTCAAACAACTGTCCAACTTTGGACCCGACTTCCTGAATGTATGTTGCTTCTGATTCCCTGATTGACCTTTGAACTGGTGCAAGACTTCACTCAACTTTGCTTTCTGGATCTTGGATTTGCCTGCATGGAACTTGACTAATGAAATAAGTTTGTTTGTTTTTCCTGATCCCCTGCACTCCTATATTGTGGTACGATTTATAGCTGCCATAAAGAACAATGATCTAAGTCTGACCTCCTGCAGAAGTCATAGTATTAATAAGAGAGGTGGCACAGGTCACAGCATTAATAACAAAATCAAGAGTTTCTGCTACTCAACCAGTGTTTATATGAAATCTAAAGAATTGCTTTGCTGGTTAAAGTTGACTTGGTTAACTATTTTTAAGAAAAATTTCCCCTCCTTTACCCTTTCTCTGTTCTGGCACCTCATGGCCTACAAAACCACAATTCATTTACTTGCTGGTCTCTCCCCTCTCCTTCATCAACCAACCTAGAGGCAGTACAGGCAATGCTCTTTCCCAGAAATTAAAATTCCCATATCTTCCTTTAATGCTGTTTTTAGTCTGCCATTAGTCCATGCCTGCCCATCCCTGTTATAATCCAAGAAATTTTTGGATGATATTTCTTCTTGGCCAGGCAGAGTGTAATTGGAGGAAAAAGAGATTATGTCTTGGGAAATCTGGCTGGATGCCTATCTTTGTGATTTCTCCAGAGCTTTGTAGTATTGTTCTAACAATAACTCCTTTCAAAGTATCTGACAATCACATTCTAGAAATCCAAATGTCAACATTCAGCATTTAAACCTATCCTGTCTCCACGCATCTTACTTCTTTGAGCAGTAACATATTGTATTTTAAGTGCAGAGAAATGGTGAAGGCACAGATAGAACAGGAACCAGCCTCTTTTAGAAGTTGTCTGTTTACCCATTACTATAGTATGAGAATGCTTATAAGAACAGAGAAAAAAGGGGGAAAAGTTGTAATATCCTTTTATTGTTGTAAAAATGATAGGCATTTCACTTTTATTTAAACTTCACTGTATTCTTGGGTAAAGTTTTTACTAAGAGTGTGATCCATATTACGAAAACAGGAGAGTAATGACATTACTGATGTCCATGCAAGGTAGGTGATTTAGGAAAAAAAGATCACTAGCTAGGTATTATAAGATAATCATTTTATAGAGAGACCTACAAAATGATGATGATGATGATGATGATGATGATGATAGTTGGTCATTAAAGTGATTGCTACTTTATGGTTTTCTATGAGTTGTAGGACTTATTTCCTCTCTTATTTTTTTCTAGAGTGACATATCTTTCTCTGTGTGCAATCTAGAAATTCATCATATCAAATTTCTCAGCTGCCACCAGTCTCCATGTGGCTATTTGTCCTAAAGACAGCTGTAGCTTCCTGCCAAGACTTTTGTCCGCCACAACCATTTTAAGCATCTCTGCAGGAGTATGCAAAAACTCTGATTTTTAAAAGACTTACCACATGTGAAACCTAAATCAGTATTAATACGACAGTAGAAATATTCTCTGAAGGAAAAGGAGTATTTTAAGGGTGCGGTTGTGTGAGATCGGATGAATTTGAATAAAACCTAATTTTAATGGACTATCTTGCGGGACGGGTATCTGTTTTTCAAAAATGTATCTTAAATACAAACTGCATCATCATGGTGGTTTATGCCATTTATACGATGACATCAGCGGACAAATGGCACAAATTATGCTATTTGTGTCAATTTGTCATTTGTATGATGATTTTTATGCAAATGAGGTAAATTGCCACAGAAATTGGGTCTGAATTTCATTGTATTCAGGCCTAGGAAACTGAGGTTTTACTGTAGATGAGAAATATGAGATCTTAGCAGAAAAGACAGATAGCAACATTGACAGAGCAAAGCATGTAGTTTCTAGGAAACTGTGTCTAAAATACATTTATTTAAATATTCTAGCATTCTTCTGTTAGGGAGGAATCTCTCAAAATAGAGAATATTTTCTTTCCAGCTCTTTAGTTTCTAGCATTTAAATGCTTTTCCTTTGACCACTAGACCTTTATGTACATTGATGGCTTTAGCAAGGAACACCTTATAAATGACGTTATCTTCTATGAATATGTTAATGCTTACATCAATTAATAATTTTTAAACTTCCACAATGTTCCCAAGTGTGTCCAGAAGGTCAGCCAGGGACATCAAACACAATGGGGGTACTAATATCAAGGGTAATGTAGCTAGCTGCAAACAACATAAAGATCAACATGGAGAAGATGAAATGCTTTGAGTGGATGGAAAGATAGAATATAAATCATGTAAATTAATAAAATCAAGCGGAAAAACTAAGATGACACTAGCAGGCAGATTAGTTTTGAAGGGCTGTATGTATTCTTTCTCGTGATAAAATTATCTTATTTGTACAAACTGATGGTGTAGGGGTGGATAAGCAAAGAATACAGTAAGCCATGTCTTCAGATGGACAAAAGTTTATATTATGCAGGTTGTAATAGATACAGGGGGTCCTTGGTAGAGAATTTGCAGAATGTTTTTAGTCGATAAAACTTCAAATACACAACCTTTCTTCTATTTTTGTTCTTTAGGTTCTTTTGTTCTTTCTTAGACCATGATGAAAACATGCTCAAAAACCTGAAAACTTGCTCAGAAAAGAAACAAGTGTGGAGTCAAATTATCAATTGGGAATAGGTATTTTGTGGATGCAGTTCTTCAAATCATAGCTTGGGTGTATGTGTTTTAAGTGAATCTGAGGAGCCTTCTATTATAATAGGAGTACATATATTGATTTTTTTAAAAAAAATAAAGATGATTCTGTCTGGAATTAAAGAAGACACAAGGCAAAATGCAGATATATGAAATAGAAGCTCTTAGGCTGAGCCCATTCTTGGATCTATGGTGGGTTCAGTAAATTACCTGGCATTGCTAACTTCCTGAGATTGTAAAACAGGAAGGTAACTGAATTCCTGGCAGGTGTATTTAAGTGTATTGTTAGGATGGCCTCCCTCCCTCCCTCTTTTTTTGTCATACTGTGCAGTATTTCCACAATCTCTAGCTAGATGCAGCTGAAACTCTGGTAGACTTTTGAAACAGCATCCCAGTGCAAATGGTCAAGCTATGAAGAACCCTTCCATACAACTGCTATAACATCACAGCACTTCTTTGGTGTTTCAGGAATTTGAAAACAAAATTGGTCACTATACCAAAAGTAGTGGGGCTGAGAGTTTCAATCAGTTCTTCCCCTTTAAGATGATGATGATGATGATGATGATGATGATGATGATGATGATGATGATGATGAATTAAACTTGTATGCTGCCTAGCTCTCAATAAGTTTTGGTGGTTCATAACAATCAAAGAAATTGCAATAAAATGTAAAAAAAAATGTAAAAAAGAAGCTGCTACAGAGAATACATGCTGACAGGGTCCTGAGAGATGACATTTTTTAATTGAAGAACCCTGAGCACACCAACCCTGCAAGATCAAATTGGCCAGCAGATGTTATGGGAGACAGGCAGTTGCTCAAGTACCCAGCCCCTATGTCTTGTAGGGTTTTATAGGTAACAACCAGCACCTTGAATAGCGCCCAGAAGCAAAGTGGCAACCAGTGCAGTTCATGATCATTTGGAGGGATTTGCCAGAAAATCATAGTAGTATTATTTGCTGGGTTACGTCAAAAATACTGTGCAGTAATCTTGGAGGGAGGAAGAATGAAGCTCTAGAATTGCATTCAGGCTATGTCTTGTTTAACCTGCCCTCTGCTTTAACAAAATGAGGAAATTATTCAGAATTTCATCCTAATCTGTAATACTTAGATCACGTAAACAGTTTGGTCTAATGGTTAAGGCACCAGGCTAAAAACCAGGAGACTGTGAGTTCTAGTTCTGCCTTAGGCATGAAAGCTGGCTGGGTGACCTTGGGCCAGTCACTCTCTCTCAGCCCAACTCACCTCACAGGGGTGTTGTTGTGGGGAAAATAGAAGGAGGAAGGAGGAAG
Organism: Charina bottae; assembly: GCA_023362775.1. Taxonomy (NCBI): domain Eukaryota; kingdom Metazoa; phylum Chordata; class Lepidosauria; order Squamata; family Charinaidae; genus Charina; species Charina bottae. The sequence continues at coordinate 4,800,340 of JALMGJ010000016.1, forward strand.
GAGTATTAGGTATGTTCCCTATTGAGTTATTTATAGAAAAAATAAAGGTGGGATAAAAAAATCTAAAAAAAGAAAGGTGATGTTATGTTCATTTCTCAACATATATCTAAATATACTCCACAACAATGATTCATGAAATTGTGGTGTAATGGAAATGCTGGTTTGATTAGTGTCGATGAAGGTTCTCAGTCATCCAGGTGGAACAGTCTGTAGTTAACAATCATGTCAGCTGGATTTCTATTTTCTCAGTGGAAACGTTTCGCTCCTTATCCAAGGAGCTTCTTCAGTCTGTGCAAAGTTAGTAAGGGAATCCTTAAATATGTTTCTAGGTGGCTGTGTGAACTTGCACCTGGGTCATGGTTATTTTGAGATGTTATTTCTAAGTCCCTTTATCATCTAAAGGAGGATCGTTAAGATTACCATGCTGCTGTTGAGCTTGCGAAATGGTCTTAATCTTCCTAGGCACAGAAGACAAAGCAGGAAGGAAAATAGGGGAAAGATTGTGCCTGAGGCCCCCACCTCTATTCAAGGAAGGATTTTCCAAGTTGGCATAAATGGATTCCTTGACCCCTCTCTCAAACCACCTATCTTCTCTGTCTAAAATGTGAACATTAATGTCCTCAAATGAGTGTCCTTTTTCCTTTAGATGAAGATAAACTGCTGACTCTGGTCCTGTGGTGTTACTTCTCCTGTGTTGGGCCATCCTCCTGTACAAAGGTTGTTTGGTTTCTCCAATGTAGAGTTCAGAGCACTCCTCACTGCACTGGATTGCATAAACTACATTGCTTTTCTTGTGTTTTGGAGTTTGATCTTTGGGGTGTACAAGCCTCTGTCTCAGTGTGTTGGTGGGCTTGAAATATACAGGTATGTGGTGTTTGCCAAATATCCTTTTTATCTTTTCAGACACGCCAGCCATGTAAGGAATGACCAGGTTCTTCCGTTTACTCTGAGTCTCAGCCCTATCTGTCGCTGTTTTAGGTCTGGTAGATTTAGATTTGGTGAAGCCCCAATTTGGATATCCACAGGCCTTCAGGGCTGTTCTCAGGTGCTGATTTTCATTCTTTTTGGAATCCATGGAGGTGGGGATGGTTTCTGCTCTGTGTGACAATGTCCTGATGACTCCTAGTTTGTGCTGCAGTGGATGGTGGGAGTCAAACATCAGATATTGATCTGTGTGTGTGGGTTTCCTGTAGATCCCTATTTCTAGCTTGCCACCGGTCCCAATGAGGACTTCACAGTCTAGAAATGCCAGTCTGTTGTCCTTGGTGTCTTCTCTGGTGAACCTAATGTTGGCATCTATAGTGTTTATATGGTCCGTGAAGGCCTGTACTTCCTGGGTCTTGATTTTGACCCAGGTGTCATCCACATACCTAAACCAGTGGGTGGGCACCGTTCCCTGGAATGTGTTGAGTGCTTTCTTCTCCACTTCTTCCATGTATAAATTGGCCACAATGGGTGACACAGGAGAACCCATGGCACAGCCGTGTTTTTGTCTGTAAAAGTCACCTCTGTATGAGAAATAAGTGGTGTTAAGACACAGGTCCAGAAGATGGCAGATCTGGTTTGGGTTGAGATGGCTTCTCCTTTCAAGGGTGCTGTCCTCTTCTAGTCTCTTCCTGATAGCGGATAGAGCATGAGTGGTGGGGATGCTGGTGAAAAGGGAGGACACATCATCTTTGCTGAGGGCATTTGCTGTCCAGTGCTCAACCTCCTCCCCCCAACCATACCGTCCAAGAGAGGAGAGCCCTGACAGCCCTCAGCAAAGATGAAACCATCACCATTTTACCTGCTGACAAAGGAAGATGTACAGTGGTTCTAAACACTGCAGACTACCACAATAAAATTACCTCACTTTTGGAGGATCACCATACATATGAAAAACTGAAAAGAGACCCCACCAACAATTACAAGAAAAAGGTAATAGACAGTTTGAAACAATTGGACCATGATGGCTCCATCGATAGGATTACCTACCACTGTCTCTATCCTGGAGAAGCCATCCCCTGCATCTACGGACTTCCTAAGATCCACAAGGAAGGAACACCCCTCCGACCAATAGTCAGCAGCATTAATTTGGTAACATACAACATTGCCAAACACCTCTTTACCATACTAGCACCTCTAGTTGGATACTCTGAACACCACATCCATAATTCGGAAGAATTTGTTTCAAAAGCAAAGATCCTGAAACTGGATACAGATGAAACTATGGTCTCCTTCGATGTGTCCTCCCTTTTCACCAGCATCCCCACCACTCATGCTCTATCCGCTGTCAGGAAGAGACTAGAAGAGGACAGCACCCTTGAAAGGGGAAACCATCTCAACCCAAACCAGATCTGCCATCTTCTGGACCTGTGTCTTAACACCACTTATTTCTCATACAGAGGTGACTTTTACAGACAAAAACACGGCTGTGCCATGGGTTCTCCTGTGTCACCCATTGTGGCCAATTTATACATGGAAGAAGTGGAGAAGAAAGCACTCAACACATTCCAGGGAACGGTGCCCACCCACTGGTTTAGGTATGTGGATGACACCTGGGTCAAAATCAAGACCCAGGAAGTACAGGCCTTCACGGACCATATAAACACTATAGATGCCAACATTAGGTTCACCAGAGAAGACACCAAGGACAACAGACTGGCATTTCTAGACTGTGAAGTCCTCATTGGGACCGGTGGCAAGCTAGAAATAGGGATCTACAGGAAACCCACACACACAGATCAATATCTGATGTTTGACTCCCACCATCCACTGCAGCACAAACTAGGAGTCATCAGGACATTGTTACACAGAGCAGAAACCATCCCCACCTCCATGGATTCCAAAAAGAATGAAAATCAGCACCTGAGAACAGCTCTGAAGGCCTGTGGATATCCAAACTGGGCCTTCACTAAATCTACCAGACCTAAAACAGCGACAGATAGGGCTGAGACTCAGAGTAAACGGAAGAACCTGGTCATTCCTTACATGGCTGGCGTGTCTGAAAAGATAAAAAGGATATTTGGCAAACACCACATACCTGTATATTTCAAGCCCACCAACACACTGAGACAGAGGCTTGTACACCCCAAAGATCAAACTCCAAAACACAAGAAAAGCAATGTAGTTTATGCAATCCAGTGCAGTGAGGAGTGCTCTGAACTCTACATTGGAGAAACCAAACAACCTTTGTACAGGAGGATGGCCCAACACAGGAGAAGTAACACCACAGGACCAGAGTCAGCAGTTTATCTTCATCTAAAGGAAAAAGGACACTCATTTGAGGACATTAATGTTCACATTTTAGACAGAGAAGATAGGTGGTTTGAGAGAGGGGTCAAGGAATCCATTTATGCCAACTTGGAAAATCCTTCCTTGAATAGAGGTGGGGGCCTCAGGCACAATCTTTCCCCCATTTTCCTTCCTGCTTTGTCTTCTGTGCCTAGGAAGATTAAGACCATTTCGCAAGCTCAACAGCAGCATGGTAATCTTAACGATCCTCCTTTAGATGATAAAGGGACTTAGAAATAACATCTCAAAATAACCATGACCTAGCCCCAGGTGCAAGTTCACACAGCCACCTAGAAACATATTTAAGGATTCCCTTACTAACTTTGTTCAGACTGAAGAAGCTCCTTGGATAAGGAGCGAAACGTTTCCACTGAGAAAATAGAAATCCAGTTGACATGATTCAAGCTGCAGACTGGTTTGATTAGTGTTTTCTTAAAGTTTAAAATAAGCATGTATGAGGGAAATGTATCCAGACTGATATGAAGGAGGGTGGGTGTTTTTAACATTCTGTAATGATGATAAAACTCCAGTATGCCTAGATTTTCTTTCCTGGGATACAGAAGAAAGGACATTATCTGCTGAGTTATGAACATCTGTTTGATTTTGTGAAAGCGAAATGTTATTCCTGTATTATACTGTACAAGAAAAAATAAGCATATATAAAGGAGTCCCTCCTTTAGGGGGAGATGGGTGGTGATAGAAATTTGATAAATAAAAAATAAAAATAAAAATATATTATTATATTCTTTATGACTTTGAGACAATATCCATATGATTCCCTACAAATTTTCAGGCAAGGTCACTGTTAGATTTTAATTCAGGTCAAGATTATGATAAATTATGATAAGCTGTGCAAGCTTAAAAAAAATAATTTGGAAAAAATGCTTCAGAAGCATTTCTGTGAGCATAGCACCTGCATTAAAGCACTTCATTGTTTATCATGTTTTCACTTCAGCCTTGAAAAATGATGCCACTCCTTTAAGAAATGCATTTGCTGCTTAAAGCAGGGCACCTGAGCCCTCTGGGTTTTGCACTGCAATGGTACTCAGTTCCAGCACACCTGTGGTTCTTTTTCTTCTCTGTCTGCTGCAGGCATCTCCTGATTCCTTTGGGATTGTCTGGGCTTCTCTGCTCAGAACTTCAAAGGATTCCTTCCAAATGTAGTGCCTTGACCACTAAATGGCCAATGCAATTCAGTGATGCCCATATTTAACTTATAAAATGATGAGTGAACTGTCAGTAACCAACTTAGAAAGTGCTTGGGAGTCATTGTAGACAGTTCAATGAAATCATGAACACAGTGTACAGTATCTGTAAAGAAGACAAAGCCATGCAAGGGGTCATTAGGAAAGAGAGACAGACAATAAATCAGTGGATATTATAATGCCCTTATACAAATCTATGGCTTGGTCATATGTCAATAGTGTGTATAGTTCTGTCAATCACTTCTCAAGAGGGACATTATGGATCTGGAGAAAGTATAGAAGAAGGCAACTAAAATGCTCAGGAGGCTTGAACACTTTCTGTATGAGGACATGATGCAACAGCTGGAGCTGTTTAGCATAGACAAAATTATGCATGGTATAGAAATATGAATGAGAAGTTGTTTCTTTCTCCCACAATACTAGATAATACTACCCAGTGAAACTGATCCATAGAAGATGTACAACTGATAAGAGGAAATATTTCTTCGCCCAGCATGTAATCAGCCTGCCTATATGCTGCCACTGTTGTTGACTGCTACTAGTTTAGAAAGCTTCAAAAGGGGAGTAGATGAATTCCTAAAGGACAAGTCTATCAGTTCTACAAGCCTCAGTGCCTGGGGGCTGCCTATAAAGCCTGGGGAAATCCATATCTATATAGTAGGTGTATGGAAGGAACGATGGGAGAGGAGGACTGGTTTGATCCCCTATTTGTGTTCTTCCTTGATCATCTGGTTGGACATTGTGTGAGAAGAAATGCTGACAAGATGAGCCTAGGCCTGATTTATCAGGGCTATTCTCATATTAAGTAGCAATTTAAAAAATAATAATCCAAAGGCATCTACTTGAAACCAAAACAGAAACCATTGATGGAATGAAGTCCCCTTCCCCTGAAGATGACTCTGTAAGAGACAGAGCATAGAGAATGCAGTGGATAATGTAACAAGGGAACTCTGCTTTGTTTGATTGGAAACATGAAATGCTCACACGAAATAGAATGAGGACTGAATATTTAACCAAGCAGAATAGTTATTAATCCAGAAATACAAATGTGTAATGTATTGACTATGGGAAAAATGTGCTAAAATACTTTACAGTTGTATTAGGATCACTGGGAATCAGAGCTTTCCAAACTGTGTGTCGGGACACGTTAGTGTGTCGGCTGCAGTGTCTGGGTGTGTCGTGGCTCCTGCCGCCTCCAAACCTTGCCAGGATTCCACCCAGGTCCTAGTGCCTGCCTTGTGCCTTGCTGCCTCCAAACCTGCCCTGCCAGGATTCTGCGCAGGTCCTAGTGCCTGCCTTGTGCCTTGTTGCCTCCAAACCTGCTGTGATTCCACGCAGGTCCTAGTGCCTGCCTTGTGCCCTGCTGTAAGAGTGTGTCACGAAATGATGCCCTGCTGTAAGAGTGTGTCGCAAAATGATGCCCTGCTGTAAGAGTGTGTCGCGAAGTGATGCATGTCTAAAAAGTGTGTCCCCAACATGAAAAGTTTGGAAAGCTCTGCTGGGAATGATGCAGTTAAAACCATTCCACTTAAAAATTCAACCCTATTCCTTTTACTGTACCTTAGAGATGTAGAAGTCTTCACATCATCAGTGATTTTTTACGAAGAAATATCTAGATGTACAGGCAGTGGTATTCCTTCATTTGGAAAATCTACAAGAACTGTAGATAATCTGAAGGAAAGTGAATTTAAATGTTTTTGCACACATTTGAAGAATCCAGGAACTTCAAAACTATTTGAACATCTTTATAGGCTTCAATCAGGGTCAGTTGATATATATATTCATGTGGCTTCCTGAAAGCTACCGCATAGATATTTGTGGGAAGTCTTACTTGAATTCAACATGAAATTAATTCAAATAGAAGAAAAAATGCATAGGAGACTGCTCTTTAAAAAGCTAATTAAACCTTATATAACACATATTAAAAAGGGGTCAAATCAGTTAATTGTAAAAGTGACCTCCAAGTGGACAGAAAGCAGTAGAATTGCTAATGAATTTACTGCTGTGCGAAACATCTATCACTGCTGATGGGAAACACCTATGAAATGAGGGGAGATTACAATAATAATTAGTTATATTTCTCAGACAGTTTGGTGTAATGGCTAAGGCATCAGGCTAAAAACCGGGAGACCGTGAGTTCTAGTCACGCCTTAGGCACAAAGCCAGCTCGATGACCTTGGGCCAATCACTCTCTCTCAGCCCTAGGAAGGAGGCAATGGCAATCCACTTCTGAAATCTTGCCAAGAAAACTGCAGGGACTTGTCGAGGCAGTCACCAAGAGTCAACACTGACTCAAAGGCACCAAATAAAAAAGAAATAATATTTCTCAAATGGACACCTTTAAAAATCCATTGGATCTCATCCAAAAAGCAGTTTGAAGTGAATATCAGTACTTTGGATGGGCTAATGCTCCTCCTGAAAGAACAGGTCCATAGGGTATCCACCTTGATTCCCAGCTATCCTAGCATTCACAAGGAATGTGTTTGGCAGTCAGATCTGGCAAGAGTGATTATGCTTTATTTATCTCCTGACTTGCTTCCCTCAGGATGTAAATTGTAACTGATGCAAAGTGTGGCACTTTTTCCTTGAAGTGGACAGAAGAAAAACTTCTGCCATTTTAATTTAGCAATTTAGCTCATATTTCACCCAAAAGGCAGAATAGTCTGAAGCTGTTAAACAGATTGAATAAGATGAAAGGGATCAAAATAATGTGAAATATTAAGGAAGCCCTATCCTGCTGCTTGAACTTTTAAATATAATGTTTGTGCATTAATTCTTTATCTTTTTTCCTACAGAATTTAGGGACAGTAGTAAATTATTTCCAGTCGTTTCTGGAGGAATCATAGGAATTGTTTGAAATTTAATGGCTTGTTGTATCTTAAAACTAATATTAATTAATGTTATGACCTCTAGTTTTTCTAATGTAAAACTCAAAGATTCCAAGGAGAGTGTAAATAGCAGGGGAGACAATGGATACTAAATTTCATTAGACCCTTTGATTAATTCTAATCCTAGGAAATGATTTAGAATATAATTTATTTATTAAGAAAAGATGACCCCATTTGATACTCTTGTAGGGTTCTAATTAAAAATGCCCTTTAATTAGCTAACACAATTAAATGCTATATATACATCAAGAGAAGAAAAGAGCCAATGGGTTTTTGGTGGTTTTACTGGGATGTATTAGATTTAATAGCCTCCTGATAGGATCTGAAATATTTCTGCCCTTCACAAAATCAATCTGATCTTAATGTGAAATAAATTATTTGAGTTGTGTTGCTAATACAATGTAAATACTTTCATATCTTGATTTAAAGATGAAGTGGATCTATAGTTTGATACTTTCATTCTATCACTGCCTGGTTTAGGCAGAACAGAAATTTGAGAATATAGCCATGGACTCAAATAGGATCTCTTTCTCTTATACTACTGAAAATAATTACTAATTGAGGAATCAATGTATCTTTAAAAAATATAGAATGGACTGAGGAAAACATCAGGACCTTTGGTTTTATTTAATTTTAATCTTGGGTTTACATCCTCTACTTCATCTTGGTGTATTTCTTTGGTAAATAATGTCCTACAGCTGTGGTGTTAACATAATTATTCAAGGAGTCCTCAGTCATTAACTTAGCAGAATACACACTTTAGTAATAATCAAGAGATAACTTATTAATTTTAGAAGGTCATCTGTACTTGATTTATCATTTTTACATAATGCTATTGTTCAAGATTTAATTTGTTTCCTTTTAATCAAAGAGGATAATATTTTGAATATTTATTATTAAATTAATAATTAGATTGTTTCAAATATAACCAGATTGTCTTTGCAATTTTGGTCAAGTTCTAAAAGTTCTTTCCTCTTTCCTTTTATTTGTTAATCACTTATATATTCCTCTTACAGTTTTTCCTTTTGTGGTTCTCTTTAAGATGTTCAATTTCTTCCACAAATTTCTGTTTTCTTCTCCAATCTAATGGTTTTCTAATATTTGGCTTCAGAATTTACAGCTCTTCTTAAAACACATTTCAGTATATCCCGAATCATATGAGTGAGACTGCCCTGGTGGGAATTTGTTATGAAATATTCTTATATTAGAGAACAGATATTTTCAGTGGAAGACTGTTTAGTAAAAGTAGCAAAATCTGGAAACCATTTAAATAAAGTTGGTAAAAAACTGAAAAAAGGTTAAAATCATAATACTGGTGCATAGACTGAAAATCCAACAGAATCAATTCTAGATGAATTAAGAATTGGGGGTCAGATTTATGAAAGCAGCATTGCAGTACAAGGCCTGCACCTTTCCGCATGCATCACATCTCATGCATACTCAAAAGGGTGGAACCTGTTGTGTGATGCCACAACACTGTTTTTGTCATTTGGTCATTCTGACAAAAGCAGGGAGAATCTGTGGACACTATTGTCTTTGTGGTAGTTGAACGATAAGTTGTTGTTGTTGTTCAGTTGTTTAGTCGTGTCCGACTCTTCATGTGTTTAAATAGGAGAGGCAAAAAAGGATGTAGTGTCCCTAAGAAAAGTCTCAGCTGCAAAATTATGGAATATTCCTCAAGGAAGAGAAAGCGACAACAGTGTGCATGTTCCTTTTGAGAGTAAATGCTGAGCTCTATAACAAACCAAATAACCTTGTTTAAAAATAAGACAGGTTTTGTTTGGGGGAAAAAGCTCAGCCAGAAAAATTGTACTCCCATTATTTGTTAGAACAATTATATCCATTATTAATTCAGTCCCCTGGACATGTTAGTGAATATATTTTGCTCCAGGCATGTGTTAAATTAAGTGAAAATTAATCTATGGTTTCTCTGAAAGTGCCCCCCACTGCTTCAACGGTTATTATTATTAAGAATAATTTATACAGTCTCATTAAAGTATAGGTACCAGAAGCAAATAAGACAGATTTCTGCTCCAAAGAGTATGTAGTTTAAATTTCAGTGGTGGGTTAGGACCAAGGGAAGCACGAGAAAGGGAAAGAGAATTCAGCATAACGAATACTGGGAGAAACAAGAGGAATGGGAGAAATACTTGGAGAAACAAGAAGCGCAGGAGAAATAAGAGTTACAAATAATTCATGTGAAGAAAATGTTTGAGATGTGGATTGGACTAAACCATACCATAGTTTATTTGGTTTTCATTTAAGAAACCTACCACTGTCATATGTAAATCATGAGTAATGCAGTAGTCTATTGTGAAAACCCAGGCAGTTTGGAAACCAGCAAATTTGGAAAACACAAGAATGGCCATCAGATTGGAAAAAAATCAACTTATATCCCCATACCAAAATAGGGAAACACTAAAGAATGTTCAAACTACCGAACAGTGGCACTTATTACACATGCCAGTAAGGTAATGCTCAAGATCCTGCAAGGTAGACTCCAGGAATTCATGGAGCGAGAATTGCCAGATGTATAAGCTGGCTTTAGAAAAGGCAGAGGAACTAGTCTGTAGCTTGAATCATGTCAACTGGATTTCTATTTTCTCACTGGAAACGTTTCGCTCCTTATGCAAGGAGCTTCTTCAGTCTGAGCAAAGAAGAAAGCACTCAACACATTCCAGGGAACGGTGCCCACCCACTGGTTTAGGTATGTGGATGACACCTGGGTCAAAATCAAGGCCCAGGAAGTACAGGCCTTCACGGACCATATAAACACTATAGATGCCAACATTAGCTTCACCAGAGAAGACACCAAGGACAACAGACTGGCATTCCTAGACTGTGAAGTCCTCATTGGGACTGGTGGCAAGCTAGAAATAGGGATCTACAGGAAACCCACACACACAGATCAATATCTGATGTTTGACTCCCACCATCCACTGCAGCACAAACTAGGAGTCATCAGGACATTGTCACACAGAGCAGAAACCATCCCCACCTCCATGGATTCCAAAAAGAATGAAAATCAGCACCTGAGAACAGCCCTGAAGGCCTGTGGATATCCAAATTGGGGCTTCACCAAATCTAAATCTACCAGACCTAAAACAGCGACAGATAGGGCTGAGACTCAGAGTAAACGAAAGAACCTGGTCATTCCCTACATGGCTGGCGTGTCTGAAAAGATAAAACGGATATTTGGCAAACACCACATACCTGTATATTTCAAACCCACCAACACACTGAGACAGAGGCTTGTACACCCCAAAAATCAAACTCCAAAGCACAAGAAAAGCAATGTAGTTTATGCAATCCAGTGCAGTGAGGAGTGCTCTGAACTCTACATTGGAGAAACCAAACAACTTTTGTACAGGAGGATGGCCCAACACAGGAGAAGTAACACCACAGGACCAGAGTCAGCAGTTTATCTTCATCTAAAGGAAAAGGGACACTCATTTGAGGACATTAATGTTCACATTTTAGACAGAGAAGATAGGTGGTTTGAGAGAGGGGTCAAGGAATCCATTTATGCCAACTTGGAAAATCCTTCCTTGAATAGAGGTGGGGGCCTCAGACACAATCTTCCCCCCATCTTCCTCCCTGCTTTGTCTTCTGTGCCTAGGAAGATTAAGACCATTTCACAAGCTCAACAGCAGCATGGTGATCTTAACGATCCTCCTTTAGATGATAAAAGGACTTAAAATAACATCTCAATATAACCATGACCTAGCCCCAGGTGTAAGGTCACACAGCTACCTAGAAACATATTTAGGATTCCCTTACCAACTTTGCTCAGACTGAAGAAGCTCCTTGGATAAGGAGCGAAACGTTTCCACTGAGAAAATAGAAATCCAGTTGACATGATTCAAGCTACAGACAATTCCACCTGGATGACTGAGCACCTTCATAGACGCAGAGGAACTAGAGACCAAATTGCTAATATCCGCTGGATAATAGAGAAAGCCAGGGAGTTTCAGAAAAACATCTATTTCTTTTTTATTGACTATTCTAAAGCCTTTGACTGTGTGGATCATAACAAATTGTGGCAAGTTCTTGGTGGTATGGGGATACCAAGTAATCTTGTCTGCCTCCTGAGGAATCTGTATAACGACCAAGTAGCAATGGTAAGAACAGACCACAGAACAACGGACTGGTTTAAGATTGGGAAAGGAGTACGGCAGGGTTGTATACTCTCATGCTACCTATTCAACTTGTATGCAGAACACATCATGCGACGTGCTGGGCTTGATGAATCGAAGGCTGGAGTTAAAATCTTGATTTTGATTGATAACTGGCAAATAGAGGGATAAAACATGGAGGCAGTGACAGACTTTGTATTTCTAGGTGCAAAGATTACTGCAGACTCTGACTGCAGCCAGGAAATCAGAAGACGTTTACTTCTTGGGAGGAGAGCAATGACAAATGTCGATAAAATAGTTAAGAGCAGAGACATCACACTGACAACAAATGTCCACATAGTTAAAGCAATGGTATTCCCTGTAGTAACCTATGGCTGTGAGAGCTGGACCATAAGGAAGGCTGAGCGAAGGAAGATAGATGCTTTTGAACTGTGGTGTTGGAGGAAAATTCTGAAAGTGCCTTGGACCGCAAGAAGATCAAACCAGTCCATACTCCAGGAAATCAAGCCAGACTGCTCACTTGAGGGAATGATATTAAAGGCAAAACTGAAGTACTTTGGCCACATAATGAGAAGACAGGATACCCTGGAGAAGAAGCTGATGCTAGGGAAAGTGGAAGGCAAAAGGAAGAGGGGCCGACCAAGGGCAAGATGGATGGATGATATTCTGGATGTGACGGACTCAACCTTGGGGGAGGGGGAGGTGGCAACGGCCAACAGGAAGCTCTGGCGTGGGCTGGTTCATGAAGTCACGAAGAGTCGGAAGCAACTGAATGAATAAACAACAAAAAACAAGGCAGTTTGGGCTTATTTAAGAAAACATGGCTTTGGGTGACATGTGAACCCAACCAGAGTATTATTTGATGCTGCCTAATGAGATATCCCTAATGTGTAATGTGTAATGTGTAATTGTGTGTGTGTGTGTGTGTGTGTGTGTGTGTATAATGAGATATGCCTAACGAGATATGCCTAATGAGATATGTGAAAAGCCAGTTTGGTGTAATGGTTAAGGCATCAGGCTAGAAACCAGGAGACCATGAATTCTAGTCCCACCTTGGGCACAAAGCAAGCTGGGTGACCTTCGGCCAGTCACTTTCCCTCAGCCCTAGGAAGAAAGCAAGGGCAAACCACTTCTGAAAAACCTAGCCAAGAAAACTGCAAGGACTTGTCCAGGCAGTCTCCTAGAATTGGGCATGATTAAATGGATTTTTTTTAAAAAGGGAGAGATATGTATCTCAGCTGGATGGGTCATTTTTTTGCATCCTGTTCAGCTGCTCTTCAGAAGCAACTTCTGGATTAGTTTTGTCTGGAATGTTTGGGGCTGTTAAATCAGAGCTACTATGTAGCCAGTTTGATCAGGTTCTTAGGAACCGGTTAATCCCCCCCTCCACAAAAAATACTATTGATACATTTCTCATGGATTGAGTACCAATTCATTCATTTACTTTAGTTACAATGTGGCTTAAGGTTATATTTATTTATTTTAATGTTTGGTCTTTGTTTGGGTTTTCATGATGTTAAAGTTGTTCCGTTGATATTTTGCATTTGCTTTAGTGCCATAAGCCATTTTGATTGTCAACTGGAAATTCAGGATATAAATCCAACAAATAGATAAATAAATCAATAACATGTATATGAGCCTTCAGTCTTCCACTCCATTATCCATCCATCCATCCATCCATCCATCCATCCATCCATCCATCCATCCAATTTGTAGTCTTCCTGCCTTCCATGGATGTCTGCAGGCTCCTACTGCTTTCATCAAAACGCTGAAAGCAGGGTTGCACTGTCGTGCTGCACGCTCTTCCCCTTTTGGATATGTTTGTGACATTTTGACACATATGCAAAATGGGCAGGATGTGCAGCACAATGGCACATCTCTGCTTTCATCAGGCAAACCCATTTGGCGCCCCCCCTCCCATGCAGACATCACTGCTACTTTCCCAGAAACTAGTCTGCAAAGTGGGAATGATGTATAATAGGGCAAGGGCAAGGGCAAGGGCAAGGGCAAGGGCAAGGGCAAGGGCAAGGGCAAGGGCAAGGGCAAGGGCAAGGGCAAGGGCAAAGCACTCTCAGCGTCCTTCATTATCTTGCAACAATAAAGTAAAGCTGAAACACCATTGAATGATGGTGAGCATTCTTATGAGCATCTGCAGCTAACAACAACTCAGAGAAACAGATGTCTCTTTCACAAGGGATGAAAAGTTTGGGGAAATGGGAAGACAGATTTTAGCAGAGGATTAATTTAAATGAATTCCTTGTACCTGCATGTGCAGGGTTAGCATACCAGTGTGAATGCATCTGGGCTTTTTTATGCATTTGGTGCACTTTTCAACCCAGCATCTTCTTCGGCAGGAGACACCAGTGTGGTAACCGGGCTCCCATTTAGAAGCTGTTGTAGCCCATCTGTCAAGTAAGGAGAGAAAGAGAGTATCAAGGAGACTATTAAGCTCGAGCCCTGTGCACTTTTATATGCAGCTTAGAATGAAGAGATGATCTAGTGGGGTTTGCATGGATCAAACTCAATCTAAATATGCAAAATGTATTTGAAAAGACCGTCCCTGTAGCTAGAAGCTATTTTTAAAAAACCAGGCCAGTGGCTCGACTTTTAGAACAGCTTGATGGATGTTTATTGGCCAAACTGAGTAAAGTAGTTACTCAGTGGAAGGTGGAATAGGGAAGCTGCTTGCTCGATACCCTATGCAGATGTGTCACAAATACCACTGATTTAATTACTATCACAGATATATTTACAATCAGGCCTGGTGGCAGCATGGCATCATTGACAGGGATGAGGGGTATGAGCAAGCAAGCTTTTACTGGCCTATGCATAAAACAGTTCTGTGGTCTCCATAATAGGTTTTCTCTATTCTATAAGCAAAAAAAAAAAAAAAAGCACTCACAAAAAGCAGGCATTGCAATTAGGTTTTATGTGCAGAAATTGGAAGCAAGCTGCCTGGGGAGCAAAATGATTTTGGAAATATTTCCACTGAAGATTTGTTGCTCTTGTTATCTACAGGCTGACGGAGCTAGGGCTGCACAGGGTTTTTCAGGAATGAATCCAAATTTCATCAGATGATCTCTGGAGCATATCATCCATTTATAGCCACTTCAAAACAAAGACATTGTTGTACAGATGTAGTAACATTCACATGAAACACTATCTGTAGGAATAAATATATTTGATAGCCTGGGAAAACTGCATGCAATGTTTGAGAAGTTGAGGCCCTTTTAAATTTTTATTGCTGTATCTGGCAGGAAGGCTATTTTTTTGGAAGAAGGAAGATAGGTTTGCCTACCTTGTCTCTTATTGGAAAGAAGGTGCACAAAATATTAGCCTACATACTTGTATGCTAGCTGATGGAGCTAGGGCTACGCAGGGTTTTTTTTAGGAGCAAATCCAAATTTTATTAGATGATTTCTGAAGCATATCATCCATTTATGGGCACTTCAAAGCAAATATATTGTTGTATAGATTGTTATATACAACCTTGTTTGATAGAAACCTCCAATTGGTGAAAGTTTCTGTCCTGATCCATTAGGTTGTTCCAAGCTTCTTTGATAGGCTTCTATCAGGGCAGTATGGGGTTAACTAATTACTTACTTGAAGGCTGAGGCAAAATTATGAGCTATATGATTAGGAATTCTCTCTGTGTCCCCTAGTTACTTTATTCTTCTCATATTCTGAGTTCCAATATTGTTTCCTTGACTAATCATATTGTTGTTGTTGTTCAGTCGTTTAGTCGTGTCCTACTCTTCGTGACCTCATGGACTATAGCACGCCAGGCCTTCCTGTCCTCCACTGTCTCCCGGAGTTTACTCTAATTCATGTTCATTACATCGGTGATGCTATCTAACCATCTTATCCTCGCCGTCCCCTTCTCCTTTTGCCTTCAGTCTTTCCCAGCATCAGGGACTTTTCCAGTGAGTCCTCTCTTCGCATTAGGTGGCCAAAGTATTTGAGCTTCAGCTTCACTATCTGTCCTTCCAATGAGCAGTCAGGGTTGATTTCCTTTAGGATTGACTGATTTGACCTCCTTGCAGTCCAAGGGACTCTTAAGAGTCTTCTCCAGCACCACAGTTCGAAAGCATCAATTCTTCGGCGCTCAGCCTTCCTTACGGTCCAACTCTCACAGCCATACGTTACTACTGGAAAAACCATAGCTTTAACTATACGGACCTTTGTCGGCAAGGTGATGTCTCTGCTTTTTAATATGCTGTCTAGGTTTGCCATAGCTTTCCTCCCAAGGAGCAAGCGTCTTTTAATTTCATGGCTGCAGTCACCGTCTGTGGTGTTCTTGGAGCCCAAGAAAATAAAATCTGTCACTGCTTCCATTTCTTCCCCTTCTATTTGGCAGAAGGTGATGGGACCAGATGCCATGATCTTAGTTTTTTTAATGTTGTCATATTAGTCATATTATGCGGGATGCGGATGGCTCAGCAGGTTAAACAGCTGAGCTGTTGGCTGCCGATCAGAAGGTCGGCAGTTCGAACCCCGCGCGACGAGGTGAGCTCTCGTCGCTATGTCCTAGCTCCTGTCAACCCAGCAGTTCGAAAGCTTTGCAAGTAGATAAATGGGTACCACCTTAAAGTGGGCTAATTTGCTGGTGTCCTGTCGGGAAGTCGGCTCCACCGGAGGAGAGGTTTGGAGGATCGGAGGAAGATCAAATGCCGGTGGTGACGACAGACCCGGAAGTGACAGCTACAGGACGTCAGCAGCCGGCTCAAGGCATCCTGGGGATTGTAGTCCAGAGCCTAATAGAGTTGGTTCCCTTACCCCTCTCCCTTCACGCGTGGTGCATTTGTATATTTGAAATTTGGTGTATAATTGAACTGTATATATATGATTGTAAGCTGCCTAGAGTCCTCCACTAGGGAGGGGATAGGCAGGGTATAAATATCACTTAAATAAATAAATAAATAAATTATACTAGGTGTATAATATTAGGTTGGTCATATTAGGTTGGTCACAATAGATAGACAGTGCTAGCTAGGAGGAAAAACCTGGATTGACTGTTCAATGAGTACCTAGAAGCATGTTTATGGTGATGGTTTCATGGTAGGTTGGGCTAAGGAGCAGTGTAGGCTTCGGTTTCATGAACACTGCACAATGGGAATGGGAGAGGTGTAGTTAGTAAGGAAGATGACTTTGATGGAGATATGCAAAAGATGTTGCCTAGACAAAAGGGGCTAAAACATTTTTAAAGTCCAGAATATCCAATTAACATCTGGAAGTGGCTCAGAGAGGCACCTCCCTAATTCATTGAACTATGAGAAGCAGGAGGAGGTATAGCACAATCAGACTTGCAAGATTCTATTATTATAGCCAATCTCAATAAGAGTAGTTTTAGCCTTCCTGTGGAGTTGATTTCCTGGTCTGGTCTACCTAGTGGGGCTCACAGTAGTCCTTCTCCATTACTGCTAGGACAGTGAGGAAATTTGAATCCATCCCATTGCTGGCTCTGTATTTTGAGTCAATGTTTAGAGGATAAACAGGAAAATATATCCCACCTCTTTTCAAAAAGCCAGTCAATGCTCATATAGCTTTTATCTTATTTCAGACCCTTCAGTTGTAGTTCACCGTGTCTATGGCTCTTAAATTGTGGTATGGGACAAACACACTACATAGACACACATACACATCCCACAATTAATTAATTCATGAGTGCAACAGATCTGCCTTATGCTGAATCAAGCTGCAGTTCACTCTTGTCCAGGATAGTCTATTCCAGCTGGAGATCTGACATTATTATTGTCTTTTCATTAAAGATGCTGCTGGGGTGGGGGGGGGGTGTTGAATCTGATACCTATTGCATATAAAGCAGGTGTTCTGCCAGGAAACTCTATAGACTGTTGGTAAAACACTAACATAAAATGTCAATGTGTTACTATTTTAGTCTTCCCTACAGTCTGCTCTCTTTTGGTTGTATTGAACTATAATTTCCATAATTTCTAGCCATCTGGAAAATCAAGGATTAGCAATCCAGCATAGCTGAAGGGCATCAGATATGGTCAGCTGACCTATGTATCTTGACAGTAGTTCTCTGAGATCTAAGGCACTTTCCAAGCTCACCATATGTGATCCTTTATCTGAAAAGGCCAGGAACTGAAGTGGAACTTTCATGCATGTGTACCTTTTACCACACAGTGACAGTCTTTCTGCATCTCAGTACTAGCTTCACATGCAGGATGATAATAGGCATACAGCCTACATCTCTCCTTCTAAAACTCACTTCATCTTGATGTTCTTCTGGGCTTAGACTTTGTATTAGATCTCCCTAACTGCTCTACCCAGCAGGAACATGAGAGAAATGCCACTTTAAGCAAAGCTCTGCATATTTTCCTCAGCATGGTATTTGGGATGAAGTGCACATCTTAAATTACATGCTTACTTTCTGTGAAAAGTATTTCAGGCCTAATCACAGATATATTAGAAATGGATATCCTATATAATGAAGGCAGGTCAGAAAAGCCTAAAACCAACCAATTTATCAAAATCAATTAAAATAGTAAGAGTAATCATATAATTTTATCGATCTAATAGAAAGTTCATAACTTACATTTTTCTCTGGTTCTGACAGATTTTGCCCTTTTCCTAGTGGTCACAAAAATAAAAGATCTATCCTTAAACCTTCTCACTGTTTTTGATGGTATCTTGTTTGAGGCAAGTGACTACTTTTTCTCTGCCGTCATAGTTGTATCACGGTAACATTGGCTGAAAAGTTGTGATGCCACAAAAGGGTTGGAACGCCTTGTGTAGACAACCAAATATTGAGGTAACTGATTTGTTTTGAAAAATCTGTGGCTATACTTCTGAAGTTTAATCCTGCTATTTTATTCTGTCTCTTTACACACATATACACCCATTTGTGTCACACACATACACATTCTCACAGATGTGATAAGCTGGCAAGAACCATCTTAAATGTGCAGGTTAGTTGATCAATATCAACATATAGACTTTTTAAACTCATTACAGTGGGGATGGGCAAATCACAACCCAAAGACTCCATATACTGTACAGTAGCTATCAGGCCGGTTTTTGCAATCCTCAGAGATTGATTTTCCTTCCTCAGAATAAACTTATTAAACCATTGTGAAGTTTAACACTTCTATTTTAAGTAAAAGCAACTCCCACCCTTCCAACAGAGCAAAATATTAAGGGTTGCTCTCCCCAGTTACATCAGTGCATCACCACTGTATCCTTTACACTCCTCCAACTGCACAATTCCTAACTCACTCAATATGTTCTTTAAACTCATGTAAGAAAAAGGCACACTCCTCTGGGGGGAGGTTGCATTCCCCCTAATTTTTTCCCCTTAAAGTTTCCCCACACACCCAGTTTAATATAGAGTGGTCCATACTTAATTTCAGAGTTTGAGGGATGGTCAGATAATATAAGTGTTGGTACAATTTCATATGGGGCTCCCCTATATTACAAAAGCATTTACGGGGGCACTACTACCAACTGTAATTCCAAGGATATTCTTTTCCAGTTTGCCGGCAAAATAGAAGTAATGGAAGCTTGCTAATTACCCTGATATGTGATTCTTATTAGTATATTACTGTTTGATCTTACTGGAAGACTTAACTCTACCTCTGGGTTCCTAAAGTTTCAGCAGGGATATGATTAACTGCATATTTTAATAGGAAATGGAAACTACTTTTTAGAGTACCTTGACACATTTTGGTAAATATTTGTTGCATTCAAGGCATTTTAATTGTTTTTAATGTGAGTCATCCTGTAAGACCTTAGTAAAAGGAAATACCATAACACAAGACATTCCAGAACAGCTGAATGCCATTGTTAATGAACAAGAGTATATCAAATGATTTCTAGGAATAATTGGGGATGTCTATAATTTTCTTGGGTGATCTTTGATTACAGTACTACATTGGGCAAAAAAGAGAATTTACTTCCCAATTGTATAATCAGGAACAGAATGAAAAGGATATTTCCAACGAAGGTCCAGTTCTTCTAATCCAAAAATCCCATAATTTCTTAGATCTGAGACAACCTGACACTATTCCGACTGAAGATTGGAGAAAATCTGAAGAGTAGAAGGTAGATTCAACCTCCAAACTTCAGGGATGACTTTGTATAGAAACTTCTGTTATTTATTTATTTATTTATTTATTTATTTATTTAGATATTTATACCCCGCCTATCCCCTCCCTAACGGAGGACTCTAGGCGGCTTCCATACATATACATTTTTCATTATACAATTCATCAAATTTATACAGTGCATTAAACCGCGCGCGTAAGGGGTTATTAAGTTCCTGTTCACCCACCATCTATTTTTGTGGGCTGCATTCAGTTTACTATGTGACCATTTCTGCAGGCCTTCATTAGATGGATATCTTTTAGAACCAAAGTTCAGGAATGATGTGCATATTTGTTTGGATATCTTTTCTATGTGACCTATATTGAAGATATTTTTTTCATTTTTTGGAGATCCTGACATTTTGAAGGACATTCAGAACTATTCCCATCATTTTTTTCATCAAAATCCTTGGAGATTATTTAGACTGGCTCAGATTCACCCAGTTATGTTCATGGCTGCTCAAAGGTACAACTATTTGTCTCTGAAGTCTAACTCCACTGTCATTAATTATGACATCAAACAGGTGATCAAGGGATTCTGCATATCTTGTATTTTGGGCCCATAGAAAACATTTTAATGTTAAGTTGTATAGTATATGTCCACTATCAGGGATGGTTGAACTATGGTAAGAAATAGGCTTAAATAGCATTGAGCTTCATGAAACTTTATGAGAATTTTTCTTAGGCTGGGCTACATTCATCCTTATTGTCCATAAGACAAGTACAGATATCACTACAAAGAAACTGATTATTTTCCCTTGTGTCCAATACACTACTATTTTTATAATAGTGGCTCTCATGATTGCATCTTTATAGGGTTAAATCACACTAAAAGAATTATTTCTGTCCAAGTTTCTAAAGAAGTGTATATCTTGGTGTGTGAATGTTGGGTAGACATACTGCAACATGATACCTAACGTGGATATTCAAAGTGGAATAACTGCTATTAAAATTTTATTGATCCCTTTTATCCTTAGCCTGATTTGGTTCAATACTTAAATAAAAAACTACTAGGAAATCCAAGGCTAGGCTAGGCAGAAATTCTGGAAAACGCCACTGGCAATAGAAGTTGAACTTAATTCAAGGAATATGTTATCCTTTACTTGTTTTCCTTTTCTAGCAAGACATAGCAAATTACCAATTTCTGATGGGTTAAGAGTGGGTTTATGCAAAAACAAAACAAAAACAAATCACCACCTTAGACTGATTAAACCTCTAATCCAAGTAAGGTTAAATAACCCCTAGAGGAAGGCTAGGCTTTAGGACATATCCTTCTCAAGAACCCCACTGCAGCCAAAACTACCTCTCTTGGCTCAGACTCTGCATAATGGTATGACCACAACCGTTAAATTTTCACGGGACTCTGAATGAATCCTCAATATTTCACAGCTGCATGGATGCACTACAATGGTCTCCATCTTTCTCTTCCTTTAATAAAGTTTCCTGATCTACCTATGTTGTCCAACGGACTAACCAGAGGGCTTCATGTAACACAGCCTTATTAGACCTGGACCCTGCCTTCTCAAAGGCCACAGGCACATCTGTAATGCAGCTTTCTTTTCACTAAAGCAACAAATAAAGGATGGCCATATTTCTTTGGATTCACACCTTAGATCTGAAGCTGCAGGCAGGAATAACTCTAGATGACTAAAATTATGAGTCGGAAGTGTTGAAAGATAACTCAGTTAACAACAACAAATCCCCACCATATGTCACTTGACAGAGGGAAAGGATAAAGAAACAAATCTAAAGTCTCAGAGCTAGTGTTTGTGACAAGAAAAAATTACATTGTTGCTACTTTATTATCAACTGTGTTAGTCCAGGCAAGTACACCAATACCCTCATGTACCCTCAAGTAGTTTTGTGCTAAATTCAATATGACTCTTGTACATTATAAACTGTACCTGGATGGAAATAGAAAAATTTTGAACATCTGCAAAGCTGCCTCAAATATCAGTAAAGAGAGGTGTGGATAGACAATCCAATCCTGAATGGATCCAAATTCAGTGTTCTACAAATGACACTGTCTGGTCTGGTTTTGTCTGCCTCGTGGGGTAAACCAAATAGAATCATGACCAGAAGAGCTAATTCTACTTTATTGTAAAGCTACCTTGACAGAATCTTGCAAGGCTGAAAGTACATTTCTTCTCCAGTCTCCTTTACAGCCTGAGAAACTAGGGAGGCTCCCTTCTGAGCCTCTTGCCCCGCCCACTATCCAGATATGGGCTATGCTGTCTCTTATCTGACCATTCCCTTGGTAACATCTCTTTGCCCAGTCTCCCAAGGTCTTTCCCACATACCGTTACAGGTTTTCTCTGGAGGTAATCCAGTTTAGCTTGATGCCTTAATCCAGAGTGAGTCAGAAAAAAGATCTCATTCCTCCTGTAGACAATTATGAAAGAAATATATTATTCATGTATTCATTTTTCATTATTTTGAAATGAAATTTGCAAGCAATCTAGACCCTTTTGAAGAGATTAAAGTTGCCAATATCTCTAGAAATCTGAGCTATACCCCTTTAAAATCTGATTTTTTAAAAAGTGTTTGTAATTTTGCAGGCTTGAGACAGATTTTAGTTAAATTTGCAGAAATAATAGGTCCAACAGTAAGGAACACTCAAACACAAAAAACCTCAGCCAGGTTGAATAGGAGATAATTTTTTATAAGAATTTTATTAGATTTAAGACAAAGATAAAAACTACAAAAAGAAAAAAAAGATGGAACGTCACTGCTACCCTTTCCATTACAGAGCAGAGCAGCTGATATGAGGCAAAAGATCATGGATAAACTAGCTACAGTCAACTCTCGAGACCGATTACCAAGGGTCAGTGGAGAAGTACCATCAGATAGTATGATAGAAGATGCCAATAGAGCACTCATGACAATCCCTACTACCACTATAACTCAAACCAATGAACTGGTATATGCAACAGCCATTTTAATCCTGGAGATGCTTTGCTACATGATCAAGAAGAACAGCATTACATACCCCCCCTGGAAAATGAGGTTGGAGGCTAAGATCAAGGCAACTTGGAGAAAAGTTAGTCAGCTAGTAGAACTACAGAAGGGTGTGGAGATTAAGGATAAGACTCAGCTACTGAAAAAAAACAAGGGTCTGACTCCATCTGAAGCCCTACAGACTGCTAAACAAAGGCTCACAGCACTGGCTACCAGGCTAAAGAGATAAACTAGAGAAGCAGAGGCCAAGAAGATAAATGCCCTGTTCATCAAAGAACCATCCAAAGTGTACTCCCAGCTGCAGTGCAACAACACAGTAACAACAGAGCCACCAACAGCAGAAATGGAACAGTACTGGAAGAACATATGGGAGAAAGAGAAGACACATAACACCCATGCAAAGTGGCTGCAGGACCTGAGAGCAGACCACAGAAATCTCCCAGAGCAGGAACCAGTCACCATCACAGTAGCAGACATTCAACAGTGTGTCAAGAATGTGAAGAGCTGGACAGCACCTGGCCCAGGCATGATCCACACCTATTGGCTAAAGAAACCAACATCAGTGCATGAACACCTAGCAGCACAGATGAACCAGCTGCTACCAGCAGGCTCCCATACTAACACAAGGTAGGACAGTGCTGATCATGAAAGACCCCAACAAGGGAACAACACTGTCCAATTACCGGCCAATAACCTGCCTCCCCACAACATGGAAAGTCCTATCAGGCATCATAGCTGCCAAACTGCAGGACCATATGGGCCAGTACATGTGCACAACTTAGAAGGGCATTGGGAACAACACCAGAGGCTCCAAACACCAGTTGCTCATAGATAGAGCAGTTGCCCAAGACTCAAGCTCTAGACAGACCAATCTGAGCACAGCCTGGATTGACTACAGGAAAGCCTATGACTCAATGCCACGCGCATGGATCTGTGAATGCCTGGCACTATACAAAGTCAACAGGACACTAAGGACCTTCCTCAAGAACTCAATGGGACTGTGGAAGACAAAACTGGAAGCCAACTCAAGACAGCTCGCACAAGTGGCCATCAAGTGTGGCATATACCAAGGTGATACACTGTCCCCACTGCTGTTCTGCATGGGCTTGAACCCCCTCAGCCAGATTATCACAAGAACTGGATACGGATACAAGTTCAAGAGTGGAACTACCATCATCCACCTCCTCTACATGGATGACATCAAGCTGTATGCTAAGAGTGAATGAGACATCGACTCACTGATCCACCTGACACGGATCTATAGTGAGGAAATTGGGATGTCATTCGGACTAGAGAAGTGTGGCCGGATGGTAGTAAGGAGAGGGAAAGTAGTTAAGACTGATGGGGAGGAACTACCAGCAGGCCACATAGCAGACATACAGACCAGCTACAAGTACCTTGGTATCCCACAGTCACATGGGAACCACGATGAGGAGGCAAAGAAGACAGCAATTTGGAAATGTGTTTACACAAGTGAAAGTATAATAACAGGCAGTTACCCAGGAAAAGTAGCAACATAAAGCTGAAAGTTCAAAACAGCAGATTCAACGTGTAGGAAAATACTAACATCTTCAAATTTAGTACAAAAATAATAACAGGGAGACGATTACGTACTCTCAACCTTCCTTAATATTTGGATGGAAAAGCAAAATCCAAATTTTAAAAAGATTTTTTTTAAAAAGAAATTAATCACAAAAATAACGATAAGCACCAAGAGAATGTGTTTCTCCTTGCTGTAGAAAGCCTCTTGTAGGGTACACATACTTAAAAGAAAAATAAATTGGGTGATTTAGAAATGGGGTAGCCGGTCTTAATGTCCCTTTTAGGCTGCAGCGCAGCTTTGAAATGATTACGCCCCAGCCTCCCAGCTGCTCTTACCAGTCGGTCGCAGACACTGTTTGTGATTTTCTGGCGGCAAGCAGTCTTCCCAAGGACAGATGGGGTGATTCTGAGTGTTTTCCTTTCTCCGGGAAAATGCTTCTGGGCTTCAGGAAAAACCAGACTGAGCCCAAAAAATTGCTGCATTGTCAGTTCTGCTCGCAGAGCCCATGAGCACAACTGTTCAGACCAGCATGTTCCCACCAGAAGCCAGAAAATGAACATTGATCTCAACACGACCAGTTCCACATGAACAAAGCCATTCATTGTATGGAATTTTCTTGTACCTCCAATGAAGGACAGTTGTAGGCAAACATTAAATCTTGCTAATGTCATAGCCCACCTATATTTAGATATTTCAATCTGTCACAGATATGTGGCTGGTCTAAGTTTAAGGGGCCGAGCATCCAAAAAGACCCCTAGTGGCACATATGATCAAGCTTCCTAGCTTTCTCTATCTATTGTTCTCTGCATTACCTTGACAAATAAAAAATGAAATGAAATGAAATGAAATGAAGGTTATGGAAAGCATCCACCAAATGGGGCAATTGCTAGGCATCATACTGGCCACTTCAGAGGCCAGTGGGCTTGACGTAGCACAGCAGGACAGTGGTTTGGGACCCACTTGGATATTCTAGTGCCATTTAGGTAACATATAAATTGGCTCTGTATATTATATTTATATTATTATATTATAATATATATATATATATATATATATATATATATATATATATATATTAGTATAGTATAGTATAGTATAGTATAGTATAGTATAGTATAGTATAGTACGTGACGTGACGTGACGTGACGTGACTTGACGTTATATGTGTATATTATATATATTATATTTTATAATCTATATCTATATCTACTGTATATCTATAT
The DNA here is from genome assembly GCA_023362775.1 of Charina bottae. Lineage (NCBI taxonomy): Eukaryota > Metazoa > Chordata > Lepidosauria > Squamata > Charinaidae > Charina > Charina bottae. The sequence continues at coordinate 4,825,671 of JALMGJ010000016.1, forward strand.
CTATAGGTAAAGGTAAAGGTTTTCCCCTGCACAGTCGTGTCCGACTCTAGGGGGCGGTGCTCATCTCTGTTTCTTAGCCGAAGAGCCAGCGCTGTCCGAAGACGCTTCCACGGTCATGTGGCCGGCATGATGTGCGCGGAACGCTGTTACCATCCCACCGAAGTGGTACCTATTTATCTACTTGCATTTGTATGCTTTCAAATTGCTAGGTTGGCAAGAGCTGGGATGAGTGCGGGAGCTCACTCCGTCACACGGCGCTTGGGTCTCAAACCGCCGACCTTCCGATCAACAATCCTGGCATCTTAACCACTGAGCCATCATACCCCCCTCCCCCCCCCCTCTCTCTCTCCAGTTTGGCCTAGTGGTTAAGGTGCTGTGGTAGAAACCAGGAGACTGTGAATTCTAGTCCCACCTGAGGCATGAAAGACGGCTGGGTGACCTTGAGCCAGTCACTCTCTCTCAGCCCAACTCACCTCACAGGGTTGTTGTTGTGGGGAAAATAGGAGGAGGAAGGAGTATTAGGTATGTTCGCTACCTTGAGTTATTTATAAAAAAAATAAATAAAAGCGGGATAAAAATAAAATAAATAAATAAATATTGCTATACAGGTAGCCTAAATGAAGCCAATGTATTTTCCTTAGAACTTAGAAGCCTGAACTGTTTCCTCTGTCTAAATATCTTTGGTCAAGACAGAACAAGCTCTGTTTCTTCATGCATCCTTATAGCACATCACAACTGACATTTTCTGTAAGATTTCATCAGCCTGTTGACACTTGCATCTGATCTTGATAGGACTTTTTACAGCTTATTTTATGAACTATACTTTTTAATCTCTTTAAAAAAAAATGCCTCCCAAAATTACGATGTTCCAAACCCCTAGAAATGGAGAATTTAGGAGCTGTGCTGTGGTAGGGACAGGGAAGCTATTTATTTTCTCTTGATTTATTTCAGTAGATGGAAGTTGTAGTCATTAATCTCCAAGTCTGTCCCCTAGGCTTTGCTTGTAACATAAAATTGGACATTTGACCAGTTTAAGGCAATGTCTAATCTCTTTGTCAATAGTTCAGACTAGATATCAGCCTCAGCATAGATAACTCAAGAAAAGGAATACCCAAACAATAATATACAGTACAATGAAAGATAAAATAATTAGAAATAATACAACAAATGGGCAATAAACATGCCCAATAAAAATATGGAAGCCCTAATTCAAGAAGGGGATATTGCATGTTGACTTGTTGGAATTATATTAATCCCAATTAAATAACTGCCCCAATGTACTCCAGATAATTATAATATCCAGGTCTACCCACATTAGTGGGCTAAGCCCTGACAATGAACATCATTTCATACAGAAGGATTACAACTACAGCTTCCACTAGGACTGCTGATGAGGCAAAGACCACGAAAGGGCCCCATAGCAGACCAGGTGCTATGATTTTGGATCCATGAACTTTGAGACACTTTCTTGGAATCATATCTGCACAGCCCTATTCTAAATGAATTGCCATTGGATCAGACTGCACATGAAGCATGAAGTCCTACAAGGAGTTTAAACATGAGATGTCAATAAATTCTTGCTTACGCTTGGGTGCAAACTTAACAATCTGCAGTGTAGATCTCTGGTGATTCAAACACACACACACACACACACACACACACACACACACCTTTTAATGTTGGGACAATGGAAAACCTTGATAAGTCACAGCAGAGATTGGAAGAACCTGATCTCTATGGAAATAACCAGAGAAAATGAAGATTCCTGGCTTTTTAGCTTCCAATACTGATCATATGACAAAATTATGTTTTTTCTGATCAGAGTAATGCTAGCTGATTTGCATATGGTTTAAGTGATAAAACAGATGGGGAGATGCCAGTGTGTCATACTTAAAAAGTTTACCAAACAATTAAAAAAAACAGCACTGCAGTTTTTTCTCATGTTCAGAAGCTTTGGTTCAAAAATTGTACGATTTATAAGCAATATTTGGAACTTGGTGAAATATCATTCATCTTTTAACAGCATGAGCAAAGTGGTTAATTCCTAATAATGCAGCAAGTCATACCCCAGGAAATATTTTAGCAGACTTGAATTAAATGAAAAATGTGGGCTGGTCTGTGTGTTTTCAACTAAAACATTTTATAGGTTAATAACCTTACAGGTCCTTGTCTTGTGCAAGTTCCACCAAATAATATTATTATAAATAATATTATAATCTATGCATTATTAACCAAATACGTATCTCCTAGGAACTATGAACTTCTATACATTTTGAACAAAATGCTTAGATGGCATAATGAACCAGGTCATTATGCTATGTAATTTCATAATGTAACTGGCCCCATGTATAACAAGCTATTCCTGTAAAGCTGAAAAGTTTGGATGCCAAGACATGGCATTGTTTTTCTGTTTTAAACAAAAAGAAAGAAAGACAAAGCATACATACTACTGTATTCCGCACCAGCTGCTACATCTAGCACTTTTGCAGGTTTCGAAATAAATACAGAAGAGAAATGATTTAAATGTCTTTTAATGTATCTAGAGAAAAATGTTAAGGCTTGAAGAGTGAATATATCTCTTTCCAGAAATTCAGATAGAATCCGATGTCCTGCTATACATTGTAAGGACCTTTTTAATGCCAAGCTTGGTTTTAGATCTTTCCCAACAACGTGGTGTCATATGCTTTCAGCATTTCCTTCCTTCCTTCCTTCCTTCCTTCCTTCCTTCCTTCCTTCCTTCCTTCCTTCCTTCCTTCCTTCCTCAGATGAAATAGCCTAGAATAGAACAGATTCATCATTATTCCAAACATCGTTGGATAAACTGACACAGACACGATGGATTAATCTGGTATTATCTAGGGTATTGAAATAAACAGCTTTCTGGATATGGCATAAGACATTCAAAGGTCATTACTAGCTGTTGGAAGAAGTTGTGTTTCAGATGGGCTGCTTCACTGCGGCCAGTGCCAGGAAGAAATGAAATTTCCAGGAAGAAGCACTGCAGTTGTTTAGAATGTCATTTACAAATTACTTAACTCAAATAAAGAGATTGGTGTATGGTCAAACATACTGACCAAATAAAGTGAGACTACTGGTTTAAGTACTGTCTAATTAAACATTCCATTTCTATTTTTGTTTCACAGCATGTGATTCAAGAAGTACTCTTCCGGACATGAGATAGCAAGAGGAAATGTGGTACAGAGCAGTGTTCTAGTTCTAGCTCAAATATGAGTTTTACCTCTAAACTGATTTCAGCAGGAGGATTTACAACGCAATGCAATATATACCTAGAGGGAAAGGAATAAGTTGTTTAACACAAGTTTCAGGAGAACTTGAATTAGACAGGTGTTGTTGAATTTAGGATCTCTACTTCATCTAAATCATGCTAGGAATGGACCTTTGGGTCCGATTATACATTCTTAAGTTGTCATGTCAAGATAAAAGTTGGAGAGACTGATGGACAGACAGACGGATGGACAGAAGGACAGATGGACCGAGGGGCGGGCGGACAGAGGGACAGGGGATGGACAGATGGATGGACAGATGGATGGATGAGATGGACAGATGGACAGCCAGATGCAGACAGCCGGACAAACAGACAGAGGGACAGACAAACAGACAGGATGAATGGACAGAAAGACAGACAGACTGACAGACAGGTGGATGGATGGACAGAGAGGCAGATGGACAGACGGATGGACAGTTCGATGGACAGACAGACTGGCAGACAGATGGACAGATGGCAGGATGGACACATGGACAGATGGACAGACATATGGACAGAGGGACAAACGGACAGGACGAATGGAGAGACCGACAGACAGATGGACGGATGGATAGACATATGGATGGACAGACCAACGGACGGACAGGCAGCGGATGGACAGATCGATGAACAGACAGACTGATGGACAGATGGACAGACAGACAGACAGGATGGACTCAGACAGATGGAGAGATGGACAGACAGACAGATGGACGGGATGGACAGACAGGCATATGGACAGTCAGACGGACAGTCAGACAGAGTGATGGACAGATGGACAGACACAAAGATGGACAGAACAAAGGATGGATGGATGGATGGACAATTCTTGCTCCACTTTTTTACCTATAATCTTATAGGCCCACTGCAATCAGATTTTTGTGCCATATACTCTATGGAGATGTATTGGCCTACATCATTAACTATTGGTGGCCAGAGCAAACTATTATTGGGTATTATTAGAATTTGATTTATCTGCTGGTTTTTACACTTTGGATCACGTTCCTTATTACTGAGACAGCCAAACTATGGTCCATGTCCTTCTTGTGTTAAGCTTGGATTATGGTAGCTGCTGTTGGCCAGGTTATCATAGACCTCTGATTCTTGTCCAAAATGCTACTGTTCATCTTATTAGTTAGTTAGTTCTCCCATGTTCTAGAATAGCTATATCATAGCTAAAAGCCTTTTCCTCATCTGGCTTCAGTTCTTTGTAATAGATTCCCACCAGGTTTACTTAAAGTCAAATCACTCAAAATTAAAGAACTAAAGCCACTTCTTTTTTGAGAGCCCCCTGAAGTTGGTTTAAATACATGCATACATACATAATTGCCTGTTAGAAGGGAAATTAATTGGCACTTGCTTTTCTGGCATGGGTGGGAGGAGGAAAGAAGCAAGACAATTCGCCAATCAGGGCCATGTTAATCATGGTCCAGACAGAACTCTTGACCATTCCATGGCCAAAATGGAGGAAAGGGGTGAAACCAGAATAGGATTTCTTAAACTAGCTTCACTTCCACTTGGTTCAGGCATAGGAGACAAGCAGTTGAAGACCCTTAGATTCAAATGCCTAGCATCTTCTGTTAATTCTGATTCATTAGAGAGACACTGCCAGTAACAGTAGGCAATTTGGAGCTAGATGAGCAAAATCTAATGTGGTACCTATTTCTATGTGCCACCAGCTACAGTAGGTCAACTATACAGTACTTATACAAATTATGTGTTTCCTTGTGAATAAATTTATTTAGAGACACTGCCTGCATATGAAGAGAATTTATAACTATTCTCTTCCCTGTAAAGGTAAAGGTACCCCCCGCACATTTGTGCAGTCGTGTCCGACTCTAGGGGCCGGTGCTCATCTCCGTTTGTTAGCCAAAGAGCCAGCGTTGTCCGAAGACGCTTCCGCAGTCATGTGGCCGCATGACACGCGCGGAACGCTGTTACCTACCCAACAAAGTGGTACCTATTCATCTACTTGCATTTGCATGCTTTCGAATTGCTAGGTTGGCAAGAGCTGGAGCTAGTGCAGGAGCTCACTCCGCACGCAGGGCTAGGGATTCGAACCTCCGAACTTGCAATCTTCCGATCAACAAGCCTGGCGTCTTACCCGCTGAGCCACCACGCCCCAATCTCTTCCCTGTACATGAAGATAATTTGTAACTATTTAACCAATCTTTAGATTAGAAAGGAAAACCTTTAATTAAGAGAAACAGTTTACTGTATATCCATACAAGTGAACCTAATGGACAGGTCAGAGATAGACTGCAGTAATTTATTTTCCAGAAACAAGTCGCTATTATGACCATTATTTCCACTGAGATTGATCCAACTGAAAACAGAATTGCAATGTGATACTGATTCATGCAAATAGGTTTGGTTTTCCCAATTTAAACTTGCAATATATTTGCAAAACCAATCCATTTCAGGATACCTGAACAATTAATCTTGTACAAGAATTGGCAAAAATATTGTTAGCTGCGTTGCTTTTGAAAATATGTGTTCTGTGACAAAGAATCTAGATAACCATGATGGTTATTTCATACTAGAGAATTCTCTTGGCATGAATTCAGTGTCTGTTTGCCAGAAACTTTCTTCCTCATTTGGTTTCTACTTTGGAGATAATCTGGATGATTTAAAGTCATCTGTTGTGTAGTGAGTTGGGATAACTACTCAAATGCATTATATCAGGAATCAGTTTTGTGTAAGTGCTACATTGCTTTCCTTGACTTTGAGAGACTTCTGTTTATATCTTCCCCCAGGTATGAAACTCACAGAATGGCTTTGCACAACTTTTTATCTCTCTCTTCCTCCTTTTTTACAAGTTTATTTGAAAGATAAATGACTACCTACAAAGTCCCGTCAGTTTGATTCAGAATGAGTGCACTTGAAATGAATTATCTTCCAACTGCCACCCAAAAATCACTCAACTTTTAAGTTAAGTTCTGAAATTTTGATACTCTTGTACTTTGATATCATTTATAGAAACAAAATGGCAAAATATATCCCGAAGTATACAAAGGGTATCAAATTTAATTACATGGTATTGTACTACAGTTAAAAACCCTATACTGTAGATACACAATAGATTCAGTACCAAAACTGTATTATGATGTCTATCTTCATCTTAATCTCAAGTTATAGATCATAGTTAGAGTCCATTTTAACATAGCTTGTTTAAGGGAGTTTCTCAAATAGAATTTTCTAATTAAAGAGAAAAAAAGCTTCTATTCTTAATTTCCAGCTTGAATCATTAAAAAGCACTGATCATTTCTAAATATTTCTATGAAGTAAAAGTCTTCCAAACTGCAGGTTCCATCTTAGTGGAAAATAAACTATTTCATAAAAGTTAAGTATCTTTAACTTCATAATATATTATATAAAAATGAAAAAAACAGATATGCATATAATATATGAAATTAAGATGCCACTCAAATTTTGTATTTCAGCAGCTATGAAACTAAAGCTACTGAGCTACAATACAAGGTCACTATGACTTTCAGTATGACCTGAATGTCAAAAAAGCTAATGTTTTATGAGCAAGCTATACTAAAAGTTTTTTAAAAAGTGGTTGGCAATGGTATCTTTGCTTCCATTTTTTTTCAATTTATAATTATAATATTTTAATTTATTTTCATTTGGTTCCTTGAGTTAAAGTCAAGACTCCATGTTTTGAAGTGATCTGGTGGTTGCTTACCAATGGAGAGATTATTTAGAATTTTAATTTGTTATATAGTTATATCTAAGTGCAGTACAAGACCTATTTTCTTTCACAACAACTTGGTGAGGTAAATTGGGCTGAGAGAGTGTTTCTGGCACAAAGTCACCCAAGGACTTTATGTGGTTGAGGGTGGATTTAAATCCCAGGACTCCCTGCTCCTGGTCCAATATCTTAATTGCTATACCACACTGGTTCTCATTATGTGGAAATCATAACTTTTTCCTGTCTGGCTCTGTGAGAAAGATCTCAGATTCCTGGCAACGGATATTGCTACAGAAAAGTTAGTTAACAGATTAAGGAACATAAATCAGAGACTAGTTGCAACTTCTATCTATCCACCCACCCAGGAATGGCTACAGAAGTTAAAGAGAATGCATGACATATTTATAAGTGAGGACAACCAGCAGGGATATATGTAGCACTTACTGGGTTGTGTATACAAAAATGGGCAAAGATGAGTACTGTATTATTTATTATTTATTAAATTAATTTATATAACCGCCCATCTCCCCCAACGGGGAACTCTAGGTGGTATTAAGCTTCATAACTGTATCACACAAAAAGCCTTATCAGTGACAAAAGTATAGTTTGGAAAAATATGACTTGGTTGTAGTATATAGTCAATCTAGTCTTAAATATTCTTCCATTATCAAAATGATTTGATGGACTATGAGTTTGTGCTGCAACACTGAATATGCAGGCACATGAACTATAGACTCTGTGAAACTATTCAAACAGAATCTATCACTGATGATTATCAGGAATAGGCTCAGCTAGTTCATAAATCCTAGACAAACTCATTTTATAAGCTGTCATTGATTGTAAATCATTACTCTTCATGGAAGGAATGGCTAGTTTATTGGAAGTATTAAAATAAAACCAAAGCTGCATTTTCCTCACATGTACAGTAAGTAAAAATGTAATGCAGTAGATTTGCATTTGAAAAGATGAAAGAAATTTTCAGTGAGAAATGGGTTAATTTGGGCTAGGAAGAACACTTGTCTTTTTGCATTAAAGAAACACTTGCTATTTTTTTCTGGTGTTACACAGAGACTATATTGCAGGTCATAATGAAAATCTGTACTTCATAATGAAAATCTGCATTTGTTAAGATGTGACAATGAGTACTGTATAGTGTCAACTTCTTTCAGACACATTTCTGAGATTACTGCTTTAAAATATGTTATACGCCCAAAAGTCATTGTTTTAAATAAAACAATTTAAAGAAAGGTAGCTGTTTTGATTGAGCTAGGAGAAATGAAATGAAATGAGATGGAATACTGTTTATTCGGTTAAGGACCAGCAAATTGAGCTAGGAGATGTACATGGATGTTTTATATTTGGACCCACATCCAAAGTAGTAGTTTACACATGGTTTCTACAAACATCTATCTCATACGGCTGTGTGTGCCTAAAAGTGGCAATTTTGCTGAGGTCTGGATAGGACAATCTTGGGGTTGGATTGAATCCTCCTATTTCCCAGTGCCCTTAAGGAGCTGATCTCAGTACTACCTATCATATTAGGTATAGTATGTTATGGATACTTATTACTAGGATAGTGGTAGACTAGAGTTGCTGTCCCAGTATCTCCTTTCACAGATGTTCCTCTAACTTTAGCAAGTGTTTGTTCTGATCAGTGGAAGCACATAGGGACTGTTTTTTCATTGTTTCAGGTAGTATATTATTTCCATTCTGGGTAATTTCCATCAGAAGGTAGAAATTCTGCAGATGATGCCAAGTAGGGATTGGAGGGTTGTGAATGCCATGCCAGTGTGCATGTCACAAAATAACAGATTTGTAAATAACAGATGAGTTTCTCGAAGATTAAATATCCAATTAGAAAAACATCCAAGTTATTTAATGGGTAAACAAACTCTCAGTCCCCTGGAAATATTTAATGGGACCACGAATTTCAAAAGCTTTCATGAGACTTACCCAGAACTTTCTATTCAGTAGTTTCATTAAAGCTAAATAATTTGCCTTTCTGCAATGATTAAATTGAAAACTTATCTAAGAGAAAAGAAATATGTAATCAAAAGTAGGAACTTCAATGTAAAATTCAAAGGAGATTCTATTCCAGGAAAAGAACTTTTTGTTTAGCATTTTGCTCTAATAATGGTCCATCAGTGGCCAATGGGAAACCCCAAGCAGAACGTAAGTTGAATGGAACCTCTGATAACTGGCATTGGGAAGCCAACTGATTTGGTTATGTCAGAGTTCAGTCTGACTCTGACCCTGAACAAGGGGAAAACGAAACTTACGCTGAGCAGGGGCAGGAAAACGAAACTTATCCGGAGCACGGTCAGGAAAATGAAACTTATGCTGAGCAGGAAACCCAAACTGGCACGATGCAGCAGAGCGGGAGAATCCTGAGCAAATAACTGGTCCGGAATCGGGAGCAGGTTCAAAGCCACCAATCAGCGCAAGGGAGAGGCGAGCTGAAAAGCGTGCCAAGCAAAAAGAAGTCAAATTGGTCCCTGAGGAAAAACGGCATGGAGAGAACAGGATAAAAAGAGGCCAGCGCAAGGACCCAGTTGACGGAGACAAAAGTTCCACTGAGCTAACAGCTTCTTTCAGAGAAGTCGAGCCAGAACCATCTTCAGAAGCCTGCCCTGCAGCCGTCGTGGAACCAGAAGCAGCACCTTTCACCATTTTGGAATTGAGTCCAGCTTCTTTAGAGTCTTACCATGCCTCCTTGCCACGGAAAGCCAAATCTTCCCTAGCCATTTTGCCACGTGCTCCAGCTCAGATTCGCTTTGCCAAGTTAGCCAAGCCTTGTCCTGTTGCTCCAGCAGAACCTTGCCTTGTTTCTCCAGCTCGATCTTGCCTTACCAAGTCAGTCAAGTCTGGTCCTGTCGCTCCAGAAGAACCTAGCCTTGTTACCACAGCCCAGTCTTGTATTGTCACTTCAGCCAAGCCTTGTTTTGTCATCTCAGATCATCGTTGCCTAGATGCTTCTGATCAGCCTTGCCTTGCCAGTCCTGTTGAGTTTGGTCTTGATCTTTTGCCACGAATTCCTGCTACAACTTGCCTCGCTACCTTGTTGCGAATACTAGCCGAGTTTTGCCTTGCAGTTTTGTCATGTTCTTCAGCCGGTTCCTGCCTTGCTGAATTATCCGGTCCTCCTCCTCTGCCTGATTGGGTTTGAATTTGATTTGCAATTTGCCATTTAAAGGACTTTATTCTATGTAAATAGTTTAATTGTAAATAAAACTATTTTCTATAAAACTTCCTGGCTGTCTCCTACTCAGAACAGAACAGGTTATAGGGACATTGCTATCATGTCATATACACATATACACATTAATTGTCTTAATGAAGCCCTTGACTTGAGCTTACATACTTGATTACGTAGGTATGACCATACAGTTTGCTTAGCAACAGCCATGGTATTCCTTGGTGGACTCCCATACAATTAATAAGCAAGCCTGACCCTGCTTAGCTTCTGAATCCAGAGAAAATCATCCCAGTACTTCTAACTGCTGATACCTAATAGACTTATCCTCCATTAATTTGTCTCAGGCCTTGTAAAAGTCACCCAAACTGGGAGGCCATCTTGTAGATGCAGATTCAGCAGACTTACTCTGCCTTGTATCAGAAATGGACAAAAGCTAGCAGGCAGTTGCAGGCAGTCAGGGACATGATGTTTGCTTTGTCTTTTCTCAAAATTAAGGGTAATAAAGGGAGCAGGGAGCAAACAAAAAACGAAGCAAAGACAAAACCAGAGCCTGAAATGCATTTGTTCGGTGGTTGAATTTTGGCATTTTAGGCCATTTTGGGTGGGATGGGGTGGGGTTTTTAATCCCAAATTGGTTGCCTCCTAGAGCTGCTCCCTCTCATTCCTACCCTTAAAACTTGGCCAACACTTATAAATGGGCAAAAACCAATCAGCCTCACCCTTTTCGTTGACATGACGTACAACCTTCACCTGGTCAGGGAGCAAGTTGTAGCCCTAACCTTATGAAGGTTACCTACCTCTGTGCTATATTTTATTTCTCCTACCATTTAGCTTTCCTTGGATGCTATTATTCTGAGAGAAGATGAACTTTATCTAAGCTACTTCACAACTGACGCTTTGCATATTCTATGCCAACATGCAAACCACGGTAGAGGTGGTTCTCCGCTAAGCAGCAGGGCCTGCACCATGGTCTTTCTTCCCCATTTAGTCTGAACACCTTGCATGCATTAAGCACATGACAAAGGCTTTTGTTTTTAAGACACTCCTTGATGATTTGATTATCAAGATCGTACCATTAAAAACTCAGTTACATTCTGTGCCCTCACTTTTCATTGATTGATTCATTAATTCACTCATCCTTCTGCAAACATCCAAGTTACAATTGGCAATCTTGACCCCGACAAGTAGGTTTGATTTGTCTGCACATTTTGTCCCATAGTGCTGAAGAATATGATTATAATTATTTGTGATAGTTTCATGCTAGACAATAGGACAAATGAAGTTGTGTTTTAATGAGTCTCACTCCAGATTTAAGCCCTGAATCACAATAGACAATTTGTGGTTTAGTTCAGAATTAATTAGACTATTTCCAGAATGTTGGATTGTGCCACAAAATTTAGTCCTGTAGTCTGTGCATACCCCTACTTTGAAGTATGTCTTGAACATAAAGACCTTGTTCCAACAGAAGACTCTGTACAAATGGTAGACTGGTAAGAGGTCTTACAATTCTTGCAATTCATTGCTTTGGCAAGAAAGGACAAGTTCCAAGGAAATTCCAGTTTGGACCCCTTCTTGCACCACAACCGATGGCTGTAATTCTAAGCTTTTCTTACTGCTAATTCACCTCTGTTCATGAATCAGGCTGGGAAACTATAGAAATCACAGTGCATTTGTGCATAGGTTTTCCTGTAGTGATAGGAACACATATACAGAAGTCTGCTTCCACTCTTGTATGTCTCCTGGTGGGATTTCATTGATTTCCCCCCCTATTATACAGTGACTTCAAGGAGTGTGAATGTCTATATGCATTTTCAGCAATGTCAGTAACTGTGGATCACTGACAGGTCAGCCAACAAACTACATTATTTCTTGTCTTTGTCTCATTTGAAATCATTTACAGTCCCATTCACCACTCATGCAATCCAGCATTTTTGATTTAAGACCACTGAGTGACAAGACACTCACCTGTTAACTCCAAATTAAATGAGATGTGGGTAAAGTAAGAGAGAAGTTAAAGCCAACCTTTCAGTAAGATATGCTGCAAAGATTGACAGAAAAGTGAAGAAATCTTTCTTCAGGTGCTGAATGGGTACATTTGCAAATTTAGGGCTTAAGAAAATGACAATCAGATAGTTTTCAATGTCAGCTCCTATTTAGTTGAAGTGTATTTCAATTTAAAGTTCTGTATATATTGTTATAAACCCAACACAAATTCATTTCTAAAAAGTGGTAAAAGTGTCAGTTTTAGAAGAAAAAAATTCTGTCCTTAATCATTGTTGTTTATTTGTTCAGTTGCTTCTGACTCTTCATGACTTCATGGACCAGCCCATGCCAGAGCTTCCTGTTGGCCGTCACCATCCCCAGCTCCCCCACGGTCGAGTCCGTCACCTCCAGAATATCATCCATCCATCTTGCCCTTGGTTGGCCCCTCTTCCTTTTGCCTTCCACTTTCCCTAGCATCAGCATCTTCTCCAGGGTATCCTGTCTTCTCATTATGTGGCCAAAGTACTTCAGTTTTGCCTTTAATATCATTCCCTCAAGTGAGCAGTCTGGCTTTATTTCCTGGAGTATGGACTGGTTTGATCTTCTTGCAGTCCAAGGCACTCTCAGAATTCTCCTCCAACACCACAGTTCAAAAGCATCTATCTTCCTTCGCTCAGCCTTCCTTATGGTCCAGCTCTCGCAGCCATAGGTTACTACATATTTAAAAGTTATGTCTTGAGAACATATAATGTAGATGGGTTATTAACAATGAGTGGAATAGTACGAATATGCTGTCTTAACTCTAAGTTATGGTTAACTATGAATGGATGCAGTTGAACCAGATATCTTTTCCTGCACCCCGTCCCTCCATCTCAGCTTACCTTACAGGCATATCATGACTGCTACCTGCTACTGCAACAGAAAAAAAAGTCTAAAACATTGAACAGGTGTAAGTCACGGGAAGCTGATACAAGCATCCCAAAACAATCCAGTCATGGAACCTCTCAACAGGAAGTGATAGAAATTGTTCACTCACAGCAGAAGAAAGTGGGAAGGATCCATGATCATAGATATACACATTCATTGACTGTGCTTACTGTGCCATTTGAATACAACTAGTGTCACAGAGTAAGCCTGATGATTTCATCTTTCATGGCTCCAGTTGAGCTCCAATGCCTTGATCCAGCTAAGGAGACCCATAATTGTCAGCAGGTTTAAGTGTGGGTATCAAATTTTCTGACCTGGAAGCAACAGGGATATACAGTATTTTTTTGTCAGCCCAATTGCATCCGGATGTAAAGTATATTCAGCTGAGCTGAATCCACTGTCCATTGTTTTGAAAAATATACCCATTATTATGTGTATATTCATATGAGCAACCAATTTCATATTTTCTTCCTCTAATTATATGTAATGATATTGCTTATACAGACATAGAAGAGGATGGATAATTTGTCTCCTTTCTTAAATCCTTAAATGATTTTGTTTTCTTTCAGTATCAAATTCTAACAATCTTCCTTTACCAAACTTTAGAAAAATGCTTTTATGATGACTTAGCCTCCATATCATAATTTTAGACAGGAAACATCTATGAATTTAATTGATACTTGCTCGGAAGAGATCAATGTCTCTAATACCACTTTATTCTATGTCCATTAGTTAAATGGATTCCAAGAAAAGATGTGACACTTCATGTTAGTAACCAAAGAGATTTATAATCCTATTTTGTTTCCGTTGAGATTTTCTCTTTTGGCATCATTGCTAGCTGCTGTATGTTTAGGAGAGAAAAAAATCCTCTCTCCCTCAGTCCTTTGTGTTACATTATGATTTTTAAAAGGGTTTTAATATATATAAGAAGTTCACAAGTTCTCCTCCATGAATACTTAGCTGGCATGAAATGGATGGAAATGGACTGTCCTGTCAACTTCTGTTTTACTTTCAATCCTAAGGCTGTCAAATAGAAACAGCAATCCATGTATAATTTCTTACATCATACCGTAATATCCTTTATAGATTTTAAAACAAGAGATAGACAAAAATGCAACTAAAACAATATGTGTTTTGAGATCAGGTTCTGTTACTGAATTCTACCCAAGAAGCCTTTTAGAAATAAAAAATAAGGTTTGAAATTAGTAGGCAGCTCTTTCAAGCTGCCTTGCCTTGCCTTGCCTTGCCTTGCCTTGCCTTTTGCCTTGCCTTTTGCCTTGCCTTTTGCCTTTTTCCTTGAGATGAATGTGTGGGGTGATGGTGGCTATTGGGGTTCCAGGCGCTGAGTAATCCAAACAACGTGTTTTAAGGCTAACAATATCTTTATTGATAGCATAAGGCAATAATGGATGTATGGTGAATTATTGCAAAAAGGAAAAAACAAAGCATACGCAGAGTTCCATCACCAGAAGTGAGGAAAGAAAACAGCATGGTCTGTGCAAAGACCAGGCATAGTTACAGTTCAGATACAAAGTACATGTAGATAGCAGTCAACAGAAGCATAGAAAAAGCATGAGTGAGATGTGTACCCATGGTTCATAGCTGAATTATACCTATGGTTCACCATTCTGATTGGCTAATATGGGCTAGGCCACTTTTCAGCTTAGCATTTTAGTAACAGTTGTACTTACTATAAACCGCCATGGGATGGCGGTGTTGCATATTGGCTTTCCCTCGAGACTCTGTTCTCATGGGAAAAGAACTGCTATTATCAATGTTTTGGCTAGAAGAACAGCACACATCTGTTATTTACGTGCTTTTATTGTGGGAAACGCTTACAGCAGGGAAATGGAAAAAACCCAATTTCCAGGCTAGAGATTCATAGTGAAGAAATTCCATTCGTTTGAATCTACATAGAATAACTTTAACCAAATAACTTTAACAGAATGTAAGGATAGAGTTGGAGAAGGAGCCCATGGTCCCTGACTCCAGTCCTGTGATGAAACCGCCATGCTATCCTGGCTATCCTGGAGAGCCAGGATAGCATGGTGGTTTCGTCACAGGACTGGAGTCAGGGACCATGGGCTCTTTCTTCAACTCTATCCTATTTCAACAGTAGCTATTTTGATTTCAAGAGGTATCTTGAAATCAGAAATAAAAGTTGACATATGAGTGAAGACATACAGTAAATCAGAGAACCATCTATCATACGAATATTAGATCATATCTGAAATGTAGCCAAGCTAGGGCTATAGACCATATCTGGTCTGCAAAACTCTGGACAACCACCGAATGGCAGCCAAGAGATACAGAAAACACTCTTTGCAGCCATCTGCAAAAGTTAGCTTCCTTTTCACAGCCCAGATCTATTAACTCTAAGCTACAGCTGAATACTGTATGTTGCAGATGCAGCTCCAGAAAAGGAGTCTCTGCATCTTTTATTGTCTTGACACTAGGGAAAATAGAAGTAGCAAGGAAGTCAATTCAGTTTTGCTGCTCTCTTTTTCTGTGCTCAGCTTTCTCCTAATTGGAAGACAAGTACTCTGAAACTTTCTACTTCAGCCTGCTTCCTACAGGAAGACTAGGCTGGTAGTCCTCAACTTATGATTGCTTGTTTAACAATGGTCCGAAGTTATGACAGCCTCGGAATGTGTGCTGTATGGCCTGTAAAGCACTTCCGAGTGTCGCCAAACATTGCACCACCACCACCCCATGGTCACATGATTGCATTTCGGGAGCTTGGGAACTGGCTCACATTTACGACCGGTTGCAGCGTCCTGCAATCATGTGATCACATTTTGCAACATTTTTGCCATTTTCTGGCAAAAGCACCCATTGGGGAAGCTGGATTTGCTTAACGATGGCAGTGATTTGCTTAACGACCCATGATTCATTTAACAGCCAATGTAAAAATGGTCATAAAATCAGGTCCAGTCACATGATGACACAAGTTATGACCTTACATAAGTTCCTTACAATGGAAATTCTGGTCCCAATTGTGGTTGTATGTCAAGAACTACCTGTATTTCATCACTTCTTTTCCTTTTGAGGGCAGAAAACTCAGAGATGCAGCATGGCAAATTTCTAAAATTAATTCCAGAAATGGAGCAAGTTCAGTTGACTGCAACTTGTAGTTTATTCAGCTCATTTTCGGTATCTTTCACATACACACACACACACACAGACACAGACACACACAAACGTGTTGCTAATGTGCATTAATGCATGGTTAAAGTACTTCAAAAAAGCAGTCTTGATCTGATCATACTTAATATTGCATTGATATTCTATGGTAAAATATTGTATGAAAAAGAAAGTGATACAACCACAGATTCTAATTCTTGTCAGGTGTTCACCTTTTCTAACCATAGAGATTGCTGAATGTGTAGTCTGCCCCATGACCCCTTCACATCCACGTTCTGCATATCTATAAAGCAGATCTGAAGAGCTGCTGCAACTTCATTTGGCTGAATATGGTTAAGGTTCTCCATGGGATTTGGAGACATGCACCATCAGGATATACAGTAACATAGGAGGACCAGAAGTGATGTGAGAAGGAGATGTCCTTGACTTTCCCCATGTTCACAAATATGAATGGCTTTTCTTTTGCTCTTTTGGCAGTTTTATTAATACATACATATGCATTAATAAAGTGAGATGTAGGCTTGACATGAAGGAAAGGGATGAAAGCTGCAGTAGCAGGTATTTTGTACAAATTTCAGATTTTTAAAAAAGGAAGGAGAATCCTTAATGCATCAGTTCCAGTTCAGCAACAAAACTAGGTAATTTGAAACTCAAAAATCTGGGGAGAAACTCAGATGAAGAAAATTTATGAAGCAGATCACTCTCTGTCCCTAGGCAATAATTGATAGGTTTGAACTGCAATGGTTAATTTTCCAGGCATCCTTTGAAGATTTCTTGTGGGATAATTAAACACTTTTTTTGCATAGCCTTCCTGGAATAT
Source organism: Charina bottae (assembly GCA_023362775.1). Classification (NCBI taxonomy): domain Eukaryota; kingdom Metazoa; phylum Chordata; class Lepidosauria; order Squamata; family Charinaidae; genus Charina; species Charina bottae. Next base: position 4,842,703 of record JALMGJ010000016.1, read on the forward strand.
GGTAAAGGTGCACTGCATTTCAAGCTCTTCATTTCAAGGAAAGAGATGAATGAAACTGTATTATTTCATAGAGGATCAATAGAGCTGACTTCGAACTTAGGCTCTCACAGTATGACATTTATTATTAGTAATAACAGAAGTGTAGTTTCTGTTCAAAATGCAATATACATTGTATATTAAAATGAACAATGCATTACAAATAAAACCACCATTCAATATTAAATAGAAATATTACAATAGCAACATCAAGTATCATCAGCTCAACTGGCTAGCCAAATCAAAACTAGCAGCTTTTAAATACGTATAAGGGATGATGCAAACAGTGGTGAGTAAATTCCCTGAAGCTCAAACTAGATTGGTTCAGATTAAGAAAACCTATTTTCTTATAGTGGTACTTAATCCAACACAATCCAAATTGATTTAGTCTCCCAGCATGCCTGCAGTTGATAGCTTCCACCATCAATTGAACTTGAACTTTCAAATCCCTTCTCTCTTACCACTCAGTGGTATCCTTTCGAGCTTTTTCCTTGCTAGGTGACAGAGAGAAAAAGGGTCTTATTATCCTCTACATTATTTTTACCTCCTGCAGTATCCATTAAGTCTGTGAGGACAAATGAAAGAGGTTTGGTAGGTAGAAAGAACTGCTTGGGTGGACAGAAAAATGAAGCTAAATTCATTTCTGCTCAGATTAAAAAGTTGATCTAGACAGGAACCATGGGGTGTAATGAACTGAGCTTTATGTGTTCCCGGATGTGCACTTCTAGCTGGCAGTGGGCAACTCTCAATGTCTGAAGACCATTCTTGTTGTGATTTCGAAGTTGACAACCCACGATGTAAAGGTTAGTGGAGCTGATGGAATGCTTAAAAAAAAACAAAAACCTAACAACCAAAAGAATCCCCAAAGTATTACAACAAGGAAAAGCACACGATACCTGAAAGATAGTAAAACAGCTTTTATGCATCAAAATTTGGCAGCAGTCTATTCTATCACATGTTGGTGTGATCCAGACAGATGGCTGCAGGTACCCATTGTTTGGTGGTTTCACATGGCTGCAGGTGCTTATCTATGTTCTATCTTGTTCTATGCCAAGAAATACAAGATCTGGAAAGGTCTCTTTTCTCAACTAGCTAAGGCTGTAAATGGCAGAATATACAATGAGTATAAGGCAAGATTTCCTGGGCCTGATTTCCGAAGAGATGGTGCAACTACCAAGAAGGCTTTCAGATATCTCCCTGCCAATCTGATTTCTCAAAAGGAGGAAATCAACAGCAGGGCCTCCCCTGCAGACCCCAGAGGACCAGTTACAAAAAAACTGTATATTGAAGGTGGCATTCCTGTGGGGACATAAGTTAGGCTTTGCCAGGACATTGAACCCAGCTACTGAAAACGAATTCAGAGGGATGAAGCTAGGTGATCGTGTTCCCTGTAGCTAAGAGATGTCTGCAAAATTCTGCACCAGTGACTGCTTCCTAACTATCTTTCAAGGACAGTGTGATAGAAGATTGCACTGCAGTAGTTCAAATGGATAATATTTATTGTACTTGTGGAGCAGATTTAATGCCATTTCCTCACAGGCCTTGTATATTTTTGACATTCATCTTGTACTGCATATAAAAGTGCCCAGCAATGAAAGCGCTTTCTGGGAGGGAAAATATATTTCTGTTTTATATTTCTATGGAGCAGAGATAGGGATACCGCCATCAATGCTTCTGTAAACATTTGAGTGAGGTAGGTTTTGAATATTTTATTTTATTATTTATTTATTAGTCAAATTTATCACTGACCATCTCTACAGCAGTAGACTCTGGGCGGTTTACAATAATAATATTAACATTAAAAACCTATACATCTTTAAATACAATATAATAATAAATAGAAAAAATCCAGAGGATGGTGAGATCTTAAAAGGAGGATATTACTAAGCTAACCACCCCCAGGAGGAACTATTACTTCCTTTACATTGTAAGTTTGAGTATTCATTTGTATAAACATGAGATGAAAGAAACATATTGCTCCCCATCTTTTGTTACTCTTCCTAGTTCTTATAAGTACACATTCATAGGTTTTCTTCATAAAATGAAACATTTTCAATATGATGAGACCAGCAGCTGAAACTTGGTTTAATGAAGGCTTTTTATTCTAGGGGAAGTGAAAACAGGGCCCTCTACATGTTTCACATTACAATTGCTGTATTCCCAAAGTTTGCAGTTTAAAACAGCTGTAATCCAAAACATCTGGAAGGCACCAATTCGCTGTTTCAAACTTTGCAGTTGGCAGGCTGGAGAAATGTTGCCTTGCCAAACTATCAAACTGAAAACTTGCACCTTTGACTGAAATGTGTTGGCAATGAGCTCTCTAACTAGTTTTTCTTTTTCTTTTTCAGTTCTGCTCTGAACTGAGTGATTGAGCTTTTGTATTTCACACTGCCTTTTTTCCCATTTTCAGGCTATAGGGGGACCAACTGAAGAGGGGAAAATGGTGTGATTGGTTCTGGTTCTTTAAACAGTATCTTGATTTGCTGAATTCCACAAGCTGAGGTTTTATAAAAGATGGCAATAACACAATCACCTCCTTGTTTTTGTTTTTTAACTAGCAAAAGCAAACTTGCAGGGTAGCAGCGAAACATTATAAGTCTCATTCTATATATTTTTACTGATATTGGCATTTTTTTAAAAAAGAAACTCTCTCTTGACCTCTTCCCTTCTTGGCATCATCCTGTCTTTATAAAGTATGTACAAGAAAGCAAATATGGCAAGAAGACTTTTAGCAATCTTTATTTTTTAAGGTGAGGGATTTTATTTATTTATTTATTTATTTATTTATTTATTCAATTTATTCCCCGCCCATCTCCCTTGCAAGGGACTCTGGGCGGGTTACAACAATTGAAAGTTTAAAAATACAAAAACAGTATCTAAAATACATCGAATAATAATAATAATAAATTACATAAAATCCAAGAAGGGGGGACCGCAGGATGGACCATACCACTACGGGGCCAGCCAACCCCAGGAGGCACTGCCGCCTCTGTCGTCCCAGGACCGGCGGCAGAGCCAGGTCTTAAGGGCCTTCCGAAAGGCCAGGAGTGAAGGGGCCAGTCTCACCTCTGGGGGCAAGATATTCCACAAGGCGGGCGCTATCGCAGAGAAGGCACGCCTCCTGGACCCCGCTAGATGGAATTCTCTTGTTGAGGGGGTCCGAAGCATGCCCTCTCTGCATGCACGGGTGGGGCGGGTCGACGTTATTGGGACGAGACGGTCCCTCAGGTACCCTGGTCCTATGCCATGTAGGGCTTTAAAGGTAATCACCAACACCTTGAATTGGACCCGGAAGCAAACTGGTAGCCAATGCAGCTCGCGTAGCAGAGGTGTAACATGTGCCGATCTCATGGCACCCATAACTGCTTGCGCCGCAGCATTTTGCACCAGCTGAAGCTTCCGGATACTCTTCAGGGGTAGCCCCATGTAGAGCGCATTACAGTAATCTATACGGGATATGACAAGGGCGTGAGTGACTGTTCGGAGGGCCTCCTGATCCAGGAAAGGGCGTAACTGGCGCACAACACGAAGCTGTGCAAAGGCCCTCCTGGCCGTGACTGCCACCTGCTCTTCGAGCAGGAGTCGCGAGTCCAGGAGGACCCCCAGATTCCGCACTGGATCCGAGCGAGGTAGTGCCACCCCACCCAGAACCAAAGATGACAACTTCCCGGATCTAGCGGGGCCATCAATCCACAGCCACTCCGTCTTACCAGGGTTCAGTTGAAGCCTGTTGTTCCCCATCCAGACCCCCACAGCCTCCAGACACTGAGATAAGGCATCGACCGCATCACCTACTTCACCCGGGATGGAGATGTATAACTGGGTATCATCAGCATATTGATGATACCTCATCCCGTGGTGACGGATGATCTCGCCCAGTGGCTTCATGTAGATGTTGAACAGGAGAGGAGAGAGAACCGACCCCTGCGGCACCCCACAAATCAGGGGCCGCGGGTCAGCTCTCTCCTCCCCTATCAACACCGACTGGGAACGGCCCTGGAGGAAGGAGGCGAACCAGCGCAAAACTACGCCGCCCACCCCCAACTCCCTGAGCCGTCCCAAAAGTATACCGTGGTCGACAGTATCAAAAGCCGCTGAGAGATCTAAGAGAGCTAGGATGGACGCACTCCCTCCATCCCGCTCTCGCCAGAGATCATCGATAAGCGCGACCAATGTGGTCTCCGTCCCATATCCCGGCCTGAAACCTGACTGGAAGGGGTCTAGATAATCCGTTTCCTCCAGAATCCTCTGGAGTTGCCACGCCACCACCTTCTCAACCACCTTTCCCAAAAAGGGAAGGTGGGAGACTGGGCGAAAGTTGCCCAGGATGGTAGGGTCCAGGGACGGCTTCTTGAGGAGGGGGTGCACCAGCGCCTCCTTAAAGGCCTCCGGAAATACCCCCTGACTCAAGGACAAATTAATCATCGCCTGGACCCATCCACATGTCACCTGACTGGCCGATTTCACCAGCCAGGAGGGACAAGGGTCAAGCTGGCATGTGGTGGCGTTCACAGTCCGAAGGATCCTGTCTACTTCCTCAGGTGCAACAGAATCAAACTGTTCCCAGATAACATGGTAAGTATGAGCCCCTGGCATCTCCACAGATCCTGTCTCACGCTTGGAGTCCAACTTTGAATGAATCTGAGCGATTTTATCCTGCAGATGCTCAGAAAACTCTTCCGATCGGCCCTGTAGGTGGGTCTCCCTCTGCTCCCGACCCAACAATGATCTTGTAATTTTAAAGAGGGCCGTCGGGCGGCATTCTGCGGACGCAATAAGGGCGGAGAAATATTCACGTTTCGCCGCTCTTACCGCCACAAGGTAGGCCTTAACTGCGGCTCTAGATTGTGTTCGGTCAGATTCAGTCTTCGTCTTTCTCCAGCGGCGCTCTAGACGTCTCTTAACCCTCTTCAAGGCCCTTAACTCTTCGGAAAACCACGGAGAGCGGCGGGCCAAGCAGGGCCGGAGAGGTCGCATAGGCGCGATCTTGTCCAGGGCTCCAGCCGCGGCCCTATTCCAGGCCGCGGCCAGGAGCTCAACTGGACCGTGAAGCAAGTCCTCGGGAATAACCCCCAGCTCCTTCTGAAACCTCACTGGGTCCATCAGTCGCCGGGGGCGGACCATTTGAATAGGTCCCGCCTCCCTGCGGAGTGGGGCAGCACAAGAGAGTCTAAGGGTCACCAGGGCGTGGTCTGACCATGACAATGGGGAAAGATGTAACTCTCCCCTCAGATCACATTGCCACTGCTCAGACAAGAAAACTAAGTCCGGGGTGAGACCACTGTCCCGAGTCGGGTCACGAATAATGTGAGACAGGCCCATAGCTGCCATGGTAGCTATGAACTCCCGAGCCGCCTCCGAGTCCCGTCCCAGAGATGGCAGATTGAAGTCCCCCAGAACCATAAGTCTGGGGAACTCCACTGCCAACCCCGAGACAGCCTCGAGCAGCTCAGGCAGGGAGGTTGCTATGCAGCAGGGAGGTTGGTACAACAGCAGCACTCCCAACTGTTCTCGTGAACCCAACTTGAAAAACAGGGTCTCACACCCGGCCACTTGTGGAGCAGCACCCCTGAAAGCCACAAGAGACTCTCGGATGACCACTGCCACCCCTCCTCCCCTGCCCCGGTGTCTCGGCTGATGCCAGACCTGAAACCCGGCTGGGCACATTTCCGAGAGGGCCACTCCCCCCTCTGGTGCCAGCCAGGTCTCGGTAATACACACCAGGTCGGCCCCCTCATCCGTGATCAAGTCACTTATAAGGGGGGCTTTGTTGTTCACCGACCTGGCATTCAACAGCAGCAGCCGGAGACCGGAGCCCACGAGGATCTGCTTACCATAATGCTTAGATTTTACACACTTTTTCATGACAGAAAAAAATATTAGTGGCAAAAGTGGTTATAATAGCAGTGGCAGATACTAGCCAGAGCTGTGGAGTGCATTATAACTAAAGTAAAAGTTATCTATATTTTGCAGGTGTTCTGCCTCTCTGAGAAGTGTGTAAATAAGAAATAAAAATAGAGTGGCCTGTTTTTCTAACAATATTCATAACTGAATGGGCTTTTTTCTTTAGGTGTTTACTGCTTTATTATTTCAACATGAAAATGCATACATCTTTGTAATATCACAATAAATGTAAAGATTGATGAATTTCTCCACAAACATCATCCTAAATCATCCTAAATCAAGAGACACCTAGAGTGCCACTGGAGGAAGACAAAAAGTGAAGTTGATCAAGCACAGGTGGATTAGGATTTATCTTGTGGTGATAACGGTGGCAAAGCGTACTTCTCCGCCTTTATTGCATCTGCAGATAGCTGCCCAGCAGCCCTGTTTCTTTTGACCAGGTCCCTCCTGGGTAAGGAGGAGGTGGGGGAGCTCTTTCAGGGCTGCTATGAGGAATATTCTCAGCATCTGCTAGACAAAGTCGCTTGACTTCACTCAGAGTTGGGCTTCGCCTGGGCAGATCCTTTGGAAGTGACTGAGAAACGTGTGAGCCCTGTTATCTGGGAGAAGTTCGAGTTGGTTGGCTCAAGGAAGTGGTCAGGGTCCTTGGGCTGTGAGTTCATGGTTTTTTAAACCATGCCCAATTAGGTTGGCCCGGACTCAAGAGCAGTGTTTCTCAACCGTGGCAACTTTCAGATGAAAGATGAACTGTCAGATGAGCATGGCTGGGGAATTCTGGGAGTTGAAGTCCACACATTTGAAAGTTGCCAAGGTTGAGAAACACTGCTCAAGAGGAGGTTCATATACAGTATATACTGTATATTTTTCTTTTAATATAAGGGGAGGGAGCTGTTGGAAATATGGGGTTTCAACCAAGCCTGTCTCACACAAACACAAGGGAGGGGGCGGCTCTGCTGCATCCTAGCTTTGCTGCTTTGTGTTGGAGGGGCTTGAATCCCGGTTTCCTGTTCCTCTTTCTCTTTCTCTCTCTCCTCGGGCCTGCGTGAGGCAGGGGGAATTCTTCCCTCCTGCTCATGGCTTCCTTACTTCCACGCAGGTGGTCTGCATTAGAAGCATATAGGCTTCCTCAGAACTTTCTTGCTCCCATGCACCGGGCTGTTTCTACCATGAAACTAATTTGTATGGTGAACTGCAATAAACTGTAAGCTGCCTTTATTTTTTTTAACACTAACTAATGTGTTAATTGTCTATTTCTCTGAACTATAAAATAAGCCTTTGTGCAAGTTGCTGGGCGCTTCTGCTCTGCTATAACTAATTAAAACTGCATGGGTTTCTGTTATTAATGTTTCAGAATCCCTACATTGGGTTACGGGCCCAGCTTGGCCCAGCTCAGACCAGTTCAAAACCAGTACAAGCCAGTGCAAACCAGTGCAGCTTGGCAGACTGAGAACTGATTTTTGAAAAAGGGTTTCTTTAGTTTTACAGCCAAGAAACTGCTTGCACATTTTAAAGGCTGAGTTCAGATTTTTTTCCTCTTTTTAACAATGGAAAGAGAGGAGGGGCTCCACCCCCCATTCCAAAGTTGAATGAAGATAATTTTTCAGCTTGGCTATATAAGCTGAGGCTAAGATTGGATTTTTGGGACAGCCTAGATTGTTTAGATTCCCCTCAACCACAACCAGGGGATTCTGAGGAAGCTAAGAGATTATGGAACCAGAAAAACAGAATGGCCATGATTTTGATTTCTGGATCACTACCTGATCACAGACAGCCTTCCAGAGGAAAAATAGCTCTGCACACCATTTTCAGAGCAGAAAGTGTCCTTGAATGGAATTCCACTGAGTGCACAGGATGATGGGTCCTGGATTCAGGTGCTAGTAAACACCTTTGTGGAAATAAAAATGATTTTAGTGAACTAAATGAAGAACCACAAGGGAACATTACTCTTGCTGATGGGAACTCGATATCCATAGAAGGCAAAGGAAACATACCCCTAAGGTGCTTTAATAAAGCAGGACACAGAGATCTCACAGTAACAACTGTGTATTTAGTGATTTTTATCATGTGCCAATGGAATGATTTATAGAAATAATGTGATTTTACTTTAATATAGAGTAAGGGATTGATTATGGAAAATTTGTTGTATATCCTTGCTGTTAAAAGTTGAAAGTCACCTCTTTTTGTAATTTTGAAAAAAAAATCTCTGGTGTTTCTACACTTTTTTATTTTTTTCTTTGTAGTTTTTTGTTTTTCTGTAGCTTTTATCTTTGCTTGAAACTTAATAAAATTCTTATTAAAAAAAAGAGAAACACTGCTCAAGAGAGACACAAAAGCACTGGACCCTGGACCAGGTGGTTTCTTTATATCTCTCTATAAGGGATGGGAAGACTTTTTATTTGTAAAACAAAGGTATAAAAGTGATGTGTGAAACTTATAAATATATACGTGAGTGATTCCTGTTAACTCTGTTCTCTATTCTATTGGTATTATTTCTATACTATTTCTATGACAATTACAATTATCTCTATACTATTCTACTACTATTACTTCTAAACTATACTCTATATTTGTCTATGAAGGTTCTCAGTCATCCAGGTGGAACAGTCTGTGGCTTGAATCATGTCAACTGGATTTCTATTTTCTTAGTGGAAACGTTTCACTCCTTATCCAAGGAGCTTCTTCAGTCTGAGTAAAGTTAGTAAGGGAATCCTTAAATATGTTTCTAGGCTGGCTGTGTGACCTTGCACCTGGGGCTAGGTCATGGTTATTTTTGAGATGTTTGTTTCTAAGTCCCTTTATCATCTAAAGGAGGATCGTTAAGATTACCCTGCTGCTGTTGAGCTTGTGAAATGGTCTTAATCTTCCTAGGCACAGAAGACAAAGCAGGAAGGAAGATAGGGGAAAGGTTATGCCTGAGGCCCCCACCTCTATTCAAGGAATGATTTTCCAAGTTGGCATGAATGGATTCCTTGACCCCTCTCTCAAACCACCTATCTTCTCTGTCTAAAATGTGAACATTAATGTCCTCAAATGAGTGTCCTTTTTCCTTTAGATGAAGATAAACTGCTGACTCTGGTCCTGTGGTGTTACTTCTCCTGTGTTGGGCCATCCTCCTGTACAAAGGTTGTTTGGTTTCTCCAATGTAGAGTTCAGAGCACTCCTCACTGCACTGGATTGCATACACTACATTGCTTTCCTTGTGTTTTGGAGTTTGATCTTTGGGGTGTACAAGCCTCTGTCTCAGTGTATTGGTGGGTTTGAAATATACAGGTATGTGGTGTTTGCCAAATATCCGTTTGATCTTTTCAGACACGCCAGCCATGTAAGGAATGACCAGGTTCTTCCGTTTACTCTGAGTCTCAGCCTTATCTGTCGCTGTTTTAGGTCTGGTAGACTTAGATTTGGTGAAGGCCCAATTTGGATATCCACAGGCCTGCAGAGCTGTTCTCAGATGCTGCTTTTCATTCTTTTTGGAATCCATGGAGGTGGGGATGGTTTCTGCTCTGTGTGACAATGTCCTGATGACTCCTAGTTTGTGCTGCAGTGGATGGTGGGAGTCAAACATCAGGTATTGATCTGTGTGTGTGGGTTTCCTGTAGATCCCTATTTCTAGCTTGCCACCGGTCCCAATGAGGACTTCACAGTCTAGGAATGCCAGTCTGTTGTCCTTGGTGTCTTCTCTGGTGAAGCTAATGTTGGCATCTATAGTGTTTATATGGTCCGTGAAGGCCTGTACTTCCTGGGCCTTGATTTTGACCCAGGTGTCATCCACATACCTAAACCAGTGGGTGGGCACCGTTCCCTGGAATGTGTTGAGTGCTTTCTTCTTTGCTCAGACTGAAGAAGCTCCTTGGATAAGGAGCGAAACGTTTCCAGTGAGAAAATAGAAATCCAGTTGACATGATTCAAGCCACAGACTATACTCTATATTGTTTCTATTATATAGCAATGTTTTCTTCAGGTACAGTGACCATATTTTCTTAGAAAAATATTAAGGACAAACCTGAAAAAAAGGGCAAATCTGAAAGAGGTTCATCAGGATAAAAAAAATGTTTTTATTTATAACTTTGCTTTACGAAGGAAAATTCAAGAGCAAAACCAAGAAAATAAATAATTAAATTAAATAAATCTAAAGGACAGCTTTCTGAAAGGAAGGATTGTCCTTTATAATAAAGGACGTATGGTCACTGTATCTTAAAAAGCCTGTTCTGCCTTAATTCCTCTCTCTGGGATTTCTTCTACATTTTTCTTCTCTATTGTAGCTTTTTAATGACCCATATATAGAGCACTTGCACTTTTTCAAGTTGTGCTTTTCCTGGCTGGGCCTCAATGCTTCTTTTTTCTCTGGACCCTCTGAAGGAAAAATGCCTTCTTTCTTTTGGCTGCTGTACCTTTCAATTTACTGGTGGCTCCAGAGGTCCAGAAACATGTGTCTCCTCTTCTCCCTCCTCTACCCACACCTGTGTCAAGGTTGCTGCTTTATTGGCAACTCTGCCATGCTGACACTGGGAAAAAGGCTCAAATAGGAGGAAAAGAAGTTAGCACAGGTGCCTGCAATTTTCTTAAGTAGCCTGCTACAGGACCCTTCCCTTAAACATTGCCATCTTGTGAGTCCTCAGAAGCAAGCCTTTTCTGTTGCTGCCCCTGCCCTACTATGAAACACCTTCCCTCTGAGATCTGACTGGCCCCTACCCCTCTATCCTTCCAGAGAGCACTTAAAACCTGGCTCTTCCCCAGGCGTTGGGATAGGGTGAGGTCAAGGTAGAATGAGAATGGCGGTGCATCGGAGAAGTGCGGCTGTGGCACCAGGTTTTTTCTGTTTTTAGTTTTATGGCTGTTGGTTTTATGATACTGTAAATCGTACTGCTCTCTGGACCATCCTTCTGAAAATCGGATGCCCTGATAAATTTGTGAACATCTTGCGGTTACTCCATGACGACATGATGGCAACAATCCTGAATAACAATGGCTCTCAAAGCGATCCATTTAAAGTGGAATCCGGCGTTAAACAGGGATGTGTTATTGCTCCAACCTTATTCGCTATCTTCATCGCTATGATTATGCACCTTGTTGAAGAGAAACTTCCTACTGGTGTAGAAATTATATATCGAACAGATGGAAAGCTTTTTAATCTTAGTAGGCTGAAAGCAAAAAATAAGGTAATTGCAACTTCTGTCATAGAACTTCAATATGCTGATGATAACGTAGTCTGTGCACACTCCGAGGAAGATCTTCAAACTATCCTAAACATCTTTGCAGAAGCATATGAAAAACTCGGCCTCTCGATTAACATTAAAAAAACCAAAGTGCTTTACCAGCAAGTTCGAACCAATCCCTCCGCAGCGCCATCAATCCAGCTTAAAGGTGTGTCACTAGAAAATGTCTATCACTTTTCTTATCTCGGCAGCCATCTATCTACAAAAGCCGACATCGACGCTGAAATTCAGCATCGCCTGAGCTCTGCGAGTGTAGCTTTCTCCCGAATGAAGCGTAGAGTGTTTGAGGATCGGGACATTCGCAGGGAGACCAAAATGCTTGTTTACAAAGCCATTGTACTACCAACCCTTCTGTACGCCTGTGAAACATGGACCCTCTACAAACGCCACCTCCAACTTCTTGAAAGATTCCATCAACGCTGCCTCCGAAAAATTCTGCAAATTACTTGGGAAGATAGGCGGACTAATGTTAGCGTATTGGAAGAAGCAAAAACCACCAGCATTGAAACAATGATCATCCAACATCAACTTCGCTGGACCGGTCATGTTGTTCGAATGCCTGACCATCGTCTTCCAAAGCAGCTACTTTACTCCCAACTTAAGAATGGAAAACGGAATATTGGTGGACAGCAAAAGAGATTCAAAGATACTCTCAAAGCTAATTTAAAAAAATGTAATATCAGCATTGAGAACTGGGAAGCCCTAACTCATGAGCGTTTCAATTGGAGGTCAGCCTTTATTAATGGTGCTATGGACTTTGAAGAAGCACGAGTACAGGGCGAAAGGGAGAAAAGAGCTAAAAGGAAGGCACGTCAGGCAAACCCTCATCATGTCCGTCTCCCACCCGGAAACCTATGCCCCCACTGTGGGAGGTTGTGCGGATCCAGAATTGGCCTTTACAGCCACTTACGGATCCACCGTTAAAATTTTACCTTTTGGAAGACAATCTTACTCGGCTACGAGTGATCGCCAATGATGATGACTGCTTTAGATTGTTTTATTGGTTGTAAGCTGCTCATACTTCCTTTAAAGTTTTAAATAAATGAATAACTCCAATATAAGAGAGTATATGTAGCTCAGGGTTGAACTGTGGAGTAGTGCTCTCTGAGCTTCGTTGTTTGCTTGCAGACATTTCATTACCCAGCTAGGTAACATCATCCAGAAATAAATAACTCTCTTTCCTGGTGGGAATGTCCTGGGGCATTGCCGGTAATTCTTTACACACAAGGGTGTCATTCCTCAGGTTGCTTTGGGTGTTTATCTATTGTGCATGGGGATATAGATATATATGTATAGATATAGATATATATTTCAGACAATCTGTCATTAAAGAAATGACTTGATATCATTTCTTTCAAAAAGAGCAGTCCATGAATAAAATGAAAGGAGGTAAATTTAGGAAAGTTGACTGAATAATGATGTGGTTGTTAGCATGATTTTAATCCAAAGAAGAGGATAATCATAACATTTCCATTGCTTTCTAATAATTTGATTGGGAAACATGGTTTGAGAAGAAATGCATGTGGGGGGGCCACTTTCAGGAAAACCTGTCACCTAGTCCATGCCCCATGAACCTCACAAGGAGGAGGGTAAATGCACTCAAGTACTTTAGAGCAAGTTAAGGGTCATTAATCTCAACCCTTGGCCTCACAAAGAAAAAAGAAAGGTCCATCTGAAGCCACAGGACAGATTGTACACAAGTTTCTCTTATCTGTTTTGTCTTACACTCACTTTGGGCAAGCTATCCCATGTATGATTATGAACGATCAAATTACAATATCCATGAAATTAATGCTTAGGATTGGGCATATGAGAAACTGCTCATATATTTTTTTACCATCTTTCTTATTTGTGCCTCATTTATGTTGTATATGTTTCATAATAAAAATAGGCATACCTTTTCTGGGCTGCAAACATTTAGATGGCTGCTGGATGGCAGAGTGCGGGTTTTAAAATCTCTTCTCTAGTGGCCATCTGGATTTTTGTAACTGAAATACTGTAGGTCTAAGATAATAGTAACCTAAAACAGTGTTCTAGTTTTGGATGGAGCAATCATTCTCTTTTTCCATGACTTGATCAAACTGCCTATTTGGCAACTATATAGTATTATTATTTATTATTATTTATTTAAATTTATCCCCGCCCATCTCCCGGAATAAGGGACTCTGGGCGGTTTACAGGATAAAATGGTTAAAAAACTATACATAAAAATTACAGACCATATAAAATAATTATAAATTATGAATCCAGATGTATAAGATATTCGTTAAAGAAGGACAATAAAATCAAGGGATTAGCCATGTCCATGATGAACTATCCCTTCCTCCATCCCATGCCAGGCAGCAGAACCAGGTCTTCAGCTCTTTCCTAAAGGTCGGGAATGTGGCCAGGGGTATGTATAAGCAAGGTGAATTTGTATTTTGTTTTACTAAATCCTGCCTGAGCAATAGTACTGCTTGTTCTCTTGAGCTGGTAGAAATACAAATGAGGAGTTAAATCTCTGCTGTCCTCCTAAGCAAAGTTGAAAGAAAACTGTTAACTGACATGCTCCCTCTGCTGGCTTGGTCATATAATCTCATTTTTAAGTTTCTAGAACAATGTTTCTCAACCTTAGCAACTTTAAGATGAGTGGCCTTCAACTCCCAGAATTCTCCACTCATCTTAAAGTTGCTAAGGTTGAGAAACACTGCTCTAGAAAGTTTGTTTAAGAAGTAGGACACAAGGATTCAGTTTTTTGTTTAGTGTGTAACCTAATCCAGACAAAGTAAAATTATCAGTCTTCTAACACTTTCTAACTCTTCCCTGTAGGACATTTTTTCAGATGTCGTAATTTCAGTGGAAGCACTGAGGAGCAGACATATGACCTGAACTGTGTTACTTAATGCCCAAATCTGTTGAGTGTTCTTTTTCAGCCATGTGTGTAAAAACCCTGTGTGCCTACCCAGCCAGGGGTTAAGTAATGACAAAGAAATTTCATCACATTCCAAGCTATTTTCATTCATCCTTTTCTTTTCTCTCCCCTCCATTAATGTTAAAATGGCAAGATGATTATTGTTACTACCAGATTATTTTATTATCCTTATCATTAGGGATCATATCGATATTTCAACTGTTAAAACAGATAACATTGTTTTTGCACCCTCAGGGGAACCCCCTCACTGCTTCCATTTGCATGTGAGAGAATTAAGCACTCTTCATTAGAACTTCAGCTTTTCACACAACTGCCAGTTCCTTTGGGAAAAAAATCCTCCACTCTGCAATCCTCATTATGTTTGTTTGCTTTGTTCATTCTGCATCCTTCATTTCTGTTAATGGAACACTCAAAGTGGGCAACATTAAAAAAAAATACCAAAATTAAAGTACCTGAGATTAAAATTCTAAAATATGTATCATATTTATTACCAAGAAAAGCCCTGTTTAGTCATTGCAATCCCTGATGCAGTTAGAATTGTGAGAGAGAAGAAGGGGTGAATCTGCTAATCCTTCTTTGCCTCCTCTCCTCACTGCTATTCACCAATCAGGGACTGTCTCTGCTGCTGGAAACTTTGAGAGTTCAAATCCAACACTTTGGATGGCACCAGATGGTAAAGACTGTGGGTGTTCGCTGTCGCACTTTAAGAGAGATGAGTTTATTACAGCTTAGTTGCTGAGTTAAACATATATGTCCTGTTGGGGGCTGAAATGTTTTGTGTCTGTACGTGAGTGTTGCTGAGAACAGGAATCTGACCTAAGCAATGATTAGCAATGCAGGTTTCATTGCTACAACAGAAAGGAAATTTCTTTACAACAAACACTTTGTAGAAATAGGTAAAACCTAGCTACTTGCATCCTACCAGGAGGATAGTCAAAATGCATGTGCTCTGTACATATATGCCTAGGAAGAAAAGCAGAAGGAAGTGACCTTTGATTAACAATCTCTTAGGGAGAAAAACAAACAGGCTTCTCTCTCTCATAGTCTGAAGGTACTGAAGAGTCAGTGCCATTGGATTTGGACCTCCAACATGTTCTTCAGCTGATGCTTGCCAGCAGCACAATTTGGAACTACTTCAACCAGTGAAAGCTGGTTGGTTGATTGCTAATTGCAAGCAATGTTTTCTCTTGATAAAGCTCTAATCAGCTGGAATTAGAATTTCCAAAGGGTAAATAATCCGTTTGTTTGTTTGTTTTAAAGAATCTCCTCCTCCTAACTTTTCAGTTTAGTATTTAGTATTAATGGGTGATTTGCTTCTATTGATTTGGGATCAATAAAAAAGGACAATACTTAAGGAGGTCATTCGCAACAATTTAGATTGGTGGGCACCCATTTTGGCTTCCCTATTCACCTATATTGACAACTATGCTAAGGTCCCTGATGATTGGGGTCTAGCTTTGGTGATTCCAATCTATAAAAAAGGAAGCAGAGATTTACCTGCCAATTATCAGCCCATCAGCCTTCTCAGTGTGGTTAGCAAATTATATGCTAGACACCTATACAATAAGCTCCTGGATTGGGTTATAACTGAGAATATCTTGGCTGATGAGCAGGCAGGCTTTAGAGAAGGCCGCTCAATCTTTGACCATGCTTTAACTCTTCAACGTCTAGTCGAGAAATATTCCTGCGGAGCTCGCTCAACACTATGCAGCGTTTATTGACCTTAGATGTGCTTTTGATTTCATTGCTAGAGCCAAACTATGGGAGAAATTGAACTCTTCCACAATTGATAGAAGATTATTTCTTCTTATATATAAGCTTTATGAGAATTCCTGGATGAAGGTGCGATGGATGAAGGTGCGATGTAATATGTATGGACATTGCACCAAGGAAATCCCAGTCAAGAGAGGAGTGAGACAAGGATGTATTCTAGCTCCCCTTCTTTTTAATCTATATATTAACTCTCTCGTAGACAAACTGAATAGCCCATCTCTTCATCCCCCAAAACTGGGAAATAGACACATCTCTGTTCTTTTATATGCAGATGATGCCGTGTTGCTTTCTTGGACACAGATTGGCCTGAAGTAGGTGCTCTGTATGCTTGCTGAGCACTGCCAAGAAGAATGGCTGGAAATAAACTATTTGAAAACCAAGGTTATGGTTTTTGCCAAGAGTCCTAAGGCACATGTCTGACAGCTAAACAATCATTTAATAGAGCAAGTTAAGACCTTTAAATATTTGGGGATTGTTTTTCATGCCACGGGTAACCGCAAATTCCATGCCGACTATGTCAGCCTGAATGCACAAAAAACAGCATCAGCACTACAATCTTTCTATTCCTCCAAAGGAACTCAACATATACCAGCAGCAATTAAAGTTTTCTCAGCTAAGATCTGAGCTCAGCTCCTTTTTGGAGGTTAGTTGGGTCCCTACAGGTCATTCATTTCTCTTGAAAGAGTGCAATCCAAGTTTCTAAGATCTATCAAGTACCTCGCTGCGTCCCCAACGTGGTGCTTTGCCGTGAAGCTGGCCTACTAAAAATAGAAACTTCTGCTTGGATTACACTTTTTCTTACTGGCTTAAGCGTTCTTTTTCCCCAGTTGGCTTGGCCCCTTTGATTATGACATAGCTTTCAAACTTCTTGGTGCCAGGCAATACACACCAAACTGCAATTATATGGCTTTTCAGGGGTAGCCATCATCTTGTTGGGCTATGAATGTGCACTAGCTGATCTCAAACAATGAGCCATCAATTTAGAGCTACAATCAGATTTATCAGTTTTACCGAAAAGCATTTTTTTGGGCCATTCTGCACATCTTCTCCAACCAGCCAGATATCTTAGCTGCATAACATTTGCAAAATTTAGAAGGGCCTTATCTTTGGCTAGTTTCAATGCCCTTCCAATAGCTGTTATTAAAGGGAAATATCGAAATATCCCTTTTGATCAAAGACTGTGCCCATGTGGCAGAGGAGTAATTGAAATGATGGAACACATCATTTTAAATGGTCCTCTCTATGCAGATGCTTGCCAGGAATTAATATCTCAATTTTTTACTAAACATCCTGGTCATTCGGATTCTTTTTATCTCAGGCTGTTTCTACCAGACCAAT
Source organism: Charina bottae (assembly GCA_023362775.1). NCBI lineage: Eukaryota > Metazoa > Chordata > Lepidosauria > Squamata > Charinaidae > Charina > Charina bottae. The sequence goes on from JALMGJ010000016.1 coordinate 4,859,881, forward strand.
CTGATTTTATTTCATTGACCACAGCTAAATATTGCTCTATAATTTGTACAGCATGCCACAATATTTCTTCTAATTTTTCTTAGATTTTTTTTTAGAATGTTATTTTTTTTCTTTTATTCTAATCAGATGTGACAATATTTAATGCTGTAGAAATGACCCCAAGCCAAAAATATTCAAAGTTTTAGAAATGATTTATGTTGTACAACTCTATAATGCAAAATAGTGTTCTACCAAACAATACCACCACTACACTGTTAGTGTTCTATCAAAAAATAAAAATGCAGAAAATATAGGTTATAGAAGACATTTTTAAAAAGATTTTAGAGCCTAATGCACACACACATTCCTTCATAATTTGTATAACTTGTTCACATAACCATGGATGTCTAAATTCACCTTTACTTGGGTTCAAAAAGAGGTAACAGTTGAAAACTGTATTTTGTTTCAGACGGCTGTTATGCGCATTTGTTCCAACAAATACTCAGCTTGTGTGAAACCAAATTACATTTATATGCAAATATATACATTTCGGGGGACCTATAAATATTTCAAGATTTGATATTAGCATATTCCAGACAGTGTTTTCTGTGCCTGAATACTATGATGTCATAAAAGATTTCATTTTGGCAGACCATTTTGCTAGAGAAAAAAAAAATCTGTGCTAATCTTTTTTAAAGACCCACATGAAGTTCTTCTGAAAGGAGGAAGCAAAATAACACAGGTTGCAGAGATAATTTAAATAATTATTTCTTAATTATTATTCCTGATTAGTGTGCTAGATCCTTATTAAAGGAGCATTTGTTTAATCCTTTTCATGTTGTTGTTGACTTTGACCTGCAGATAAAACAGTTAATCATCTTGCTTGGAAAGATTATTTAATTAATTGACAACTTGCCATTAAAAACAATACCAAAATGTTTTATGGCCACAGGGTCAATTAAAAATTCTACACCCGCATATGATCATCCTGAAGAAAATATTCTGGTAGTTAGTTAACAGCTCTCTTGAGGACAGAGGCTTTGGTCCAACCTGCCAAATATCTGCAGATGCATGGGAGAATCATTTCCAGATATGTTCACAATGGAATCATTAGATAATCCAGCTGTGACTTACCCTTAATGTGCTCTCCTTGACTACTTTCTGTACCTGGGTCTACTTTATGAGGTTAAGGATTTTATTTCACAGTTAAGACCTGGAAAAGTACCAGGAGGACATTTTATCCCCCCCAGAATTATTAAAAGAGGACAATGATTGGTGGGCTCCAGGGCTGGTTGCTTTATTTATGCAATTAACAGTTTAGCATTTTTTTATTGTACAAATCCCTCCTCCTTTGTGGAAAGAATGTGGGGGAGTGTTATGATTCATCATATAAAGCAAATATAAACTGTACTTGGAATTTAACATCTATACTTCATAAAGCCAGTTTGGTGTAGTGATTAAAGCATCAGGCTAGAAACTGGGAGATGGTGAGTTATAGTCCCGCCTTAGGCACAAAGCCAGCTGGGTGACCTTGGGACAGTCACCCTCTCTCAGCCTTAGGAAGGAGGCAAGGGCAAACCACTTCTGAAAAACCTTGCTAAGAAAACTGCAGGGACTAGTCCAGGCAGTCTCCAGGAATCAAAACTGACTTGAAGGCACATGCACGTACACACACACTTCATAAATATCCAAACCATGCAATTAATTCCTGGAATCATGTCTTTATACATTCTAGAACATTGAAAAATAATTCCATAATTTACAGTATACAATAATTCCAGGATTTCACTTATTATCAAGAAAATTAATTTCATTTAACTGCTTTTGTATGCCTCTGTGTCATAAAGTGATGACCAAACTGCATGGAAAGCTATCTGTACAGAACTGCATTCTATATTTTTAATTTCATATCAAAAATATGTTGAGTGTTAAACAGCATATTAAAGAATAAAATATTATTTTAGTCTACTTTCTGGCAATGTATCACTATAATCAAAGACGGTTAACAGATCAAAATGTAGTACATTTCTAACCAGAAAATAAAATGTCAAGAAGAATGTTACCAAATGTTAAAAATACATGGGACTGGCATTAAAGGCATCTCTTCTTTCTGCTCTCTAATACATGGGGAAACATGTCCTGCATCCTGATAGCATCACATTATGCATTTTTCCACTTCCTGCAAGAGGTAGCCAATGTTGTAAAGCCAAACCAGAAAAAGTACAGTTGGATAATTTCAGGAGGGAATGAATATGTTTTACATACTAGTACAGGTGGAGGAAACACCCCACGTACATGTTATTTGGGATGCCAGACCCTTAAGAGTAACCACCTTGGGGTAGGGGGCACGTGGACTTTTGAGAAGAGATGGGTCATCTCACAAAAAGGCTGCCACACGGAAGTTTAAAAAGACAAAAAGGAAAAATAAAATAATGAGTAGCCTGATATACACCATCCCCCCTCCACCCCCAATACAACAGGGGTTTAATCTTCACACTGCCTCAAAGCCTGGGAGAAGAACCAGGTCTTTGATAGCTTCCTGAATGTTATCAGTGTGGGAGCCATGCTGATTTCTGGGTGGATATCATTTGGATGCTGTAGCCATTCCCTGTAGCCCACTGTATGCTTCCTATTCTCCCAATGTGCTTTTGCCATGCTAGGGACAAGTATTTGCCTTCATGGTTATGCCTCGATGCCATCAGCTCTAGGGGGCATGTCACTGGTTTATTTAGGAGCAGGTTAAATGCTGAAATTGAGATTATTTAACATGATGATGCCTTAAGGTTCATTCTTATGTACACTTCCCTTGACGGCATGCTTATGTGCTGCCGTCAGTTCCTATACAGATGAGATTTACGTGTACAATCAAGACCTATTAGTTAGCATTCCAAAAATCAGAGCATTCCCCAAATATTCTACAAATGTCAAGTCATGGTCATTCCACTTTATAGCCATCATGCAAATTGCATGCATTTGTCCTGTATGAGGTTTCTGTGTGCATAAGGATTAAGGACCACAAAGGAACAGATTAGTAAATCATAGGTTCAGCAGTAAGATTGTAACTACCAGGCACAACTTTAACTGCTAGGGGTAAGCATAATCTATGCTTTGAGTCCACCACCACCAGCAACCACTCAGTTAATCTTGCATTGGCTGCAAATTCTAATATTTCAAGGTAGGTTCTGTTGATATGAATGGGACATACTTATTTCTAAGTACATGTCCATTTTGTGCCCTGTTAATATATATTTTGTGGCTTGAAAAAATGCAAAGAAAAAAACCAACCCAAACCCTCAAGAGTTTATTGAGCACCTGGGAAGCCATAATGTGTTAGTGATGGTCTGCAATCAAGTTGCTGTGTCATAATGTTAGACAAAATTTTGATCTTTTGGCCATGCTGGCTGGTGCTCATGGAAGAACACTTAAAGAGCACTCAAGGACTTCTGGGGGAGGCATGGCGAACTGAAGATGTCTCCACAAAAGTAGAGCCTACAACTGCAGCAAAGACCAAAGAACTGGTGAGTAGACCAGTTTTTTGGAACCCCTCTGGATAAGGAGAGGACGGGAGATCACCCACATGTGCTCTGGACAGCTGTTCCTCATGCAGAGACCACAGGACAGCAGTATTCCATGGGTTTGAGCACCGAAAGATGAAGTGATTAGCCATCTTGCTCGCAACTGTGGTGGAGCCTTTTAAAGGACACTAAGTTTGCAAGCCTCACTTTCTAATCACTTTCAGAAATTGTCTATTAACCATCTTTAAGCTATTAGAGACCTTCGGAACAACAAGTTTGAAAAGTCCCCGGATGAATTTAGCTTCAACCATGAATAAAAGAAAAATTAATTCCAAGCTTAAGAACTTAAAGAATTTGAAATAAACAGCAAAAGCTAAATAAGATTTTGATCTAACAAAGTTACAAACAGATTAAGGGTCCAGTTAAATTTGGAATATTGACTTTTACTATAAGATTTTGGAATTAATTATAAAAAATAAACAGCTTCTCATGGGGATGAGAAGAATGGAGCCAGAAATTAGTAGCTACAATATCAACAGTGTCAGTAATTATGTCTGATTCTATGGATAGATTATGTCCAAATGATGTCAATGAGGGAATGACAGATTTGGAAAAAAAATTGTCTGACAACACAGACAAAGTACTGAAAATGGAACTACAAATTACAGGCCAAGAGAATGATTTTGGAAATGGACATTCTATTGGATATACAAAAGAAATTGGCTGAAGTTTTAAAAATTAAAGGGGAAATACAAATGACAAACCAAGAGAATGAAAATGTTTTCTTACTGGATCTACAAAAGAGGCTTTAAGAAGTCTGTGTGATGGGATAAAGAAGAATTGAAGAGAAATCAAATCCTACAACAGTATTTGAATGAACTAAAGATTAAGGCTGTTAGAAGTAAAAGAAAGGAATATAAAGTTGGTTTATTCGATCAAGGTTAAAATAAAACATTTATTTATCTGGCAACCCTTTATGGACTTTTTGCAGACACCAGGAATGACAAGTTGATGTTTTATGGATTTGCTTATAGATAAGGGATGGGATATGGGGTGAAGAAATATCTGTTTGTAACCTTATAGGGGGTGAAGAGTTACTAAATTTGTCTATACTTGTTGTAATGAAGGTTGGAAGTCACTTCTTTATATATTTCTCTTTTTTTCTTTATCATTTCTTTATTATTATTATTTATTGAACAAATTTATAAGTCCGCCCAACTCACACATGGTGACTCCGGGCGGCTTACAGAATTAAAAACCATAAAAACACAATAGACACCCCCTGGCGGCAGCAAACATATATCAGCCACTTGATTGCACTTCATATTCTCTCTTTCCTCTTTTTTCTTTTCTTTCTTTCTTCTTTCTTTCTATTCCTTTTTCTTTAAGTTTAGTTTGTATTAGTTTTTACTATTGTAATCAAAATCCTTAATAAAAATTATATATATATAAAAGAATAACACTTAAAGAGCACACATTAGGGAAGGCTGATTTAGGATTTGTCTGCATTTTCTTGCTTCTGGCTCTTAAACTTGCATGCAGTTATATATAGTTTTGATTAAAGCAAAAACAAAACCCATAAACGTATTATGAATCACATTTCATCTCCTGATACTTTTGAAACAGCTCCATGTATTTCATTTTCATACTTTTAATATATAAAATATAGTGACATAAGAGTGTATTCCTAACTTCCAAGCTAATTATGTTTACAGTCAGACACATCTTTAGACAAAGCATTTAAAATGCAATAAGTATGTTTTAATAATCATATAATGTTAAATTAATAAACAGTTCCCTGGGCATTAAATCCAAATTAAATCCTCTTATGAGTTGCTCAGATGAATGTTGTTGCAATAGAGCAATAAAGGCATATTTTAAAGGAAATTGCATGGTAGCTCAGTTAACATAAACACAGTTCTGCAAAGACACGTGTGCATTGCACAGACACAGTTCTTATTGTCTTTTGTGTATCTATGGTTACAGAAGTCTTTCCCCATTTGGTTCTTTTGTGGATTTATTAGATGTAGGGCAGGCTGGCACAACTCATAGAAGTGAAAGGGCCACAATGATAAATTAAAAATAATTGTGGGCCAGAATAGCTGGCATGTTGATCAGCTGTTCAGTGGCTAGTGACATTGCAGCACTAGAGCTGGAGGCGATAATAAAATTGGGAAGCATTGGAGGTGCTTGGAAGCATGTTTTTTGGGGTGGCAGCAGCAGATCCTTCCTGGCAGCAGCAACATTTGGCGGTGGTAGAGTTATTGAGTTGTCAAAATATCCCAGCAGGCCATCAAAGATTGCTGATGTAGGATAATTGACATGGTTTGCACTCCCCCCCCAAAAGAAATATGGATTAGGATACATTCAGTGTTCTGTTTTTGCAATTCTTACCTCAAAAAGGTGTACTTAGAGTAAAGTGCCTACTTTAAGATGTGTGCATTATGAAAAGGTTAAAAAATAACATAAATTATCCTTTGTTAAAAAAAATGAAAAGATGGGGAAAAAACAGAGCCATGAAAATTTGGATGTGGATCCATCAATGATTACATGCAAAAGTGAAGCAACTCAGATGTAAATGAATTCACACATGCCTTTCTTGCCTAGTGTTTAGGAAAAAGCTTTCCTGAGCTCTTGCCATCAACTCTTTCTGCAATTGAGCTTATTTATTTTATTTATTTATTTATTTATCATACTTATATCACCGCCCATCTCCCCCCACAGAGGGGACTCTGGGCGGTTTACACAAAGTTGACAATTAAAACATATAAAAGCATATAAATGCTGTTGGGTTGCTTGTTTTTGTTTTTACAAAAACAAATCCATACAATTTGTTCAAAATTTGTACAAAAATAAATCCATACAATTCTGAGTGTATTATAAAATAGGTTTTTTTAGTGGCTAAACCAACAATTCAGTTATATAGACAACTGAATGTACTTACTACAGTAAGTATTGATAATTTACAAGAAATATGGAACAAAGAATTGAAGTGTTCAATTTTAATAAATTAATGGCCTCAGGTTTTAAAGAATTTATATATGTATGTTTTAAAATAAAATTAATCAAAATTATTTTGGGGAGTTTATATCACTGGTGTCAGTTGTTCAAGGTAGGCCAGGTCAAGAAACTGGCACAGCAAATTCCAGGAATGCTACTTCTTTGTTGTAAGGTGTATTAACAGAATCTTGAAAACCTGTCCCAAACCTTCACTGCTCCCTTTTAAAGACAGTAAGGTCATTTTAAGAATGTATCTATTCCAGCAGATAAAAAGAGCAGAAGCAAAATATGCTCCAGATATAGAAAATACCTGTACTGTGTGCCCTGAGTATTTATTCAGTAATGGTGGGATGAGGCTAATACAAATGTCTCTGCAGTACAGCCACTGGAGAAGCACATCCTCTGTTGTTTCTGTAAACTCCTTGCTTACCAACTGCCTCATTTAACAACCATTCAAATTTACGGTGTCAAAAAAGAAAAAGCTTTGCAACCAATCCTTGCATTTGCAACTTCGTTCCATGCCTTTTATGTGTATTCCAACTGATGGTAGTGGGAATGCTTACATTCTGAGGTCTGAATTTGAGAATCTAATATTAGAAAATAACCTGTAGCTTGAATCATGTCAACTGGATTTCTATTTTCTTAGTAGAAACGTTTCACTCCTTATCCAAGGAGCTTCTTCAGTCTGAGCAAAGTTGGTAAGGGAATCCTAAATATGTTCCTAGGTAGCTGTGTGACCTTACACCTGGGGCTAGGTCATGGTTATATTGAGATGTAATTTTTAAGTCCTTTTATCTTCTAAAGGAGGGTCGTTAAAATCACCATGCTGCTGTTGAGCTTCTGAAATGGTCTTAAACTTCCTAGGCACAGAAGACAAAACGGGGAGGAAGATGGGGGAGAGTTTGTGCCTGAGGCCCCCACCTCTATTCAAGGAAGGATTTTCCAAGTTGGCATAAATGGATTCCTTGACCCCTCTCTCAAACCACCTATCTTCTCTGTCTAAAATGTGAACATTAATGTCCTCAAATGAGTGTCCTTTTTCTTTTAGATGAAGATAAACTGCTGACTCTGGTCCTGTGGTGTTATTTCTCCTGTGTTGGGCCATCCTCCTGTACATAGGTTGTTTGGTTTCTCCAATGTAGAGTTCAGAGCACTCCTCACTGCACTGGATTGCATAAACTACATTGCTTTTCTTGTGTTTTGGAGTTTGATCTTTGGGGTGTACAAGCCTCTGTCTCAGTGTGTTGGTGGGTTTGAAATATACAGGTATGTGGTGTTTGCCAAATATCCTTTTTATCTTTTCAGACACGCCAGCCATGTAGGGAATGACCAGGTTCTTTCATTTACTCTGAGTCTCAGCCCTATCTGTCGTTGTTTTAGGTCTGGTAGATTTAGATTTGGTGAAGGCCCAATTTGGATATTGCTGACAAAGGAAGATGTACAGTGGTTCTAAACACTGCAGACTACCACAATAAAATTATCTCACTTTTGGAGGATCACCATACATATGAAAAACTGAAAAGAGACCCCACCAACAATTACAAGAAAAAGGCAATAGACAGTTTGAAACAATTGGAACATGATGGCTCCATCGATAGGATTACCTACCACCGTCTATATCCTGGAGAAGCCATCCCCTGCATCTACGGACTTCCTAAGATCCACAAGGAAGGACCCATAGTCAGCAGCATCAATTCGGTAACATACAACATTGCCAAACACCTCTCTACCATACTAGCACCTCTAGTTGGACACTCTGAACACCACATCCATAATTCGGAAGAATTTGTTTCCAAAGCAAAGATCCTGAAACTGGATACAGATGAAACTATGGTCTCCTTTGATGTGTCCTCCCTTTTCACCAGCATCCCCACCACTCATGCTCTATCCGCTGTCAGGAAGAGACTAGAAGAGGACAGCACCCTGGAAAGGAGAAGCCATCTCAACCCAAACCAGATCTGCCATCTTCTGGACCTGTGTCTTAACACCACTTATTTCACATACAGAGGTGACTTTTACAGACAAAAACACGGCTGTGCCATGGGTTCTCCTGTGTCACCCATTGTGGCCAATTTATACATGGAAGAAGTGGAGAAGAAAGCACTCAACACATTCCAGGGAACGGTGCCCACCCACTGGTTTAGGTATGTGGATGACACCTGGGTCAAAATCAAGGCCCAGGAAGTACAGGCCTTCACGGACCATATAAACACTATAGATGCCAACATTAGCTTCACCAGAGAAGACACCAAGGACAACAGACTGGCATTCCTAGACTGTGAAGTCCTCATTGGGACCGGTGGCAAGCTAGAAATAGGGATCTACAGGAAACCCACACACACAGATCAATATCTGATGTTTGACTCCCACCATCCACTGCAGCACAAACTAGGAGTCATCAGGACATTGTCACACAGAGCAGAAACCATCCCCACCTCCATGGATTCCAAAAAGAATGAAAATCAGCACCTGAGAACAGCCCTGAAGGCCTGTGGATATCCAAATTGGGCCTTCACCAAATCTAAATCTACCAGACCTAAAACAACGACAGATAGGGCTGAGACTCAGAGTAAATGAAAGAACCTGGTCATTCCCTACATGGCTGGCGTGTCTGAAAAGATAAAAAGGATATTTGGCAAACACCACATACCTGTATATTTCAAACCCACCAACACACTGAGACAGAGGCTTGTACACCCCAAAGATCAAACTCCAAAACACAAGAAAAGCAATGTAGTTTATGCAATCCAGTGCAGTGAGGAGTGCTCTGAACTCTACATTGGAGAAACCAAACAACCTATGTACAGGAGGATGGCCCAACACAGGAGAAATAACACCACAGGACCAGAGTCAGCAGTTTATCTTCATCTAAAAGAAAAAGGACACTCATTTGAGGACATTAATGTTCACATTTTAGACAGAGAAGATAGGTGGTTTGAGAGAGGGGTCAAGGAATCCATTTATGCCAACTTGGAAAATCCTTCCTTGAATAGAGGTGGGGGCCTCAGGCACAAACTCTCCCCCATCTTCCTCCCCGTTTTGTCTTCTGTGCCTAGGAAGATTAAGACCATTTCAGAAGCTCAACAGCAGCATGGTGATTTTAACGACCCTCCTTTAGAAGATAAAAGGACTTAAAAATTACATCTCAATATAACCATGACCTAGCCCCAGGTGTAAGGTCACACAGCTACCTAGGAACATATTTAGGATTCCCTTACCAACTTTGCTCAGACTGAAGAAGCTCCTTGGATAAGGAGTGAAACGTTTCTACTAAGAAAATAGAAATCCAGTTGACATGATTCAAGCTACAGACAATTCCACCTGGATGACTGAGAACCTTCATAGACATATTAGAAAATAACAGAAAAACAAATATCAGGCCTCAACAATTTTTTGAGGTACACTGCAATCTGTAAATTAGAGGTACCACATCTGGGGTACAGATGTGTAACTGTGCCTTATCAGCATACTGATGGATTACTTCCCATAGTAGTTTCAGAATGATAGATTACTTCCCATAGTAGTTTCATGTAGATAGGAAATAACATGTGGAAGAGAGTGGAGCTCTGTGGTACCCCATAGTGGAACAACCAACTATTCTCCCATGACCATTAACTGGAACTACCCACTCAGGAAGAAGTAGAACCACCATAAAATTTCCAGTCCTCACAGGCAGTCCATAAGGATATCACAGTCAATTATATTAATAAGTGCCAAGAGGTCTAATATGACCTGAAAGGTGTTCCCTCTCCATCCAAGTCCTCACAAATTTCATCAACAGAGTATACCAGTCTCAATCCCAGATTTTAACCCTGAGTGAAAGGTATCCAGATAATTCCTGATCACCACCTCCAAAATCTTCTCCCAGAAGGGATAATAGGAGACTGGCTAAAAGTTGTGCAAGATGGATCAAGGATTCATTAAAATTGACTTTCTGTGGAAACCGACTACTTGGCCTAAATTTTGTTAGGATCTAATTGAGAAGAGAAGGAATAGGATGTGAAATACCAATAGTTTATTGTAGAAATAATTAAGAATTCTCCTATGTTCACCAAATACTACCAACCAACTAAATGTACCAGATGCACCAGTTCCCTTGGAAAATGAGTATGTGCTGAGACATAGTGTAAAGCATGAATTGGGTCATTACTTCTCTTATATATTTTAGATTTTACAAAATTCAACAAATAGGAGGTTAGAACTAGTTATGAGCTGCTTGTCAATTCTGGCAGAGTGAGCAAAAATAAATTCTCCATGTGAGGAAAGTAAGACCTTATAACTTTTCTTCTTAAAAGAGATATAGGCTGTGATGTTGAACATCTATGTCTTTTATGTCCTTGGATTCCATCAATTCAAACCCTAGAGAGAGAAACCTGCTTTCTCTTGTGATCCGAAAAGATACTAGACATATTTGAAAATAAACAAGGAAAAGTATTAAGACTGTTTTTTCCACAACCCATAGGTAACCTCAAGCATGGGGGGAAAAAAGATCTTAAGTAAATCTATTAGTTTTTTTTCCTCCATTACTTCTTTCCTCACCATCGCATGCTTCTGATTTTACGACTATTGAAACAGTTGAAACATATCAGCTGAGAAACTCAAAAAGAAGTTAAAGGTTTTTGGGGGCAGCAAAAAATATTTTATTGAGGAATAAATATACTCCCTTACATATTTAAATTGTCTCTAGATTTAATATAAAGCCTGAGCCTTGTTTCTCCATTCCCTAGAGCCTTCCAAATGACCCTCACTGAAATTTGATAGCAAAATAGCTATTTTCAACAACATGTTCTTTTCCACTTCTCTTTGTTCCATTAAAGATTTTTCAAACTGGAATTTCTGGTTGAGACCTCAGACCAAAAGTGGATGGAGTGAAGTAATGCAGCCCTTTTGCTTCAGTTTTAAAAACTTGGGTGGGAACATTGCATCACAAAGGAATTTTGACATAAATCTGTGATGAAGCAAACACCTCTTCACAACTTTGCATAGTTCTAACACTTAGTAGTTATTGCTTCCCAAGGTATGAAGCTTTGCTATTACATTCCTAACACTCTGATTGTCTAAACTCAATTAATTATATAGCATGGAGCTTTGCTTTCACTGGAAACCTCACCATGGCTTTGGCTAGGGGAATCATATACTGATGCCCCCATAATGCCTGTTTAAAAAGCAGGAGATTAGTACATGATCACCAGGTACAGTATGTCAGTAGGAAGTAGGATTATAAACTAATTAAGCACTTGCCACTGGATCTTCTCTTTGATTTAATCACCACTCAAACATTTGTAGTGATTTATATTGCAACTGACAAAATTAATGAGTCTGGAGTTTTCTATTCCTCTCTGATTTCACTAGGGAAACTAACATCTCCTAAATCACTCATTAAAAGTGAATCAAATACAAATATCTCTTGGTCTCACATTCTTTTTTTAAAGCTTTTGTTGTAATCCAATCTGTCTGGTGTTCTCTGGATGTGTTGGGACTATAACTCCCAGAATTCCCAGCCAGCATGGCTGTTGGCTATGCTGGCTGGGTATTTTGGGATAGATGTTCCCAACACATCTGAAGGGCACCAGATTGGGGGATGCTGCTATAATTCATGTGTGTGTGTGTGTGTGTGTGTGAGAAAGAGAGAGAGAGAGAGTATGTGTAAAAATACACAGTATATATAAATATGAAATCAGAAATTTTCATTCCATCATTAATTCTTGCCATTCAAGAGCCAGGATTGAAGTCTCAGCTGCATGTCTCAAAATTCTCCACTCAATTTCTGTAGACAAAAACCACTTCTCACTTTGGACAAATAATTCTCCAGTTTCTCAGGGCCGGGTTTGCAGAAGAAGCAACTGTATTGGCAGTCTAGCAACATATTTTGCATCCCCCATATTGCCCTGGACCTAACTCCTGGGAGGAAATGACAATTCTCTGTCCCACCAAGCAAACAAGCATATGTGTGGAGAATACTTGGAAAACAATTTGCGAAGTAATTCCTTTCACTAAGGTGCCTTGGCAAGAGGAGGGAAAGATAAAATTGCAGAAATCTTCCATCATCTTCATCAATAGCATATTATCTATCTTCTGAGAGACAGTTGTGGTTCAGCTCTGGAGGTGAGAGTGGAGGTGGTTTAGTATAGTTTTATAAGGTTGCCACCAACTTTCATTGTAAGGAAAATTGATTTGGAAGACCCTGTTTTGAGAGAGAGAGAGAGAGAGAGAGAGAGGGAGGGAGGGAGGGAAAGGGAGAGGGAGGCAATAGATAGAAATGACGACAATGAAAGATATTTAGCATTCAGACAGTGATACCACACAGGGCAGGACTAAAACAAGCAAGGGAGACAACATTTAGAAAAATGTAAAGTTTGTGAACCATCAAAGGAAGGATAGAAATATGTATATTTTGGATGGAATATGTATGTGCATGAGATAATGAAGAATTTGACACAGAGCTGGATAATGTTCAGATATAAGGCCCTGAATCTGGGTAGGAAAAATCAAATGTATAGGTACAAGATTGGGAGAACAGGTCTGACAGCAGTATGTGACAGAAAGATGTAGGGGTCTTAGTTGACTGCTGACTGCACATGAACAAGCAGTGTGATGCAGAAGCCAAAATTGCAATGCAATCTTGGGCTGCATTAAGAGAAGCTTTTCATCCAGATCATGGTGGGAATAGTTCCATTGTGTTTTGCATTGGTTAGACCACACCTGAAGTACCAGGTCAAGTTCTGGCCATTGCATTTTAAAAGGAACATAGAGAACTTGGAGCAGGTTCAGGGGAGAACAGTCAGGATGTTGAAGAATCTGGAAACCAAATCCTATGAAGGAATATTAGTCACCAGGAGCTGGGTGGCATAAAAATTGATTGAATGAATGATTGAATGATTGAATGATTGAATGATTGAATGATTGAATGATTGAATGATTGAATGATTGAATGATTGAATGATTGAATGATTGAATGATTGATTGATTGATTGATTGATTGATTGATTGATTAAAGGGGTTGGGGCATGTTTCCCTTACAAAGGAGAAGACTGAGGAAAGATATGATAGGGGACTACAAAAATCTAAAAGGCTATCACATGGAAGAGGGCTGTTCTCTGTGGAAACCAAAAACAGGACAAAAACAGATACACTCAAATGAAAAGAAAGGGTATTCAGGTTGAATCTGAGGAGAAATGTTCTGATGATAAGAACTGTTATACATTAGAATAGTCTACAGTGGAATCCTCCTCATTGAAGATTTACAATGGGGGCTGGATGGCCACCTGTCAGGAATAATTAAGGGGATCTACATTAAGCAGTGGGTTGGACAAGTTGACCTTTAACATCCCTTCCAGCTCATACACTCTATGATTCCATAATCCTTTGGGTTAATCAGTCAACAGGTCTCTTCCAGAGTAAATGGTTTCAAGATTGAAACATAAATCCTTAATAGAAGCAGAGATGAGTTGGTGTATTTTTTTAAAGAAAAACACAGAGAATAATGTGGCAATTTATGAGCACTGCCAGCAAAGAGATAATGTGTCAATAGGTGTGTTTTATGGTTGGGAAATTCTGAATGTTATGCTGCATTTAAGCTGTATAACTGTTGATGTGACAAAGTGGAAACAATATCCTATAACACTCTTAGCATTTTAAGCTGGAATGCATTTATTTGACGCCTGTATTTAATATCTGAAGCCCTGCCATGAACAGCAAGCTTCAACAAGTCAAGGTGAAAAGCCTGCCAAGTTGTGTTTTTGGCACTAATTCCACAAGACGATCATAAAATGAACCAAGTTGTCTTGTCATCAGTATATTCTATTTGTTCCAGCCTAGATAACCTGCAGTCTCCAGAAGAATATCCGGAGAGAAGATTTACAAAATCATTGCAGTCGAGGTGGTTTCATTCATAAAGGATCAAAAGCTAATCTGCTCTAGCTGCTGAGAAAGAGACTCAGTGGCAAACATTAAAATTGTTTTGCCTATGGAACAGTTCATCTTTCACATTTGCACAAATTTGTATAGTTGGTGACCTAAACCGGATGATGTTCTTGTAAGCATTCAAGCATCTTTTCATAACGAGGTTCCAGAAGATGATGTTACAAAACAAATAAAGCTCTTTGAAAGGAAGAAGATCCAAGCTTGGTGAGTTGGCCCCAATGCATTGCTGGTGGCTGGCAGCTGCTCTTAAATAGGCCAGAAGCAGATGGGGGTCGTCCTGCACCTGTTCCTGCTGATTTAATGTTGAGCGAGCCTCAAATGTCTGATTGTCAATTCCTGGGGGTGACAACCTTATGGATCAAAGCCCTTTAGCCTTTGACTCCAAGGCAGCACAGTAGCCCATAGCAGCACAGTTGAAGCCCTGCCCCTTTTTTGTGTGCATCACATGGCCATCAATTGTGCAACTATGGCCACCATCTTGACTCCCTCTGCGAATGTCCATACTGTAGTTCTACAAATCTTACTTTCAGGAAATTTTTCCTTATATTTTTATTGAAATGAAATCTATGTAGCTGCAACTTATACCTGTTATTTCTAGTCCTAGCTTCTGTAGCCATGGAAATTAGTTCTTCCCTATAGTTCCCTTTTATGTCCCTGGGCATTTCTGTACTTGATGAATCCCTACAGTTCCCTGTAACTGCTTACTAGAGCTTTCTACCCATGTGATGCCATCTAAAAAGCACATTATGAACTAGGGTTTACATAATGGTGTAAAGTTCAACAACCTGGTTCAGATGGTAAAAACACTACTCCCACTTTAGTGTATAAGTATTATACAAGGTAAATACCTTCTGTCCAGTTAGAATTATTCCTATTAGAAGAATCAGAATCCTTAGATTTTCTTTCCCAATCAATTACAAAATCTGCATCTCAGGGACGTACACTATTTTAGAGTATACATTTTATATTCTGGCATGCACATCATTTAAATCTGCATTGGTTTCTGGAAATATTAATTTCATCTCTATAAGTAATGTCTTACCCCAACATTGAGTTAACTGGTAATTCCCTTTCTCCTCAATTTCTCAGAGAAATTAAATGGCTATCAAGGAAATGGAACATCAGGTTTGAGGAAAGCAGGGAATTTCACGTAATTTTTATACCTCTCTGAAATAAACACTTATTTGTATGCTTAACTAAATTGTAAAGTGAGGAAGTATATTATTATTACTTACCCGGCTGTTGAAATGTACAAAGGTATTACTTCCAACTGACAAAACCTAAATAATGCAGTTTCAAACACTGAAAGATTAAATTAATCTACAACTCATAAACACACCAACTTTCTCCTCAGTGTCTGCCATGAGTAATTAAATTTTACAGCTTTTTACTTGCAGCATCTGTTTCACATTTTTACTCTGTAGTTAATCTATCCATTTTTGGCACTATAATAACAGCATTGAGTCAATAGCTTGTGTTTGCTGTAGCATTATTGACTCAGCATTACTTCTCTCTCTCTCTATGAAGGTTCTCAGTCATCCAGGTGGAATTGTCTGTAGCTTGAATCATGTCAACTGGATTTCTATTTTCTTAATGGAAACGTTTCGCTCCTTATCCAGAGAAGATAGGTGGTTTGAGAGAGGGGTCAAGGAATCCATTTATGCCAACTTGGAAAATCCTTCCTTGAATAGAGGTGGGGGCCTCAGGCACAAACTCTCCCCCATCTTCCTCCCCGTGTTGTCTTCTGTGCCTAGGAAGATTAAGACCATTTCAGAAGCTCAACAGCAGCATGGTGTTTTTAACGACCCTCCATTAGATGATAAAAGGACTTAAAAATTACATCTCAATATAACCATGACCTAGCCCCAGGTGTAAGGTCACACAGCTACCTAGGAACATATTTAGGATTCCCTTACCAACTTTGCTCAGACTGAAGAAGCCCCTTGGATAAGGAGCGAAACGTTTCCATTAAGAAAATAGAAATCCAGTTGACATGATTCAAGCTACAGATTCTCTCTCTCTCTTTCTCTTTCTCTCTCTCTCTCTCTCTCTCTCTCTCTCTCTCTCTCTCTCTCTCTCTCTCTCTCTCTCTCTCTCTCTCTGATTCTCACACAAACACTTTTTCCCAGCTTCTGTCATATTATTAATGAAAGTCTGCCATATATAACTTGAGAGCCAAAGTCTCATCAATACAGCTATAGGAGATCATTTTGAAGCTTCAAAGAAGTTGCAAGGATTCTTGGCAAAAATTGTTTCTTTTTCAATTTGTTTGAAAAACATCTTCCTGATGTTGCTGTCACTTGGCACCGCTACATCTATCCCCACCGCTGTCTTCTCGTCCTTGTCTACTACCATGATGTCTGATAGATTGGCCAGTACCTGCCTGTCCGTCTGGATCTGGAAGTCCCACAGGATCTTAGCCCTGTCATTCTCCACAACCTTCTGTGGAATCTCCCATCTGGACATGGGAGGGACTAGCCCATACACCGTGCAGAGGTTCCTGTACACAGTGCCAGCTACTTGGCTGTGCTATTCAGTGTATGTTGTTCCTGCCTGCATATTACACCCTGCCACTATGTGTTGGACTGTCTCTGAGGTCTCTCTGCACAGTCTGCACCTCAGGTCCTGTCTAGTGTGGTAGACCCCTGTTTCTGTGGATCTGGTGCTTAGTGCCTGTTCTTGTGCTGCTATGATCAGTGCCTCAGTGCTGTCTTTTAGTCCAGCCCTTTCCAGCCACTGGTAGGATTTCCCAAGGTCAGCCACCTGAGCTATCTGTTGATGGTACATCCCATGCAGGGTCTTGTCTGGCCATGACACTTCCTCTGCTTGATCTTTCTTCCATGTCTGCTGCTGCTTCAGGCATTCTCTCAGCAGCAAATCTTTAGGTCATCTTACTGATGTACTCCTGGATGCTCTGGGTCTCATCCAGGACAGTGACACCCCGCCCACCCTCTTTCCAACTGGTGTACAGTTTCTGGGTGTTGGACTTGGGGTGGAAACCTCCGTACATTGTGAGGAGCTTATGGGTCTTCACATTGGCAGCATCCATCTCCTCTGGCTAGCTAACTATACCGGCAGGGTATATGATGACTGGCAGGGCGTTTTGAAGGCATGGATCTTGTTCTTCCCATTGAGCTGGCTCTTCAGGACCTGTCTTATCTTTTGGTGGTACTTGGATGTTGCTGTCTTCCTTGCCTCCTCCTCATGGTTCCCATGTGACTGTGGGATACCAAGGTATTTGTAGCTGGTCTATAAGTCTGCTATGTGGCCTGCTGGTAGTTCCACCCCATCGGTCTTGACTACTTTCCCTCTCTTTACTACCATCTGGCCACACTTCTCCAGTCCGAATGACATCCCAATGTCCTCACTGTAGATCTGTGTCAGGTGGATCAGAGAGATGATTTATTTATTTATTTATTTATTTATTTATTTATTTATTTATTTATTTATTTTATTCCCCGCCAATCTCCCATGCAAGGGACTCTGGGCGGGTTACAATAAATGATGCCTCGTTAACTCTTAGCATACAGCTTGATGTCATCCATGTAGAGTAGGTAGTTGATGGTAGTTCCACTCTTGAACTTGTATCCATATCCAGTCCTTGTGATTATCTGGCTGAGGGGATTCAAGCCTATGCAGCAGGGACAGTGCATCACCTTGGTATATGCTGCACTTGATGGCCACTTGTGAGAGCTCTCTTGAGTTGACTTCAAGTGTTGTCTTCCACAGTCCCATTCAGTTCTTGAGGAAGGTCCTTAGTGTCCTGTTGACTTTGTATAGCAGTAGGCATTCACAGATCCATATGTGTGGCATTGAGGTCTAAGCTTTCCTGTAGTCAATCCAGGCTGTGCTCAGATTGGTCTATCTTGACCTTGACTCTCGGGTGACTGCTCTATCAATGAGCAACTGGTGTTTTGAGCCTCTGGTGTTGTTCTCAATGCCCAATGTCTTCTCTTTCTCCCATATGTTCTTCCAGTACTGTTCAGTTTCTGCTGTTGGTGGCTCTGCTGTTACTGTGTTGTTGCATTGCTGTTGGGAGTATACCTTGCATGGTTCTTTGGAGAACAGGGCATTTATTCCTTTGGCCTCTGCTTCTCTAGTGTATCTCCTTAGCCTGGTAGCCAGTGCTGTGAGCCTATATTTAGCAGTCTCTAGGGCTTCAGATGGAGCCAGGACCTTGTATTTTTTTCAGTAGCCAAGTGTTATCCTTCATTTCTACACCCTACTGTAGTTCCACCAGCTGGCTAACTTCTCTCTGAGTTGCCTTGGTTTTAGCCTCCAACCTCACTTTCCAGGGGGGTATGTACTGCTGTTCTTCTTGACTGTGTAGCCAAGCATCTTCAGGATTACAGTGGCTGTAGCATATACCATTTCATTGGTTTAAGTCAGAGCTTTCCAAACTGTGTGTCGCGACACAAAAGTGTGTCGCCACACATAGTCTGGTGTGTCACCACACAACCTGGAAGCGCTGATCATCATCAGTGCTTCCGGGTTTTCCCGTGGCGACACACCAAGGGCGGCGCGCAAAACCCCGAAAGCGGCAGCAGTGCTTCCGGGTTTTTGCGCGCTGCCGCAACGGCGGCACTTCCGGGTTTTCCCGTGGCGACACACCAATGGTAGTTGGTGTGTCGCCACGGGAAAACTTTGGAAAGCCCTGGTTTAAGTTATGGTGATAGTAGGGATTGTCATGAGGGCTCTGTTGGCATCTTCTATCGTACTATCTGATGGTACTTCTCCACTGATCCTTGGTAATCGGTCTCAAGAGTTGACTGTAGCTAATTTAGTCATGATCTTATGCCTCATATTAGCTGCTGTGCTCTGTAATGGAGGGGGTGGCAGTGATGTTCCAGCTTCACATATAGACTGCACCTCCAGTTGTTTTTCTGGGTCTTCTTGAGTCCAGGATGTAATGTGTAGTTAGTCTATCTCAAGTTGTGAGAGCAGCTTCCTCTTCACTACATTGAAGTGTTGGGTAATTAGCTGTTTCTCAGTTAGTATGGATGCTGGTCTTCTGTCCATCCATATTTCCCTCATATGTTTCATATATCCCTTCTCATTATGTCTACTGTTGTAGTAGCATTCCATAAATTCCAGGTTCTCTTCTCTTGTCCATGTATGGTTTGTTCCAATAACCCACTTATCGTCAGATTGTCCTGGTTCCCCAACATCTGGTGTGGTCCTTGTTAATTCGGGCAATGTCGAAACCAGCATGACTCGCTTAGTTTGTGTCACTTTCATATTTGAGGTAGGCAGGTGAAGCATTAGGGGGACTTTGCCCAAGGACCCCTAGTGGTAAGGTAGATACCATCTGGGATTCAAACCCCGGTCTTCTGCATCAAAGGGTGGTGCTCTAACCACTATGCTATCCAGCTGCTCTCATTTATGTATGAGAGATAGATGATAGATAGATAGATAGATAGATAGATAGATAGATAGATAGATAGATGACAGATAGATAGATAGATAGATAGATAGATAGATAGATAGATAGATAGATCGATCGATCAATGGTCAGTGGCATCATAATGGCCGGTATTACAGGCAATTGACAAAGAAGGATGTGCTCTTGGCAATCTTGGCAAAAAGCTTGCCCCATTGTCAAAGCTTACCCTGCATTACAACGAAGCCTCCTGCTTTCGATCAACCACGCAGAATATGGTCAGCTATTAATAGAGTGCGCACCAACCATGGTAGGTGTGCAGATTCCCTATATAATTGGGGTAAGATACTATCTCCAAGGTGTGACTGTGCGGCTGACAGGCAAAGTGTTAAACACATAATACAAGAATGTAAGACTAGAGCCTACAATAGGAACTTGGCTGATTTCCTGATGGCAACTGATGCTGCAAAAGACTATATTTGTAATCTTAATGTTTGTTTTTAGTTATAATTGCTCTATGACTAATGCATATACTCATATGTAGAATCTATTTTCTATATAACTTTTTATATTTCCAACTTTTAATATAGTACTGTATATTTGTAATATGTATAATGTTCTGCCATATGATAAAATAAAATAAAATAATAGGCAATTGAATTCCCATCCCTTTTTAACAATTATGAAATGCATAGCACACATGTAAAAAGAGGCAGGGCTTTGCTTTCCCAGTCATGACCTCCATTTTGATGTTGTTGACCATTGCTGTAAACACCCCTGTGTATAGGGTATTGTGGCAGGACTGGGAAACCTGGGGCTCCAGAGCTGCTTCCAGCTACTAAGCCTCTGTTTCCTGAGATCTTTTGACCCAAGATGCCAAAAAACCTCCTTTTTTTCCCAAACAGGAAGAAAACAGAATCCTGAATCAGCCCGTGGCCTTAACAAAACCCAGCCAATTTTGCATCATCATCCTATCTACTATGCAGCTCCTGGCCATTACAACACTGATATAGACTGGCTTTAGATACCTAGTAATAAAAACAAGACACTAAAAACCTAACATGGTTGAGCTCCTGCCATTGCTAATACTGAGCACTTGTTAGAAATGTTTTACTCTTCCTGGAGTAGACTGATAAAATGTATCCCATATTTCTTCTCCCACAATACTGGATAGAATATTGTAAGAGGCCATCTCTGCATGTTCCTCCCTTTTTTTAGTGCTATTGTTGAAAAGTTTTTTTGTTAAAAAAACAAAGAAAAAAATGGATTTTAGACAACAAATGCCAAATCAATGACAAATGGGCTTGAGCACTTATGGAAGAATGTTCCACATGCCTAGGCATATCTCAACCCACACTGCATCAATGTCACCCATTTACTCTTTTTTGTGTGTGTTTTGGCATTGTGTTCAGACAAATAAATACATGTCCTTGAGTTATACAGTTTTCAGGTTTACTTCGCTATGTGCATGAATTTCCCTAACATTATAATTACATCTCACAGATGCAGGTGGAAAGTATGAAGGGTTTTTTTTCCAGTACATATTTTCTTCCCTCCCTCTACCACTACCTCTTCCATTTTACCCTTTCATTCCCCCCTTCCTCTTCTTTTTTCCTCTTTTTCTTCGTTTTCATTCATTTTTTCATCCTCTTTAAACCTTTGTATAAAGTTGAGGGATGAAATGAAGGAAATGGGTATGAATGCACAAAATAATTTGAGTCTTCCACTTTGATTTCTCTCTTCTAGAAAATCCACGAAGTTGAAGCTTTTCAAGAAAAAAATTTAATAACAGAATCAGTGTTGATTTCACTTTAGCTAAGATTAACCAATATAAGGAAAGAATGTGTGTTTTTCAAGACAGAATAAAAGTGGTTACTTAGCAGCATAGCAAATAATTAATGAAACTTTTATTATATTGGTGATTCAGTACAAATATTTTCAGAAGATATTTCCTTGCCTTTTTTTAGGACATCAATAATTTGTTGAGACAGCATGGAACAAGAAGTGCTTAACACGTAAGTTGACAAATGAACTATTAAGATTTTTATTAAATATATTGCTGTTTCCTATTTTATTCACTGTAGACTGAATTTTGTTAATCATGTATTCACTACAGTTCCTGATGCTGAATAATTTTCTTTTAATGCAGAAAAAGTGAACTCCTTTTTAATGTTAGCTTATATTTAATGAGAAGCACAGATTCTGTCAAAACCTGAAATTGATGGATCACACATCCAAAAATATGCATAACGTGATGAGAAAGAAAATTTCAAAGCCAGCTCTCCTATAATTAAAAGTGCTTTTCTTAGAAAAAGCAAAAGATTTGCATAACATTTGTCATGTCTGCTTACCTTGGAATTAATCAGATATGGCGAGCAAAGCAGGTGACTTTTTCTTTTTGCGCACATAGAAAAAAAAAGGTAGAAAATTGTCATGAATAGAGTTCTGTGATTTTTCTTGAAAAAAATAGTACCAAATCACAAGCTCTAGGGCACTATATGAATTTTGTGAAAGTAATTAATATCATGAAACTCATAGTTAATAGAACCCACTGAAATATATATTAAAATGAGTATTAATACAATGGTTGCAAAAGGTATTAGAAATAAAACTGGAAAGGGGTACAAGGTTTAGAAAAGACTGGAGATAAGCATTTGTCTTATTTCTTTCAAGCTTAAGCAGATATTATAATATATAGTCTGTTACAGCTAGAAATTACTGTGAATTTTGGGAGATCTGAATTTTTGCTGGATAATATCTGAGAGTGACCAGGGAGAAATACATAATATGCTTGTATGTGGAACACTACAGAGCAGCAAATTAATTTTCTCATTTTGGACTATGAGTTTACTGGCAATGAAACCATAAAGCAGGGGTGGATACACAATGGCCAACAGGTCACTAATAGCATCAGAAGACCTTTTTTTTTTTTTTTACACACATGCACCTATAACTCCCAAGGATTTGCTGCCAAAATTGTGTAGCAAACCACTACATCATAGCTTTTTTTTTTTCTCTGTATGTGTTAATATAAGCACTTAAATACTGTAGGTGTACCAGGCCAGTGTTATGTATCTGTCCCATATACCACAACTTCAAAACAAGAAATAAATGGCTGAGGATTTTAGTCCCAGTCACTTTGGTGATATCGCTGCATTACTACCACATTCTGCATTACTACCACATAACTACTAGTACCTCAGAGACTGGGGGAAAAAAAAATAATGAAAAAGTGTGAGGCCATGCTGCAAAAAGAATGCCAGCCTCTGCTCTAAGATGTCATGGGACTTTCAGAATGCATGATGATATGATGCAACCCATCCATCAGTAGCCTGGATAGAGGTCTTCAACTGATCCAGCTAGGATTGTATTCAGAGACGGAAATAAGAGAACATCAAAATCTCCATTTTACTGCTAATGCCTGAAATAAAGGACAAGCTCCCTTCAAAAGCAGTATGCCTGTGGGCAAGATAGCAAGGAAGGACTGGGAATAAGCACTGGGATAACTCGCCCAACAGAAGAGGTGCAATATCAAAAGACACTGTGGTACAATGTTGCATACTGCTGGCTGTACTTAGATATTTTGCCAACCTATTACCGAGCACCAATGAGAATCAAATATTTTAATCTGGAAGTTAAATAACATTGAATTCTAACTGCAGCTGTAGCTAAGGTTAACATTTACTTTGTTATCTTAATAGGATTATTAGTTTCCCCTTCCAATTCCCTTTGAGTATATACCCCCCCACCCCTCCCCTGGATGGTCCTTGTCTGACATCAAAGATGCCTTTCAGCCTTTCTGCGCTACTGACTTTCTTTCAGCTCATTCTAACCTGTTGTTACCCTGGATTTTAAGACAAAGCAGTGGGGTTCACATGAAAAGGAAGTACACGCTGCCTTACTGACAAGTTGCATCAAAACCTCCAGGCAATTGTGGTTTTTCTTTTGAAAATGGGAACAACTTAATCAAGTGCTAAGGTATACTGTTTGGGCCCCAGCATCAGAGCAGCTATTATACTCTGTCAAAAGATATTGTATACAGTGATCTAAAATCTGACAGATCCTCGTCACATTGTTGTTCTTTCTAAAATGATTTCAGATATGAATCCATTTCCCTTGCTTTAAGTAAAGGTTTTTGATAGCTATTATTTTCCAAACCACAGGTTCCCCTTTAATATATACTCTGGCAGCACAAGGCTTGAATGTCTGTCAATCTTACCAAGAACAAAAGAAAGACAGAATGCTTTCACCGTTTTCTTGAATGCAGAAACAGCATGATCACACATCTACCAAAGAATTCCTTTTTTTTAATAAGGTCCCTCAGTAATTAGCTGGTTGTGGTATAACTTTTGATGGCTGGGTATGTGAAATCATGTAACGCAGCTTCAATACTGGGGGAATATTCATGCATCTTTCTTTCCATATGTAATTTATTCCCCCTCATATAACATGCTTAGCAATCAAGAAATCATAAATCAATACAGTAAAAACATTCAGCATAATTATGTCCCAGAAACAGATAAGATTGCTGAATATATACATTGCTCAGATCTGGAACCTTCGCTGCAGGCAATTTAATTTAATTATTACACACACACACAAATAGAACGTATCCACACAGACATACTAATAAAGTTTCCTCCCGTTCTTTAGAGAGGAGGAAAAGTTGCCAATAGAAAAACCACAGCCTCCACAGCCTATCCTCAATAATGAGGCCAGTAGTGTTGCTGTCCTCACCAAATGTAACATGGAGTACTTTCAAGGCAATAACGTGGTGAGTGAGGAGGGGCATGGTTCTGGTCAACCTTATCACTCCTACCCAGCATCATTTTATGGCAGAAAGAACTAACCACCAAGCACTGTCTCTGAATGTGTAGTGGGATGGAGTTCAAAGTTTACGTGATGGAGCTTTCCCAAATGGCCAAGTTAACAGCGTTGATAAGAGAAAATACTGTTTCTGGATTTGTTTCTACTTGGCAACCACTTTTAGACTACTTGCTTGTGTCAGAACAAAATGAAGTTTTGATTTTGGGTTTTAATGATTAAACAGCTTGATTTGATAGAAATAATGATACTAAGGTTTAACTAATGGTAAGAGATGATATTTGTAAATGTATTTATATCTGTATGGATGATATTCTGGAGGTGACAGACTCAACCATGGGGGAGCTGGGGATGGTGATGGCCGACAGGAAGCTCCAGCGTGGGCTGGTCCATGAAGTCACAAAGAGTCGGAAGCGACTGAACAAATAAACAACAAAATTTATATCTGTATTGGAGAAGGTCGGAAGTCACTTTCTGTTTCTGTTCTCTGTTCTGAACTTTTATAGTTTTTCTTTTTCTTTAGCTCTGTATTCTATCTGTTCTATATTCTATATTTTGTATTTTAATTATATTCTGAAAATTAATAAAGTTCTCTTTAAAAAAGTGAACCTTTTACTGTTTTCTCCAATTAAAATGGGTGTGGGAGAACATGTAGAAGAAGCAAGGAATGCTTGCACTGACATTAGGATAAGATCTCTGTGAGGATCTTCCTTTTGATGCCTGTGCATTAATTAATATTAATGCCTAGAGCTTCTGGGAAACATAGACCATAGCTTTCCAAAGTGTGTGTCACGACACACTACTGTGTTGCCTGCGGTGTCTTGGTGTGTTGCGCTAAAACCTGGAAGTGCTGATGGGGGGAACTGGAAGAAGCAGCACCCCCGCCAATCAGTGCCGCCATCGCTGCGGTGGTGGCGGCGGCACTGATTGGCGGGGGTGCCGCTTCTCCACATCAGCGTTTCCGGGGTTTAGCGCGACACATCAGGACACCACAGGCCACTGCCGTTAGTGTGTGTCGCCAATGTGAAAAGTTTGGAAAGCTCTGGCATAGACAATACCATTCCTATGGCTCCCAGTGCATCTGGATACTGTATGTATGTACTGTATGTATGTCCTACCCTCCAGGGTCTCTAGCAACCATTGAAATGTCATATCTCCTGGTTATCAGCAATGCTACCCTAGACTTTGCAGCATGTGTTCCAAGCAGTTTCTTAAAAGAAGCCCATCCCTGCATGAAGATCTCTTTGCTAGGCCAAGTTTCAGGAAGGGTTCATATTGGATGGGATCCATTTGTGGTTAGTGATGTAAAAATCAATCTGCATCCAATCAGCTTCACTCTTGCATGTACTCCATTCACTGAAAATTCTGCTTCATTCAAATTTATTTTCATACACAGCTCTTGAAAATACACATATTTTTGTTCACAATGTTCCCTTTTTGCATACTACTCTTTTTTTTTGAGCTGAGAACTGCATTGCAAAATCTGGATAAGTACAAATTTTGAAGACAAATTATTCAAATTAGCATACAAATATTAATTAAGGCAGTTCATTTAAAATTGTATTATTAATAATATTATTATCCTGGAAGATTATATCTGAGTGAAATAATCTATTGTCTTTGAAGAAGAGAGACATGCACTGACATTTCAATATCTCACAAGGATGTTGGTATTTTAGAACTTCAGAATATATATATGTGTGTATATATATATATATATATATATATATATATATATATATATATATATAATCAGAATGTACTTTCCTTCAGAAGGTTAAGAAGGATTTAATACACAAATATTAAATGTTGGAAATGTGGAGAGACTGGATTAATTGTCAGTGAACGTGTGATAGAGCTAGCAGAGTGGAAAAGCTATAATCAAAAAATGGTATTACATTATGCTTTTATATTTGGACCTTTTGGTATTTTTCCCAAGCTGTTGGGGGAAAAAATCTGATAAGAATTTGGATAATCATTTTAAGTTTTGTTAAAATAGAAATTCACCTAATATGGAAGTCTGTCAATTGTTAAATTATACAAGATAGAAACAGCCTAATCTGTTTATTCAGACATCTAACCAATTCACAGATTTAACATACAATTTAGAAGCTCTAATGTTCCCATTGGATGATATACATGGGTGAAAAGAAAAAAAAACTTGAATGTTGGTCTTCTATCTTTGTATGTCAGTTACTTCATGCATTACTTTTGTTGGCCCAAGTTGCTTTCAATATCAAGGTAGACTGGGAGAAAACTAGCTAGAGTGATAAAGAAGAGGTAAGACAAACAGCAGATTTCAACCACACAAGCCCCATTCAGGCATTAGAAAGAAGTGAACAGCCCCTTCCTCTAAAGTTATTGTGTAAGATCACAGTGATATTGCTGGTTTCCATGAATCCAGTGTCATTCACTGCATTTGGAAGCTTTCACATTTCAGACTGTGCCCACAAAGCCTTCCACTTGAACAGAAATCTTGATAGTTCATTTAATTCTGTAAAAGAGAAGCTTATATTCTGGTTTAGATGGGAATGTATAATATACATTGATAATATGAATAATATTTGGGATGGCTCTTTCACGTCTGCTTGATCTCTAAATAGTTTAGGTGTAATATAGTGAATACTGAACTTACGGAATGCAGGCTTAGAAATCAAATCAGGATATATGGTGGAAGGATTCAAATACCTTTTTAAAAAGGAAAAGAAAACAATACAGGAAGTATTATCTATTGGGACAGATTTATGGAGTTTACATTCATTTTGTGGGGAGGGGGTTATGTTTTAAAACATATCTGTGAGTAATAATTCAATGGCTCACCATTGTGAGTTCCATTCTTCCACAGGTCAGCAGACAGGAATGTTTTATGACGAGTGGTTTTCCCTCTCTCCTTTCACTGCAAATTATTGTGTAGGAGGTACAAAATAGGCTGATAACACTCTGTGAGGACTAGTAAAGATGTGCATTTTTTTCCTGAGATCTTTTCCACATTGTAAGAACATTTTATTCCTTGTCTATAATATGATGTACGTTATTATGCACATCTTACCATAAAAATGCTACTGGCAATGCAAGAGTTTATATTTTACACAATAAAATGTATAATAAAGGAGTACCAAACTGTGATCTAAGTGTCAGTTACATGGCAAAAATAACCCTATTCACTGGTAGTTACCAACAACAAATTGGTACCTGATATTTGTCTGACTTAGACCAACTATAGTGTATATTTGTATGTTGTCATGTCCTAACAAACCATCTCTTCTGTTGCCAGGATCTGATAAAAATCATTAACTGCTAATCCTATCCAGATGAGCTGACAGATTTCATTTAGTATGATGCAGTTTTCACCATTCTATTTAATCTGCTGAATGACACTCAGTAGCATTCCAGTTAGAAATGCCATTTAATGAAATGAAATCATGAAAACAGGAAAAGCAAGAGCTCATGCTTCACCCATGTGGGAAGGGAAGGGAAGGGAAGGGAAGGGAAGGGAAGGGAAGGGAAGGGAAGGGAAGGGCTGGAGGAAAAAAATGCTTTCCCAAGCCAAGTAACCCATGGTATTTTATATGGGGGGGGGGGGGAGGAATGCAGACCTTGTGTTACTAAATCCAAACTAATCACAGAACTCATTCTAAACATTAACAAGTAAAAGATGGGGTCTATATTACCAAGAGAGGAAAAAGCTTCTGCATAAAATATATTTCTGATCTAGCAATGTGGTGTGCTGGCAATGATGTGGCACCAGGACTTTGAAAGCAGGTCGAAGCACAGTGTTGGCCAGAATGTCCCAGGCACTGCTGTCTGGAAATTAATCCTGAGAATTACTCCTGTGAGGAGGGTAATGGATTGCTGGGCCCAATTATATGCACTAATTCTTCTACAACTTCCCATAGACTGCTTATAGATTTCCCCTACTGTTTCATCTTTAGGTGTCTACTGAAGACCTGTCTCTTCATTCAGACCTTCCATATATGAATATTGGATGAAAGGGTTCAGTTTTGTTTTCTTTTTAATGAGCAGGTGTTGATATAATTTTAACTTATTATCTTTTGATCTTATTGTTATCATCATATCATTATCAACGGGATGCGGTGGCTCAGCGGGTTAAACCGCTGAAGTTGTAGACTGACGGTTGGAAGGTCGGCAGTTAAAATCCCCGCGCAACGAGGTGAGCTCTCATTGCTAGTCCCAGCTCCTGTCGACCCAACAGTTCGAAAGCTTGCAAGTAGATACTAAATTGGGTACCACCTTAAGTGGGAAAATTTGCTGACGTCCTGTCAGGGGTCGGCGTCCACCGAAAGGAAGATCTCTTGAATGGTGGCAGTCACGACGGATCCCGAAGTAACAACAGCTACAGGAAGTCAGCAGCCAGCTCTGACATAAGGCATCGTGGGACATGTAGTCCAGAAGCTAGAGAAGAGTCGGTTCCCTTACCCCCTCCCTTGGCACGCGGTTTAAATGAAATATAATTTATAACAATGTATATGTATGAAGATGTATGTAAGCCACCTAGAGTCCTCCATTAGGGAGGGGATAGGCGGGGTATAAATGCAATAATAAATAAATAAATAAATAAATAAATAAATTATTATTTTATTATAAAACTGCTTGTATATGTGTCTGTGTTGCGAAGCAGTATAAAGGTAAAGGTTCCCCCCGCACATTTGTGCAGTCGTGTCTGACTCTAGGGGCCGGTGCTCATCTCCGTTTGTTAGCCAAGGAGCCAGCGTTGTCCGAAGACGCTTCCATGGTCATGTGGCCGCATGACACGCGCGGAACGCTGTTACCTACCCACCGAAGTGGTACCTATTCATCTACTTGCATTTGCATGCTTTCGAATTGCTAGGTTGGCAAGAGCTGGGGCTAGTGTGGGAGCTCACTCCATCACACGGGGGTAGGTACTCGAACCTCCGAACTTGTGATCTTCCGATCGACAAGCCTGGCATCTTACCTGCTGAGCCACCACGCCCCTGGGAAGCAGTATAGAAATACTTTAAACAAGTAAGGATGGATGGATGATTCAGCTATAGTGCTGGTGTGGTACTGCAATTGGTTAGGATACTAGGAGACATACGTTCAAGTCTGTCTTCAGCCACTGAGACCCACTGGGTAGGCCAGGCACTCTCTCCCAGCCCAACCTACCTCACAGAGCTGTGGTGGTGAGGCTACAATTGGAGGAGATGTTTGGCATTTTGTACTCTGGGATGAAAGACTGGAGGGTGGTCGATACAGATAGCCTATACATCCAGTAAAGCAAAGTAATAACAATCTAGTAAAGCAAACAAAGCTAAAGCAGTGTGCTCTGTTATCTCAGCTCTTCTTGCAGTAGCAGTCTGGTTTCATTTACTCTGCTGTGATGTCACCTTTGCCCATTATCACACACAAGTTAAATGTTACACTCTTGCAAAGTTTCAGCACCTGCCATGTTAGCATCTAGACAGGCCTTTTACACTGTGATAAGAGAGTGAAGTTCATGGGGAAGAGAAAAGATTGCAAAAGGAAATGAGAACAGCACCAAATAGGAATGAGTGCAGAGAGCAGTAACTGGCTTAAATTAATAAAATGTTTTCTCATCGTTTATGGGAAAAGAATATGCCATCTACAGTTACTGGGGGAAAATATGACAAGTGGAACCAAAATTGAAATTTAAACTCCAAGCAAATCGTTTCACTGGAATACATAGGAGTTTAGGGCATCCTAGTAAAACCTTTATAACTAAATAAGTATGTCAAGGGACAGGCAACAGCAGCAGCAACAATAGTAAATCTCAAGGTCACCTTTGCATCAAAGGAAGCTTCTGTGCAGTTAACTGAAGTGTTCTGGGGAAGGAGAGAATCTTTTGTGTCTAAAGGCAAAATTGTGTTCTGAAAAAAGCATATTTGAACAGACTAATCTGAACACATGGTCTTACCAGGATGACTATCCACTGAATTTAGAACTAGCATAGCTAGTATGGAGAACTAATGTTCTTTTGGGTATTGCTGAATGACCACCTCCTCAGCACTGGTCATGCTGGCTAGCTCAATGATTGGAGAGGAAAAAATGGCATGGGCAGAAACTGCGAACTGCAAAACCCACAACCTGCAAAAATGGCAGTGGCACACCAAACAGGGCAGACTCTGCCGCATCCTAACCTTCTGATTCTGTTCCCAGCCTTGTTCCCAGGCTGTTGTGGGGAAAATGCCCACTTAAATAAGGAACTAAAGCATTTGGATCTCCTTATTTAAGTGGGCATAAAAGATGCAACACAGTACCTTTTATTGACACGCACAACTGCAGTGATCACTAGGTTCCCAGCCAAAAGAATCCCAAAGACCCCGGTTAAAGCAAAATTATAATTAAATACCCTTAGAAATGATACATAGGAATGATAAAGAAAGCAATGTAAATCATAAAGTAGCCTTTACAGCTGGAATCTAGCTTTTGATAACATTATGGGATGACCTTACTCTGGGCTGCTCAGGCACTTTTAAATTCCATGCTACTAATGGGACTCCATCACTGTCCCCTTCCCACTCCCATACTGATGCTAGCACGATGTACCACAAACAATGATTTTTTATTGTGCCCATACACTAACTCCCTTCACACTAGAGGAAAGACAACACTCCGGGTTCTCCTATCTGTCTCCTCTGCCTCCAGGGTCATCAGGGGGATTGCTTGCTGCTTTTTCTGTTTCTATGCCATGTACATATTATTAACCCTCCACATTATATGCCCATGGGACTATGATGTAGTACATTCTCTGCATCCTCACAATGCTACATTAAAAAAAGAATAGTATCACATATCTATTCAATTAATATTATGTCAAACAGAAGAATCAGGAAAATGCTTAGGGTAAAGTGCCAGTTCCTATGGCACTGGACAAGTTTACATTCCTTTTGATATATGATTTAATCAATGTAATTAACATACAAGCATATTACACTGTATACTTCCATCAAGGCTCTATTAAACAATTCCTGAAGATGGCAATTACTTTGGCTAATAACTTGTATCTGCATGAGAGACCATGAACATGAAATTACTCTCACTTGCTGCACTGCCTCAAGGATGTTGATATCTGAGATTACTGCAACTAATCTACAATTCCTTATTTGCTGAAAGAAATGTCAGGAATCAGTTTGGCAATTCTTACTCCATTTCAGATGTGTCACTGGCATTTCTCTCAAGAGTGAGTGGTACTAGTGCTGATATGATGCCAGACCATGCACCTGTGGCATTTCCACTTGTGAGAATTTGCAGTTTCATTTAGTGGTATAATGTAGTCACCTCATCTCTGCTCAGGGATGGCAGTGGCATATTTCTAAATTACTGCTTTTTATGGATCTTCTGGAGCCCAAGTACCAATAACAATGAAAAAGGTACCAATTGACAGACATGATGCTGCAGAATGACTATCCAGTGTAGCATTCATGCAAATGGAAATTCTATCCATATCAAAGCCACAGCACTCTTTCTACAGGATGCTTCTTTCTTGTACAAGCTGGTTCCTTCCAAATGTTTTTTTCTAGTGCAGTTCTCCACACCATATCCCAGTCCTGAGAGTTCTTGGTTTGGAAAGCTGCAACATGGAAAAATGGATAGGGAATTCACCTCGGCTGAAATTCTGGATTTTCTTCTTATTTAACTATTAGATCATAACTGTAATGGATGAAATACATTTTAAAATAAGTGTAGAAGAAGTGTCATTTTATTAAATACATGTAGATTCGGTTGTTGACTAGCCCTAGATCACCCAATGAAATTTGAGGCTGAGTGAGGAATTAGTTCTTCCCAATCTAACCACTATTCCTAGCCATGTCCCATTATCAAATGGGACCACCACCAAAAATGGTGGTGAGAATTAGTGAGTATGGCAATGAAATTCCACCGATATTGGCTAATGCCACAGTGGATTGGAAAAGGTGTTGCAGCATACATCTCCAATGGTCTCATTGCCAATAGCAAACAGAGTAATAATTTCTCCAGGGCCGCTCCCAGTCGGTGTTGATAGGGGAGGAGAGAGCTGACCCGCGACCCCTGACTTGTGGGGTGCGCAGGGGTCGGTTCTCTCTCCACCCCTATTTAACATCTACATGAAGCCACTGGGCGAGATCATCCGTCACCACGGGATGAGGTATCACCAATATGCTGATGATACCCAGTTATACATCTCCGTCCCGGGTGAAGTAAGTGATGCGGTCAATGCCTTATCTCAGTGCCTGGAGGCTGTGGGGGTCTGGATGGGGAACAACAGGCTTCAACTGAACCCTGGTAAGACGGAGTGGCTGTGGATTGATGGCCCCCCTGGATCCGGGAAGTTGTCATCTTTGGTTCTGGGGGGGGTTGCACTACCCCACTCGGATCCAGTGCGGAATCTGGGGGTCCTCCTGGACTCGCGACTCCTGCTTGAAGAGCAGGTGGCAGTCGTGGCCAGGAGGGCCTTTGCACAGCTGGGAGTTGTGCACCAGTTACGCCCTTTCCTGGATCGGGAGGCCCTCCGAACAGTCACTCACGCCCTTGTCATCTCCCGTATAGACTATTGTAATGCGCTCTACATGGGGCTACCCCTGAAGAGTATCCGGAAGCTTCAGCTGGTGCAGAATGCAGCGGCGCGAGCAGTTATGAGTGCCAGAAGATCGGCACATGTAACACCTCTGCTTCGCGAGCTGCATTGGGTGCCAGTTTGCTTCCGGGTCCAATTCAAGGTGTTGGTGATTACCTTTAAAGCCCTACATGGCATAGGACCAGGGTACCTGAGGGACCGTCTCGTCCCGATAACGTCGACCCGCCCCACCCGTACATGCAGGGAGGGCATGCTTCGGACCCCCTCAACAAGACAATTCCATCTAGCGGGGTCCAGGAGGTGTGCCTTCTCTGCGATAGCGCCCGCCTTGTGGAATATTCTGCCCCCGGAGGTGAGACTGGCCCCCTCCCTCCTGGCCTTTCGGAAGGCCCTTAAGACCTGGCTTTGCCACCTGGCCTGGGACGACGGAGGTGGTAGTGCCTCCTGGGGTTGGCTTGCCCCATAGCTCTACTATCTATTCTGCGGGTCCAAGCCCATCCTGGATTTTATTTTATTATGTTTTGTTTGTGTTTTTAGATATTTTGTATAGTTTTAAATTTTTATTTATTGTAACCCGCCCAGAGTCCCTTGCATGGGAGATGGGCGGGGAATAAATTTGAATAATAAATAAGAAAAAATAAAATAAACAGAGTAATAAAATCATAAAATATAAGAGTTTGAAGAGACCTTGGAAACCATCTAGTTTAATTCTATTTGGATGTTTCCCTCTATAAACTCTAGTCTCAAGAGACCTTGTGTAGCTTTCATTAATGTTTAGTATTCTTAAACAGGACAACTTTCTAGCGGGCTGCACCTATTGTCAATAAACTTGTTTTATTTCTTTTACTGTAGCATGACATATGGTTGGACCTAAATTTTATTGAAGGTAGTTTAATGACCTTCAAAGAAACCATATCTGTTTTCTTAAAATGCAGGTAATGGAATGCAATCTGATAAAAATTGTGCCCCTTAAGTACTTGCTTGCAACATCTCAATGCAAGTATGAAAGGCCAGAATATAAGGGTTCCATTCAGCTATCATAAGCAATAGCTGCTAATAAACTTATGCCCCATAGAATTTCTCCATTCTTTTTTGAAAACTAATAAAACTAATGGCCATTGCCATGTTTTGTGACAGAGAAGTCCAAAAGTTAATGCCTGTTACATAAAGGACTGCAAGCTTTTTATTCTTCTGGACAAGTCAATTTTGTTGAGAGATCCATACCACAGTATTATGCTTTTTTAAATGTAATTTTATTGAAAGTTTTAAAAACAAGTGTAGAAAGTAATACAAACTAAAAGAAAAGAAATAAGAGAAATGAAGAAATAAGAGAGAAAGCAAAAGTGCAAAAAGAAAAAAAAAGAAAACAGGTAGAAGAAAACTAGAAAAGAAAGAAAAAAGATATAAAGAAGTGGCTTCCCATCTTCTTTATAGCAGTTATAAGTACAAGTATAAGAAAGAGGTAAATTTACCTCTTTCTCTAAAGTTACATCCTTGTGACAAAAACGGTACATTGGGATGGCAAAACAGGACGGGGTCTTATGTAATATCCGTATTCATGAAAAAGACAGGGGTCCCCACCCCTGGTCCGTGTGATTGGCTCCTGCCTGCAAACCCCACCCCACCCCTCGGTCTATCGAAATGGTCCTAAATCCATTATGGAATTATCTGAGGCTGGTATTATTAATCTCTTGCAAATGACAACCTTGCACTTGATCTCTTGCAAATGACAACCACAATTTCAAACAGGGATCTTCAAACCATTTTCACAACATAACGGCATTTTTCTTGAGAAAGAAAATAAGAAGTAAGCCCATCAAACATGCTTAAAATTCTGTCAATTGATGGACCCAAGGAAAAAAACCTTGTATTTCCATGCTCTGACAATTTAGCGTAATTGTTTCCAGCAAAGTCACAAAAGTTTTTCAGTTCTTCAACTCTGTGTATATATGGAAGTATTTGTATATTTTACTGCAAAACATTCAATATCAATTGGTAAAGAGTTGACAGCACACTTGATGGCACATAATCAGGTGATTGGATTCCAGTAATAACCAATTCAGTAAACCCAACTACTGTAGAAAGATAGCATCTTTTATAAATCAGTTGGATTCAATGGAAGCAAAACAAAAAATATTTGTGTTTCATGCTCAGATTGTAGTATAGATTGGCTTAGCATGAAATTTTATGATATCATGATAACATGATAGCATTTTAGGTGTCAGTGAACTGAAATGGACTGGAATGGGCCACTTCACATCAGATGACCACCAGATCTACTACTGTGGACAAGAGGACCACAGAAGAAATGGAGTAGCCTTCATAATTAATAAAGAGGCTAAAGCAGTGCTTGGATATTATCCATAAAACGATAGAATGATCTCAATTCAAATTCAGGGTAAGCCATTTAACATCACAGTGATCCAAATATACGTCCCAACCACAGATGCTGAAGAAGGAGAAGTAGATCAGTTCTATGAGGATCTGCAGCACCTACTGGATAATACACCAAAAAGAGATGTTATTTTCATTACAGGAGACTGGAATGCTAAGGTGGGTAGTCAAACGACACCTGGAATTACAGACAAGCATGGTCCGGGAGAACAAAATGAAGCGGGACATAGGCTGATAAAATTTTGCCAAGAAAACTCACTGTGCATAACAAACACTCTCTTCCAACAACCTAAAAGACGGGTTTATACATGGACTTCACCAGATGGTCGACACCAAAATCAGATTGACTACATCCTTTGCAGCCAAAGGTGGCGGATATCTATACAGTCGGTAAAAACAAGACCTGGAGCTGACTGTAGTTCAGATCATGAACTTCTTATTGCAAAATTTAGAATCAGACTAAAGAGAATAGGGAAGACCCACAGATCAGTTAGATATGAGTTCACTAATATTTCTAAGGAATATGCAGTGGAGGTGAAGAATAGATTTAAGGGACTAGATTTAGTAGATAGGGTCCCGGAAGAACTATGGACAGAAGTTCGCAACATTGTTCAGGAGGCGGCAGCAAAAAACGTCCCAAAGAAAAAGAAAACCAAGAAGGCAAGATGGCTGTCTGCTGAGACACTGGAAGTAGCCCAAGAAAGAAGGAAAGCAAAAGGCAACAGTGATAGGGGGAGATATGCCCAATTAAATGCAGAATTCCAGAGGTTAGCCAGAAGAGATAAGGAATTATTTTTAAACAAGCAATGTGCGGAAGTGGAAGAAGACAATAGAATAGGAAGGACAAGAGACCTCTTCCAGAAAATTAGAAACATTGGAGGTAAATTCCCGGCAAAAATGGGTATGATCAAAAAGAAAGATGGCAAGGACCTAACAGAAGCAGAAGAGATCAAGAAAAGGTGGCAAGAATATACGGAAGATCTGTATAGGAAGGATAATAATATTGGGGATAGCTTTGACGGCGTGCTCAGTGAGTTAGAGCCAGACACCCTGAAGAGTGAGGTTGAATGGGCCTTAAGAAGCATTGCTAATAACAAGGCAGCAGGAGACAACGGTATCCCAGATGAACTATTTAAAATCTTGCAAGATGAAGCTGTCAAGGTGATACATGCCGTATGCCAGCAAATTTGGAAAACACAAGAATGGCTATCAGATTGGAAAAAATCAACTTATATCCCCATACCAAAAAAGGGAAGCACTAAAGAATGTTCAAACTATCGAACAGTGGCACTTATTTCACATGCCACTAAGGTAATGCTCAAGATCTTGCAAGGTAGACTCCAGCAATTCATGGAGCGAGAATTGACAGATGTACAAGCTGGGTTTAGAAAAGGCAGAGGAACTAGAGACCAAATTGCCAATATCCGCTGGATAATGGAAAAAGCCAGGGAGTTTCAGAAAAACATCTATTTCTGTTTTATTGACTATTCTAAAGCCTTTGACTGTGTGGATCATAACAAATTGTGGCAAGTTCTTGGTGGTATGGGGATACCAAATCATCTTGTCTGCCTCCTGAGGAATCTGTATAACTACGAAGTAGCAACGGTAAGAACAGACCACGGAACAACAGACTGGTTTAAGATTGGGAAAGGAGTATGGCAGGGTTGTATACTCTCACCCTACCTATTCAACCTGTACGCAGAACACATCATGCAACATGCTGGGCTTGAGGAATCCAAGGCTGGAGTTAAAATTGCTGGAAGAAACATTAACAATCTCAGATATGCAGATGATACCACTTTGATGGCTGAAAGCGAGGAGGAGCTGAGGAGCCTTATGATGAAGGTGAAAGGAGAAAGTACAAAAGCTGGGTTGCAGTTAAACCTCAAAAAAACCAAGATTATGACAACCAGCTTGATAACTGGCAAATAGAGGGAGAAAAAGTGGAGGCAGTGACAGACTTTGTATTTCTAGGTGCAAAGATTACTGCAGACGCTGACTGCAGCCAGGAAATCAGAAGACGTCTACTTCTCGGGAGGAGAGCAATGGCAAATCTAGATAAAATAGTTAAGAGCAGAGACATCACACTGACAACAAAGGTCCACGTAGTTAAAGCAATGGTATTCCCTGTAGTAACCTATGGCTGCGGGAGCTGGACCATAAGGAAGGCTGAGCGAAGGAAGATAGATGCTTTTGAACTGTGGTGTTGGAGGAATATTCTGAGAGTGCCTTGGACTGCAAGAAGATCAAACCAGTCCATACTCCAGGAAATAAAGCCAGACTGCTCACTTGAGGGAATGATATTAAAGGCAAAACTGAAGTACTTTGGCCACATAACGAGAAGACAGGATACCCTGGAGAAGAAGCTGATGCTAGGGAAAGTGGAAGGCAAAAGGAAGAGGTGCCGACCAAGGGCAAGATGGATGGATGATATTCTGGAGGTGACGGACTCAACCGTGGGGGAGCTGGGGATGGTGACGGCTGACAGGAAGCGCTGGTCCATGAAGTCACGAAGAGTCGGAAGCGACTGAACGAATAAACAACAAATAACCAATTCAGTAAACCCAACTACTGTAGTAAGATAGCGTCTTTTATAAATCAGTTGGATTCAATGGAAGCAAAAGAAAAAATATTTGTGTTTCATGCTCCGATTATAGTATAGTGTCGGGGCGCGTGGATGGAGCGGCCTGCTTCTCTCTCCTAGGCACCAGTGATCCACGTACTATGCAGTAAATAGACTCCAAACAGAAGTTATAACAAATATCCTATTTACTTATATATATACGTATTTACAGATCACTTCCACAGGTAACAAAATGATACACCATCGATACAGCATTCACGAGGTAAAATGGGAATAATGGGAAATGAGAATGTCTCTGCATATATAGTGAAACTGACCAATCACATTATAGGTCACTCTCATTATTCACCACACCCAACTTAACTCTAAGCACCTGTTGTATGAGTCACACACTGACACATCATTCCTACAACAATGGCTGCTAATTGGGTGACTGTGCAGAATATTTCCCCTTTTACCTAAATATCAAACCTCTCTGCATAATTTATATCTAGCAGTAAATTCCTGGGTTTATCAAACCCCAACACCCCTTCAATTTACAATAGATATTACATTCAATTGTACAGAATAGAAGACATACACATTTGAGATATACACATCCTATGCCTATCTATGCTTAGAGGCTTTGTCATCACATCTGCTACATTACATTCAGATGGACAATATTGCAAATCTATCAGATACTCCTTAACAGCATTCCTAACATTATGATACTTGATATCAACATGTTTGCTCCTTGCTCTGATCTTATCACTTTTTGCAATCTGTATACATGCCTCACTATCATTGTATACACATATAGGCCCCTCAATTGTTACATTTACATCCATTAACAATTGCCTATACCAAATTAATTCTGAACATAAATCAGACAATGCTGCATACTCCGCCTCTGCAGTTGACACAGCGACTGAACTTTGTTTACGAGACTTCCAACCAATTAAGGTGTTACCAAACATTATAATCAACCCTGTCATTGATTTTCTATCATGTGACCGTCTCGTCCCAATAACGTCAGCCCGCCCCACCCGTGCATGCAGAGAGGGCATGCTTCGGACCCCCTCAACAAGAGAATTCCATCTAGTGGGGTCCAGGAGGCGTGCCTTCTCTGCGATAGCGCCCGCCCTATGGAATATTCTGCCCCCGGAGGTGAGACTGGCCCCCTCCCTCCTGACCTTTCGGAAGGCCCTTAAGACCTGGCTCTGCCACCTGGCCTGGGACAACAGAGGCGGGAGTGCCTCTTGGGGTTGGCTAGCCCCGTAGCAACACTATGCTACGTTCCCTACATCCCCCATCTTGTATTTTATTTATTTATATTGTATTTTTTAAAATTATTGTATTGTTTTTAACTTTGATTGTTGTAACCCGCCCAGAGTCCCTTGTATGGGAGATGGGCGGGGAATAAATTGAATAAATAAATAAATAAATAAAAATGTACATCATTACCCCAATCACTATCTACATAGCATTTCAATTTCAATGGCTTACATGGTTTTATCAATAAACATTTATCAATATTCCCCTTCAGATACCTAAATACACGTTTGATACCTTGCCAATGCCTCTGAGTAGGTTTGGTTACATATCTACTCAGAACATTGACTGAGTTCCCGATATCAGGACGCGACCATTGTGCTATATACAATAAACTTCCAATTATTGAACGATAGTGTTCTTGATCACATGAAGTTTGGTCATCATCTCCAGTCTGTTTTAACAAAATCTGTTGTCATCGGGGTTGAAACTTCTTTACACTGTTCCATATTGTTCTCTCTAAGCAGTGCTTCAATTTTCTTCCGCTGCTCTAGAACATAACCCCCATCAACCTTCTGAATACCCATGCCTAGGTAATTCTTAATTTCTCCCAGATCTTTGACATCAAAGTGCTGTTTCAGATTTTCAGTAAATTCAATTACCCTGCTTTGATCTTTCGCTATAAGACACAAATCGTCTACAAAAATCAAAATCAAAATCTCTTCATCATTTCCACATTGCTTTACATACAGACATGGGTCAGCTAAACTACACTTGAATCCCATTCTTTGTAATTCCTTATCTAAAGTTAGATTCCAGCAACGTGCCGACTGCTTGAGTCCATACAATGCTTTTTGCAACTTGTATACTCTTCCTGCAATCTTTGATTCATAACCTGGGGCTTCAATCATATAGATCTCTTCATCCAAATCAGCATGCAAATATGCTGTTGTGATATCATAATGTTGTACTACACAATTCCCAGCTGCTGCCATTGCTAAGGCAAACCTAAATGTCTCCCCTCTTAGCGTTGGTGCAAAAACTTCATCATAAGTCTGATTCTTTATCTGGGAAAATCCTTGTACTACCAACCTAGCCTTATACTGAATATCACCATTCACTAAGGTTTTCTTCTTATACACCCATCTACAGCCTACTGCTCTATGCCCCTCAGGCAGCCTAGTAGATTTGAAAACCTTATGAGAATTAATGGCTTTCATTTCCACATCCATAGCAGCTTTCCATCTACTTTGCTCGTGTTGTGGCAACTCCAATACATCCTTGTAATTACGAGGTTCATAATCAATAAAACACACTTTTACATCACCTGGTGAATAACGTTGAGGTGGTATGCCCTTGTTAACTCTCTCAGATCTGCGCAATACTGTAGCCTCCTGCACCATTGGCACACTAGGAGTTAATTCCTCTTCCTTCTTAATCACATCAGTGGACTCTCTCTGCTCTGAAAACTCAAAACGTCCCTGACTAGGAAGATAAACCTCACTGCTCCCGAGTAATCTCTGCCAATTGCTATGCTCACTAAAACTTGCTGATCTAGAAATAACAACTTTCCTGCCATCAGTGAACCTATATCCCTTGGTCCCTGGCTCATACCCTACAAACGTCATCTTCTGTGCTTTTGCCTGTCCCTTCCTACGTACTTCCTTATGCATGTGAACATAGGCAGTGCACCCAAACACCTTCAAATGAGCTAATGGTGGCTTCTTGCCATATAACATATAATATGGATTTTGATTTACAGACACACTCCATAACCTGTTAATTAAATAATTAGCAGTTAATATTGCCTCTCCCCAGTATCCACTTGATAACCCTGAGTCAGCAATGAGTGAATCCTTTACTGTCTGCAATGCCAAATTCCTACGTTCAGCCACGCCATTCTCAGCTGAACTATGTGGGTTAGTTCTCCTATGCACAATGCCCCTTCTACCTAGCCATTGCTGAAAACTCCCACTCAGAAACTCTGTACCCCAGTCAGTTTGTAAACTACACACCTTTGTGCTATATCTACATTCCACCAACTGTACCCAGTTTCTAAACTTATCAAATGTTTGACTTTCAGCTTTCAATAGGTAACAGAACACAAATCTAGTGTAATCATCTACAATAACTAAAACATATTTAGCACCCCCTATTGTAGCTGGTAATGGACCAATTAAGTCAGCGTGAACTAATTCAAAACATTTATGTGACTTCCTATCACTGAATTTGCTCACAGGAAATACTTTTGATTTTGCAACCTTACAAGCTGTACAATCCAAATACACTTGGCACTTTTTCAATTCCATTCCAGAACCTGCTTCTGACATCTTTTCAACCACTTTGAAACTCGGATGCCCAAGCCTTCTATGCCATAGGTGCTCACATGAATCATGTGTTGGCTTATTAATTGTAGCTACATCATGGTTGCTGCTTGTCCTGGTTTGAACTATTTCATAAAGACAGTTCTGCAAAATACCTTTGCCACAAACATTGTTATCCTTCATGACAATACATTCATTATTTCCAAACTGTACAGTATATCCTAGTTTATCCAATTGTGACACACTAATTATATTGTACTCCAGTTCAGGTACACACAACATTGATAATTCAATATTTAACCCTGGTACATACACTAATCCCTTACCAGTCACAGATGCAATGCTTCCATTAGCTAGAGTAACATGATCTCTATCAGCCTGCTTAAAACTCTTAAACATCTGTCTGTTATTTCCTATATGCTGACAAGCCCCACTGTCAAGTAAAAATGGTCCCTTTAAATCTTGTTCTACACTTGAACTAATTAAAGACAGCTGTGCAGCGTGTCCCGGCTTGGAGATTTTCGGCTTGGCCTTCGGCTTCCGTTTCTTATCACAATCCCGCAACAAATGCTTTTGTGACCCACAGTTATAACATTTTCGCTTTACAAATAAAACATTGTTTTGCTTATCAGAACATTCCTTAACAGAAACACTGTTTTGTTTAGACCTAATTACATTAGAACACTGTTTTCTTCTTTGCTCTTCTTCCAAGAGCCTGCCAGATAAGTAGTTTATGGTCAAATCTCCTTCAGATAATGACCCGAAGCTAGTTGCTAAAGTATCCCATGTTTCATTTAGAGAACTGAGAATTATATACACTTTATTAGCTTCTGTAAATTGCATATCTCTCTGAGCCAATACCTGAAACAAACTTGTCATATAATGCAGGTGATCCCTAATATTATCAGATACACCTAATCTGGCATGATAAAGTTTTCTTGTTAGCAAAACTTTACATAACGGCGAGCTTCTTAGATAAACATTCTTTAAAGCTTCCCAACACTTATTGGCTAACTGACAGTCTCTAACATAACACAATTGGCTATCCTCCAGACATAAAATTATGCTTGCCAATGCTTTCTCATCCTGTAGAATAACGTCCTCATCATCCAGGTCTGGTTGCGTGCAAAGCACAATCTTCCAAAGACCTTCACGTCGAAGATACATTTCCATCTTGTATGCCCATGACAAATAATTATTGTCATTCAGTCTTTCCAGAGGAAATCCTCCCCCGACTGCCGGCAACATCTTCGCTGTGCTCATCTGTCTTCAGCCCCTTCTGGGCAGACACCGATGATTAAACACACAGACCTTATCAGAATGTCCTCCAGCTGCAAAACAAAGGTAGGAGAAAAAAACACACACGCAGGCACGGAACCTGTTAAAGCTCCAAATCACTCCAAATAGCCACACGACTCCTGGATAGGCTTCCAAAGCTTCCAGCTCACAGACTGCACACGATCCACCGATCCACAGCCAGTGCAAAACCTTCCGTCGTCTATGGCTTCTCTGTCGCCTCTGGGCCCATAACCTGTCGGGGCGCGCAGATGGAGCGGCCTGCTTCTCTCTCCTAGGCAC
Source organism: Charina bottae (assembly GCA_023362775.1). Classification (NCBI taxonomy): domain Eukaryota; kingdom Metazoa; phylum Chordata; class Lepidosauria; order Squamata; family Charinaidae; genus Charina; species Charina bottae. Next base: position 4,903,190 of record JALMGJ010000016.1, read on the forward strand.
CAGTGATCCACGTACTATGCAGTAAATAGACTCCAAACAGAAGTTATAACAAATATCCTATTTACTTATATACATACGTATTTACAGATCACTTCCACAGGTAACAAAATGATACACCATCGATACAGCATTCATGAGGTAAAATGGGAATAATGGGAAATGAGAATGTCTCTGCATATATAGTGAAACTGACCAATCACATTATAGGTCACTCTCGTTATTCACCACACCCAACTTAACTCTAAGCACCTGTTGTATGAGTCACACACTGACACATCATTCCTACAACAATGGCTGCTAATTGGGTGACTGTGCAGAATATTTCCCCTTTAACCTAAATATCAACCCTCTCTGTATAATTTATATCTAGCAGTAAATTCCTGGGTTTATCAAACCCCAACATATAGATTGGCTTAGCATGATACTAACTCATGGTTCATCTCTTAATGTGTGGTGTGAATCTGACCAACAGTGTCTTATTCAACAAATCATGGCTTAGTATTAATAACTAGGTTGATAGCTTCTAAAATTATATCCTGCTTAAACACAGTTTACTGAATAAACCTATATTTGCTAGATTCACAAAACACCTTAAAAATCAAAAATCAAATCATATTATGGATTAGCACAATGTGTGAATCACACTGTATTTCTTATGAAGGCTCCTCATCCTACAAGATATTAAGGCTATGCAGAACTTTAATTCAAAGGGAAAAAGGTGTTTCAAAGCACATAGGATCTGCCTGCAGCTCCTCAAACCAAATGTGCCTTTTCCTAGGTTTGCACTGCAGCTGCAGAGGATAGTCCTACGATCTTGGGGAAAGAAGGCAATGCCTTAAAGAACTTTAAGAACTTTAAGCACATAGGCTGGTGCTACCTTTCTTTTCTTTATTATCGCTAATCCAGGTTCTTCGCCCCACCAATCCTAGGTTCACTTCTCAACTCTCTTCAAACTAAATAAGCCAAGTTCCTCCCTTCAACTCCCCCTCCCTTTCTTACAACCCCTTTTTTTCTGGCCTCTTTTCCTTCCAACCTCTCATCTTCATTTCCTGGTTCCCTCAGGCTTCGATTTTTCCTCAATAAACATCCCCCTTGAAGCTTCCCAGTTCCCCATTGGCTGCTCGCATTCATCCCCCTGCCGATTCAATCCACCCTCCTTTCTCTTTCCTTCTACTGCCTTTGGGATTCATTAATTTACCAGCTCCACTCGAAGGAAATTTGGCTGACTCGCTTTTAAAGAACCACCTCGGGGACCTAATTTTCTCTCGCCTCTCCCTTCCGAGTCATACCTGCAATCTCCGTAGCAGTCAGGTTCTTTCTCCCTATTATTTTGGCACATACATTTCCACAGTTGATGGGCGTTTTAAAAACAACCATCCTCGCAGCTGAGGAGGATATACCGGGACCGCTAAGTCCGTTGGAGCGGCGAGCGTGCAGGAGGAACGCTGCCGCTCAGCTTCAGGATGGGGAGGCCGGCAGTAGCTGTGGGCTCATGTTCACGCCCACGCCCCTTTCTCTCTCTTCAGCCTCATGCCTCATCAGTCTCGCGGCTCTCCTTCCAGTAGGCTGACCATATTTCCTTGAGGCAAAAACGTCGCGGACAAAGTGGGCGTGCGCGCGCTTCGCCGGGCAACTTTTAAAAACGGGAAAAAATTGAGAATTTTACGATAACTATGGGACACTCCAGAAATGGTGAAATAATGGGACAGTCCCATTCAAAATGGAACATATGGTCAGCCTAGCTTTACGCAAAAAGTCCATAAGGGGTTTCCAGTGAGCAATAAACATAGATATTGTCTTTTCTCTAATCAAACAGGTCAATTTGGCCAGCTCAGCAAATTCCATCATCTTCACCAACCATTCCTCTGTTGTAGGTATTGCCAATTCTTTCCAATTTTGTGCATGCTATAATCTTGCTGCGGTTATCATATATAAAAACATGTCCATGTCTTTTCTCCAACTGTTTATCCATCAGCCCAAGAGGAAAGGTTCTGGTTTCAGTTGTATTTTAATCTTTAAAATCCTTTGAATCACTGTATGCATTTGAACCCAAAATCTTCTAGCTTTTTTGCATGTCCAGCAAGCATGATAAAATGAACCTTCTTTTTTTTTTTTTTTAACAAATTTTATTAGATTTTAATTTTACATAGATAAAAGTTTGAAACAGAAAAGAAAATGGAAATACAAATCAAGAAAAAAGAAAAGATAAAAAAGTGTAGTAAAGGAAAAAAGAAAAAAAGATAAAGCTGAAACATAGAATTTGGTCAACTTCCGATTTGTATCTGGTCATGGTATTTTAAAAATTTTATCTTACATGCTAGGTCTATATATAATATTAAAGAATATTTCTTGTCTATTACATCAATATATATATATTTTAATCTTCAAATCCCCATATAAGGTTTGCCCCTCCCGCATCTTGTAAATAGTCAGTTAATGGTTTCCACTCTTTAAGGAAATAATTATTTGGATTTTCTTTTAATAAACATGTCAGTTTATCATTCTCTGCCATATCCATCAATTTTAACATCCAATCTTGTATCGTAGGCGATATCTGGTTTTTCCAATTTTGTGCAAAAATAAGTCTTGCTGCTGTAATCATGTATTGCATAATCCTTGTAAATTGCTTCCCAGGTTGTCCATCAATTATTCCCAGTAAGAAAAATTCCGGTTTAAATGGAACTCGAATTTGTAATATATTTTGCATCAATGCATGTATTTGAGTCCAAAATTTCTTTGCAGTCTCACATGTCCACCACATATGGTAAAAAGACCCCTCTTTTTTTTACATTTCCAACATAAGTTGGAAACATTTCCATACATTTTAGAAAGTTTTTGTGGGGTCATATACCATCTGTACATCATCTTATAAAAGTTTTCTTTTAAATTATAACACAAAGTAAATTTTAACCCTTTGGTCCACATATCTTCCCATTGTTGCATTTGAATATTATGGCCAATATTTTTAGCCCATTTAATCATACAGTCTTTAACTTGTTCCTCTACCATTTCACCTTTTAACAATAATTTATACATTTTTGCAATTAGATGATCATCTGTCTCACATAGTTGTATCTCAAATTCCGATTTGGTTTGTTCAAATTCAAGGTCTTTCTTATCTAGTTTAAATTTCTCTACAAGCTGCATATATGAAAGCCATTGAAAACTGTATCCCTCTGATACCAATTCTTCCATTGATTTAATTATATATTGTCCTTGTTCTTTCTTTAAAAAGTCTTTGTAGGTTAACCATTTATCTTTATTTCTTACTTCTGTTCTGTAAAATGCTTCTTGTGTAGAAATCCATAAGGGTCTTTTATGACATAAGATTAATTTATATTTATTCCAGATTCTTAACAAGGATCTTCTAATATAATGGTTTTTAAAGTCCACATTAACTTTAACTTTATCGTACCACAAATATCCATGCCATCCATATCTTAATTCATGTCCTTCCAAATTCAATAATTTTTCATTTTTCAAAACTATCCATTCTTTAATCCAAACCAAGCAACAAGCAGCATAATATAATTTCAAATCCGGTAGACCTAGTCCTCCTCTTTCTTTAGAGTCTTGCAAGACTTTATATTTTACTCTTGGTTTTTTCCCTTGCCAAATAAACTTAGAAATATCTCGCTGCCATTGTTTAAAATGTTCTTCTGATGCCAATATAGGTAGTGTTTGAAAAAGATATAAAATTCTTGGCAAAACATTCATTTTAATTGCTGAAATTCTACCTAATAATGATAATTGCAGTTTTCCCCAATGTTCCAAATCTTTTTTAATATCCATCCAAAGTGGAATATAATTATTCTTAAACAGCTTAACATTTTTAGTTGTTAAATATACTCCCAAATATTTTACTTTTTCTTCCATTGAATATCCTGTTATTTCTTTCAATTTCTCTTGTTGGTGGTAATCCATATTTTTGGTCAAAACTTTTGTCTTCTGTAAATTCACTTTGAACCCTGCTAGCGACCCAAAGTCTTTTAGTTTCTGTATTAATATTTCAATTCCTTCTATTGGATTCTCCAAAGTAATGACTAGGTCGTCAGCAAATGCTCTTAGTTTATAAACTTCTTTTTTAACTTTAATACCATGGATACCATCATCTTGTCTAATATCTCTAAGTAAAACCTCTAATACCAATATAAACAAAAGTGGAGATAATGGACAACCTTGTCTAGTACCTTTTTGTATTTCACATGGCTTACTAAATTCACCATTAACAATTATTTTGGCAAATTGTGGAGTATATATTGATTTAATCCATTTTATAAAATTTCCTCCAAAATTCATATTTTCCAAAACTTTGAACATAAAAGGCCAATTTAAGTTGTCAAAGGCTTTTTCAGCATCAATAAATATCAAGGCAGCTTGTTTATCATAGTGTTGATCCAAATATTCAATTACGTCTACTATGTTTCGGACATTGTCATGAATTTGCCTCTTGGGTAGAAAACCAGCTTGGTCTTGATGAATAAAATCCTTAAGTATATTCTTCATTCTTTCTGCTAATATCGTTGTAAATATCTTATAGTCATTATTCAATAAAGATATTGGTCTGTAATTTTTAGTTAATGTTAAATCCTGTTGTTCTTTGGGTATCAATGTTATATGTGCTTCTTTCCAAGTTTCAGGCATAATTCCTGTTTCCAAAATAGAATTCATAGTCTTCTGCAAAGGTAAACATAAATCCTCTTCAAAACATTTATAGTAGGCTGCTGACAATCCATCCGGTCCAGGAGCTTTTCCACTACTAATTTTCTTAAAAGCTTTTATCAATTCTTCTTTTGTTATAACATTATTTAATGTCAATCTTTGTTGGTCATTAAGAACAGTTAGTTTTTGTTTATTCAAATATTCTTCAATCTCATCCAAGTTGACATCTTGTTTTTTATATAATTTAGAATAATAGTCATGAAAGGTTTTTTGAATGTCCATATTATTCACCAGAGTTTTTCCTTCATGTTGAATATTAGTAATCAAATTCTTTTGTCTTTGTTTCCTCAATTTATAAGCCAGCCATCTACCTGGTTTATTTGCATATTCAAAATATTTTTGTTTTGTAAATTTCATTTGAGTCTCTATCTCTTGAGTTAATATCATTGATATTTGCTTTTGTAGAAATTTAATTTGAGTGAGCAAAGTGTCATCCATTGGTTTATCTCTCAAATCTAACTCTTTACTTTTAATTTCATCTAAAATCAATTGAATTCTTTTTTGTTTTTTCTTCCTCATTTGAGCATTGTATTGAATAAAATAACCCCTCATATATGCTTTACTGGCTTCCCATACAGTTTGAATATTAGTCCCTTTGTTCAAATTAAATTGAAAATATTCTCTTAATTTTTTTTTGCATACATCAACTACATCATTATTCCGTAGTAGTGACTCATTCAATCTCCATCTAAATACATTCCGTTTCCCTTTAAGAGTCAACATTACTAGATTATGATCTGATAAAGTCTTAGGTAATATATCGACTTTGTTAATATCCATCATCAAATTTTTAGATATCAAAATCATATCTATTCTAGAATGTGATTTAAATCTCTCTGAATAATATGTAAATTCTCTGGAAGTCCCATTCATACATCTCCAAATGTCTTGTAAATCCAACATCTCTTTCAAATCGAAAAATGTTTGTGGCAATTTTCCCTGTGTTTGCTTCACTTCTTTTTGTGACTGTCTATCCAATCTGGGGTAAATTACCCCATTCCAATCCCCCATAAAACACCAATTGTCATAAGTTAAGTCCAAAAGTTTATCCATCAGGTTTTTATAAAATACTCCTTTATCCATATTCGGTGCATAAAGTCCAACTATCAGTGTTTTAGTTCCTTGTATGTTAATTTCTACTACAATGTATCGACCCTCTTCATCAGCTAATATCAATTTTGGGTTTAACTTTGGTTGTACATATAAGACTACCCCTTTAGTTTTTTTATATCCAGCCGAAATAAATTCTTCTCCAAGCTGTTTTTGAATCAAATATTTAGTATCTTTTTTACAAATATGAGTCTCTTGTAAACAACTTATGTCCAATTTCTGTTTTTTCAAAAAATGAAATATCTTTCTTCTTTTTTGTGGAGCATTGGCTCCATTAATATTCCATGTCAGATATTTAAGTTCCATTGGTGTTTTATTCTTTAAAATCCCTTTGTTAAGTCCACACCTGTAGCTCCTTTCTCAGATAGATCTTCAGTCTTCTCTTTGTCTTTCGATGTTTCTCCTCCTTTTGTCAATTCTCCTTCTGGTAAACCCATTTCTTTCTTGTATTTCTCTAAAAAAGCTTTTGCTTTTAAAATGGAAGTTATTTTGAATCTCTGTCCTTTAAACTCAAACGATACGCCTTCCAATTTTTCCCATCTGAATGAAATACTATGTTGCCTTAATTTGTCTGTAAGGAAAGAATAGTCTTTTCTTTTCCTAATTATTCTCAAGGGAATTTCTTTTAATACAATTATTTCCTTCCCTTCTATATTTAATCTAGTATTATAATGCTTCCTTAAGATTTGCTCTTTTGTCACTTTTCTTACGAAATATATCAATATGTCTCTAGGGACTTTTCTTTCCTTAGCATAACGTGAGTTTACTCTGAATATCTTGTCTATCTCCAAATCTAAATCTTGTTCTCTTGTCTCCAAAAATTTAGCTAATTCAAAAGTCATCCTTTCTCTCACATTTTCATCTACTTGTTCTGGAATTGCTCTAAATCTCAAGATGTGCTCCTTCTCTCTCATTTCTGCTAAAGCTGTGATATCTAGATTATGTTCAATCTCTTTAATAGCATATTCTGATTTATCTTCTAATTTTTGCATCTGGATTTGCGTATCTTTAAGTTCTCCTGACAGAGAATTGACCACTTCCTTAACTGTTTGAATTTCTTTTTTAAAATCTTGCTTAATCTCTCGGGTTATTTCTTTCTTCATATCGTCCATTTTTTTGTCTAATGCTGTAATCTGATCTTCCATCTGCTTCGTGGAGTCATCCATTTTCTTATTTATTGCTGTATTCTGGTCATCCATTTTCTTATTTATTGCTGTATTCTGATCATCCATTTTCTTATTTATTGCTGTATTCTGATCATCCATTTTCTTATTTAGTGTTGCAACAGCTTCTAATATCTTTTTCATTTCTGGTAATAAAGCTTCTGAGGCAGATGTAGCAGGTGTAGCAGAATCAATAGGTGGTCCTCCAGTCTCCTTCTCCTTCTCCTTCTCCGCCCGTCTCGTTCCCAAAGACGCCATAGCCCTGCAAAAAAGAAGAAAAAAGGGAGAAAAGGGGAAAAAGCACCATATAACAATATAACAAAAATTATTTAAAAAAGGGGAAAAAAATTTAAAAAAAATTAAAAATTCTTTTACAAATAATAAAAAGAAAAAAGAAAAGGTGAAAAAACAAATATCCAAAAGGTTAAGGAAAAAGAAAGAGAGAACTAGGCTCCTTTAAAAATTTTCCTCTTAGGTCATTTATAATCCCTTATATATAAAAGTCCACAGTGTTTCAAAAGGTAAAGCCTAGGACTTTTTGTTCTCCTGTAGTCAAAATCAAAGATAAGAATAGTAAATATTCCCAGGGTTTCACCTTCCCACTTGTAATTCTTCAATCCAACCACAAGTCAAAAAGAAAAAATGTTGCTAGAGACATGTAAAAAAGCCTCTACTTTCCATATAATAATCCAATAATCCAAATTAAACGTTAAATAACTTGACTTTTTCAGAAAAATAAATCCAAACAGAGTTCAAAGTTCAAAAAGAAAAAGAGGAACTTGTATATATAAAAGAGTTTTTAATAGGGTTCAGTAATCCCAACATCAAAGTCTTAAAAAATAAAGTATTAATCACTCCATTTAAATCCAAGCTTTAATATAGTATTCCAGAGAACAAAAATAGAAATATCAATAGTTGTCCATAAGTAAAAAACTCAAACCAAACTGAAATAGTAAAAGTCACTTTCACTTCTAGCAAAGCCACTTAGCTTCTCTTCCCACCGTTTATTCTTCCATTAACAAGAAAAAAATATAGCACCAGCAAATATAAATCAAGTCCAGATACAAATCTTAGCACTTAATAAAAAAATAATAATATTTAAAATTAAAAAAAAGTGACTAAAAGCCTGGTCGGGCCAGCTACTTATCTTTTAGAATCACGGCTGCTGCAGAGCCCCGTTTTTTTCCCAGTCTCCTTTCATTGCTCCATCTCCCTCCTCCCGCAGTGGAAATTACAGGAGTCGGGGGAGAGCAGTTACTCCAGAGATCCTTTGTGGTTAATCTTCTGATCACACTCTCTTCGAGTGTGATTTTTCCAGCGATTTTCTTCTCCCAAATCGCTGCAAACAGCTTAGCCGTGGAATCGAGGCTAAGGAGCCCCGGTTCTTCGCTGTGCTCCGACCAGTACCCGGAAGTGAAAGTCATAAAATGAACCTTCTTGTTGTTCAGATTTCCAACATAAATTTGAAGCACATTTACACATTCTAGATAATTTTTCTGGTGCCATATACCAACAGTACATCATTTCATAAAACTTCTCTTTAAGAGAACCAATATTCAATACCATAAATTCTTTTTCTACTTTAAATCTTTCTGATAACTGTAAATAGGAAAACCATTGACAATTATGTCCCTCTGCAGTTTTTTAATCTTAAAGAAACAATTAAAAACAACAACAACTCCAAAGTGACTAAAGAGATGAGGTTTGGTCGAACCTTGAGTCCTTAAAAGGCTGTATCAATGGCTCAGAGCTCATGATGGAACCTCCGACTCCCAGCTGATCTCAAGCAGCTGCAAAAACATCAGTTTCTGCTGTTGAGTCATAAAAATACCAGCTGTCCAGAGTACATATGAGTAATCTCAAGATCTCTCTTTGATCCAGAGAAACTTTCAGCATCCAGCTGCCTTTTCGGCTGTAATGCTCCCATGATCCGTGGAGCATAAAAAATGTGGGGCATTAGTTTTCCATTCCTCACCAGAAGATTTTTAATTGTTTCTTTAAGATTGAAAAACCTTCAGAACTGCAAGTTTAGTGTTTGCTGAGTGAGTTTCCCTTCCATCCATTTAAAAAGAAAGAAATTCATGTTTCCAGCTTTGTAAGATCCTTATCTTTTGCAATATACAGCAAAAGGATGATTATAGTGTTTTTTCTGGAAAGTTTTTAAATGCTAAGGGTGGATGAAATTGATTTAAAGAAAGACTTTTAACTTAATTAGAAAGATCCTCTCACCTGGGAACATTCCTCTTGCTTACATTCCAAGCTGATAACAAGACCTTGAAGGTTGATCACTAGAGGGCACCAGATGGCTATTTTAAAGGAAACATTTTATAAGTTTGCTCAAGAAGTGTTTGGGCTATTTAGCTCTATACTGGAACCAAAAGTTGAAGAGAAACATGTCCTTTTGAAGATAATCAAAATGGATTTGAAGGTACACTTAAAAATTATAACCTACTGTATAAGAAAGAGATAGAAATATTGGATTTACAAATGGAATTGGATGATCATTTAAAAATTAAAAAAGACATGCAAAGAAAGTATCGAAAGAGTGATGTGGATCACCCTCTTAAATTGGAGTATAAGAGATCTACTAGAGTTAGTACTCCAGCAAAGGAGATCGTTACCTTGTCGTGGTGCTGGAGCTTGAGCACCTCAATGAAACCATGAGCTAAACCGTGAAGGGACACCCAAGACGGGAAGGTTGTGGCAGAGAGGTCAGACTAAATACGATCCCTGGGGAAGGTAATGGCAACCCACCCCAGTATTCTTGCCATGAAAACTAAATGGATCAGTACAACCAAAGATATGTCGGTATACCATCGGAAGATGGGACTCCCAGGTCGGAAGATGGTCAAAATGCTACTGGGGAGGAACAGAGGATACGTTCAACTAGCCCCAGATGTGATGACGCAGCTAGCTCAAAGCCGAAAGGACGGCTAGCGGCCGACGGTGCTGGTGGTGAACGACGAATCCGATGTTCTAAAGATCAACACACCATAGGAACCTGGAATGTAAGATCTATGAGCCAGGGCAAATTGGATGTGGTTATTGGTGAGATGTCAAGATTAAATATAGACATTTTAGGTGTCAGTGAACTGAAATGGACTGGGATGGGCCACTTCACATCAGATGACCACCAGATCTACTACTGTGGACAAGAGGACCACAGAAGAAATGGAGTAGCCTTCATAATTAATAATAAAGTGGATAAAGCAGTGCTTGGATACAATCCAAAAAACGATAGAATGATCTCAATTCGAATTCAGGGGAAGCCATTTAACATCAAAGTGATCCAAATATACGCCCCAACCACAGATGCTGAAGAAGCAGAAGTAGATCAGTTCTATGAGGATCTGCAGCACCTACTAGATAATACACCAAAAAGAGATGTTATTTTCATTACAGGAGACTGGAATGCTAAGGTGGGTAGTCAGACGACACCTGGAATTACAGGCAAGCATGGTCTGGGAGAACAAAATGAAGCAGGACATAGGCTGATAGAATTTTGCCAAGACAACTCACTGTGCATAACAAACACTCTCTTCCAACAACCTAAAAGACGACTTTATACATGGACTTCACCAGATGGTCGACACCGAAATCAGATTGACTACATCCTTTGCAGCCAAAGGTGGTGGACATCTATACAGTCGGTAAAAACAAGACCTGGAGCTGACTGTAGTTCAGATCACGAACTTCTTATTGCAAAATTTAGAATCAGACTAAAGAGAATAGGGAAGACCCACAGATCAGTTAGATATGAGCTCACTAATATTCCTAAGGAATATGCAGTGGAGGTGAAGAATAGATTTAAGGGACTAGATTTAGTAGATAGGGTCCCAGAAGAACTATGGACAGAAGTTCGCAACATTGTTCAGGAGGCGGCAACAAAAAACGTCCCAAAGAAAAAGAAAACCAAGAAGGCAAGATGGCTGTCTGCTGAAACACTGGAAGTAGCCCAAGAAAGAAGGAAAGCAAAAGGAAACAGTGATAGGGGGAGATATGCCCAATTCAATGCAAAATTCCAGAGGTTAGCCAGAAGAGATAAGGAATTATTTTTAAACAAGCAATGTGCGGAAGTGGAAGAAGACAATAGAATAGGAAGGACAAGAGACCTCTTCCAGAAAATTAGAAACATCGGAGGTAAATTCCAGGCAAAAATGGGTATGATCAAAAACAAAGATGGTAAGGACCTAACAGAAGCAGAAGAGATCAAGAAAAGGTGGCAAGAATATACGGAAGATCTGTATAGGAAGGATAATAATATTGGAGATAGCTTTGACGGTGTGGTCAGTGAGTTAGAGCCAGACATCCTGAAGAGTGAGGTTGAATGGGCCTTAAGAAGCATTGCTAATAACAAGGCAGCAGGAGACGACGGTATCCCAGCTGAACTGTTTAAAATCTTGCAAGATGATGCTGTCAGGGTGATGCATGCCATATGCCAGCAAATTTGGAAAACACAAGAATGGCCATCAGATTGGAAAAAATCAACTTATATCCCCATACCAAAAAAGGGAAGCACTAAAGAATGTTCAAACTATCGAACAGTGGCACTTATTTCACATGCCAGTAAGGTAATGCTCAAGATCTTGCAAGTTAGACTCCAGCAATTCATGGAGCGAGAATTGCCAGATGTACAAGCTGGGTTTAGAAAAGGCAGAGGAACTAGAGACCAAATTGCCAATATCCGCTGGATAATGGAGAAAGCCAGGGAATTTCAGAAAAACATCTATTTCTGTTTTATTGACTATTCTAAAGCCTTTGACTGTGTGGATCATAACAAATTGTGGCAAGTTCTTGGTGGTATGGGGATACCAAGTCATCTTGTCTGCCTCCTGAGGAATCTGTATAACGACCAAGTAGCAACGGTAAGAACAGAGCACGGAACAACGGACTGGTTTAAGATTGGGAAAGGAGTACGGCAGGGTTGTATACTCTCACCCTACCTATTCAACCTGTACGCAGAACACATCATGCGACATGCTGGGCTTGAGGAATCCAAGGCTGGAGTTAAAATCGCTGGAAGAAATATTAACAATCTCAGATATGCAGATGATACCACTTTGATGGCTGAAAGCGAGGAGGAGTTGAGGAGCCTTATGACGAAGGTGAAAGAAGAAAGTGCAAAAGCTGGGTTGCAGTTAAACCTCAAAAAAACCAAGATTATGGCAACGAGCTTGATTGATGACTGGCAAATAGAGGGAGAAAAAGTGGAGGCAGTGACAGACTTTGTATTTCTAGGCGCAAAGATTACTGCAGACGCTGACTGCAGCCAGGAAATCAGAAGACGTCTACTTCTTGGGAGGAGAGCAATGGCAAATCTTGATAAAATAGTTAAGAGCAGAGACATCACACTGACAACAAAGGTCCGCATAGTTAAAGCAATGGTATTCCCTGTAGTAACCTATGGCTGCGAGAGCTGGACCATAAGGAAGGCTGAGCGAAGGAAGATAGATGCTTTTGAACTGTGGTGTTGGAGGAAAATTCTGAGAGTGCCTTGGACTGCAAGAAGATCAAACCAGTCCATACTCCAGGAAATCAAGCCAGACTGCTCACTTGAGGGAATGATATTAAAGGCAAAACTGAAGTACTTTGGCCACATAATGAGAAGACAGGATACCCTGGAGAAGAAGCTGATGCTAGGGAAAGTGGAAGGCAAAAGGAAGAGGGGCAGACCAAGGGCAAGATGGATGGATGGTATTCTGGAGGTGACGGACTCAACCATTGGGGAGCTGGGGATGGTGACGGCTGACAGAAAGCTCTGGCGTGGACTGGTCCATGAAGTCACGAAGAGTCGGAAACGACTGAACGAATAAACAACAAGAGTTAGTACAGAACTCTGAGAGAAAAGACAAGGATGGTAGAAGAAAGCAGAAGTCAGAACTTTATTTATGGGACTTAAGGATTGCTGGGAGGAAAAGGGAAAAATACAAAATTGGTTTATTTGATTATTTATTTATTTATTTGTCAAATTTCTCTGCTGCCCATCTCGTATACAACGACCCTCGGTGGCTTACAGGTAATAAAATGACAGTCAGTAAAAACACTACAATGTAATATCAATACAAGTATAAATACACATAAATACAGATACAAGTATAAAAATACAAAAATATAAAATATAAAATTCAAGATGGGCATAGGAACTTATCCTTGGCACGATCACGGTGCCAGCCATCCCCATGAATGGTTATCCCCCCTCCCATCCCAAGCGAGGTGGCATAACCATGTCTTCATCCCCTTCCAGAAGGCCGAGAAAGTGGGGGCCTGTCTTACCTCTGGGAGTAAGCTGTTCCAAAGGCAGGTGCCACGGCAGAGAAGGCCCTCCTCCTGGACCCTGCCAGTCGGCAATCCCTCATGGACAGGGTCCGTAACATGCCTTCTCTGCCTGACCAGGTAGGATGGGTCGATGTAACAGGGGTGAGGCGGTTCCTCAGGTAACCTGGACCCATGCCATGTAGTGCATTAAAGGTGATAACCAACACCTTGAATTGGACCTGGAAGCAAATTGGTACCCAATGCAGCTCATGCAGCAATGGTGTTATATGTGCCCTTCTTGGGGCTCCTAAGACTGCTCACGCGGCTGCATTCTGGACCAGCTGTAGCTTCTGGATACTCTTCAAGGGTAGCCCCATGTAGAGTGCATTGTAATAGTCTATACGGGAAGTGACTAGGGCATGAGTGGACCGTCTTATCCCCATATTATCGCCCCCCCCACCCGATCATTCAGGGAGGGCCTGCTATGAGCCCTATCAATTAAAGAGTGTCACCTGATGGGGTCTAGGAGACGGGCCTTCTCTGTAGTTGCTCCTACACTGTGGAACACCTTGCCCCCAGAGTTGAGACAGATCTCATCCCTCCCGACCTTTAGGAAAGATCTGAAGACCTGGTTCTGCCACCTGGCATGGGAAGGAGGAAGGGATAGTTCCTCATGGGGGTGGCTTGTCCCTTAATCCTAAAAAGTCCTCCCTTTATTACTCTTTCGTCCATCTGGATTTTATTTTTATAATTATTTATTATTAATTGTATGATGTTTTATATTGTATGTTCTATTTTAATTCTTTTTTGTTGTAAACCGCCCAGAGTTCCCCGTTGGGGGGAGATGGGCGGTCATATAAATTAAATAAATAATAATAATAATGAGTGACCATTTAGAGGGACTCCCGATCCAGGAATGGGCAGAGCTGGTGCACAACACGAAGTTGTGCAAAGGCTCCCCTGGCCACAACAGCCACCTGTTCTTCAAGCAGGAATCATGAGTCCAGGAGGACCCCCAGGTTCTGCACCGGGTCTGTCTGGGGCAGTGCAACCCCATCCAGAACCAAAGACGGTAATTTCCCGGATACCTGGGAGCCCCTAACCCACAGACACTCCATCTTGCCAAGGTTCAGCTGAAGCCTGTTGTTCCCCATCAAGACCCCCACAGCCTCCAGGCACTGAGAGAGGGTGGTCACAGCCTCACTTACATCACCTGGGATGGAGATGTATAGTTGAGTATCATCAGCATATTGATGATACCTCATCCCGTGGCGATAGATGGTCTCACCCAGCAGTTTCATGTAGATGTTTAAAAGGAGCAGTACCGAACCCTGCGGCACCCCACAAAGGAGGGGCTGTGGGCTGGATCTCACTCCCTATCAACACCAATTGGGACTGGCCCCAGAGGAAGGAGGTGAACCAGCGCAGAACCACACCACATACCCCCAACTCCCTGAGTCAACCCAAAAGGATACCATGGTCGATGGTATCGAATGCCACTGAGAGGTCAAGAAAAGCCAGAATGGATGCACTGCCCCCATCCTGCTCTTACTAGATATCATACATAAGTGCGACCAGGGCTGTTTCCATCCCATATCCGGGCCTGAAACCCGACTGAAAAAGGTCCAGATAATCCGTTTCATCCAGGACCCTCTGGAGCTGCAATGCCACCACTTTCTCAGCCACCTTCCCATTTTGGGGAGACTGGACGAAAATTGTCCAGAATGGTTAAATAATGAGTTGCTATCTCTGGTAATGCTTAATGGTTATCTTGGCTGGATAGTTATTTTTGGAAATGTTTATCTGGGTCTAATGGATTGGTTTGCAATATCTACATTACTATTTTTGTAAATAAGGAGTTACTATTTCTGGTAATGTTTAATAGTTTAATAGTAATGTTTAATTTTTTGTAATGTTTAATTATTGATTGTGATTAGATTTTGATTACGAAAGAGAGGGATTAGGGGGATCGTGATTAAATATAGACACTCATGGTATTTTCTCACGTATTTTGCCATGCACACTCAGATATGGAGACCATTTTAGAACAAATGGTTTAGAGCAAATAAACTGAAAAAGCTTTCATCTCTTAATAACTATAACTCATAAGAGCAAGTCTTAGTTCTTAGCATTATTTAATGCAGATGAGAAAGGCAAAGCTTGAAGCTACTCATTAGTTCTCCAATACTTTTCTCTCCAGAATATAAATGGAACTTAATGGTGTTATTTTACAGAACCTCTGAGGGACTTAACATAATGGCCTCCGACTACCATGGCAGCACTGCTTTGTCATATTCCAGGCTCTCAGGAACCTGTGAAGTCTGCTTTAATTATTTTATCTCCTTGTCTTAAAGAAATGTTATGTGAAATGGAAAAGATTATTGGCTGGACATTAGGTGTCAGATCAATATCCATAATAGGTATGCAGAATATGAAAGCCAACCTCAAGAGAAAAGAACTGGAACACTCCAAATTAACTTCACAATGTATTTAAAGCTATGGTGCATTGACTTTAACAATCCCACTGTCAGCTCATTGCAACAATAATGTATTCTTGACCTTAGCCAAAAATCACAATTTTTCAGGACAAATTTCTGTGACACCAAAGAAGATTCTCAATTTTTTAGTGATTTCACACATTCTTCGTGAACAGTTCGGTGCTTGCCAGATTATATACTCTTGATCTGAACACAGAAATTATATTATGTAAATGAATCTCATTAGCATTGTGACAGTTTCCTGCCCACTCCATGACAACAGTTACCCATGTGATTAACACAGGAAGGATGTAGCCAAAATCATAAACACTGAACAGTATCAGAAGAATGGGAAAGGGTAAATATGCTATATATTACAAATGTGCAATGTTTGTTAATCCAGGAATGGAACATTTTGGAGAACTCCAGACCATAGTGACTTTCCTTATGGATCATGCCATTCCAAGAGTGGTTTGACAGTTTCCAGAAGTCAATCCACCAAACGGGAAGAACCTCAAAGTGATCCAGACATGATTTTCTGGATCAATAGGGCTGTCTTGGAGCTGGACTAATCCCAGAGGACCTTGAGCCAAACTAGTTTGGAAAATTTATTTCCCAAATCTGTTGGACCACCCGACGAATGGCATAATCCAGAGTCCATTCCCAGAGGGAACAGAACATTCCTAACTTCTGCAGAATGTTCAATCCCTTTACTAACAAAGTTTGCATATTCCAAGTGTAGGATGTGAGTGACAGCTATCATACAGAAATTAGTCAAAACATTGGTTAAAGCTGAATAATATTTAGTGCATTTAAACCAAGTTTGAACTTAGTAGGCATTGATAGAAAGCATAATATCATTGATAGAGAGTATCATATAGAGAAGCATTCCGGTTATTTTTTGACTTCCTACTTTAGCATTCCAGTCCCCTATGATGAAAAGGACATCTTTTTTTGGTGTTAGTTCTAGAAGGTGTTGTAGGTCTTCATAGAACCGGTCAACTTCAGCTTCTTCGGCATCAGTGGTTGGGGGATAGACTTGGATCACTGTGATGTTGAATGGTTTGCCTTGGATTCGAACTGAAAGCATTCTGTCGTTTTTGAGGTTGTACCCCAGTACTGCCTTTCCCACTCTTTTATTGACTACTTATTAATTATTACTTTTCTAAACAATAGAATGGGGAAGACTAGAGATCTCTTCAAGAAAATCGGAGATATCAAGGGAACGTTTTGTGCAAAGATGGGCATGATAAAGGACAAAAAAGGCAGGGACCTAACAGAAGCAGAAGAGATTAAGAAGAGGTGGCAAGAATACACAGAAGAACTATACAAGAAAGATCTTAATATCCCTGATAAATACGATGGTGTGGTCACTGACCTTGAGCTGGACAACCTAGAGAGTGAAGTCAAGTGGGCCTTAGGAAGCATTACTAACAACAAAGCTAGCGGAGAAGACAGTATCCCAGCTGAGCTATTTAAAATCCTAAAAGATGATGCTGTTAAAGTGCTGCACTCAATATGCCAACAAATTTGGAAAACTCAACAGTGGCCACAGGATTGGAAAAGGTCAGTTTACGTTCTAATTCCAAAGAAAGGCAATGCCAAAGAATGTTCAAACTACCGTACAATTGCGCTCATTTCACATGCTAGTAAGGTTATGCTCAAAATCCTACAAGCTAGGCTTCAGCAGTATGTGAACCGAGAACTACCAGAAGTGCAAGCTGGGTTTCGAAGAGGCAGAGGAACTAGAGATCAGATTGCCAACATTTGCTGGATCATGGAAAAAGGAAGAGAGTTCCAGAAAAACATCTACTTCTGCTTCATTGACTACGCTAAAGCCTTTGATTGTGTGGATCACAACAAACTGTGGCAAAGTCTTAAAGAGATGGGAGTACCAGACCACCTTACCTGTCTCCTGAGAAACCTGTATGCGGGTCAAGAAGCAACAGTTAGAACCGGACATGGAACAACCGACTGGTTCAAAATTGGGAAAGGAGTATGACAAGGCTGTATATTATCACCCTGCTTATTTAACTTATATGCAGAGTACATCATGAGAAATGCTGGGCTGGATGAATCACAAGCCGGAGTTAAGATTGCCGGGAGAAATATCAACAACCTCAGATATGCAGACGATACCACCCTAATGGCAGAAAGTGAAGAGGAACTAAAGAGCCTCTTGATGAGGGTGAAAAAGGAGAGTGCAAAAGCTGGCTTGAAACTCAACATTAAAAAAACCCAGATCATGGCATCTGGTCCCATCACTTCCTGGCAAATAGCAGGGGAAGAAATGGAAGCAGTGACAGATTTTATTTTCTTGGGCTCCAAGATCACCGCAGACGGTGACTGCAGCCATGAAATTAAAAGACGCTTGCTCCTTGGGAGGAAAGCTATGGCAAACCTAGACAGCATATTAAAAAGCAGAGACATCACCTTGCCGACAAAGGTCCGTATAGTTAAAGCTATGGTTTTTCCAGTAGTAATGTATGGCTGTGAGAGTTGGACCATAAGGAAGGCTGAGCGCCGAAGAATTGATGCTTTCGAACTGTGGTGCTGGAGAAGACTCTTAAGAGTCCCTTGGACTGCAAGGAGGTCAAACCAGTCAATGCTAAAGGAAATCAACCCTGACTGCTCATTGGAAGGACAGATGCTGAAGCTGAAGCTCAAATACTTTGGCCACCTAATGCGAAGAGAGGACTCCCTGGAAAAGACCCTGATGCTGGGTCAAAAGGACAATGAGGCAATTTTGCCTGATGAGGGCAAAAGGAGAAGGGGACGGCAGAGGATGAGATGGTTAGATAGCATCACCGATGTAATGAACATGAATTTGAGTAAACTCCAAGAGACAGTGGAGGACAGGAAGGCCTGGCGTGCTATGGTCCATGAGGTCACGAAGAGTCGGACATGACTAAACGACTGAACAACAACAACAACAACAATATATATATATATATATATATATATATATATAAGTATACATATATAATATATACATGTACATGTACATGTACATGTACATGTACATGTACATGTACATATACATATACATATACATATACCTGTGTGTGTGTGTGTTTGTATAAATATAATACATATATAAGTATATTCTACTTATACAGTTTTTTGGGAATGGCAAAAGGGAGGACAGAACACATTTCTAGGATCCAATTACCTTGTGACTAAAGCCCCAGTTCTTAGATGATTTCTATATTTGGCATAAGGTCATAGAGGTTTCTAACCAATCCTGGCACACCTGTGGCATCACCAGTGAATGCCAATGGCCTATTCAGTTACAGCTATAGGATTTGGTTAGCTTCACATGATGCACACAACTCTTACTGGATATTATCCTTTAATGAAATAGTCATCCCACTTCCTAACTCTTAATGTGTCAGCAGTAAATGTCTAGGGTGTGCAGTATTCCCCATGGAAAATATGCCTTTTTAGAAATGACAAATAATCAGCTGGCTTCTGTTTTCACTTCTTTCATCACATGCCTACTCTCAATGTTTCAATCATATTGCCTAAGGAGCCGACTGAAGCTTACTGTAGGAGAGAAAGTTATGCAGAACATATTTCAAATCAATATTGCAATAGTTTGCCCTCTGGCTACACAGCTCAGATTTCATAAACTATGTTTTCACATTGGTTCTGTGTTTAATCAGGATTACTTCTTTGGAATTTCTTGTGATGCTCATATTCATCTAACCAGGATCTTTCTGTCATTACTGCATGCTAAATGAAATAAAATCACAGAATCAATGAATTGGTGTTGGAAGGGACATCAGAGATTACCTTAGCTAAACTTCTGCCCAGTGCAGGATTTCACTACTACAGCATCCCATGTAGATGGCCATCCAGCCTGTTCAATATCTCCAAAGTAGGAAAGTCCACCACCTCTCATGGCATACTGTTCCACTGTTGATCAGCTCATTGAGATTTTTTTCCCTGATGTCAAAGCAAAATCTACTTCCTTGTAATTTAAACCCATTGTTTTTGTTATGTTTTTGCTCTGGACAATTCTAGCCCATCTTTTACATGGCAGCACATCAGATACTTGAAGACAGTGATAATGTCTCCCTGAAGTCTTTTCTTCTCCAAGCTAAAGATAACCAGTGCCTCCAACCATTCCTCAATTTTCCTTCCAGGCATCTTGTCATCTTGGTTGCTGTCCTGAGGATATGCTCCAGTTTGTCAATGTCCTTCCTAAAATTCAGTACTCACAGCTGGATGCAATATTTCGTCTGATCTGACCAACACAGAATAGAGAGGAAAAACTACTTCTCTTGAGCTTGACATTATACTTCTGTTGATGTAACCCAGAATTGCATTTGTTTTGTTTTGCAATTGCATCAATTACTGACTCATGTATAGCTTGTGATTCAAGAAAACACCCATATTCTTTTTTGTATATTTTTGTGTATATGGTATACCGTATACCGTGTATGGTGTATTACCAGTATATGGTAATATGATCCACCCAGATCTGTACTCAAATTAATATTTGTTTTGTGCCTTATGATGAGATTCCCTATTGAAGAGGACTTTTATTTAATCATTTTGCAAACAACAAGCTGTTCAATGTACTTTTTGGTTGGGGGGAAGGGATATGGTGGGGGATTATTCTAAACTGATTTTAGATTTCTTTGCCATCTGTTTTTCTCCTTGAGAATTAGTTCCCTCTTTGCTCTGTGGTGGAACTGATGATTTGAAGTCCCCTGGGATGGTGAATTATCACATTTTAAAAAGCCAATCCTTTCGGTACTTAGAATTTTTTTTCATCCAACAACCTGTCCTCTGTTATGTTAGAGAATGACCTGCACGTACTTACTTTTTGAAGTTTCCATTAGTCTTTATTTAGGAATATTCTGGCTAATTTATTTGCAAATGAGAGTCATAATATTCTTGTGACAGCTTCTTTACTACCTGAACATCAAAGTATCTCCCAAGATTATTAGCTCCTGAGCTGTACAACGCCTCTAGGATCTGAGGAAAGCCAGACTCCTTTTTAGATGAGAAAAGTAAAATCACCAAGAGAAAGAGAAAAATAGCAGCCTAAATCCATTTTAAGATAGCCAGTTTGTTTCTAACTGCTTTACAATGCAATCCTAAATATGTATAGTCAGAAATAGGCTTAATTGGGTTCAGTGGAATTTAATCCCAGGCTGGTATGCAACCATCTGCGTTTCCTCATACTAAACTATGATAGAATACAATGCTGCTTCCAAATCTCATACTGTGTGATGGATAGTAAACCTGGTCCTGGGAATGAGGAAGGGAGGAGTAAACTGTTAACAGAGGAAGAAGTTCAGAAAAGATTACTCTGTCCTGGAAATGAAGAAAGCATGAGAAGAAAACTCAGAAAATACCTCATTCTTGACTTTGTTTGGTACAATATATAGTAGAGAGAAACTGACAGTCTTTGAAGATTCTATTATTATACCCTGCAACAATAAAGACCATTCCTGAAACCCCTGCTGCTCCTGTTTCTTTGCCTTGCCTACCTCGAATGGTTGACCCTAACCGTTGACAAAGGGATTTCATCTGATGGGGTCCAGGAGGCAGGCCTTCTCTGCAACAGCGCCCATGTTTTGGAATATTCTGCCCCCAGAAGTGAAGCAGGCCCCTTCATTCCTGGCCTTCAGGAAGAATCTGAAGACCTGGCTCTGCCGCCTTGCTTGGGATGATAAATTTATCTAGACTACATACCTATTTGTAACATGGCCTCCGCCTTTGAAAAAGTTCAGGACTGAATGGTTCATTTAATCTTCCAGAAATCCTTCCAAAATTCTAGAAATCAGTTCCGCTAGTTAAAATGGGAACAGCCTACTTCCCAGTTTAATAATCCAGAAGCAAAACCACACTGGAGTGGCCATTATGTGACTAGAGGTATCAGCTCTTCTCCCTCCTCCCCTAACCCCACCTCCCAGAGATAGACCAATCTCACAAGAGATAAAGAAAACACACACACACACACTCACATTCACATACACACATACAAACACATACAAACACACACACACAGAGTATCCGTGTATATTATATATAATAACTTTTAAACTGCAAAATCTTATAGGCTCTGAGTTTTTCAGAGCTCAAATAATGCCTCGGGGGGTGGGGGGGAATGATCTCAAAAGATTTGAGAGACAGGAAGGATCTCATGCACAGAACCTGATATATCCATAGAAGATTGAAGTATGTACAGTCACTGAATTTATACAAAAATATAAAGAATATTCAACTCAAGCACACACAGAGAAAATACATTATAATTTAATGCATTATTCTGCCTAAAACATTTACCTATTCCTTAGAGACAAACTCAATCCCAAAACTAAATCTTCTGCTTCTTTTTCCTGGATCTCATCCCATCCTGTAGGGGTTATTCCAGCCACTAATCAGAACTGTTGGGGAGATAAATACCTCAATTTATTTTTCCAGTTTAGGCATAGCAACTTCTTGTTCTATTTCCCCAGAGTTCTGTATCTGATTTTTAAAACAAACAAAAAACATTTGTTCCTCCTATTGAGGAGATGGAAGGGCATCTGTCTTGGCTTTACATGACAAAAATTATACATTCCCAATGCTGATTCTGTTTGGGAGAAAGGAGGGTGTATTCTCAATCTTTGAAGCTGGCTTTCATTCTTGTGAATGCAGACTGGCATCACAACAAATACAGTAATATACTACAATCTTTCTCCAAAAAGTTTATTTTCTCAAAAAATATTTTTCCTCCCTACAAATCCTCCTAATTGAAATGAAATAATGATAATGAAGCTTCTTGCTTAGGAGAAACTTCTACAGAATTTCAAGGAAAGCAAATAACAGCTTTAATGAGATTAAGGAAAGCTTCCATTCTGAGAATCTGCTTCAAATCTTTCCATGTCAGTGGACAATTTTTGGAGGACGGAAGGGATAGAAAACCTGGATTTGATATAAGATAACTAGACATTGTGATTTTCCCAGGATAGTCCTGGTTGGGAGAAAGTTGTCCTGGTGCCAAGACAAATATTCTGTTTCCAAGCACCCATCCCTACCAGCAGCTGGCATCAGCATGCGTAAGGAACTAGACATTCACATAAGGCACAGCAGGGAAAACAATTTCAGCATTTTGCTGCTTATTACACCTGTGTGAAAACTTGAGCAAGGCTATCATATCTAAAGAGTACAATTCCAGGCAATCGCTCAGTGGTGGCAATTGGATTTTTGCCACCCATATACTGTATAGTAGCCCTAACCTGAGCACTGATATATAGTTGGCAGTGGCAGCAAAGAAAGGATAGATGTAGAAATGACATCAGATAATAGGGGCTTTTGATAGTACCTGGGCTTTCTTTAATTCATCGAGATTGAGGCCCCTGGTGGAATTGGTAATGAGGGTGAAGGAGAACCTCTAACTCCTTCTCCATTTCCTGACTGATAGACAGAAAGTCTACTGCTTGTTAATAATTCATTAACTTGCATTGACTTGGAAATCATTGTCCATAAAATGTAAGAACCAGTAGGAAAGAGGACGTGTTTGGAATTATTGCCTGGGACTCTTAGAAAATTAAATTATGGATAAACTTTGATTAATATGTAAATATGTGCAAATTAACATGATCAACCTAGTTTGATAGAAAAAAAAATGTTAATGCTAATAAAATGTAGATTTAGCATGACTATAGCAACAGTGTTTTGGGTGTTTCTTCTGAGACCTGATTTCACATGTCTGTATCCTCTTAACTATGGAAGTACAAAACCAATTCTTGGTGGTATACACTTGATACAAACTTTTGGCAGAGGTGGGATGATGTTTATCTTAAATTCAACTTTCCGGTTTTTGAAAGTACCAATTACCCTCTTAATTGGTTAGTAAATGACTCAGAGTTTCAAATGTACTTACTCTACCAGCTATTTTAGGAGAGCTTTGATTAGCATCCTTTTCTAAAGTTCTCAATTTTGTCTCATTATCTCTCTATTATCCCTTCTGTTCACTTTAATGGTATTAAAATTGCCCCTCTAAAAGTACAAGAGAGGTTAACTTACTATAAGTTACTTATGCAACTAAAACACTTACTAGTTTCTCAAGGGAAATTAGCTTTTTCATACTTAAGACAGCCATGGACTAAGAGAAAAGATATTTCAAGTCCAGACTAAAACAAACTTCCCTAAATTCTATTCTTGTTACAAAGAACATGTATAAAGGACTTCAGTAAATTTCACTCACATATCCTTACACAGCTTAATATATATTTCTCTCTCTTTGAACTACGTTTTTTTTCCTCTTCTTTGTTCAACAGTATATCAATAGTAACTTTTGAATAGTAACTTTTGAACTTTTAAATATGACCATCAGAGCCTTTTGGGTTTTATATATTTTTTAATTAACTTATGGTTGGTTATATATATTGTTTATTGTATTTTATATGTTTTTATATCTTTTAATTGCTAACTTGTTGTAAACCGCCTAGAGTCCCCTCTATGGGGGGAGATGGGCGGTGATATAAGTTGGAGAAATAATAATAATAATAATAATAATAATAATAATAATAATAACAACTTAACATTTCAGAACATACACAACGTGCAAAATTTACCAACATACAAAGGAAATAATTTTATAAATATTTACCTGACATAAAATCTGTTGAATTCAATGAAGCTTACTTCTGGGAATGCATATTGTATTTGGATATTCATCCTCAAATATAGAATAATTAGAATAATAACTTTATTGTCATCCCACTATACACTATACAAGTGCACAATAGAATGAAATTTCATTGCAGTTGACTCACAATTTCACTCAAGCAATAAAATACTAATGATAATAATAAAAAAACATAATTACTAAAAAATACCCATTCTGATAAATTATACATTCTTATAAAATATACATTCTTTAACTCACAATTTCAGTCAAACACTAAAATACTAATAAAAAATCCATAGTTACTATAAAATATACATTCTTTACACATCCAACATTTCACCTAAAAGAACTTACTTAAGCATTCAAGAATCCAATAGCCTGGGGGACAAAGCTGTTTCCCAATCTGGCTGTTCTACAGCGGATACAGCGGAACCTCTTCCCAGAGGGTAACAAAGAAAACAAACCATGATGAGGAAGGGAGGCATCACTGATGATCTTTCGAGCTCTGGACAAACAGCGTGCATGTGCTAAATCTTGGATGAGGGGCAGAGATATCCCAATTATCTTTTCTGCTGCCCTTACCACTCTCTGCACAGACTTTCTATCTGAGGCCCTACAGCCTCCAAACCAGATGGAAATACAGCTTGTAAGTACACTCTCTATAGTGCCTCTGTAGAAAGTAAGGAGAATGGAGGATGGGAGATGTACTTTCTTCATCCGATGCAAAAAGTGCAAACGTTGCTGTGCTTGCTTTACCAAAAATGTGGTATTAAGGGACCAGGTCAGACTATTTGTTAACTGCACCCCCAGGAATCTAATGCTACTGACTGACTCCACAGCTATGTTATTGATAAAAAGTGGAGTGTGACTGTACCGGTTCTTCCTGAAGTCTATAATAATCTCCTTAGTTTTTTCCACATTTAAAACCAAGCTGTTTTTATTGCACCACTCCACCAAACCCTTTACCTCCTCCCTATAAGCCCACTCATCCTCACCCCTGATAAGACCCACTACAGTTGTATCGTCCACATATTTCACAATGGAATTGGTGGTATACTTGGCGCAACAGTCATGTGTCATCAGGGTGAACAACAATGGGCTCAAGACACAGCCCTGTGGGGAGCCGATGCTTAGGGAGATAGAGCTAGAAGTATTATATCCAATATATAAAGTTAGAATTAGCTCTACAACCTCATATAATGGAATAAAAAAACTAATCTTATTTCAACCAGGGAGAACAATCCTGTTTTACATTATATATTTGTCATTTTATTTGCTTATAAATACAACCTTCAAAATCACATCTTTTTATTCTTTAATTGGGTGCTAATAATGTGTTTGCAGTTTGGGGATAATATCTGAAGCATCACAACATATTAATAGCTTTTAGGAGAAAATCCAATTTAAAAAAAAGAACTTTTCTGCTGTGTTAATTGTTTTCTTTCAGTCATAATGAAATAATATTTAAATATCATTGAGATGTACTCTGAGTTTTTTTAAAATTTCTTTTGTTTTTAAATGCTCCAGTCTCACTATACAGATTTATTGAGGAAATCCTACTTAAACTGACAGAATTTCAAACTAAGCAGCGACTAAAATCAGGGCACAATCTAGTTGGAATAAAGCATTTCAGCACTGGAATCATACAAAAAAAACTGCCCAATTATGTTCCAGATAGGTATTTACAGTATAGGCTGCAAACTTACAGGCACTTATCTGTTTGTTGAGAGCACTCCAGTTACTGAGTGCTTCAGTAATTTCTGCATGTTGGCTGAAGACCAGGACAAAAGTAGAGAGAAACTGCATTTGTTGTCCTTTCTTTGGAGAAAGAAAGGAAGGAAGGAAGGAAGGAAGGAAGGAAGGAAGGAAGGAAGGAAGGAAGGAAGGAAGGAAGGAAGGAAGGAAGGCATATATTTAGCTGTACATTACATCTGCATTTGGGCTCTGATGGGGGACTGAGTGGGAGGCTTAAGATTAATGGTTAATTAATTAATATCTAAGTTGTTCGTACTCTCTCTTCTGCCGTTACAACTTTCAAGGTAGATACAGAATTTCCCTTTAAGTTTCCACACATATACACCAAGGGATCAGCAACAATTAGTAGGCACCATCCTGGGTACTGATCTCCTCCCCATCTCCACTACCCCATCACATTGCTTTCTTCCAAAAGAGTTTTTTGACTTCTCAATCTAGTATACAGCTCTGGTATTCATAGAGGTCTCCTATCCAAATACTAGTAAGTCCAACTCTGCTTTTATGCCCAGACAAGGGCCTGATGCTGCTACCAACTGAGACATTGTATAATATCACGGTGGTACCCACCATCTGAAAACAGAGTAATTTATCTTTGTTTGACATGAGCTGGGCAGAGCCTGATCATCAGGGCTGTCTGGAGAATCCATCACTTTCATCAAAAGTCAGTTTTTGTTGTTGTTTTGTTTTTTGGGGGGTTTCTTTAAAATCCCTTGAAAATACACCAATAATGAATTATTGGCACTGTTTTACCTGTAACTACACAAAAGGCATCTTCTCTAACATGAAAATGAAGAAACAAATTGAAGTGTTTATCTCGATGAAGTGAAAACCAAAAATGAAACATGTTGGGCGATATCTTAATGGTTGGGCATTGCCAAAGTAGATCATCTTTCTTGAGAGTTATCTTGCGTAAAGACTAGTGTCACTTCTGGTGTTTTCAACTTTACTATTCAGCTTCTATTCAGAGCACATAACACTCGTTCGTCAAGAAAAATCAGCACTAAGCGATTTCAAGTATAAGAGTCTCTTATGGGCTTCCACTAATAGATGGATGTCATCATGACAAACCATTCTGGGGTAATATCGCTCCTTCTCTGTTTTTCTGTTTTTGTGCTATGCAATGGAGAAATATAAATAATATAAATATAAATATAAATATAAATATAAATATAAATATAGATATAGATATAGATATAGATATAGATATAGATATAGATATAGATATAGATATAGATATAGATATATAGATATATAGATATATAGGTATATATAGCTGAAGCATGCACAAGACTTTCCCATTTGAGACATCAAGAAATTTACATATATAGTGGGCTTTTCTCTGCTCAGACCACTCTTCAAAAGCGCCACATTACAGCAAATTGCAACAGTCTACGGCCATTATTTTAAAATGGAAAGCTTGTTCTTGACAAAAGCTGGTTCTGTACAATATTGCATTCTACTGAGGTTTAAGGACTGATTATTTCAGAGAGAGAAAGCTGTTGTTGTTTTGATAAGCTATTGTTTTTATTTTCTGTAATGTTCCCAGTGCCTTTTCAATTGTGACCTTAATAGAGCAAAACCAATCTCTTTAGAACAGAAGTACCTAGCAATGTTCAAAAGCAAAGCTACATTTCAGGTATACTGTGCATGTGCTGATCTTATCTACAATACAGTAATTTGGGGCCTATAATCCAGGCTATTTCAATATTTTAGAATGCCAATAATATCCAGATTTTAAAGTTGACTTCATACTCACTTTGAAATCTGACCTTTTAACTCTGTCTTTCATGTGAACTGTTTCATCCTCATTGGTTGAGTCGTAAACAATGCTGGCACCTAAAAAAATATTTTCTGACAGATAGACTTGAAGTATCAAGAGGCCTTGTGTACAAGCTATTTAAAATACACCTTGTAAAAATGATCTGCCAGATGTGAAGAGCTCTTGCCAGAGATCAAATTATTTGTAGGTTAATGACAGTAAATTTTGCAAAAACCGATTCACTAGTAGCTGAGCTCATATCTACGGTTTTATCAGCAAATCTTGCAAAATCTACAGGCACCAATATATTGTTGACTGCATGATAGAAAGTTCTCCACTTTTAGAGTTTAGATGAGTATTGATTGAAGAAAGGATCTTTTAAATTCTGGAATCCCATCTGTACAATGCTCTCCTCAAGAGCATTATCTAGTGCAAATCCCATGTCTTTCTGATACCAGCTAAATTCAATGAAGTGGATTTTCATTATCCAAGGATCGATTTTACATTTCTAACTTTCCCTGATTATCTGCTATTTTAATTGTATTTTGATTTATTTTTAAGTAACCATTTGTATTTAATTCAATATACAAGCACAAATTTAAGGGTTTCATTTTCCCCCTAACTCTTTTGAGCACTGATAGAATCACAGAAGAATCATCACATCAGAATGTATCTCAGAGGTCACTCAGTACAACCCTCTGCTTGTTGCCAGGTTCCAAAAGGCATTTGGGGAGTTTCAACAGCTAGCTGGCCGTTCAGTAGGATGCCTTATTGATCTCTGGGAAACAGATGTGGTGAAAGCATCTTCCTGTCCACCAATGCAAATGATTTCCTGGTGGAAGACAAGAAACAAATATAACTCAACATGAACAAGAGCTCATATTTGGAGCTACATCATGGCAATAAGGTGGCAAAGTGACAATACTTTTCTTTTGTAAAACAAACAAACAAACATTATTTCAACAGATATTTAACAGCACAACCAAGAAGGAAAAAAGAAAAGGAGAAACAAAAAGAAATAGAAAAGATTTATAAGCAGTTTAAAATTGAACAAAAATTTTCAAAGTAACATTAGGTTAATACTATATATACACTAAGACAATCTTAACTGTTACTGAAATCAATTCAACAATCAATATTTATTAAAACTGGCCAATATAATAGATATCATCAATCAAAATAAGCAATTAATAGAAATTTCTATTGAATTAAATATCCTTGTCAGAGCAAAGCTAGCAAGATTTAATGTTTCAAAGCTTTATATTAGGAGAAAGCCAAACTTCAGATGTGGCACAAGTCCATGCACAGAAATGGTTTCCAAGTAAAATTAAATTCTTTATCAGGCTTGCTTTTTAAATACAAAGTTATTTTTGACATTGATGTGTACTCCCTCAACTCAGTCTGCCATTCTTCTAAAGAAGGAATTATGTATGATTTCACATACAATGTTAAAGTATTCTGCCAGCTGTTATATATAAAGCCAACTCTGCTCATAAAAGGTTTAGTAATGCTTAGCAGAAAAACAGATAGCAGGAAAGAAAAATAAGTATTTAAGATTTGTTTCATTCATTAATTCATTCATCTTCCAGAATTGTTGAGCTTTATGACATTGCCACCAAGAATGGGGGGAAAAATCAAACCTTACTATTGCAAATCCAGCAATTTTCAGAATATGAATTATCTATTTTGGCAATCAACATTGGAACAATATACTAATGATAACATGCCTAGTACTACTGTTAAGTGTCAGTTTATTTCTGTGCTTATAGAATCCTGATTCTTCCCTCTCATTCCATCTGGTATTCTGGTATTCCTCCTATTCTAGCTAGGGTCTTTTTCTTGTCCTACCCTGCCTGTCTGCAATATCTGATTAACTCAGCCAAAGGCAAGCAGAAGCTGTAGGAATGGAGCATCTCAGTGTATGAGAGTCAGATCTTACTGTCCTGACCCTGGCATAATCCACACATTACACTAAACCATGGTTTATTCAAACATGGTTAACTGAATAAATGATAATTGACTGGGGTACTACAACATGCTATGCCATGAATCATGCTTTACAAACCAGCATGCCTGAATCCACACAGGGCTGTAAATCAAAGCCAAAGCAACTATATCACCTCAAGAAATCATTGCTGGACCCTACAGTGTTGGACAATTTTCATCCAGTCTCCCACCTCCCCTTTTTGGGGAAGGTGGTTGAGAAGGTGGTGGCATTGCAACTCCAGAGGATTCTGGATGAAATGGAATATCTAGATGCCTTCCAGTCAGGTTTCAGGCCTGGATATGGGACAGAAACTGCATTGGTCATGCTTACGGATGATCTCTGGTGGGAGCGGGATGGGGGCAGTGCATCCATCCTGGCTTTTCTTGACCTCTCAGCAGCTTTCAATACCATCAACCATGGTGTCCTGTTGGGGTGGCTTAGGGAGTTCAGGGTGGGTGGCATGGTTTTGCACTGGTTCACCTCCTTCCTCTAGGGCCAGTCCCAATCAGTGGTGATAGGGAATGAGAGATCTGACCCTCAACCCCTACTTTGTGGGGTGCCACAGGGTTCAGTTCTCTCTTCTCTCCTATTCAACAACTACATGAAACCACTGAGTGAGAACATCCGTCACCAGGGGATGAGGTATCATCAGTATGCTGATGATACCCAATTATACATCTCTGTCCCGGGTGAAGTAAGTGATGCGGTGACTGCCCTCTCTCGGTGCCTGGGGGCTGTGGGGGTCTGGATGGGGAACAACAGGCTTCAGCTGAACCCTGGTAATACAGAGTGGCAGTGGGTTAATGGCTCCTCTGTATCCAGGAAATTATCATCTTTAGTTCTAGATGGGGTTGCACTGCCCCAGACAGACCCAGTGTGGAATCTGGGGGTTCTTCTGGACTCACAACTCCTGCTTGAAGAGCAGGTGGCAGTTGTGGCCGGGAGGGCCTTTGCACAACTTTGTGTTGTGTCCCAGTTACGCCCTTTCCTGGATCGAGAAGCCCTCCAAACAGTCACTCATGCCCTGTTCATCTCCCATATAGACTATTGCAATGCGCTCTACATGGAGCTACCCTTGAAGAGTATCTGGAAGCTTCAGCTGGTGCAGAATGCGGCGGCGCGAGCAGTTATGGGTGCCATGAGATCGGCACATGTGACACCTCTGCTACGCGAGCTGCATTGGGTGCCAGTTTGCTTCCGGGTCCAATTCAAGGTGTTGGTTATCACCTTTAAAGCCCTACATTGCATGGGACTAGGATACCTAAGGGACCATCTCATCCCCATTACTTCATCCCATCCCACCCGGGCATGCAGAAAGGGCATGTTATGGACCCTGTCTGTAAAAGAATTTCAGTTGGTGGAGTCCAGGAAGCGGGCCTTTTCTGCAATGGCTCCTGCCCTCTGGAATACTCTTCCCCCAGAGGTGAGACAGGCCCCATCGTTCCTGACATTCCAGAAGAACCTGAAGACTTGGCTCTACCATCTTGCCTGGGGCGGGAACGGAATAATGATTCTTGGGAGTGGCTGGCACCTTAAAGCTCTCCTCACTGAATTAGACCTTCTAGGCCACTTGGATTTTATTTTTATTTTTATATTGGTAATTTTGTATTGATTTTTTAGATGTTATATATGCTCATTGTTTTAATGTGCTTATTGTTGTAAACGGCCCAGAGTCCCTCTTTTTGGGGGAGATGGGCAGTGGCAAAATTAAATAAATAAGTAAATAAATAATAGCTGAGTGTGATGTGAGAACCCAGAGACTGTGACCAGCAGGTAGCTGATTTCATTGCCACTATTACCACCAATATAATTTCTTTTATAAAATCCCATTATACTTTAACTAACATAAGTGATAATAATGTGTGAAGAGTATCCCAAATTGATTGCAATAATCTGAGAATTCCATTCAAAGGAATGAATGCCAATTTTATTACAAAGTAATGAAAATACAAAACTCCTATGTATCCAAGGGACAACTTTGCTCATTTCAGAAATAATGTTCCATAATCATGTTTGAAATGCACTCCAGTGCACACTAATAGAGGCCTGTGCCAGTATAAAGAAAAGTCAAGGTCACGACCTCTCACAGAATTATGATAGACCAAAAAAGGTGTGTTTGACATTTTGTGATATGCTTTCTCATCTGCAAGCTTTCACCTTGTGTTCAGACTACTGAAGTGTGGATCTTTTCTCTAAAATCCAACAAACATATTGCAACTCATGACCCCATAGACTCAACACTTGAAAGTTAATACCCAATATATTTCAAGCTTTATCATGTGCTTTTTGTGTGTGTGGAAATGTTTCTAACACCGCAATCCTCTGCATGTCTACTCAAAAGTAAATCCACTGATTTTTATTGAACTGATTGCTAGAGAAATATCAATATATTCAGCCTCTGTTAGTCAACCCATCATCCCAGGTACAGTATACTTCCTTGGAATTATACCTGAGGCTAGTAGTACTTTCATTAGAGTAATCAAAAGGATTGCATTTGTGGAGCAGGGGGGGCAGTTCTCCATGAGCAGCCAAACAGCTACTGTCATCTTGATGAACAGAATTTAGCCCTGGGAATTCATGTGAGGGTTTTTTTCCTTTGAAGTCTGGACAATTAAGCAGAACCAATGGATATATTTCAAAGCAGAGCTATGCTTCTTTCCATAGCCAATTTCCCCCTTTATAGATTGCTATTGCTCCTTTAGTCTCTTTCAAATGTCTTATTTTACCTTTTTTCCCCCCTCCTAGTCAAACTGGACCTTTTGAAATTTCTAATATGAACCCACTGAGTGATTGATGCCATGCCTAAATTTCTACTCTCTGTATAAACTGAATTCTTGAGGCTAAATACTGACTGAAGAATATTCAGTAAAGAAGATTTCCAAGTGTATTTCTGGCTACCATAAACAATCCAAACAGATGTATAAATATATCAATATGCGGATGATACTCAATTGTATATCACCATCATGGGTAAATCGAGTGATGTGGTTGACGCCCTGTCTCAGTACCTGGGGGCTGTGGGGATCTGGATGGGGAACAACAGGCTTCAGCTGAACCCTGATAAGATGGAGTGGCTGTGGATTGATGGCCTCTCGGGTTCCAGGAAGTTGTCATCTTTGGTCCTGGATGGGGTAGCACTGCCCCATTCAGAGCTGGTGCGGAACTTGGGGGTCCTCCTGGACTCATGTCTCCTGCTTGAAGAGCAGGTGGCACCCGTGACCAGGAGGGCCTTTGTGCAACTTCGGGTTGTGTGCCAGTTACGCCCATTCCTGGACCAAGATGCCCTCCGAACAGTCACTCATGCCCTTGTCATCTCCCATATAGACTATTGCAATGCGCTCTACATGGGGCTACCCTTGAAGAGTATCTGGAAGCTCCAGCTGGCCCAGAATGCGGCCGCACAGACAGTTATGGGTGCTGTAAGATCAGCCCATGTAACACCCCTGCTGTGCAAGTTGCATTGGGTATCAGTTTGCTTCTGGGTCCAATTCAAGGTGTTGGTTATCACCTTTAAAGCCCTACATGGCATGGCACCAGGTTACCTGAAGGATGGTCTTATCCCCAGAACATCAACTTGCCCCACTCGATCTTGCAGAGAGGGCATGCTACGGACCCATCAGCTAAATAATTTCATCTAGCGGGGTCTAGGAGGCGTGCCTTCTCTGCAGTAGCACCCACCCTTTGGAATATCTTGCCCCTGGAGCTGAGGCGAGTTTCTTCGCTCCCGACCTTCCGAAAAAAATTGAAGACCTGGTTCTGCTGCTTTGCTTGGGACGGGAATGCCAATAGTTCCTCTTGGGAGTGGCTGGTGCCATGAAACCTGCCTTATTATTAACATCTTTCTATTTGGATTTTATATGTAAATTATTGTTGTTGTAATTTTATATTTTTACCTGTTTGTTGTGAACCGCCCAGAGTTCCCTGGTTGGAGGAGATGGGTGGTGATACAAATTTAAATAATAAATAAATAAATATACATCTGTTAGTTAATCTTCAGCTCATTAGATGAATATCTTTTACTCATAGCTTCCCCATCATTTGCCTTAGTGTAAATTCACACATGTAAACTCACCCAAGTGATGATTTGCAAGTGTGAGACATTTATTTACACAACATATATTGCATTCTGAACTTTCATATCATATTTTTCCCAGTTGAGGCAGAGTTGTTTGTCGAGATGGCAGTGAAGAAATGTGATAAATAAAAAAATAAAAAAATACTTATTTAGCTGCAGATTAGAAAATAGGCACCCATGTGTCGAATAAGGCCTGAGCTAATTCTGCTTAGATGAGTCAGATTTCTTGGCCAGCGATGGAAAGGTCAAGGCAAACCTGAATTACAGTTCTGGAAAGTATATGATTAAATCAGTGCAATATATACAGTATTCATTTGTATTTTGCACAAATGCTAACTAATCCTTTGAGCTAACATTTCAACCTTTTTGGACGAGGAGATGACATATATGGCTGAAAACCGACTTGCACTTATCAAGCATGCTTCATTATCAAATGAACAAATAATCACTTTCAAATCCTGTACTATAAGGCTACAATGGATGTGGATGATGCCCATTTGCTACTTTCCCTGTTTTCTTTGAAAATATCATTTTAATAGCCAAAGGCAAACTCTTCCATTATATGTCAAAATGTTTGTGCTGTAGAAATAAAGGTACTGAATCAGTAGCAGTAGTTTATCTATTTTGACGAAATAATTTTATTGCCTTGATTTATGTGCACAAAGCATTTTCCTTATTGTTTTCTAAGTAGACAAATATTACTTTTTTCTCTCATTAAAGCTTGCAATCTTTTTCAAGCAAAGGTTTGTTCAGTCCCAGTTCCATATTGGTATATTAATGTATTTTCAAACCTGATAAAAAATCTTGCATAAGAAATGTTATTTTATATGCCGCTTTTTCACATTTTGCAATCGCTGTACTCTAATATATACCTTCTGTAAGGCATTTTCATGAATATATGCATTTCTG
Source organism: Charina bottae (assembly GCA_023362775.1). Classification (NCBI taxonomy): domain Eukaryota; kingdom Metazoa; phylum Chordata; class Lepidosauria; order Squamata; family Charinaidae; genus Charina; species Charina bottae. The sequence continues at coordinate 4,938,037 of JALMGJ010000016.1, forward strand.
CATGCAAGGTTTACTAAAATATGCATTTTGGTATGTAGTTTTTGACAAGAAAATTGCATCACAACATTCAGAGAAGTGCAAAACCAGTGAGAAATTGGTTTGGTTCAACAAATTTCAGCTGCATCCCCATTCCTTAATTGTGTGTCTTGCCTTTAGAGCACTGTTACTCAACCTGAACCACTTCTAGACTTTAACTCTCAAAATTCTCAGCAATGGCCATGCTAGCTTAGACATTTTAGGAAGTCCCACACATCTGAAAGTTGTTGCCCAGGTTGGGAAATGCTACCCTAAAGAACAAGTGTGACACAAATGGGATTTTTTTTTTTGGAAACAGGTCAGTCTCTCTGCAATAATTTGATTATGTGCCATCAAGTCATTTTTGACTCCTCGCGACCAAATAGATAGATTTTCTCCATGATGATCTATCCCATACCTGTTCTTTCAAGTCTCCCAACCATGCACTCATCACCACCATAACTGAATCCATCCACATTGCTGCTGATTGTCATTGTCTTCTTTTTCCTTCCACCTTTCCAGCATTAGAGCCTTTTCAAGAGAGCTGGGTCTTCACATAATGTGTCCAAAGTAGAATAATTTGAGCCTGGTCATTTGTGCCTCAAGTGAGAACTCGTGGTTGATTTGTTCGATGATACATTGGTTTATTGTCTTGGCTGTCTATGGTATTCTCAGGAGTCTTCTCTAACACTAAAGTTCAAAGGCATCAATACTTTCCATATCCTGCTTCTTAAAAGTCCAACTTTCATTTCCATAGAGTGTCAGAGGGAATACCATGGCTTGCACAATTCTAATCTCTGTAGGTATACTGCAATAATTTACAATTAATCAATTCAAATTTATTAATTAAAAGGACATCCACCATATGTCTTAAAATTTTCTTACTGGATTAGTAGATTGGACTATTGCATTGCATGCACAATGCCATGAATAGGTTGGACAGCTATAGTACCAATGATTATTTTGTATGTCACACAAATCACAATATTGTGTGATGGATGACAAGCAGATTTTTTTAGCAAGAGTTAAAATTATTGTATAGTCGAATTAAATTTATAATAATTAAAATTATTGTATAGTTAAAATTATTGTATAGTTAAAATTATTGTTGTCACAGGGAGTCTTATTTTCTGCAAGTTACCTTCCCAATGAAATATAGGGGAGATGGGTCTTTTTTCCTTGTGATAGCTATGATGATATCCAGTCAGGATACTTGCTCTATCACTCAACAAAATAACATTACAGTAAAACTTCAATTTAATGGACCATTTGGGTTCAGGGGGTATTTCTTAAATCTGAATATCAGCTAAATATGAATATACATAATTTGCATCTATTTATGTTATTTGTGTAATTTTGGAATTAACATAAATGGTGTAATTTGCAATAAAACTTTGATTTAATGGACAAACTCTCCATTTAATGGGTGTTAGTTCATTAAATAGGAAACATGAATCCATTGTATTTGAAATGGTTAAACTGAGGATCTTATCTGAGGGTTGAATGTATATATGTGCATATATTGTAACATTATGCCATGCTATAATTCTAAGCAGGTAAGATTGTGCAAACTTTAATCAACTGATACTTGATTAACTGTACAGGACAAAGTTTTCCAACATTCTGGAAAATGAGGGGAAGCCTATTTCACTTCTCTTCCTAGTACTTATCCATTTTGAGCCGAAGAGATGGTGTCCTGTGGGTAAAAGCCCAAACAATTGCTTTGAATCATGAGCATTAATTTAAGTGGGGGACTCTACAAGGCTTGTGATCTTTCCAAGGATTTTTGTTCCAAGCACATATTCAAGGATAGTACAAAGAAAGTGTTTTGGCATAGGACCATGTCATTTTATTTCTCATTCACTTGACTGAAAAAAAAATGGAGTGTAACAAAAAGACCTTGACATATGATCACGGAATGTAAGAGGCACTGACCATTGAAAATTGTCATGCCAGGAGCATTTCCTACCTCTTAAAATCAGCAATAAAACTGACTTTAGAACAATGAATGTAAGAGTTGCTATTAGAGAATGTCAGGAGTATGGCTGCTTTCATAAAGGATTGCACACATTTCTCTACATATCACTATTTCTACTTCAGATATGCCATTTTCTTAATTTAGAGGACCTCTTTCTACATGTCCTGGATCAAATAGATTTCTGTCTTTGGCAGTTTTACAAGAAAACCTGGATTGCTTTCTCTGGCCACAAAGAAGGAATTATTATCACAGGCAGCTGTATCAGTAAAAATATTCTATGTCATTGCAGAACCCTTGATTAAAAGTACTGTTTACTACTCTGACTAACCAAAAGAAGAATTTAAAAAGTGAAAGTTCAGCTTTGAAAGAATTATCATACAATGGCCAGTGAGATTCAGTCAAAGGCAGAAAATAAGTATTTGTAAATCAGGCTTAGTCAATCCCCATTGTCTGCAGGCTCTAATGATGACAGGAGCATTCTTGGAGTGGGGGAAGGCATTCAAAAAATCAAGATGGCAGCCATGACCACAAAACTGATGCCCTGCCCTTTTTGCATATGGAAGTGGCAGGGCTTTCATTGGGCAGTCACAACATCAGCTTCCCTTGTTTGACCCCCTAGAGGTGCCTCTGAATATTCTAATTCATTTCTATTACCAAAGAAGGCTCCCTGAAATCTGTGCGTACCCCCTGAGGTAGCTTTTAGAGGCTTCCAGTAAAACTGAGAGAAAACCAAACTGACAGATTTGTTCACTGATAGTGTATCTTCTTCCCTCTGAGAATCATTAATCACCTTCTCAAGAAAGATAGTACAGTCAGTTTAGTATTGACTTAAATAGGAAGGAATGTGTGCGCATATTTCTGGGAGCAGGGGTGTTGCATTTTAATGTGTGCTTATTTAATTTGTACTTCCCAAATCAATTTGTAAATCAGAGCTATTTCACAACTCCCCAAACGTATGTATGTATGTATGTATGTATGTATATATATGAACACAAAATCTGAATATTAACACAAGTAGCATGCCAAACAGATTATCTTAGACAAAACTGCAAAAATGTGCATAAAATAGTTGCAGTATTCTCTTAAAAGTGAGAAATGCAATGAAACTGAGATGTGTGAACTTGGCCATTTTGTCTTATAAACTGATTACCTGTGGAGTCTTTTTTACTGCATAAGGACCCAAAAGTGCTCTGTTAATATTGGATAAACACAACAGTGGCAAGAAGGTTGGATATTTTAATATCATTGTCAATATTAAGTTATTGAATTAGCCTTGGATTCATAATTAATTTGTCCCATCCCTTTGCTCTTGACATCTCCATAACAATATCATTACAATCAACTCCCCAGAAAAAAGAAGGAGCTGGTTTGGCTCAGACTGGAGAAAGAATTCAGGGCTGTTTGTGTCAATAGCCTAAGTCATCTCACAACTCCAAATAATAACAAAAGACCTCAACAAGACTTCAAGCCATGGTATGTATGTATGTATGTATGTATGTATGTATGTATGTATGTATGTATGTGATTTATATTACCGCCCATCTTCTCCACAAGGAGAACTCTGGGCGGTTCGCAACCAAGTATCAGGACTATTTCCCTAAATTTATTAAAATTCTGTCTAGTTCCATAAGCCTCTCAGAGCAGGCCATTTTACTGTTAATTATCCTTGCAAATACCTAGGAGTTCTGGTAATCTAAACTTGAACAAGTAGTATTTTCAAAGGAGTAGTCAAGCCTTTTGAGTAATTCAGATCAAAATCATCCTATACAGGTAGTCTTCACTTAACAACCACAATTGAGCCCAGATTTTCAGTTGTAAGTCATAACAGTTGTTAAGTGAGTCCAGACTCGTTTTTATTACCTTTACCATGGTTGTTAAGCAAGTCACAGCGGTCATTAAGTGATTCAAGATCGGGGCTTGTGGTTTCCTTCGGTTGTTAAGTGAACGGCATGGTTGTTAAGCGAACCAGGAGTTACTTTGCAGTACTGTGAGGGGTGGAGTGTGATAGCCATATGTTTTCCATCAAAACATGACTATGGAAATGCTTCTGAGGCTACAGTACTATTATTTTCAGTTAATATTACTGTTATTTTCAACCAATATTACTGGTTGATTATTAAAAACTTTTACTGTAAGGTCTTCATTGGAATCTTTGTTCTATAGTACAGTGTTACACATGCGCTCCCAGGTTCGGCTTATGGTCACTCACTCACACACTCACAGCCTGTTGAGGAACGCAGATCTTGTCAGCCCCCCTTGCTTTCTACCTGGGTTGTCCAGATAGGTGCGGCTTGGGCAGACAAGACAGCCGGGAAATAATTAGGAACACACACAAATCACTTCCAACTGAACAACAGGTTCTTTGTAATACACGGGGACCCAGTGAATTTAAAGTAACAGCAAAACTTTACTGGTTGCAAGGTACATTTGCTCTTCCTCACACACATGCATGCACACACACACACACACATCTACACTTACCCACGTCCTTCTAAACTAGGCTGCCAGGCACTAGCTAGAGGGATGGAAGCTGCCAAGTCTGGATCCAAAGACGACTCCAGGAGTGGGCAGGCTTTGGGACCCCTTTTATCCCCAAAAGTCCTTGCTTTGTTGATTCACAAGACTGGCAGCTACTCTTGCCTTGTTAATTTACAAATCTGGTAGCTGTTGATGGGATTGGGGTGGGGGTTTCCATGTGCTCAGGCCCAACTTCCTTTGTCTGGTTCAGGTGACACATTTTTCCTTTGCTTCCTTAACGACTTGCTTCCTTCTTATCTACATACCTCCCCGAAGGGATCTTATAGACAAAATTCGAGGCTTTTGTCCTCTCTGCTTACATGCCTGCTTCATCTTTAGGTTATGGCAGCTTCAGCCTAGTCCCACAACAGTAGTAAACAGGTTTTAAGGTACTGTACATAACTGTAACTTTTTTTTCCTGCTGTAGTAAACTTTGCAGCTTTTGTTAGCGTACAGTACTGTATATAAATCGGATTTTTATAAAACAACTGTTTTAAAAACAGTAAACCAGCATTCAGTATTGTTAAATATAATCACATATTAGATAGGCAGAGGATGGAACATGCATGCCACCATACAAATCTCTATTTAAGTTAAAAACTGGGGAAAAATTAAAGGCAAGCATAAAGTACTCTACTGTACATTTATGTATGAGTACTGTATGAGTATGTATGAGTGGTGGCTCAGTGGTTAAGATGCCAGCCTTTTTGATCAGAAGGTTGGAAGTTCGCAAGTTCGGAGGTTCGAGACCCTAGCCCCGCGTGATGGAGTGAGCTCCCGCACTCGCCCCAGCTCTTGCCAACCTAGCAATTTGAAAACATGAAAATGCAAGTAGATGAATAGGTACCACTTCAGTGGGAAGGTAACAGTGTTCCGTGCTTGTCATGCCAGCCACATGACCACGGCAGCATCTTTGGACAATGCTGGTTCTTTGGCTAACAAACAGAGATGAGCACCGGCCCCTAGAGTCGGACACAACTGTGTGGGGGAACCTTTACCTTACCTTTGTATACAGTACTGCATGGAGAAAGTATTTACTTTTCCTGTATATTCCTGTTAATTTTCCTCAGAAATCCAGTGTCGTAAGCCTGGAGGACTTCCTGGTACCAAAGGGTGGTCATGTAACCCAAAATGGCCGCCACTTCCAGGATGGCTGAATCCGGGTCACGTGATTGTGGAGGGTTGTAATTTTGGGCCCCAGTCAGAAATTTACTTTTGGGGTACCATCGTAACTTTGAACGGTCTTTAAGCAGCCAGTTGGTAAGTGAAGACTACCTGTACAAAAGAAAGCAACCAAACCAATTTCTTCCTTATACATTAAAGCATCATCATCTCAAACAGGTCAGTGTTTGTTATTGTAATCATAAATATTTCAGAACAATTTTTAACATAGATGTTAAAAAAGCAAACACAATTTTAGGCTGCATCAATAGAAATAGTTTCCAAAGAAAGGGGAGTTAACAGTTCTACAGTATTCTGCATTGATCAGATCACAGCTCAAGTTTTATATACAATTTGAGGCATCACATTTTAAGAAAGATTCAGAAAAGAGTAAGAAGGAGGTTCAGAAGGTGGAAACTATGCCTGATGAGGGCAGACTGATGGAACTGGTATATTTAGTCTTGAGAAAAGCCAATTAAGAGGCATATATGATACGGTTGAAGGGTTATCAAGAGAAGCAACCAAGACCTATTTTGTCATTCCAAAGAACAGGACACAGGATAATGCTAGAGACATTGAACCACCGGAAAGCCTTCTCACTTGCACGATGCCATGTCCTCCCCTCAGCCATCTTGGATGGCAAATATAAAAAAATTCCATTGGATAAAAGGCTCTGTCCTTGTAATTCTGGAGAGATAGAAACCAGAGGACATGTCCTTCTACGATGTTCATTCTACAGAGATATACGAATAAAATTTATTTCCCCAATGATTATGAGGTATCCGGGCCGCTCTGAAACCGAATATCTTCAGATTTTGCTCAAAGATGAGTGGATTACAGTCACAGCGCAGGTAGCAAGATTCTGTGCAGCAGCACTAAAGAGCCGACGTAACTTAGTGAAAAACTTACTGTAAATATTTTACTTTCTTTTATAACTATTCATTTAAAATTTTGATATTAACACTTAATTTTAATAGTTAATAATTAATAACCATAGGATGCCACAAGATATGGAACTCAACATAATGTAAAATAGGCTGTCTTCTTGATTTTATATACAAATGTTAAGTATCTTGCTAAACTAATTTTAGATATGGATTTTACTTCTTTTATTATAGCTGAGAACTTTTATTGGATACATATGGCGTATTTTTATTTGTACTGGTCTATGACTGTAATAAATTGAATTGAATTGAATAGTAATGATCTTAAAGTTACTGGAAAATTAGTTCTGGCTGACTAAGAAAAAAAATGTAAAAAGAAGTTCAACAGTGGTGGGGTAGATGGTGAGTTCCCTTTCACAGGATATATTTAAGCAGAGCACGAACAGTTAACTGTTATGTATGCTTTAATTTGGATTTCTGCTCTGAGCAGGAATGGCCTAAATAGCATCTGACAACTCTATGATTCTACGACATCTTTGAACATGCTATGAACAAGATTGCCTTGTTTAGCTGCATACTGTTAAACATTTGCAACAGTGCAGTTGCATTCAGTTGTGAAACTAGTGAGATAGGTTTGGTTTATTCTTTATTTTCATTTTCCTTCTTAAAAAGAGGGGGGCAGGGAGCCTTTTTATCTTGTTAATTTATTATGGAAGAGTGACATGCAAAATTTCATTACCAATAAACAGATATCTATCTGTGTGCTTGTTGTAAATGATAGTGCAGGAAAAGATTAGCTCAACTTTCCCGAGCATATGCAATTATGTTTGATAATTAGCCATAGTTATTTTCATTCCACATGAAACTTGTTAGCTTTTTCACTCAAAGGTTAACACTTTAAATGATGTGTTCTGAACAGTACTTAACAATGCATTTCATTTAGATTAAACTGTTTAATATATGCTAAATAAACATTAGCTTATTTTAAAGAACTTATTAAGTTCTAAGTGTGAAGACACATAGTAAATAGAAAGTATGTAGTCAGAGGAGCTGATACCAAAAGACTGCAATTCCTGTTCTTTGCATTATAGGAGAGGAAGAGGAAAAAATAAGGCTAAGTTATCAACAACATCTTCAAAGGACTAAAATTCACAAGGGAAGAAGAAAACAACAACACACTACCCTTCTTGGACATCCTCATTAATAGAGGAAATGATGGCATTCTAGAAACACAAGTCTACCGGAAATCTACCCACACTAACCAAGTGCTCCACTACCAAGGCAATAACCCAACCTCCCACAAGAGGAGCTGTGTAAGAACACTATTCAGACGAGCACAAATGCACTGCAGCAACCCAGAACACCAGAAAAAGGAAACAGACCACTTATATAGCATCTTCCAGCAAAATGGATCTCACAACACATGGACAGACTTAACCAGACTTTCAACTGGGAAACTGTGAGCATCTTAAACCAAGCCAAGTCCAAAAATGCTAGAGAAGCAGCCATCAATAGACACATAGAGGTAAACAAAATTTACATACCATTCATAAGAGACAATAGAAAAGCCAGAAGACCAGAACACCAATTTGCCTGCAATCAACAACAAGATAGGCAAAGATTAACAGCAGGATTAGCAGCAGAGGAGCAATCAAACAACACAATAGACCCTAATCAAGGAACTATTAACTCTGTCAATCAACCAAGCAGCAAACAACAACCCAATCAAAGTACTACCAAGGAGAGTACAACACCCCCACCAACAGAGGCAGGACAAGCCTGGGTATATAAACAGAGAGCAAGTTCCACTCCGTTTTCGCACTGAAGATGTTGCCTAGTCTGGCAATGAAACGTCTGCAAGAAAACAACAAGGCTCAGAGAGCACCAAGGACTCCACAAGGCTAAGTTTGCCAAGTCTTTAAAAAAATAATAAGATTCAGTCTTATTCTTGTCTCCTTAATGTTCCTACAGTATATCTGCCTCCACTCATGGTTCCAAAAGTCAAGCATCTCTTGCCAATTTCTTGAATATTCTTCATTGAAGGAAGAAACTGCAAGAATAATTACATTGCACATTTTCCCCCTTTTCTCAATTTCTTTTTTTAAAATTATTTTTCCAAGCACATTTTTTTCAACCTGAAATTTGCTTGTTGCTCCATTCTTATTTTACCAATCTTTTCCATCTTCACCAGGCAGACTCCATTTGGCCTAACAGTTCCAAGGGGCAGAAGTAAGTGGGAGAAATATTTATTATCTTTCCAGCTTTCATGTTGAACAATAACCAAGAAGAGAGACCTGGTCAAAATTCCCCTTTCGGATGGAGGAATTGAAGGAGAACTGGGGATCTTAGGACTCTCCCTATCTCTTCTAAGCTGCCTTTTGTCCAAACTGAACTATATTCCAATGGAAGAGAATATATGTAGCTCAGGGTTGAACTGTGGAGTCCCTGGTGCTCTCTGAGCTTGGTTGTTTGCTTGCATACGTTTTGTTACCCGACTAGGTAGCATCATCAGTGCGATTAAGTGTGGATTTTGCTTCCTCTTTATAGCCTCCCTCTTGCCTTGCCAGTTTTGGTGGGGGTATGGTTTTCTCCTTCATTAGGGTATTGTTTCCTGCTTGATGGTTTGCCTGGTGTTAATCCCTGCTTATCTGGGCATTGGCTGCTGGAGAGGATGTGTTCTGGTCTTTTTGTTTCCTTCTTAGCTTTTTTAATTACAGTATCTCTTTTGAATGGTATGTAAATCTGGTTTATCTCTATGTGTCTATTGATGGCTGATTTGTCTGAATGCTAAGCTTCCGGGAATTCCCTAGCATTTTTTGATTTAGCTTGGTCTAGGATGCTCACAATTTCCCAGTTGGAACTATGGTTGAATCTGTCCATGCATTGTGAAATTAACACATTTTCATCATGTCTTCTGGCTGCTAGCTGGTGTTCATGGATGTGCTGTGCTAGTCTTCTGCCTGTCTGTCCTACATAGTGGCTGTTACAGTTCTTACACTGTATGTTGTAGATGACTCCTGTTTTTTCTTCTTGGGCTACTGGGTCTTTTGGTTTACTTAAGATGTTTTGGAAGGCTTTAGTTGGTTTGTGTTCTACAGTGATGCTGTGTGGTTGTAATAGTCTGTTGGTTGTTTCTGAGATGTTTTTGATGTATGGTAGTGTTATTCTTTTCATAGCATGTGTTGGTTGTGCTGGGTTGAGTGGTCAGGCACTTTTTGATAAAGTTGCATGGGTATCCATTTTGTTGGAAGATGTTGTATAAGTGGCCTGTTTCCTTTTTCTGGTGTTCTGGGTTGCTGCAGTGCATTTGTACTTGTCTGAATAATGTTCTTACACAGCTCCTCTTGTGGAAAGTTTGGTTGTTACTTTGGTAATGGAACACTTGGTTATTGTGGGTTGTTTTTCAATAGAGTTGCGTTTCTAATTTGCCATTGTTTCTTCTGCTGATGAGGATATTCAGGAAGGGTAGTGTGTTGTTGTTTTCTTCTTCCCTTGTGAATTTTATTCCTTTGAAGATGTTGATAGTTTCATGTGTCTTCTTTAGTTGTTCCTTTTTTATAATGACAAAGGTATTGTCTACATACCAGATCCATACCTTTGGATCTGTGGAACTACTATAGTTTCTAGATGCTGCATTATGGTTTCTGCTCTGAGTCCTGAGAGTGAACTATATTCCTTTGGAAAGTTCCCTAATCTGGAAAAACACCTGCCTTTGAGAAGGATAGAGAGGTGGGAAGGAAAATTCAGTCCTAAATATCAGTGAGAAGAGTCCAATTTGAGAATGAGAAAAGTGATCAGTGTGGTAGCTTGAGAGATACTGTCTCAAGAAGTACTTGGACTGCAGCTTAAAGAACAAATGGTGTTGTTGAGAATTAAGTGGCACACAGAGTAGAGTAAGAAGACAATGTTTATTAATCTATCATATATCTTCCCAAGTAGAGATGTATGAAATAAGATGATGCTAATATTGATGATGATTCTATTATATTTATATCCCCTTGCAATCTAAACTGACTCATGGTGGTTTACATGATATGGAAAAAAAATGAAAACATCTACAGTAGGCATAAAATAAATATAGAAGCATTTAAGATAAAAACAGTTCCCAAAGATCAAATTATACACTGTGAATTTTAAAAAAAAACGATTAGAAAAGATAAAAGATGGTCAAGTTATAACCAGAAAGGCCTGCAGAACAGTTCAGTCTTCAGCATCCCTTTACTTCCCAAAAATGGGGATAGTTTTCCCCCCAAGATGACATGATAGATTGGGTCAATTCTGGTTGGAACAAGCAGTCCTGCAGGTATCCAGATAACATGTTGTAAAGTGCTTTATAGGTGAAAACCAGCACTTTAAATTGTACCAGAAACCAACTAGTAGCCAGTGAAAGTTTCATAGCATAGGTATAATATGCTCCCAACAAGTGCCACTTAGTGCATACACCACTGCATTTGAGTTATATCAGTAGTAAAATAGAAAAAGTGATTTTGTTCCTCTCAACCCCAAGTTCTTCATAAAGTTTACTTGATCTAGGAAGCTTGCAATTTATTTCAACATTTCAGGTGAAATTTAGTGACAACTCTAACACTGAATGTATATGTCCAGCATCCAAAGAAATCCATGCTGAAATGTCCTTAAGTCACACTTTTCCAAACTTCAGATACCATTTATCATTGGACTAGCTAAGGGTTGACATAACATGGTCAATGGTCAGCTAATCATCTCTAGACAACCAAAGGTCTTGACTGAGGATTGCTTTGTAATAATTTTTTTTCTCATCTCACTTTAGTGACAGCTTCTGACATGATTTTGGAAGCTGAATTTGAGGCTTTGGTGAGTCACATGAAGTCATGGGATATCAGGTTATCTTCAATTATTTAAATATGTGTTTCTGCCCTTAAATCTGTTCATGCATTTGGCTTAGCATTATTGTCCTTCTGACTTCATACATCACATATGAAACTGTCTCATAGGCAGTGGTATCTGCAATGGGAGAGGGACAAGGAAAGGCAAATGATAAAAGCGGTATCACCCTCATATGATGCAAACTTCACCCCTTTGTTACATAGACTGTGATGTCAGATGTATCTACAATAGGGGCAGAGCTTGCATCATGACAGTGCATCATGATAGTGTAACATTACTCTCATCATTTTGACAGATGTGTTGGATTCTGCAGATCCTTCTGGTCGTATGTCTTCTTTCTGATTCATGTAACTCATTATTCTCTTGTTTAGCACACTGGTAGAAGGTCTCCAGAGTCTTTTTGTTCCAAGGCCAAAATCTGGAGCTCGGTGCTATATATTTTAATATTATTCATACTGGGTTGGATCCATATTTAGCCATACTGAAAACAGATTAAATGAAATCAGTAGGATTTAACTGGTAAAGATCTGCTGATTTTAGAATGATAAGATCTCACATCAAACTAATACTTTATACTCCCAAATACTTTTGGGCTGCAATCCTATATCATGTTTCCAGGCAATTAGTCTTACTGAACTCATTGAGACTTACAGTATATTTAAATAGACACATTTAGAACTGCATGTTACTGTTATATTACAAGTTGTGCTTTGACAGTACTCCAAGTCAACTCAAACAAACAAGTCTTTTTAAAGCTCTGTTTTAAAGGGACAATGTAGATCCCATAAAATTGCAAATGCATTCCAGCTATGAACACCATCTCATTATATTCTTTTTGCTATGGCCTATTAGTTTATATGGTATGTGAAATACATGGCCAAATTAAATGCTGCTGGAATTTATGTAAGAAGGGGAATCTTTTATGAATAATGGCATAAAGTGTATTATTTCTCAATCTGAAATTTTAGATCCACATTTCTCATTTTAAAGCTTCAAGCCTACCCCTGCAATAAAGTTGTTTTTACTGCACTCAAGAGCTTGAATTTTTCCTATATCACAGCAACAAATGGAAACAATGGCTTAGGAACATTCTATTTGATGGGTCTCAAAGGTGGTGCAAATAAACATCCTCAGTTAACGACAAAAGTATTCAATTACTGGGCCCCATGAGCTGCTGAAAAGATTTTAGAAGCTTAGGGATGCTATATCAAACTGATCATTGTTTTCTGCAAAATAAAATTCACTTACTGTAAAATCAGATGAGTCAAAATGTTGACTATACATTCCTCTCATATGAGGATCTAGTTTGACACAAAAGAAGTCTAAAATTTTGTTTTGTTTTTTGTTAAAAAAAGCTCTTTTCATTCAATTTGAGAGAGAAGAGAAACAGTGTTTGAATATATACCCACACCAAGAGACATATATATTGAAATATATGAGAGCCAGTTTGGTGTAGTGATTAAAGATACCAGGTAGAAACCAGGAGACTATGACTTTTAGTCCTGCCCAAACAAAAAGCCAGTAACTCTCTCTCAGCCCTAGGAAGATGGCAAAGACAAACATTGCCAAGAAAACTTGGTGTGTGGATGGATGGAGGGATTGCAAAGGAGAAGAACATATCTTATGGGGTTTGTTGTGGGACTCTGACACTTAGTTTTGAGGCGGTTGAGATCTAACTAGAAATCTTCAAAACTATGGTTGAATATGCTAGACTAAAAGTCCAGCCCCAGTGCCCCTGATGCTCTTGTTTGACCATCCTTGTTGAACTGAGAGCCAGGAAATCATGTAAATATAGGTGTCCCATAGGGCACCAAACGGGTTTGCAGGGAGCTTTTAGGCGATAGGCCTCCAGCACATAATGCAAAATAGATCCCTCTTAGCAAACAAGACAGCAAGACACCCCAAGTAGGGAAAGGGGACTGGCCCTGGATAAGAATGGAGAGAGTTCTTAGAAAGGACAGACCTAAGAAAAATGCATTCCAGATGGTTCTCAGAGTAGCAGAGAGGTCCACAATGGCAGAACAACTGGAATACTCATACAAAGGAGGATCTGCATGTGCAGGCTCAGTTATATATTTCAGGGCAAAGCTAGTTGCTTGAAGTTTACAAAAGTCACAGGCCTAGAGCACTTTTCAGTGATTCCAAAATATGATGTACTCACTAAGAAGCACTCCTGATAAGTCCCTTATTGAAGTTGCTTAAATTAGTTCACCCTTTTCAGGACATTTGATACATGTAGGAGGAAAACTTTTGCATGTGCTGCTAATCAGCTTCCATTCAAGAACTGAATATTCATGGCCTTGCTTAACCAAAAGCCAGTGTGTACCAAAAGGGTGTGTGTGATGTAACTGGGGTGGGCAAGTGTGGATAATTCTCCTTTTGGAATGCATGAATTAGTTAAGTTTCCAAATTGAGATAAATCAAAGAGTTAGAATGTTAGCTGAGCCTACTGTTTAAACTTGTATCAGTGTTGGACAAGGTTATTAGGGGGAAAAAGTTGTACTGTTCTACTGATTCCTACTTGATGCTTATGATCCTTTTTGGAGGCTACACCTTGAGGAACAGGAAGAGCCACAACCAAGACAAAGGTCAGATAAGAGAAATCTGAGCCCAAAGCAGGAATGTAATTTGATAAAGAATCTCATACTTAACCCTCCCTAGTTATCTTGAACATAAAGGCAGGGAGGGGAGAGACACATTCAGACTTGCAAGATTCTGTTACTGTAACCTTAGAATAAAAGTAGTATTATCATTCATAACTTTGGTTCCCTGGTCATTTTGTTTATATTGCTTTTCACATTTTAAATTTTTTGTGAGCTATCCATAACACATGTATTTTAGTAGTTATTTAATAAATAAATCATAAATAAATCAGTTAGTATGATTTGCTCAAGTTTTGCCTTGATAAGTAGGAACTGTCTTTACAGAGCTACCTTGTCTGCAATGCATTCTTTATAATAATGAAGGTGTGAACAGCTTTAGAACTGCAAATAAATGGATTGAATGGGAAGGGAAGGGAAGGGAAGGGAAGGGAAGGGAAGGGAAGGGAAGGGAAGGGAAGGGAAGGAAAGGAAAGGAAAGGAAAGGAAAGGAAAGGAAAGGAACATCTGGTGTAACGGATGGAAAAAAATGTGGGCCAGGGAAGGAGTAAATAAATGAATGTGCTGATTCAGAAAATGGAAAAAGAGGACAATTTAAAGATTTCACAGCTGAGAAAAATTCAAAAAACCCAAATAAACTTCCCAAAGTATGCCTGAATTCTTTTGGTTCAGTTAATTTCTTTAAAATGGGGACAATGTACTTGATTCAGTTGAAAGCAATGTTAATAATCACTTTGAGCTCTTCAGTGGGGAAATGGTAGTGATGAAACTGGATTACATGTGGAAGACAATGATCAAGGCAGACTGTGACCAAATGGTACAGGTAAACACTTCCTGCCATCCTGTCACATGACAAAAAAAAAGCTGTATGTGGATGGGGAGGCCTGAGAAATAACTGGTAGTGAAATGGATTAAAGTTTTCTCCCCCCCCCCCACCTGTCTCTCACACACACAGTTTCTCACAGGAGGGGAGAAGAAAGTTAAAATGAGCTGATGAGCAGGCAGGAAGGGAGAACTGGAGTTTTTGACACAAAAGAGGAGGAGGAGGAGGAGGAGGAGGAGGAGGAGGAGGAGGAAACAAAGATAGTTTTAGATGGCTTTGGCTGTTAAAGTTTTGATGGTTCCAGAGTGATCCAAAAATCACTGTAGTGTTCCAGGGGGAAAGGGAGATCAGCAAAGATGGAAGAGCAGCAGATTGAGGGATCAGACCTACCTTACTAGAAATAGGAAAGAGGATCTGAAGAAAACCCCAAAAGAAAAGATTAACTTGCTGCTTGCCATTAGAGAATGCCAGTTAATGATAGGTAATACCCTTGATTAACTCTAAGGAAGGGAATCTATCCCTTAGAGGGATAATGCACATAGCTGCCTTATAGGAAAAGCACATTGATTTCAGAAGAAATATTACTTTATAGGCAGGAAAAAATAGATAATTGCTGAAAGCAAAGCAGTTAGAGCTATAAAGTGATTTACTGCTTTTTACTGCATACCAAACTTTTTTATAGGTGTGGCTATAAGAGAGAATTAGGAGGAGGAAATCTGTGTACCTGCTTACATTGTTAGCCTTTTATCACTGAAAGAGAAATCAATTTGTTCTATTTTTGAGATTACAAATAAAGAGAAAAAAACCATAAGAAAATTTTGCATACTGGAGTTTGCCCCCCTCCCACAAAAGATATGACACAAGTAGAATAAAAGATGTGACACAGGTGAAACATTTTATCACACTTCTGTTTGTTTGCTTTTTAATTATCATTTTCAGAATATTCTCTTTTGCCTCTGGGATATAGACACAGCCATTCTAATTGGAATAAATTGATATAGTATTGCCTTTTTATTTATGTATTCATTTATTTTACTATCTTTGCTTTTGTTCTGTCTTTTTATTTATGCATTTATGTATGTTTATTTTACTATCATTGCTTCTCTGCTTTGAGCAGAAACCTGGCATTTAGATATTTATAGGGCAATACTACTGTTGTCAACAGATTAATTTAACTGAGACTACTCAGCGTTAAATATGAAGGGCCTGGAAAACTACCACCTTCCAGATGAATTGGACTATACTAACCATAAAACTAAGTAAGAATTTGCAAATTGGTCTCAATCAAGACGCTTTGTCCTATTTTGGTGGTAGTTGTTGTTGTTGCAAATTTAAAACCAGCCTTGAAAATGAACATTCTTTTTAAGTTACAACCTTGCCTAATGTACATGATAGATATATTAAAGTACCTGAAAGGGGGTCAGACAGAAGAAGGTCAAAAGCTGTTCCATCTTGTTTTGCAACACAGGAGATGGGATAATGGATTTAAGTTACAGGATGGAAATTTTCAACTGAATGTTAGGGGGGGGGGGATTCTAGTAGTAAGAACAGTTCATCAAGGGTTTTTACCCAAGAATTGGTGGATTCCCTTGCTTTGGCTGCATGCAGATTGAAATGGAAATTAGGGAGCTATTTGTCATAGATATTTTAATTTGGATACCCACACTGAGCAGGGGATTGGACACAATGCCTACAGTATATGGCCCTTCCAGCTCTATGATTCTACATGGTTTCTATACAACACTAATATAATTATGGATACATTTTCCTCAATACACTCTTTTAAAAAATACAATGGTCACTAATATATGCAATTACTTTTTATAAATATATATGCATACTTATTCATCAAAATTCATCATCCAGCAAAGGAGATCGTTACCTTGTCGTGGTGCTGGAGCTTGAGCACCTCGATGAAACCATGAGCTAAACCGTGAAGGGACACCCAAGACGGGAAGGTCGTGGCAGAGAGGTCAGACTAAATACGATCCCTGGGGAAGGTAATGGCAACCCACCCCAGTATTCTTGCAGTGAAAACTAAATGGATCAGTACAGCCAGAGATATGTCGGTATACCATCGGAAGATGGGACTCCCAGGTCGGAAGATGGTCAAAATGCTACTGGGGAGGAACAGAGGATAAGTTCAACTAGCCCCAGATGTGATGACGCAGCTAGCTCAAAGCCGAAAGGACGGCTAGCGGCCGACGGTGCTGGTGGTGAACGACGAATCCGATGTTCTAAAGTTCAACACACCATAGGAACCTGGAATGTAAGATCTATGAGCCAGGGCAAATTGGATGTGGTTATTGGTGAGATGTCAAGATTAAATATAGAAATTTTAGGTGTCAGTGAACTGAAATGGACTGGAATGGGCCACTTCACATCAGATGACCACCAGATCTACTACTGTGGACAAGAGGACCACAGAAGAAATGGAGTAGCCTTCATAATTAATAATAAAGTGGCTAAAGCAGTGGTTGGATACAATCCAAAAAATGATAGAATGATCTCAATGCGAATTCAGGGTAAGCCATTTAACATCAAAGTGATCCAAATATACGCCCCAACCACAGATGCTGAAGAAGCAGAAGTAGATCAGTTCTATGAAGATCTGCAGCACCTACTGGATAATACACCAAAAAGAGATGTTATTTTCATTACAGGAGACTGGAATGCTAAGGTGGGTAGTCAAACGACACCTGGAATTACAGGCAAGCATGGTCTGGGAGAACAAAATGAAGCAGGACATAGGCTGATAGAATTTTGCCAAGACAACTCACTGTGCATAACAAACACTCTCTTCCAACAACCTAAAAGATGACTTTATACATGGACTTCAACAGATGGTCGACACCAAAATCAGATTGACTACATCCTTTGCAGCCAAAGGTGGCAGACATCTATACAGTCGGTAAAAACAAGACCTGGAGCTGACTGTAGTTCAGATCATGAACTTCTTATTGCAAAATTTAGAATCAGACTAAAGAGAATAGGGAAGACCCACAGATCAGTTAGATATGAGCTCACTAATATTCCTAAGGAATATGCAGTGGAGGTGAAGGATAGATTTAAGGGACTAGATTTAGTAGATAGGGTCCCAGAAGAACTATGGACAGAAGTTCGCAACATTGTTGAGGAGGCGGCAACAAAAAACGTCCCAAAGAAAAAGAAAACCAAGAAGGCAAGATGGCTGTCTGCTGAGACACTGGAAGTAGCCCAAGAAAGAAAGAAAGCAAAAGGCAACAGTGATAGGGGGAGATATGCCCAATTAAATGCAGAATTCCAGAGGTTAGCCAGAAGAGATAAGGAATTATTTTTAAACAAGCAATGTGCGGAAGTGGAAGAAGACAATAGAATAGGAAGGACAAGAGACCTCTTCCAGAAAATTAGAAACATCGGAGGTAAATTCCAGGGAAAAATGGGTATGATCAAAAAGAAAGATGGCAAGGACCTAACAGAAGCAGAAGAGATCAAGAAAAGGTGGCAAGAATATACGGAATATCTGTATAGGAAGGATAATAATATTGGAGATAGCTTTGACGGTGTGGTCAGTGGGTTAGAGCCAGACATCCTGAAGAGTGAGGTTGAATGGGCCTTAAGAAGCATTGCTAATAACAAGGCAGCAGGAGACGACGGTATCCCAGCTGAACTGTTTAAAATCTTGCAAGATGATGCTGTCAAGGTGATGCATGCCATATGCCAGCAAATTTGGAAAACACAAGAATGGCCATCAGATTGGAAAAAATCAACTTATATCCCCATACCAAAAAAGGGAAGCACTAAAGAATGTTCAAACTATCGAACAGTGGCACTTATTTCACATGCCACTAAGGTAATGCTCAAGATCTTGCAGGGTAGACTCCAGCAATTCATGGAGCGAGAATTGCCAGATGTACAAGCTGGGTTTAGAAAAGGCAGAGGAACTAGAGACCAAATTGCCAATATCCGCTGGGTAATGGAGAAAGCCAGGGAATTTCAGAAAAACATCTATTTCTGTTTTACTGACTATTCTAAAGCCTTTGACTGTGTGGATCATAACAAATTGTGGCAAGTTCTTGGTGGTATGACTTGATACCAAGTCATCTTGTTTGCCTCCTGAGGAATTTGTATAACGACCAAGTAGCAATGGTAAGAACACAGCATGGAACAATGGACTAGTTTAAGATTGGGAAAGGAGTACGGCAGGGTTGTATACTCTCACCCTACCTATTCAACCTGTACGCAGAACACATCATGCGATGTGCTGGGCTTGAGGAATCCAAGGCTGGAGTTAAAATCGCTGGAAGAAACATTAACAATCTCAGATATGCAGATGATACCACTTTGATGGCTGAAAGCGAGGAGGAGTTGAGGAGCCTTATGACGAAGGTGAAAGAAGAAAGTGCAAAAGCTGGGTTGCAGTTAAACCTCAAAAAAACCAAGATTATGGCAACCAGCTTGATTGATGACTGGCAAATAGAGGGAGAAAAAGTGGAGGCAGTGACAGACTTTGTATTTCTAGGTGCAAAGATTACTGCAGACGCTGACTGCAGCCAGGAAATCAGAAGACGTCTACTTCTTGGGAGGAGAGCAATGGCAAATCTTGATAAAATAGTTAAGAGCAGAGACATCACACTGACAACAAAGGTCCGCATAGTTAAAGCAATGGTATTCCCTGTAGTAACCTATGGCTGTGAGAGCTGGACCATAAGGAAGGCTGAGCGAAGGAAGATAGATGCTTTTGAACTGTGGTGTTGGAGGAAAATTCTGAGAGTGCCTTGGACTGCAAGAAGATCAAACCAGTTCATACTCCAGGAACTAAAGCCAGACTGCTCACTTGAGGGAATGATATTAAAGGCAAAACTGAAGTACTTTGGCCACATAATGAGAAGACAGGATACCCTGGAGAAGATGCTGATGCTAGGGAAAGTGGAAGGCAAAAGGAAGAGGGGCCGACCAAGGGCAAGATGGATGGATGATATTCTGGAGGTGACAGACTCAAACATGGGGGAGCTGGGGATGGTGACGGCCGACAGGAAGCTCTGGCGTGGGCTGGTCCATGAAGTCACGAAGAGTTGGAAGCGACTGAACGAATAAACAACAATACTTATTCATAATTCTCTCAAATGCACTTCCACTGGTGGGATTTGTTTTGTGTATGTGTGTTGGCATCTTTCAACTGTTTGTATACTTGTTTTGAGCAGAGAAAAATGGACCATCACAAATGTGGTTCATCGTGCCTTTTACTGCTGTGACACAGTCCAATTTGGCAGATTGCATTGCTTCACACTCAAAGCCTAAGCCAACATAGCCTGAGATCAGAAGTTCAGACTTGTCAACCTTAACATGTGAGAGCCTCTGGATACATGCCCCTTGTGTAGCGAATTGCATCCAAAACAGACACACTTGCTGCTTGTGTAACTGAATCTCTCTCCAGCTCATAGGTATATAGTACCAGATCTCTCCTTCTTTAAATGCCATTACAAAGCCAACCTAGTACATCAAACCTCTAGCTCAGTCCACTGACTCTCTTCCCCATCCACCCCAAATATAAAATGAGACATCATATATGTGCAAATTTCTTCAGGCTGAGGCAAATAGGAAGGTGTATTTCACAAGTGTTTGACTCTGAGGAAAGATGTTCCTATATTAAGACCTTTTTTGACACCCTTTCACAGCCAGGCATTTATGGGGAGCAAATGTATCCCCTATTGCTAAGAGAGACAAGCTCCATTGTAAAAAGGTTACTTGACAGGTTGTCTCTGGATTTTCCAGTATAGTTGGACAGAGTTGGATTTTTGAAATCTTTACCAAATCTTTGGGCAAAAAAGTTGGGTAGATTATTTTTTGCAAATGTCTCTACAGGAAGAGAATTTTTTATACAATATTGCAAGAACAGGACTCTCCCTTAGCAATGACCATAGCACCACTACTAGGGGAAAATGCAAGGAGTTATTTCCAGATATCTGGTCTTGGATAGAATTGAAGGATGAGAAGCCAAAGAAGATGCAGACCATTGGATAAATTATTGCACTTTGAGAGACAGGATATTCACCCACAGATTTTAGCCACCTCAGGACAAAGTGACAAGAAGAATACACCCTCCACCTAAAATTGTTTAAGAATGTCTTTAAAAGAACAGAATTTCTCAAAAATTTTGTTCTTTTAAAGACATTCTTAAACAATTTTTCTACCATCAAATTGAACAAGAATTAGTGGAAAAATAAATGCTGGGAAATATATCCTGCTAATTTTTATTTTATTGTTATTGTGATATTTATACCCTGCCTATCCCCTCCCTAACGGAGGACTCTAGGCGGCTTACATACATATACATTTTTCCAATTCCATTATACAATTCACCATATACATATACATACTGTATACATATACATATACATATACATTTACAACTAATGCTAGTTTCCTTATCACTCCTATAATAGATCAATGGTTCTGAGCAGAAAACCAGTATCTAGGGAAAGCTGAAAAAATAGTGAAAGCTAGCAAGTTTTTTTTTAATTAACTTTTTCTAGTCCTTCCACTCTAGTTCATTTCCTGTATACCAATCACATGCCGTGCAAGTGGGCTATATTTTTTCCCTTTTACACCAAGACATTAAAAAGCTTCTGTTTTACTAGAATGGTAGTGTTTTTCTACAAAACCAATGATGCTGTCTACAAGTAGCAGGTAAGTGAAGGTAAGAATAAGAAATTTAAATCTATAAGCAGATTCACTCCATTTTCAATAACAGATCTATTCTTCAGAAAATTAGGTCAGCTGGAATTATATTTCTAAATCACACTAAGAATCTTTCTCTCCTGATGGCCTCAGTGGACAAGAACAAATGGATGCTTAAAGGTCTAATGCTATGCACTATTTTTTAGAAGAAAGTCACACTGAACTCAATCGATTTACTTCTGAATAGGCATCTAGAGCATGGCAATGCTGCCTAGTTCTCAAAGTCAATCTCTGAACCTGAAGCAAAGCTGTTACTGTCAATGAGCCTCAATTAAACTACACCATAAAAGAGCAGTGTGTGTGCGTGTGTGTGAATAAAAATGTAATTGATCATACACCAACACTATTTATTTAATAAAAAGTTTTTGACAAGAAGCTGTTTACTTATCCCTTTAATTCTGAAGATTTTTCAATATAAAGCAAACATTTATCAACCACTTCTCATTGAAATTAAAATAGGTGGCATTCAAATAGCCCTACATATACATTTGACAAATGTCAAAGGGAAAGCATGCAACCATGCTGGCTAGTAGCCACCCACCTTCCCTTCATTCATTCAGTTTATACGTGAATGTATGGATTTAGCTTTAAATTTTGATTGCTTTTCTTTCTAAGCCCAAATTTCAAATTTGGGGAGTTTGTATGCTACTCAGATGGGAGTGGGTTATAAGTCCTGCAAATAAATTAATAAATGCTAAACAGCTATACTCGGGAGCAGCCACAGAAGCAGACACAAAATGGCAGACACAACCAGAAATTGAAACCTCACTTCAGTTTTCTTATGTGTAATGAATGCAACTCATGTTAAAAGTGCTGGGGCTTTGATCATCTGGTCATACTCACCATTCTGATACCTTTGACTCCTCCGCTTCCCCATGGATGTCCTTGGCTATGCTACACATATTCCAATGTATATTCATTAAGTTCCTCCATCTTAGGATTTCTCACAACCATCTTAGGATTCCTCACAATTTTGAATCCTCACATATGTACCTGCTACATAGTAGCGAAGGTAATTTAAATAAATCACTCTAAATATTACACTAGTGGGTAATTCAGGAAGCACAACATTTCTAATTCACAGTTCCACAGAGTGGGTTATCCAAGTCTCTCTAGAGATCATGAATGAAGAATTTGTGGCTTCTCATTTGTTGAACCAAAGTTCTCATCATATTTTATCACTGGTCATGCTGACTAGTACGCAGGGAAACTTAAATCCAACAATATCTGGAGGGCCACATATTCCCTACCCCTGCTCTGTAGCATTTATGGATACGTAAGGGTGACAGAATAAACTTTAGCTATTTTGTTTAACTCAGATGAAATGGGGATCAGAACTGACTTAGTAGACTTGTAATGAAGAAGCATTTCAGCTAATAACTTATTAGTGTTGCTGATAATCTGCTAAAATGGAGCATCTACAAAGTCAGAAGTGTCAAAACAAACAAATTTTAGCAGATTAATTATGCCATAGATAAATTGCTCACAAATAAGAACTCAGGTAAGTTCCACCCCAGTTCGTAAATTCTCACATTACTTGCCTATATTTTTCACACAGCTGTTTCATGTTATCAAAACATAGGAGACAAGGCACTATATTTTTAATATTTTGCATGCTCTATGGCACTTCTACATCACCACATTTTCTATTCTCCAATCATTCAAAAGTAATCCTTGCCAGTCTTCTTCACTTGTGCTGGCTCAGATACAGCAAGAAGATGAAAGAGCCACTTAGTACTCCCTCCAGCTGATTAGTAGGATAGTACAAAGAACAGCAATAAACCAGAATCTTGCCCTTTGCTACTGCTAATCCCAGAATAAAAAATCCCTCCCCACACTCCACACAACAGGAAAAGAGGGTACATTACTATTGGTCTCCCTCATCTACATGTTTTGTTTATGTTGTGCACATTTATCTGGTCATATACAAAAACAATCATAATTTAATTAGATACCATCAGGGGGACTTGCTAAGCTGCCAAGCCATCATTTGTTTGTTGCCCTGAACAGTCCCTATGCCACAGCTTTCCAAACTGTGTCGCGACACTTTAGTGTGTCGCAACACAGTCTGTTGTGTCGCCACAGAACCCGGAAACGGCAGCGGGGGCGTGCACGGTGGCGGCAGTGGCGCGCCATTAGTGCTTCCACGTTTTAGCGGAGGCTGCCACCGCTGCCGCCATGCACACACACACCCGCGCGCACCCCGCACCGCCGCCATGCATGCCCCCGCGCGCGCCGCCGTCGCTGTTGGTGTGTCGCCAACGGTGGCACTTTAGAAAGCACTGCCCTATGAAATAGGAACTGGTAGCTTGTGTGAGGAAAGAATTCCTGTCAATGGGAAAACTTTGCAGAGCTGCAACAATGTAAATAAAAAGACTTATTTTTCTGTAATTTCAAATACATTTTCATTGGGCCAGAAATAAATTGGCTCTGCTCCTGAACACAACTTATGTGAGATCAAACTGGTCCAAAGCTGCTTCGAAATAGGCACAAAGACTATATGCAGAAGTGTGTAACATCTGTTTTGGTGGTGGGAATCCATGTGAGGGAATTGTTGGAAAGGCTTTGGCCCTTTCCTCTTGCTTGGTTGTGACCTGAATAAAGTCTTCATATCCTTCTACATCAGAAAAGATGTACTGTAAATTTATGATATGATTGACAACTCTAAGTTCTAATCACAGCAATTGGTTTTACCAGGGCTGTCCAATCACAATGCTTTAAGGAAAGGATACTGGTGTAATATATTTCAGGATTGCGTTGCAGTATTGGATTCTTGCTCAGAAAGAATTGGATATTTAAGTCTTTCTGCCTCTGTCACTTTTTGCTTCGTATCTATCATCCACCTCTGCACTATCTAGCTTCACAATAAATAGTTGTTACCAGGGCTCTCAATTCACTCTGGGGATGAGATTTTGAAATACTCAATTACTTGTCCTGGGATTCTTTCCTGAGCAGGAAAGATTAAAAAGTTTTGGTAGAGTCCAAGAGACTTGGGAGGACATAGAACTGAGTGCTTACCTGGAAGATGGAAAATACCAAATGCTATTTGTTCTGTTTCACATTCTGTGATTCTGATGTCAATTTACCAGAATTATCCCTCTCCCCACCAACAACAACAACAAAAAAACCCTTACACTATCTTCGATTCATAACTTGCTAGCCCTGGTATCTCTCCTTTTCAAATTTTGCAGGGTCCTTGTGTAAGGTCACCTCTATGATACATGCTATTTTCACAAGAACTGAAAAAATAAATATAGAGGGAGGGGGGAGGAAAAATATTTAAATATTTCCTCTACATCTGAAGATTTTTCTATCCCACAAAACAAAATAGGTATTTTTCAAAAACTTTTAAAGTTTTAACCTGCTATATGCTATTTTTGTAATAACTTCTCCCCTACAAAACTCAGAGCAGCAGAAGCATGCATTTTTGGAGGGAAACCTCCTAAACCCTTACAGATATCTCCTGCAAACTAAATAATGTCCTATCCCCACCACACCCAATTAAAATGCAGCTTGGCTCTCACTCCACTATTGTGTAGACCAGGGCTTTCCAAAGTGCCGCCGCTGGCGACATGCCAGCGGCGGTGAGGAGGCGGCGGCACGGCAGCGGCACGGCGGCGTGCGTGCGCGGCGGCGACACAGGAGGGTGTGCGGCGGCGGCGCGGGGGGCGTGCGGCGGTGCAGGGGGGTGTGCGGCGGCAGCGGCTGCCGCTGCCACTGTGCGTGCGCACCGCCGCTTCCGGGTGGTGTGGCGACACACCACGCTGTGTGTGGCGACACACTTTTGTGTCGCGACACACAGTTTGGAAAGCTCTGGTGTAGACTGATTGCTGGAAGAAATGGGAAATATTTTTTAACATTGCCTCTCCATTGGAATTGATTAGGCTCTACCCCTAACTAGATTGTTGTAAGCTGCCCGGAGTCACTTTTCTGTGAGATGGGTGGCAATACAAATTTGATAAATAAATAAACACAGTCCTATCCAATTCTTAGCATTTGGAAAAGAAAAAAAATGGCCTTCCCATTTCTTGTCAGAAAAAAAAAATGATTGCCAAGGTGAAAGAGGAAGGGAAAAGAGAAAAAATGACTTTCTTGATATTCTTGCTATTTTTGAGACTTCCTTTTGTTCTGAATTCCCAAGGTACCTTTGTATATTAAAATTAAATTGTTGTCTAATACAAAGGTAATTCTAAAAGGAACACAGTTTCCTCTCAGGCCACCATCCATACTTAACATCAAGGTCTACATAAGAGAAACAAGGAAGAACTGCTTCTGACTTCCATCTGTGGCAGTTTCCATTTTGATTACACCATCAATCCTGTACAGCAGGGGTACCCAACCTTTTTGGCACCAGGGACTGGTTTCATGGAAGACAATTTTTCCACGGACTGGGGGACAGGGTTTGCAAGCGGGAGCCAATCGCACGGACTGGGGGGTGGGG
Organism: Charina bottae; assembly: GCA_023362775.1. NCBI lineage: Eukaryota > Metazoa > Chordata > Lepidosauria > Squamata > Charinaidae > Charina > Charina bottae. Next base: position 4,964,042 of record JALMGJ010000016.1, read on the forward strand.
TTTGCAGGCGGGAGCCAATCGCGTGGACCAGGGGTCAGGTTTCAGAGACCGGCATGGTGGCCCGGTTCCTAACAGGCCACGGACTGGTACCGGTCCGCAGCCCGGCGGTTGGGGATCCCTGCTGTACAGTCAAACAGCCCACAAAATGTAATATTAAATTGTTCTGCCAAGTGTCCAGGCAATGATCAGGTGCCCAGACAATTGGTTCTTTTAGATCAAGAGACAATAAGCACACCAGTGAGTAAAGATATTTTTAGCTTTATTATTAACTTCAGCAAACAGATTCAAACAGAAACAGTTTATTTATTTATTATTTATTTAGTATTTGGATTTATCCCCGCCCATCTCTACTGTGGTAGACTCTTAGTTTAGGCAGATTAAACAGAAGCATAAAAAGTATAACAAAGAAAAATCACAACATACCAAGCAAGATGATACCCAATCTCCTATAGGCTATCAGGAGCCCCTTAATAAGGACAGCAGAGATACCCCATGGTGGCTCCATTTCCACAGCACCCAGTGCTTAGGTCTGTGCAGAAGCTCTCAGCAAACATACCCCAGTGTGGCTCCATTTCCAGAGTACTCAGCCCTAAGTCTGAGGGGAAGCTTCCCAAGCCCATTTTGCACACAGCACCTGCTACCAGGGTCTGTGGCCAAGCGCCCAAACTCAAAAGGCAATCCTAAGGTTTTTATCAAAGTCTGGCCCTAAAACCTCATGACCCTGTTTCATTGGTACTGAGACTGCAGGATCTACCTTGACTAGATAGTTTCCAGGGTCTGGAGCACCTATTTAATCCAAGAGCCTGGGAAACTAAACAGATAACCTAGTGCTTAACAAAAACAATATTGGGTTTTTTTCTCCCCCCCCCATTTCAAACAGAAATAAAAAACAAGCCAGCTAAACATTAGTATAACTCAAAATAAACTCTAAGCTTCTTCGTGTGAAGGAGAAAATAAAAATATGTCACTTAAACTCCTTGAAATACAATGTTCTTCCACGTTGCCACTACAGAAATCAATTCCAAAATAAATTATATAGAGAGACAGTTACATGATAACAGTTGGGTAAAAAAAAATTATTTGCTCCATAGAGTCATCTATCCTTTTATAATCTTTGAAAACATTTTATCAAATTAGATAATGTAAAAACTAAATGGTTATTGAGACTCTGGAGGTGGCAGAATTAATATCCATATTTATCTTAAGTAAGCTTGCTTCTTTTTTTTTATTATAAGTTCTTAAGCTGCCTTCAAATTTTTAGTTTCTCTCAAGAACAAATAAACATGAAAATGACACATTACATTAAGAAGATAAAATCAATTCTAAATTATTTTCCATAGAATGATGAAACTGCCTATCTTTCTTATATAAATATTATTTCCCATAAATATTAATGAAAAGGTAGAACATTTTCACATATTCTCACTTTTATCCATGCTCAGTATACAGAAATGAAACAGATTTGCTTATGAAATCCTAACAGAGGGGTGGCAGATGCCAAGCTATGGATGACTTGTCCTTTTCATTATCAATAGGGACACAATTTTTAGTATCCTTGTAAAATGATGGTTTAAATCTGCAGTGGATACCTATAATTGAGTTTGAAGAGGTATCATTTCTGTAAAGTGTAATGATGACAATATCGTAACCCAAAGCCCTATTTCCCCTTCTATTTTAACTACATAATGAAGTTGAAAGACAATTTATTAGGCCTAACTCTCTTGGATGTTTGTATCCACCCTCCTATTAAAGGGGAGATCAGCCTACTTTGACTACCAGCTAAGCACTATGAGCTGCCAGACCTTACTTGCCTCTGTTTTCTTCAAGAAACTAAAACTACTCATTTATCTTTTGCCCTGAGAGTACAGAAGCAAAACAGAAGAAAATCTCACTGAACTATAATGGTCCAGACCAATATTTCTCAACCTCAGCAACTTTAAGATGTGTGGACTCCAACTCCCAGAATTCCCCCAGCCACCCATACTGGCTGAGGAATTCTGGGAGTTGAAGTCCACACATCTTAAAGTTGCTGAGGTTGAGAAATACTGGTCAAGAACTACAGGATAAATATTTTGTTATATTTACCTCCTTCTAGCAAACTAAATCTACAAACTGCCACCATCTGCTGATACCACCCCAGCTGGGATTAAGGTCCTCCTCCCCTTACACAAACTTAGTGGCTTTCTGTGACTCTTGAAACAGAGGTGGAAAAGACAGAGCAGTTAACTGGAAGGATAAGGAGAGAAGATAGAACCAATGTTAGTGAAGCCAGTAGGATCAGTTTTCTGAGATTAAAATGAGGTTGCAGGAGGTTGTAGAAAAAAAACTAATTTCACACAAAGGCAAATCATGATCCTGCCTGCAAAGGAGAGAGAGCGATCTTAAGGGCCACAATATATATATATTGTGTGTGTGTGTGTGTGTGTGTGTGTGTGTGTATACACACACACACACACACACACACTAAGAGATATTAACTTTCCTTTTTCTTGTTCCAGCATTCAAAGGCAGCAAGAGGCAAAGACATCAATTTAAAGGGAAAAGAGCTTGCAGGGGAGCGGATGGCCCTTTAAATCCCAAGCCAGCCTGATGTAACGAGAGGGAATCACCTGACTCCCAAAAGCCAATAAAAGAAAAGAAGGAGGGGTTTGTTAAGTTTTGGGTAGGAAGGGTTTGGGGTGTCTTTTGTGAGGGTGTTGGCTGGAGTTCTGGGTGAGAGGTTACCTCAGCAGGGTTGAAAATTGAGTAATTTAGCTATAGTTAGAAATGTGTTAGGTGTTTTTTTTAATATTTTATCTTTTTAAACTGTGTATTGTATGTGTGGTAACTTACTTTCTTTTAGTACCTTTACTAAAGTTTGTTTAAATCCTGGAATTGACCAGTTGTCTTCTAGCACCTGCCTCAGTTTGGCTGAACTACAGCCCTCCAAATTTTTGTTTTGGTTTCCCTTTTTGTATTTAGCCAGACCTTGGTTGGGAAAAGGATTTCCCCTTCAATCCTCTCCTGGTTACCCAGAGGGCTGGTGTGGAAGAGAAAACCAGGTTTATAGTGAAGGGTTGCTGGCAGCAAGGAGACTTAGTTTTCCAGTCACTGTTCACCCACAGGTGTAGTTACCTCAAGACTGAAGTACCTCAGAAGAGGGGCTGGTTTGACCCTGAGAATGCCCTTTCCATTATTAATGGCTGAATACTATAATCTATCCTAAAGAGTGCTTTAAACCCACTGCATCAGTGAGAAGACACATTGCACAGAAAAGAGCAAGGGCCAGACAGATAAAGGCAAAGAAGCAAGTGAATTCTTAATTAAGTTCTTGGTTATAAGCAAGATTGGTACGGGGAGAAGCTGCACCATAGCACACCAAATGACTCTTTGAAGCTACTTTTTGTTTGTTTGTGTTCCAGCAATAGCAAGAAAAAAGGAAAAAGTGAAGGCTGAAGGAAGGATAAAAAGGGAGGGTGGCAGAACAGCTAGGAGGTCAATGTAAACGTAGGAGCAAAAATGCATGAAGCAAAGGAGTTTAATAAAGTGACCAAATCAATGGAAAGAATGGAGTGGAATACAACAACTAAGTAAATAACAACAAATATGATCTACACTGGAGTACTAGAAGCACTACTTGCAGTGCTGCTTGCTTCCTTCAGACTGTGAGCTAGATTTATAAATATAATGCTTAGCCAGGCAACTATACTAGCCCCTGTTCCCAATTAATTCACAAGCACAACCATATATGTGTACAAAGATTCCACCATTTCTTTCTGTCATGCATGCATTAAAGAAAATTGGTTAACCACTGCTAAGCAACTGAGCTGTCTGTGATATTCCAGATCAGTCTTCAGAAGAGCAAGTCAGAGACCCTTTATAGCAAGTGTAGGCAAACTTTGGCAATTAAAGGCCACACTGTATGGCCAACCCCTGGATTCCTGTAAGAATCTGAGATCCCATGCTACCCAAATCAGAGATTTCAGACGGAGGTTTCAAAAGAAGACAGCTTTTATTTGACCAAATAAAAGGCTGGGTGAGGTACACACACCGTGGAAATGTTCTAGGTTTTGTTTTATAGGGTACAAGAACAAAGAGATTTACATATCTAGTATAGGAACCAATCACACAATCCACAGACATCCGAACTACACCATCACCTCCCCTTCTGACATCCTCCCCCTGGCACCTCCAGATGTAGGCATGTAATCAGAGCAACCTCCATGCTTTGATCTTTCAAGAAAGTCAAGGAAGACCTTGGTCTTAACACATTCCATTCCTGTGAGCAAAAAACAACATTCTCTTATCTTCCTTCTTTTTTTATGACTCTATAGTGGGCCCCCTTTAAACAAACAAGACATTTACAATCCCATTTAGGAATACTGTGTTAGGATGAAATAGAGTACATGTTTGTGTTAGAATACTGTATTAAAAATGCTAAGTTTTCTAAAACTACAAAGGGGTGGGGCATACAACCCATAAAACCCCCCCTTTTCTTAGGACACGACATGCCTGTTGTTCACCAGGTGGTGGCAGTCTTTGGGCATAGCAGTAAGGACCATTATCTTATCAGGGGAATTGATTGCATTTCTTATAAACAACACTCTTTTTCCAGAAACAAACACAACCCCCCTTTTCTTATGAAGATGGTCTGGTGACAAAGTTTCCAGGTGGCAGGCCCCACCCATTTGATGATGTGTTTGGGTGGCAGCACGCAGACCCACTAAGGAGTTTGTTTACCCCTCTGAAGCAGGGACCCAATTTGAAACTCTGCTAAAGAGATGAAAAACCTGTATCCTGGGTGTTTCAGACCTCTGATGGCAATTTGATATCTTTAGTGTTTTGGAAGTGTAACAGGGTTGTTAGTTTATTTATTATTTATTTATTATTTCAATTTATTCCCCGCCCATCTCCCATGGAAGGGACTCTGGGCGGGCTACAATAATCAAAATTTAAAAACCATAAAAAATAGAAGATATCTAAAAAATATAAAAAATAAATAAAATCCAAGATGGATTGGGGACTGTAACACAGATCGTACTGCTACGGGGCCAGCCAACCCCAGGAGGCACTACCTCCTCTGTCGTCCCAGGCCAGGCGGCAGAGCCAGGTCTTAAGGGCCTTCCGAAAGGCCAGGAGTGAAGGGGCCAGTCTCACCTCTGGGGGCAAGATATTCCATAAGGCGGGCGTTATCGCAGAGAAGGCATGCCTCCTGAACCCTGCTAGATGGAATTCTCTTGTTGAGGGGGTCCGAAGCATGCCCTCCCTGCATGCACGGGTAGGGCGGGCCGATATTATCGGGATGAGACGGTCCCTCAGGTACCCTGGCCCTATGCCATGTAGGGCTTTAAAGGTAATCACCAACACCTTGAATTGGACCCGGAAGCAAACTGGCAACCAATGCAGCTCACGTAGCAGAGGTGTTACATGTGCCGATCTCATGGCACCCATAACTGCTCGCGCCGCCGCATTCTGTACCACCTGAAGCTTCCAGATACTCTTCAAGGGTAGCCCCATGTAGAGCGCATTACAGTAGTCTATACAGGTGATGACAAGAGCATGAGTGACTATTCGGAGGGCCTCCCGATCCAGGAAAGGGTGTAACTGGCGCACAACTCGAAGTTGTGCAAATGTCTTTTGAAAACAGATTAGGACATTGGAGTGTTTATGCAGAACGAAATCAAATATAGTAAGAGTTTGTGTTCTTCCAATTAGTCCCTCCCCCATGTGTAGCAGAAAAAGTTTATACAAAAGTTCAACAGAAGTCATTGTTGCTTAGTCTTGTGGTGGAATCTTTAAGCAACACAAATTCTCCCAGCTGGAATGGATGGATCCAGTCACTCAGAGGGACAGTAGCCCTCACCGTCTTCCAGAGCTCTTCTGTGCTGTTTCTGGAAGGATAAAACTGTTTGCCAGTTAGTTTATTTTAACCATAGAAGCACTGAGATGGTAGGAAGCCCCTCCCACCACTCTTTGTGAGTCCTTGACCTAGAAGAAGCTTTAGTGTACAATAGCTTGAGTATTACAAGGTCCTTTTAGATGTAGTTGTTGAGACAGAACATTGAGAACCATCCAGATGGAACCGTTCCAAAAAGCAGCATAGAGACATTGCAAGCAGCAGTTCCAGCATCTGAAAGAAACTTCTGATAAGCAATAACATAAGAACTGAAAACACAGGTACAAAGGCTAAAAGACACAAGGTTATCGAGCAGCCTTCTTAGCAACCTCCTCAGAAAAGGGGAAGTGCATCCAAAGGCAAAACAACCAGGCCATTGAGAGCAATATGGTGGCCTAAGGTGGTGAATAATTCTCTCAGCTTCTATAGAGCACCTGTAGCATAGCAAACACCATAAGTCAGTGAAGATATTTTGGCCAATAGAACAAGCTTGAATCAAGGCGGAAGTTCAGCTGCTTATCCAGGAGGTGAAAAGAAAATAAGTAAAATTGCAGCCCCTATTAATTGGACTCTGTCAACCAAAAAGAGAAGACACATCCAAAAAGAGTTCAAAGACAGGATTCTATAGGGGCACATTGGTAAGACCTGAGCAAGTGTCCTCTATCAGGTTATGGTCTGCAAATAGTCATGTTGGTAACTTCTTTCATTTGTAATCTCAGGAAGCAGAGTTGCAGGAGTTAAAGTTGTACACCACTTTGAAGTCACCTTTGGAGTAGCTAAAAGGTTTGCTTCATAAGCGGCTAAATGCTGATGTGTAAAGGCTTGGGTTAATGAAGAACAAAACACAGTCAATTGAAAACCCATAAGCGAGTCCTTTGATATTCAAACAGGCATAGAAGACAATTCAAGAACAAACTGACAATGCAAAAGAAAAATTAGCAGATAACCCTGATGATAAATAAACCACTTAGAATATGGTGGATGGTGGCTCTTTTTCACAGTCCAGGGCCAATATGTTCCAGGGCCCATTCACCTTTTTCAAGACACAAAGCATAAACTTACATCTAAAAATCAACAAGTCCTAGAAGAGAAGCAAAATATTAGTTACAGTCAATGAAATAAAGAAAATGCAGGTCAGTGAAAACGATGTTTAGTCCTGCATCGCTTGTCTGAGTAAAGAAAAAAAAACAAAGGAACAAAAAAACAAAGTCTCATAGAGAGGAGAAAGTCTCATAGAACTGTATGTTGAATTTGTCTATTCCGTTCTCCTGTTGTTTTTATTTGCAGTCATGTTTTTATTAGGCAGGAGTTCTTTTTCTTTGAGGCAGGCTGTTTTATAGTGCAAGCATCAGGTTATTGCAGAGTCCAGGCATGGGGGGGTTTCTCAGGCACTGGGATTTTATGGCAGCCTTGTGCTGGCACCATGCCTCCATCAGTTTCTGGTCCTCAGCCTGGAACGGGGCACCGGCTGGTCCACCTGCCAAGGTTGGTGTTCCTGCAGAAAGGATGATAAGAACAAAACTTGCGCAGACAACTGCTAGATTGGCTCAGTGATGTATGCCTGAGCGCATAAAAGTCAGGAGCTTTGAAAAAGCCAAAAACAAAAACAAAAAACAAAAACAATAAAAACAAATGGCTGTTGTGGGTCTTCCGGGCTGTGTGGCCGTGTTCTGGAAGTTGTGGTTCCTAACGTTTCGCCAGCATCTGTGGCCAGCATCTTCAGAGGGCAGGAGCACAGATAGAAGCAATCAAAATCAGAGATTTTGCTTCTATCTGTGCTCCTGCCCTCTGAAGATGCTGGCCACAGATGCTGGCGAAATGTTAGGAACCACAACTTCCAGAACACGGCCACACAGCCCGGAAGACCCACAACAGCCATTGAACTCCGGCCGTGAAAGCCTTCGACAATACAATAAAAACAAAACTTCCAGGGTTTATGCTTATCTCTAAGCAACCTGGGGGGGGGGGGTGCCCTGCAGTTGCAGGGGTTATTATTTTCCCCACGCATGCACTCACCACACCAGCAACTTTTGATGTGTGAGATGAAACATGCATATATAAAAAACTATTTGAACTTGGCACGGCCACTAACAGGCAAGGAATTTTAAAAAAATCATGTTGAATATTCTAAAAATAAATAAAAATTGAAAGGCAGTTAAACAGTGACAATTATCTCTGTGGCCAAATAGCATGGCCATATTACACAAAAACATTGACACATTTCCAATGAATTTCCAAAAAAAAAAAATTTTTTTCAAAAGCAAGCCTAGAGGGCTAAAAATAAAAATAAAACTGGGCATTGGCATAATGTATTTTATTGAGTAGACTGCTTTTGCAGTAAAAAATTGCAAAAAAGAAACAAAGCAAAGCCATCAGATAGATTGTGCCAATCCATGGAGGCTCTATTATAGCCGGAATTTCCAAAAAAAAAAAAAATTCTGTTCTTTTTCTTTTTGCTAATCACACACCATACAGTTCAACAAACTGAAAACACACACACACAAACACACACCTACATTTCCTTTATAAATAGACAAAAAAAGGGAAAAACAAAAACATAACCTAACAGCCAAAAGAAAAAGTTTTATAAAAAGTTAAAACTCAGATAAGATTCTAATGAAGGGGTTTAAAGTTTAGCTGGTTTATTATAAACCCCTTGTGCATTAGAAAGCTTTTGCCTCGCCTTTTCTTCGTTTTACTAAATCCTGTACTCATTCCTTTGTTGCCATTTTTTTTCCAAAACCCTTTTCCTTTCCTCCTTGCCAATCTTCCGCAAAACTCATTTATAACTTTTCATCTAGCCTTTTTATATATATCAATTCTTTCTATTTTAGTTTCTGTCCTTATCAGGGAGGCAGATAGCCAATACAGCCGAGAAGCTTTGCAGCAGCCTCCATCCCCCCGCACCTTTTGGGTTTATCTCTCCCCCTCTTTTTCCCCTTTCTTCGTCCCCCCCTTCCTCTCCCCTCAAGCCTTTAACTAGCAGACATAAAGAAAACCAAAGGAAGGGGGCATAAATGAGAATGACAAAAGTTTACACACAAAAAAAAATGCCTTTTAAAATGAGTGAGGGATGCTGTCAGAACTCTGGCAGAGTCTTGCCATCAAGTTTAGCCAGTACAGCCAAAAAAAAAGGAAAAAAAACATTTTAATCGCAGCAGCCTTTATCGCTCTTGTGGGCTTATCTCTCTCCCCGCTCCCGCTCCTCTCCCTCCCTTTCCTCTGTCCCAAGCCTTTAACCAGCAGATATGAGGCAAACCAAAGGAAGGGGCAGAGCCTGGATGAGATCAAAGGGAGGGGGAAAAAACATTGGGGCCAAAAAAAACCCTCTACGCTGCCTGAGCACCCAAAGACCTGAACACGACACGAGTCGGGGAATTTGAACAATGGGGAGGGGAAAAGAACCATGCCACAACAACTCACTCAAGTCCTCATGCACACAGATGCAGGCATGGCCAAAATCTGCATTTAATTTCTAACCATTCCTTTATCACCCCAAAGGGATTCAGCCTGCAAAAGGGACAGACTCACACAATTTTAAAACTCTCTCTTTATAACAGTTTCTCAAAATTACATATACACACACAGATCTAGATGGACAAATACTCATAAACAAAAAAACACACACCGGTGCCTTTGACATTGACAAGACACAGAAACACCTTTTTCCCCCTCTTTTTCTCTTTTTCTTTCTCTAGAAGAGATTTTTATTGCCACTTGGGGTTTTTAAGGCATCTCAATGGGTTAACACACAACCCAAGGGGGTGCCAGACCAGGACCTATAACTTTCCACCTCATTTGCCATTGGCAAACTAGGATGGTTCCCCATGATTCTCTGAGAGGTTTCTCGGGCCCTTTTATAGGAGAGGTTGTACGGAAAGAAAGCAATTCTTTCTGACCTCTCTGTGGGCTTGGGGCACCAGCTTTCCCCCCCTCTCGTGTAGAGAATCCCAAATGCCCTGAGAGGTTTCTTGGACCCTTTCCTTCGGGCTCGGGGCACAAACTGTCCCCCTCTCGTGTAGAGCTTCCCAAATACCAAGTAACCAAAATTTCCTCAACATCCAGTCTCCACAATTGCTTTGGCTTTCTCCGGCTGCTTCCCTCACGGGCAAACAGAAACGCGGATAGACCTCCCACTCGCTCCGTGTGTCCGAGGACCCTAGTGGTCCTCTGCCACGTTTCATTCACATGCACACATATAGCACTCCCCTCCTCCCATGGAGGGACCAAACCAAAACCTGAACCAAAACCTAAAACCTTAAAAACCAAAACCTATACTTACACTGTTCCTGTGGTCCCAGTACTGAAGCCAATTGAAGGGTGGCAGGGTTGAAACCTCCTTGGAGCATTTGGGTTCAGCGAAAAGCAGAGCCTGCCGGCCCTCCTCAGGTGAAGTCACCGAACAAAAAGGTTCGGGAGGCCTCTTGACATCCTCTCGGTGAGGGCCGGTTTTGTTCATCTGCCTGGCCGAAGGTCCTCGAATCACAATGGGATTCGAATGTGGGGGACCCTGGGTGGGTCAATCCTGAAGGATTGAGGCCCTTGAGCCCCACAAACATGGGCGCCAGAAAATGTATGGCCAACCCCTGGATTCCTGTAAGAATCTGAGATCCCATGCTACCCAAATCAGAGATTTCAGACGGAGGTTTCAAAAGAAGACAGCTTTTATTTGACCAAATAAAAGGCTGGGTGAGGTACACACACCGTGGAAATGTTCTAGGTTTTGTTTTATAGGGTACAGGAACAAAGAGATTTACATATCTAGTATAGGAACCAATCACACAATCCACAGACATCCGAACTCCACCATCACCTCCCCTTCTGACATCCTCCCCCCGGCACCTCCAGATGTAGGCATGTAATCAGAGCAACCTCCATGCTTTGATCTTTCAAGAAAGTCAAGGAAGACCTTGGTCTTAACACATTCCATTCCTGTGAGCGAAAAACAACATTCTCTTATCTTCCTTCTTTTTTTATGACTCTATAGTGGGCCCCCTTTAAACAAACAAGACATTTACAATCCCATTTAGGAATACTGTGTTAGGATGAAATAGAGTACATGTTTGTGTTAGAATACTGTATTAAAAATGCTAAGTTTTCTAAAACTACAAAGGGGTGGGGCATACAACCCATACAACACCTCCCTTTTCAAAACAATCTCAGGATAGTTCCATCAACAGAACGGTAGAGTTGGGAATGACTTTCTTGTTTTCTCTCTCGGGGTGTTACACCAGATATATGGCAAAAGCCTCCCAGAAACTTAACACTTGTAAAAAAAAAAAGGGGGGGGATATTTGTGTGTCACGAAAATAGTTATTTTGCCGCTGACGTTAGGTGGTATATTCCTATGGGACTGCAGAGAAAGAGCTGGAAGCATCATGTACTATTAGTTACCTTCCTCTGCTCTAAAGCCTGCAAGTGATGAGATAGTTGTACAAAAAAACTATGAACTTGGAGAATCTTAGAGAAGCATTCTATTAATGAATGTATAGCTGTTTCATGATTGGCACATTGAGGACTCAGAACTTCCCTTTGGGACTCTGTACTTCCTGTGAGATCTATGAGAGAAATCCTTCCTGTGAGATCTATGGGAGAAATCCTTTAGAGTGAGAAGCCCAACTTGGAGCCTGAACATACACAACTGGGCAGAGAGTCAGATAAAGGCAAAACCTATTGTGGAAGAGAGAACGTTGCAGTTAAGACAAAGACTGACTTGAAACTGAAAAGCAAATAATTTGCTGTGGGAGGGTGTCTGGAGAGAAAGTATATGCAGAAGGGAAGGCTGGAAATATGGGGTCTTCCTTATTTTTCTTTTAATGACACTTATAGAAGTCCCTTGTCCAGCATGCAGGAATAGAAGAAGCATAAATGCTGATGTTACTCTCCTGAGGAAGTATTTATTTCAGTGACTTGTTACAGTGTTAACAATTTCTGTATACTAGCAATAATTTTCATAAAGAGGATTAACCTGCCAGTTAAACTAGGCCAAATTTTAAATAACAAACTTAAAAGTATTTCAAGGAAGAAAATAGGTGTGTGTATATATAGTTTCAATGAGTTACAAATATTTAGCATAGAAAATTAGAATTCAACCAGTGGGAAAAAATGTATTCATATAATACCATCATTCTCATGATATCAGTGTGTGTTCAGTGACCCATTTCAGCTCATCTTAATGGCTGACAAGTTTGGCAAAGATTACAAAAAGCAAAATGGTACTTTAAGAGAATACTATAGTTCTAAACATGTTAGCATTTAGTGTCCTCCATGATTATTAGTCACAGTTAATTTCTCAAGGCTACACTGCACTTTTCTGATTTACTATCTCTTCAGTCCCCCAAATTAAGGGCATTTGCTCTCATGGCTGTGCCCTGTAATGACATCATTCTAAAGCACAAGAGAAAAGTTTTCCTCATAGATGAAGGATAATATGTGGATTTCATAGGCATTTATCTCTGGAAGTATGTTTTACTATTGTGGAGGCTAGCATAGATTTTCTTGCTTTTGTCTGACTAGACAATAATACGTTAAAAAGTTAAAGTAGAAGATGTAACTTTGCAAAACCATTGCATTATGAGTATCTTGTTTCAGTTGAAATAATGCAAATCCAGATCACAATTTATCTGGGATGAAAATCTTTCCAGAGTGGTTGAGGCGGTGGGTAAGCTTTATTATACTACCCCTGGAAAACACATGTTTCTGCTCAACCAGTTTTTGTGTTCCCATAAAGCTAATCTCCACTATATCCAAGCACATCCATTTCCTTTTCTTTAGCTTGTAAGTACCTGGGATGAAAAGAGAAATAGTGATGATTAGCTAGGAAGAGATTGGATATTTTGCCATTGCAGCACAACCCTTTGAACTAGATCTCACACAATCCCATATGTTAGAGGTATGAAACTGGAAGCTTTGGGCCACCTTTGAAAGCTTAAGATGTGGCTCCTGGAGCCCTTTTAAGAGTTACACAGTTAACTGTAATTTTAACGTGATAGAAGGAGGAAAGTATTAAATACATTTATTATCACAGTAAATATATTAGATTAATTTTATGCAGTTTTAATGGCATTTAAATTATGTTAAACCATATTTTTGTTTTGTCTCCATCCACTTCCTTGTATTGTTCCAACTACTTGTACAGCAAGCCCAAATATTCAATATGGTCCTTGGCTTGAAAAACGTTCAATGTGAAGGCAGTGGCAAACCCATATTGTGCCAGGAAAACTGAATACTGGAATTACTATTACTATTACTATTACTATTACTATTACTATTACTATTACTATTACTATTACTATTACTATTACTATTACTATTACTATTACTGCAGCATAAGGCCAGATTCCATCTGCATTAGAAAGCTGGCCATAGAAGGCTAACTTCAATCTATTTACCCAGAAAAGTGGGAAAATATAAAAGCATAGAATAATTGGAACTTCATTATCTTATTCTAATCAAATCAGATAAATATCCTGATTTCACTCTTTTGCATAACTAAAAGGTAAAGTTAATTGTGATGAAAGCTGACTTTCAGATTCCTATTAATATGCAAATGAACATTTACACACTCCTCTAACCATCCCTGATTAAGTGAAAATGCCTAATCTTTATTAGCTAATTTAGAATATTAATTTACTGACAGTATATATGGCTCCCTTTCCTCCAAGGATTGGATTTGACAATATAATCTGATAAAAGGGGAAACAAATACATTTGATCATAGGGAAAATAATTTCATTGTGAATTTATCAAATGGCGGATGTTACCTTCTTAATAGGCAACCATCAGCTACAGCTTTGAATGTTTGAATTTCTTATTGGTTGTATACACTTTGTAGTTAGTTGCTTTAAGGGCTTGTAATCTAGTTATTCCTTAAACAGAAGGATGAACTCCTCCAAATCTGCTCACATATAAACTAGATTCATTTCCTAGATATCCTTTAGAAGATGGCTGAAAAAAAGAGATGAATCACGCTTCAGTCATTTTTAATAGGTTATGTGTGAAATCCAGGTTGTGCAGTGTATGTTCTACTTCTATTTGCAGGTCTTTATATTTTGTGATTTTCTCCAGTTGTTTCTCTTCTCTTCTGCTGTCTTCAGTTATTGCAATGTCCACTATCCAGACTATTATTATTATAAATATAATTATATAATTATAAATAATTATATAATTTTATATACATTACTATATCATATAGAATTGTTATTGTTGGTTGCACAGTCAGCCAAATGTTTAGACTGGATTTGGCATTTTTATCCACCTACTGAGTCCTTCCCAAGGACCAGGGATAGGCAGATGTTGTTGTCTGATGGTGTTAAAGGTATTGTTGCAGGATGTAAGTTGTTCCAAGTAATGCTGCCTTTTGCATTTATTTATTTATTTATTTATTTATTTATTTATTTATTTATTTATTTATTTATTTATTTATTTATTTGATTTCTCACCGCCCAACTCCCTCAAGGGACTCTGGGCGGTTTACAAATCATCAAAATTACGAATATTAAAGATTTAAAATACCATACATATAAAAATTAAGAAGGCGATGTGTTCTTTCAGCCTTGGAAGGGCTATTCTAGGCTATTCTATATTAGCCATCCCCAGGAGTTTCTGCCCTCCTTACCGCCCCAGGCCTGTTGAAAAAGCCAGGTTTTAAGTTGTTTCCTGAAGCCCAGGAGCGAGGTGGACTGTCTTAACCCCGGGGGAAGAATATTCCACAGGGCAGGCGCTACTGCAGAGAAGGCACGCTTCTGTGACCCCGTGAGATGGAATTCTTTAACTGATGGGGTCCGTAGCATGCCCTCCCTGCATGACCAGATGGGACGGGCCGATGTAATGGGGATAAGATGGTCCCTTAGGTAACCTGGTCCCATGCCATGAAGGGCTTTAAAGGTCATAACCAACACCTTGAATTGCACCCGGAAGCAAACTGGAACCCAGTGCAGCTTGCGTAGTAATGGTGTCACATGAGTCCGATATGGAACTTCTAAGATGGTTCGTGCAACCGCATTCTGGATCAGTTGGAGCTTCCGGATACTCTTCAAGGGTAGCCCCATGTAGAGCGCATTACAGTAGTCTATATGTGAGATAACCAGGGCATGAGTGACTGTTCAAAGGGCCTCCCGCTCCAGGAAAGGTCGCAACTGGCGCACAACACGAAGTTGTGCAAAGGCCCTCCTGGCCACGACTGCCACCTGCTCTTCAAGCAGGAGTCGTGAGTCCAGGAGGACCCCCAAGTTACGTACCGGGTCTGTCTGGGGCAGTGCTACCCCATCCAGAACTAGAGATGACAACTTCCTAGAAATCGAGGAGCCATTAATCCACAGCCACTCCGTCTTATAATAATGTTAGGAAGGACTGGTCAAAAGGGGCCAAGTCTGGCAACAGGAAAAGGAAAAGGTAAAACTCCATTGCAACGATAAAAACGTTGCAGCAGAGTTGAACTCAATTTCAAAAAAAGAGCCAAGAACGCAGCACGCCTATTGGATGCTGCATTCGAACGGCGCGAGATACAAAGTATAAAAGGAGGAAACAACGAAGAACGGGTTGTCAGGGACAACCGTTCTTCAGGAGTACCACATACCTTCAGCTCCAGACTTCTTCCACAGCTGCTCACACCACAGAAGCCCTGCTTAAACGATCTCTCTAGCCCTCCCCATCCTCAGACTAACTCCAGCCCTCGGATCCACCGATCAACCAGTTCTCCTTCCTTTCGGAGCTGTCTTCCATCACAGTTTCTGAGAAGACTCCTTCTGCAGTTGCTTCCTTTGCTGCCTCAGCATCAAAGCCATGGCTTCCCTCCGTGCCTGTCTCCGCTGACGGATCTGTCTCTGGGCTGTCTCCCTTTGCTGCTGCTGCTGCTGCGC
The DNA here is from genome assembly GCA_023362775.1 of Charina bottae. Classification (NCBI taxonomy): domain Eukaryota; kingdom Metazoa; phylum Chordata; class Lepidosauria; order Squamata; family Charinaidae; genus Charina; species Charina bottae. Next base: position 4,979,777 of record JALMGJ010000016.1, read on the forward strand.
CAGTGCCTTCCTGCTATTTCAAGCCTCCTGCTGTTAAAAACAAAGACCGCTTATCACCTGTCAAACAACATACTGTTGCTGGGCTGAATTACTCTGACCCTAAATTGCCTCAGACCTTAACTATTGGAAAGTCTGTTACAGCAGAGGATCTTCTATCAAGCTCCCAACTACCTGTCTTCAGAACAACCCAGTTAATTAACCCTTCCCATTCCTTCCTATTAAAACCCAGCCAACCTTTTAAACTACCCAGTCCTTTCCACCTTCCTCCTAATCCAGCCTTGCCTACCTTTGACAAAGAAACATAACTGTCTGTTTGGTTCTTGTTAAACTGTACATTGCCTAAATTAATTCTTCATGCAATTACCACCTAGTAGATCAGTAGTTGTGTAAGTTGTCTTGCTAGTTAATCTCCAGAACCAGTCTGGTATTTATTCTTGATTGTACTGATTGTCTTGCTTGTGTTGTCTTGCCTTGTTCCTGTCCTGTTGTATTATTTCCAGATCCCAAAACCCATCAGATTGAAGTAGAATACAGTACTGTGCCCTATAACAGAAGATGATTATCTTGGAGCCTGCCACCCAATTGATCTGATAGTACTTAATAAAACTGTTAAGCAATTCAAGTCTCTGTATTAAGTTGGAACAGGACAGATGACAACTTCCTAGAAATCGAGGAGCCATTAATCCACAGCCACTCCATCTTACTAGGGTTCAGTCGAAGCCTTTTTTCCCCATCCAGGCCCCTACAGCCCCCAGGCACTTGGACAGGGTAGAAACTGCATCACTTACTTCCCCTGGGATGGAGATGTATAATTGAGTATCATCAGCGTACTGATGATATCTCACCTCATGGAGACAGATGATCTCACCCAGCAGTTTCATGTAGATGTTAAAAAGGAGCAGAGAGAGTACCGAGCCCTGCGGGACTCCACAAAAGAGGTCCTGCGGGCCGGATCTCTTGCTCCCTATCAACACCGACTGGGAGCGGCCCTGGAGGAAGGAGATGAACCAGTGCAATACAACACCTCCTGCCCCCAACTCCCTGAGCCGCTCCAGAAGGATACCATGGTTGACAGTATCGAAAGCCACTGAGAGGTAAAGAAGAGCGAGAATGGATGCATTACCTCCATCTCGCTCCCGCCAAAGATCATCCATAAGTGCGACCAATGCAGTTTCAGTCCCATGACCAGGCCTGAAACCTGACTGAAAGGGGTCCAGATAATCCATTTCCTCCAGAATCCTCTGAAGCTGCAATGCCACCACCTTCTCAACCACCTTCCCCAAAAAGGGGAGGTGGGAGACTGGACGAAAGTTACCCAGTACAGTAGGGTCCAACGACGGTTTCTTGAGGAGAGGGCGTACCAGCGCCTCTTTAAAAGCTGCCGGAAACACCCCCTCCCCTAACGACGTATTGACCATCGTCTGGACCCAACTGCAAGTCACCTCCCGGGCTGCTTTCACCAGCCAGGAGGGACATGGATCTAATTGACAGGTGGTGGCATTAACAGTTCTGTCCACTTCCTCGGGTCCGACAGGCTCAAACCGTTCCCAGTTAACAAAGTAAGTACGCTCCCTGGGTATCTCAACAGACTCTGTCTTACACTCGGAATCGAACCCAGAGCGAACCTGAGCGATTTTATCCACTAAATGCCGAGAAAATTCCTCCGCACGGCCCTGGACGTGAATTTCTACCTCCCTTTTCCCCAAAAGGGATCGGGTAAGTTTGAACAGGGCCGCCGGGCGGCATTCCGCAGATGCAATAAGAGCGGAGAAATATTGACGTTTCGCCACTCTTATTGCCACAAGGTAGGCCTTAATAGCGGCTCTAGCCTGTGTTCGGTCAGATCCAGTCTTTGTCTTCCTCCAGTGGCGCTCTAGGCATCCCTTAATCCTCTTCAAGGACCTCAGCTCCTCCGTAAACCAGGGGGAGCTTCGGGCCCGACTGGACAAGAGAGGTCGCATAGGCGCGATCCTGTCCAAGGCTCCCGCCGCCTCTCTATTCCAGGCAGCCGCCAGGGCCTCCGCTGGGCCATGCAGCAGACCTCCAGGTATAACCCCCGACTCCCTCTGGAACCCTACCGGGTCCATCAGTTGCCAAGGGCAGACCTGACGGGATGTACGCTGGCTTAAAGGGGAAAAACTCGAGGCTTGAGAATAAACAGACAAGAATGCAGCTTGTAGGGCTAACAGTGTTTACTGGTAGCATAAGGCAATAATGTATATACAATCACATTATCGCAAAAAGGAAAGTTGAATATACATGGTACAGCATTGTAAAAGGAAAAACAAAAACAAACTTATAAGCAGAGTTCCATGTATTGATCCCAGGGCCAGAGTTCCTGCCACGGCCTATACCCAAAGCCAGGCATAACTCACTCTGCCCAGTCCACGGGAAGTGAACACGTGAAGAACTACATGGCTAAAAGACACTAGAAATCAAGAAGCATAGAACACCATTTTGCATGGTTGTATATTCAGTTCTTCTAGCTTTCTGATTGGCTGGAAGTTAGCTGTGACACACACTAGGCCCAAAGCATTAGGCCTAAAGCACATAGCATGACCTGCTATTGGGTAGCAGTGCTGCATCTAAGCACTGAGTTCCTCCCCCCTCCTTGCTCTCACAGGGCAAGGCTTCCCACAGAGGAAATCAGGAGGATTTGTTCTCATGGGAAGATCCAGAAACTAGCCATAACAATACACACATGACCGTTGTTATCTTGCACCTGCACTTCACGTCACCATGAGAAGCCTTTGCTTTGTAAAGGATGCAATTTGCCAAAACACTTTTGCTTTGTAGAGAAACCCAATTTGATAATCTCATATGAGAAATCTGACAGGACCAATCAAATAGGTCCCGCCTCCCTACGGAGGGGGGCGGCATAGGAAAATCTCACGGTCACCAGGGCGTGATCTGACCATGACAATGGGGAAAGATGTAGTTCTCCCCTCAGATCACTTTGCCACTGCTCCGACAAGAAAATTAAATCTGGGGTGAGGCCACTATCTCGAGTCAGGTCCTGGATAATCTGAGACAGGCCCATGGTTGCCATGGTGGCCACGAACTCCCGAGCCGCTTCTGAGGCCCGTCCCAAGGAGGGCAGATTGAAGTCCCCCAGGACCAAAAGCCTGGGGAACTCAACCGCCACCCCCGAGATGGCCTCCAGCAGCTCAGGCAGGGAGGTTGCCATGCAGCAGGGAGGCTGGTACAATAGCAACACTCCCAACTGTTCACGAGAACCCAACTTGAATAACAAGGTCTCACACCCTGTAACTTGCGGAGCAGGGCCCCTGACGGCCACTAGAGATTCCCTGGTGACAACAGCCACTCCTCCTCCCCTGCCCTGAGGTCTCGGCTGGTGCCAAACCCGAAACTATTAAATAGAAGTAGAATGACTGTGGCAAAAAAAAAAGCAAAGATAGTACCAATAGTAATAGGCACCTTGGGTGCAATCCCAAAACATCTGGAGCACCACCTGAACAGCATCGGCATTGACAAAATCACTATTAGTCAATTGCAAAAGGTAGCTTTACTTGGAACAGCTTACAACCTGCGACAATACCTTTAATATTATTAAACAACAACATCTGCCTATCCCAGGTCCTTGGGAAGGACTCGATAGGTGGACAAAAATGCCAAATCCAGTTAAGCATCTGGCTGACTGTGTGACAGATGATGATGATTATTATTATTTCTGTTAAAAACAAAACAAAAAAGGAAAATCCCACACGTGCCTATTTTGTGCCATGCCCCTACGCTCTTCAGCCCTCTTCCACACACACACAAAAAAAGTGTGAATTCCATCCATTAAAAGCTGCCCCACCTATAGTCTTGGAGAAAGACTTCTTTCAGCATTGTCGGTGCTGTGTGTGTGTATGAGTGAATATCTGCAAGATTTAATTTAATTTAATTTTTCATATTGCTAGGCCATCCGACTACCAGATGACTGTGGGTGGCAGGACATTGTGTTATAACCTTCTCTCCTTTTGTACGTGTGGCAATGTTGCACAGACATACAGAAGGGGTAGGGTTTCAATGGCAACACTACATCCACCATCTTACAGATTTTGGCACAAACACAACACTGTGGACACTCATGCCTACTTCAAAGCAGCTTGAGTCTCCTCAGAGAGAAAACTTACTGGGATCTGAAAGTAGCATACTTTGGGGTGTCCCCTAATTTGGTCACCATTAGAATCCTATAAAGCTGAGGAGGATAACTGCTCCAGTCGTCCAATAAGCTCCATTGGAATGGAGATCTGGTTCTGTTACTACTGTACCTATCAGAAAATTATATATACACATACACATATATACATACATGCATACACACAAAGTCAGCATTTCATTCTATGTGACCATATTGTTATGCCAATAAAACATCTTGGAAGTGCCACTCAAATTAAAAAAAGGTCAGGGGTTACCTGGATATTCTTACCACTTTTATCATTCTCCTTTAACACCACATCCATCTTCAGTTCTTCCCTAATATTTATGAGCATTTATAAATATCTAGAGCTTGGAACAAAATCCCAGTTTTATGAGAAGATGATTTTAAAAAGAAAGCCACTTAGGATACAAACCAGCATTTCCTCAGGGAGGTTATTTAGATGTTTTGCTACTGAAACAGAACAAAAGCAATATTTTGCCTAAATATAATAGTAATAATGAAGATCACTTTGGAAACTGTGCTGCTTTACAACAAGCTTTTCTTTCCATTGGCATTTTCAAATGGAAATAATTTTACCAAACCTAATAAGCAGCCCTCCTTGTGTAAAAAGAAGAGATATGGATAGATTGAGAAAATGCTAATTGGATGATTTTGCCAATAGAGGACAAGATGAACGGGGGGGGGGGGGCAGTTGAGGTTGAAAAGAAAGATTCAATATTTCTCTTCCTTTACACTAGATGGCACACCTTCTCAATGAGCAAAGAAAATCTAGACAAAAGTTCCTCTTCCAAGTTTGGCCAGAAAATAATCTCTCTTCTTTATTTTGTCCTTCGTACATCCATTTATTATACCTGCATATAGACTTCAATGTGTGGAAAAGCAGCTATTGATGGCATGCAGGGGGCTGAAACATCCTGATCATGAGAAATGCCTGAGGAAGAGAGAGGAATTATAGGTACAGGACACATCCCCAATATTCTGGAATATTATCTATCCATCCATCCATCCATCCATCCATTTTCTATCCCACCTTTATTATTTTTATAAATATCTCAAGGCGGCGAACATACCTAATACTCCTTCCTCCTCCTATTTTTCCCACAACAACAACCCTGTGAGGTGAGTTGGGCTGAGAGAGAGTGACTGGCCAAAGGTCACCCAGCCAGCTTTCATGCCTAAGGCAGGACTAGAACTCAGACTCCTGGTTTCTAGTCAGTTGCCTTAACCACTAGACCAAACTAGACCATATCTGCTAATGTCCCCTCAAACCTCTACTAATGTTAAACTTCTCTGAATAACATATACTATAATGATCCCCAAAGAAGGGAGCAGGTCAATGTTTATAAGGGGCATATTTTTGCTAAACCAAGAACACTTTTACACAATGATATTAGACAAATCTGAATGCAGCTCTGGGCCTTTGGCTGCAAAATCTTTTCTATATGTCTTTGCTCCCATGTGATGGCAATAGAGAGCTCCAGTTTGGTGTAGTGGTTAAGGCACCAGGCTAGAAACCAGGTACCGCGAGTTCTAGTCCTGCCTTAGTCTCAGTAGCTGGGTGACCTTGGGCCAATCACTCTCAGCCTAGGAAGAAGGCAAGGGCAAACCACCTCCAAAAAACCTTGCCAAGAAAACTGCAGGAACTAGATGCCAGGAGTCAAAAACTGACTCGAAGGCGCACACACACACACAGAAAGTGATGATAGAGATTTTGCAGCCCCAGATCTCAGATGGAAAAAGAAAAAAGAAAACATTATTATTCTGTTTGCAGGAGTGAAGCTCTATGGGAGGTGAGGCTGTGGATGGTATGTTTTCCCATTGGCTGGGACTCTGGCCTTATCTACCTCCCAACTCCCAGGCTTCAGTTGACTTAACATTCAATTTGCAGGTCCTTTAAAGAGGAAAAGTGCCTTGAAGGCTTCACAGGTTCACATCATAGTAACAAAGCCAATAAATTTTGCACAGCACCCTGTAGATTATACATGAAAATTCAGGCAGGATTGCTCTGGGCTCTTCTGAGTGTTTGAAGAACATTGCAACTGTTCTTGGATGCATTGTACACAGATGAAGAAAGCTAGGGTGAAATTGGCAAGTGTTTGGCTGTTTTCCCTTTTTCTTCCAACTGTGGACCAGGTGGCATGAAAAGCTCCAGGCTGTTTGCTGTTTCTTTTCTTTCTTTGTAGCAACCTGCTTGTTGATGGAAGGCCAGTAATTTTTTCCCTTTTTGTATGTGGTGGAGGAAGGGTAGAATTTTGTTACTCCAAGAATTTCTCACCCTCCACTATCCCACACAGAAATTCTTCATTGTCCTGCTCTTGATAACTGTCAATAGGCTTTGTTTATAATGATTATGTCTCATTGAAGCAACATGCAACATCATTACAGTGATTTCGAAAAGCATGGTTCCAAAAATGCTAGCATGCTTTCCTTGCCCCATCACCACGAATGAAATACTTTTGCTTGTTTGTTTAGTTAATTGTATTATTGCATTTATATTTCTCCTTTTCTCTGGGTGTTGAAGGTAGTATGCTTGGAGATCCTCTCATTTTTCCCTTAACAGAAATACTACTCTGCAATAGTATTCTCTCACTCTTTCTCTCCCCCCCCCCTATTTTAATTAACAAGCAAATGCACATATAATGTCCTGGAAATGTGGAAAGAGGGATTCACAATTTAGCTTGTTTTTGCATGGAGTAAGAGGAGTAAGCTGGTTTTTACTGCTTCCAGGACTTCAGTAGGTTGCACCAAGGAACTGCGGAAATAATTTTATTTGTACCCTTCAGTTGATCAGTAGAAGGAGAACACTGTCCCTTCTCTGTGTATTGAGGACAGCAAAAGTGAAGATGTTCATAGGTTACCTTCAAACTAGTTCATGAGGAACTGGGCAATAGAAAGACTGTAGGGTAGAAGTGGCATAGGAAGGATGAGTGGGACACAGTTTGCACTGTTTGATGGCATTCCAAAAGCTAGACCATTTGAAAAGCTCAGCATGGCAGGAGTTTGCACATTTGTTGGTTGTCACTATTGTAGTTGGAGCACATTCAGCAGCCAAATCTAACCATCCACTAACATTTAGCCAACCAAATCCAGGTTGTTATTCTGAAATGAACTGTGGTTTTATTATTAGTATTATTAGTATTTCTCTTATGCCTAAGGGTCCCCTTTCACAGAATTCTGGAGGTTGGACTGGCCTTAGTAAGCCCAAATGCTTAACCCCAGGTGAGCATGAACAGCATTACATAGCTGAAAGTCCTGTTCTGTACCTCTTTAGGTAAATAATTTCAGGTCAAAAAAGGCAAAAAGACCTTTTCCTACCTGTACTTGTTTTCACTTCACTAAATGTAGGGACATCACTGACATATTTGGTCTAGTGGTTAAGGCAACGGGCTAGAAACCAGGAGACTGAGAGTTCTAGTCCCACCTTAGGCATGAAAGCCAGCTGGGTGACCTTGGGCCAGTCCCCCTCTCTCAGCCCAACTCACCTCACAGGGTGGTGGTTGTGGGGAAAATAGGAGGAGGAAGGAGTAATAGGTATGTTCATCGCCTTGAGTTATTTATAAAAATAATAAAGGGATAGAAAATAAATAAAATAAATATCTTATTATTGTGTACCTTGCATGATTTGTTGCCACAGGTATAGCAAACAGCAAAATTTGAAGAGTGGTATTTTCAACCCTTGAGAGCTGAGAAGTAAAATCACCTTCAACCTGAGCTCAGTTCCTGGTTCCATGGACCTAAGTAGTAATAGCGTATATTTTTTTTAAGGGCGGCTTATCAGCACTTTTAATCGGTGATGTCATCAAAGTAAACAAACCCCAAGTGGTGCTGATGTCACCAGGTCATGACCCTAACCAGAAGTGACATGCATAACCCCTCCCACTAGATGTGACATGTATAGCCCTCCTCGCCCAGATGTGATGTGCATAATTCTCCCCCCACATGGTACACAACTCACAAGGTCATAACCCTAACCAGATATGATGAGTTGAGACTAAACGCATCAAGAAAAGTGTGACTCTCAAGGTCATAACCCGACCCAGATATGGTGTGTTGATCCTAACCCCATCGAGAAAGGTGTGACAGTCAACCCCAGGGTACGTGATTAGCTTACCCCCTAACCTAATTCTATGGGCATTCAAACCAAAACTAAGTAAAGTGAATAATTAACAGAACCCTAGGCTGCACTGTATTTTGGGAAACAAACACTATTTTGTGCACTGTGAAATAAATAGCATAATGATGCTTTTAATTTTTGTGGAGTTTTAAAAATCAGTGCCTTGAATGCTGGAAAAGGAGCCCCTAAAATGCAGCCATAGCCTGCATTTGTAGGCAGTTTTAAAATCACTTCCTTGAATGTTGGGGGAAAAGCCCTTTTTAAAACCACAGCCAGCTTTTAACTTTTGTAAAAATCTAAACGCATCCTCACACAAATCAGCTCTCTGAAGAATGATGTGCAACTCCTCATCCAGCTGCTTAGTGGCTGTAGCCCCCAAAGTAGGCACCCTGCCCTGTAGTTGCTCCATCTGTTGACGCGACACCAGATATGTCTATGAAGGTTCTCAGTCATCCAGGTGGAATTGTCTGTAGCTTGAATCATGTCAACTGGATTTCTATTTTCTCAGTGGAAACGTTTCGCTCCTTATCCAAGGAGCTTCTTCAGTCTGAGGAAAGTTAGTAAGGGAATCCTTAAATATGTTTCTAGGTGGCTGTGTGACCTTGCACCTGGGGCTAGGTCATGGTTATTTTGAGATGTTATTTCTAAGTCCCTTTTATCATCTAAAGGAGGATCGTTAAGATTACCATGCTGCTGTTGAGCTTGTGAAATGGTCTTAATCTTCCTAGGCACAGAAGACAAAGCAGGAAGGAAAATAGGGGAAAGATTGTGCCTGAGGCCCCCACCTCTATTCAAGGAAGGATTTTCCAAGTTGGCATAAATGGAAAGAAATACCAGACCTAAAACAGCAACAGATAGGGCTGAGACTCAGAGTAAACGGAAGAACCTGGTCATTCCTTACATGGCTGGCGTGTCTGAAAAGATAAAAAGAATATTTGGCAAACACCACATACCTGTATATTTCAAACCCACCAACACACTGAGACAGAGGCTTGTACACCCCAAAAATCAAACTCCAAAACACAAGAAAAGCAATGTAGTTTATGCAATCCAGTGCAGTGAGGAATGCTCTGAACTCTACATTGGAGAAACCAAACAACCTTTGTACAGGAGGATGGCCCAGCACAGGAGAAGTAACACCACAGGACCAGAGTCAGCAGTTTATCTTCATCTAAAGGAAAAAGGACACTCATTTGAGGACATTAATGTTCACATTTTAGACAGAGAAGATAGGTGGTTTGAGAGAGGGGTCAAGGAATCCATTTATGCCAACTTGGAAAATCCTTCCTTGAATAGAGGTGGGGGTCTCAGGCACAATCTTTCCCCTATTTTCCTTCCTGCTTTGTCTTCTGTGCCTAGGAAGATTAAGACCATTTCGCAAGCTCAACAGCAGCATGGTAATCTTAACGATCCTCCTTTAGATGATAAAGGGACTTAGAAATAACATCTCAAAATAACCATGACCTAGCCCCAGGTGCAAGGTCACACAGCCACCTAGAAACATATTTAAGGATTCCCTTACTAACTTTGCTCAGACTGAAGAAGCTGTTTGGATAAGGAGCGAAACGTTTCCACTGAGAAAATAGAAATCCAGTTGACATGATTCAAGCTACAGACACCAGATACATTTTCTCTGCATGGTCCATGGTTTATCCTGCTAACAGGCTAGTCAACAGCAGAATAGCTACCCCTAGTAAGGGCCCGATAAAACCTCCTGACTGACGAATGATCTTCTTCTTTTTGTGTGAGGCCTTTCTATCACTCAACTTTTAATGACACCTTTCTTTCTTTTTAAAGTCTGGAATTGTGAAGGTTTCAGAGGAACATTTCATTTTAGTGTGTTCAGAGCTATTACTGCAATTGTCCCCACCAGGTCATTATTAGCACTACATAAGATGGTCTTTCTCTGTCTTGGTCTGGCGTTTACTAAGATTTTTTTTTAAAAAAACCCAATTTCTGCATACCCTCTCTGATATCCTGAATGAACTAGTGCTAAGGTAGCCGAGCTACTGCTTTTTTTTTAATTTTGTAAAACAATACCAGACATAACATAACGTAGCATGACATAATATAACATTACATAATTTACCTTAATCTAATACAATCTAACATAACAAAAATAAATAAATAAATAAATAAAATAAATATATATATATATATATATATATATATATATATATATATATATACACACACACACACACACACACACACACACACCCATTTAAAAAAACTATCCAACCTCTTCCCTTTCTAATTTAATAATTATTTATTATTAAATTATTTATTAATTCTTTTCTTCTTCTCACCCTCTTTCTCTCCTTTCTTCCTCTTCCTTCTCTAACCTTTTATCTCCACTTCCTTACTCCATCTACTCTATCTATCCCTACCTCTATTTACCTTTCCACCCAAAAAAAGAGGACTTCTTACTTCCCATCTAACATTCCCATCACATATTTATATACCATTTTATTCTATTATCTTATTTACATTAGTTGAGTTAGTTTCCTAGTTTAATATTTTGAGATTTTTGAATAAATTTAAAAAAAGGATTCCAAGCTATATTAAATTCTTCCATATTTCTGTCGTTAATTTGATCAGTCAGTTTCGCCATTTGCATCAAATCCATTATTTTTATAGTCCATTCTTCAGTCGTAGGTGTGTAGTCCTCTTTCCAATACTTGGCAAAGATGATTCTGGCAGCAGTTATTAAGTAGAATAGTAATTTTCCGTATTTTTTATACAAGTCTGGTTTTATAAAACCCAATAGATAGAATTCTGGTTCTTTGGTGATATCTTCTTGTGTAAGGGGCGTGGTGGCTCAGCGGGTAAGACGCCAGGCTTGTCGATCGCAAGTTCGGAGGTTCGAATCCCTAGCCCTGCGTGCGGAGTGAGCTCCCGCACTCGCCCCAGCTCTTGCCAACCTAGCAATTCGAAAGCATGCAAATGCAAGTAGATGAATAGGTACCACTTCAGTGGGAAGGTAACAGCGTTCCGCACGCGTCATGCCGGCCACATGACCGTGGAAGCGTCTTCGGACAACGCTGGCTCTTCGGCTAACAAACGGAGATGAGCACCGGCCCCTAGAATCGGACACGACTGCACAAATGTGCGGGGGGAACCTTTACCTTTACCTAATTTCACAAATAATTTTGTGTATTTTGTCCCAATAGTTCTTTGATTTTCGGCAAGTCCACCATAGATGAAAAAAGGTGCCAGTTTCTTTTTTACATTTCCAACAGTTATTTGGTATGACATGATTCATTTTTGACAATCTATTTGGGGTAAGGTACCATCTGTACATCATTTTTAAAAAGTTTTCTTTCATATTGTAATTGAGAGTAAAATTCAAATCTTTTGACCATACTTTCTCCCAATTTTCAACTTGAATATTATGACCCACATTTTGTTCCCATTTGATTATACAATTTTTTATAGGTAAATTGGACATTTTATTTTGAATTAAATTTTTATAATTTTTTGCAATTAGATGTTCCTCCTCTCTCCACAATATATTGTCCCAATTTACTGAGTGACTTCTAAATTTGAAATTTTTGGAGTCGGTCTTAAATTGCTCTTTTATTTGTAGATACGTATACCAATTACAATTATAGCCCTCATTTTCTAATTCTTCTCCTGTTTTAAGTTTATAGTTTAAACCATCAAGTAATAATAAATCCTTATATTTTAACCATTTACTTCTAGTTGTAATACCTTGCAATGCAAATGCCTCATGTGGGGAGATCCATAATGGTAAATTTGGTAGAATCGTATTTTTATATTTGTTCCAGATTTTTAAAATAGATTTCCTAATTGGATGATGTTTAAATGCCAAATTTGCTTTTGTTTTGTTGTACCACAGGTACCCATGCCACCCAAATCTAAGATCATAACCCTCTAAATTCAATAATTTTCTATTTTCTAATTTTATCCAGTCTCTCATCCAAATAAGAACACATGCTTTATAATACAGTTTTAGGTCTGGTAGGCGAAATCCTCCATTTTCTTTAATATCTTGTAAAAAGTTGTATTTAATTCTAGGTTTTTTCCCTTGCCAGATGAAATTAGAAAGGTCTTTTTGCCAGTTATGAAATGTTTTTTCTGTAATTATTATTGGTACTGTTTGAAATAAAAATAAGATTCTTGGAAGGATATTCATCTTGATCGTGGAAATTCTTCCAAGCAGAGATATTTGGAGCTTTGCCCAATTTTGTAGATCTTGTCTTATTTCAGTCCATAATTTAGTATAATTATTTTTAAATAGATCTGAATTTTTTGATGTAATTTCAACTCCCAAGTATCTTATTTTTTTTAACATTTTTAAACCCCGTAGCCAATTCCATACTGTGAATGTTATTTGCAGACATACAAAAATTTATCATCTTTGTTTTTTGATTATTTATTTTAAATCCAGCAAGTTCTCCAAAATCTTGTATCTTTTTTTGTAAATGACCTATTGAATTGTTCGGATTTTGCAAAGTAATGACAACATCGTCTGCAAATGCCCTTAGTTTATAACTCTCCTGTTTTATTTTTACTCCTTCAATTTGACTATCTTTTCTAATATTTTCTAGAAGCAATTTAGCAATTTTTATTATTTCGGTCAATGACCAGCAAAATTTTAAAGAAAAAGAGACAAAGTACAATCAGAAGATACGATGATAAACTACAAACTAACAAAATATATCACATAATAATACAGCATTTACTCTGCTATTACTGTGTTAATACATTTGTTATCATTATGGGGTAAGCCTAGAACATTAGAAGTTATACAATAAGAATTTATAACATAAAAGTAAAATTGTATATCCCCTGACAAATTATCAATTAAAATATTTCAATTTAAAAATATACATTTAAAATAGGGAATTATTCTTTCGTCTGGACTTGTCTTATTTTCATTGCAGCAACACAAAATTTGGCAACTGTACATGTAATATAAGGTTTTAAATCCTGAAGTAGATAATTCACATAAAAATTATCTGGATACCCAGGGAGTTTTTCTATTAGGGGCGCAATGTAAATTGACCTGATATCCCTATAAAATTTACAGTGTAGCAGTACATGTAAAATAGTTTCTACTTCCACTTTACCGCATGGGCAGATCCGCTCAGTTACGGGGACTTTGTTGTATCTGCCTTGAAGTAGTGCAGATGGGAGAATTCTTGAAGTAGTGCAGATGGGAGAATCTGGCTTTAAAAAATGCAATCCTCAGCTTAGGGAACGTTAGATTTAGGAGATATCTTGCTGGTTCCCATACGCCCCTGTTTATCCAAATTCTATTATGTTGTGGGAGCCTACTAAGTTCATTCTGGAACTCCATGTCCTTTATTCTTTGGGTGACTATTTGTTTGGCTTGATCATAGCCTAATGATATTAAGAAAAGAGGAGAGAGTCCATATGAAGCCAGCTTGTGTTCTACTGCTTGCTTCCAGGGTGAAGAGAAATTATCTACTGGGACTAAAGGAGTTAAACCAACTGGGAAAAAATGGATTTTTAGCCAATAATTTATCATCAGCTTCCAGGCCCTCACTTGAATTGATGGCATTCCTGTCTCGAGCCTTAACTGGGCATTTGCTGTACCGTTGGGTGTGGCCAAAATTAATTGCAGGAATTTTGTTTGGACTGTTTCCTGCGGCACCTTCTTCATATAAATTCCTATCTGTGCCCCATAAAGGATTTGGGCTAATGTTTTGGCCTCAAAAAGTTTTAAAGCTGCGGGTACTAATTGTCCTCCGTCAGTATAAAAAAAACTAATGTCATTCATTGACCTGAGGGCTGATTGGGCTATGTAATTCTGGTGTGCATTCTAAATACCTTTTGAGTGGAAGACCACCCCAAGGTATTTAAATACATTGACCTGTTCTAATTTGTGCCCTTCTACTATCCAGGAGTGCTGCCTAGCTCTCTTAGCAAAAACTAAAAATTTTGATTTATCAAAGTTGAGGACCAAGTGATTTTGTCTACAGTATCTTAGTGTTGCTGCAATTGCTCTTTTCAATCCAGTGGGGGTTTGCGAAATTAAGGCAGCATCGTCAGCATATAGGAGAATCGGGATTTTATGCTGTGCTAAGTTGGGTGCATGAATATCCATATTGTGTAGGAGGTCCACGAATGAATTAATATAGAGATTAAAAAGAGTGGGGGCAAAAATACAGCCTTGTCGCACTCCTCTCTGCACATTTACTATGCCAGAGAGGGTCCCAAGAGGGTTACACCTCACTCTTAAGGAGGAATTGGAATATAATTTCTGCATAAGGAAGAGAAGACGCCAATCAATAGTTGTATTTCTTAATTTTTCCCAAAGGACATTTCTGGATATTGAATCAAAGGCTTGTTTAAAATCAAGGAAGGCAAAAAAGAGGGATGATTTCTTTTTGTACGTGTATTTTTGTACCAGATGATGAAGTACCAGTATGTGATCTACTGTTGATCTCCCTTCTCTGAAACCTTCCTGTTCATCTTGGATTATGCCCTCTGACTCAATCCAGTCTTGTAATTTAATATTTAAATGTTTGGCGTATAGCTTACTAACCACACTCAAAAGGCTAATGGGCCTGTAATTACATGGCTCGTTCTTGTTACCCTTTTTGTAAATTGGGACAATTATTGCCAACCCCCAGTCTCTTGGGATGTGACCAGTCTGGTCTATAAATGTGAACAGGGATGCTAGTAGTGGTGCCCACCAACTAGAATTCTTTTTAATCATTTCAGGCATAACACAATCAGCACCTGGAGCCTTGTTGACCTTAAGAGATTTGATCAATCGAGATGCCTCTTGCACTGAAACTGGTGACCAATTCTGTACTTGCTCCAGAACAATCTGACTCACATTCTCAGTACTGGCTCGGTCAGCATATAACTCTCTAAAAAATTCCTCCCAAGCTTGAGTTGGTACCTGATTAGATGGAGGGGTCAGCGATTTTCCCAGCCCTCTGGTAATAGACCAGAAAAGGGGTGAGTCTCTTGTCCTGACTGATTGAATAAGTTTCTGCCAGGACTCCTGCAGTGCTGATTTTTTCTTTTCTTTTAAAAGATATTTATACTGAGATTTTAAGTTCTTTAAAAGACTTATTTGATCCTCTGAGGGGAGGTTTTTACTATTTCTATAAGCTTTTCATCTGAGTACACTCCTGATCAAACCAATTTTTATTTTTCATACCCCAATTTCTAAGGTGTTGTTGTGTTCCTTTATAAAAAAGTGATTTGAGGTTAGCCATTAACATTTCATAACATTCTAAATATGGTCTTTGGGAATTATTATTTAACAAATGTGCACGAATTTCTATAGTTTTTGGAGCTACCATCCAATTGGCAACTACCATTGCATTCTTATCATTCCATTTAATTCGCACCTCAGTGTTACTATTTTCAAGTATTGGGGGAAAGATTATTTCTGCTCTAACATGTTTCCAAGGATGTGCCATAGTTAATGTTAGGGGATGGTGATCACTTTCTAATCGTGGATCTATCTCCAGCCACTGTAGGGCTTTTAGAAGATCGCATGACACAATCCAGTAATCAACTATGGAGCTCCTTCCTGCCCCCCAATAAGTATATTCTGCTGGGTGGTCCCCTGCTACAGAGCCATTGAGAATATATAGCTCTAGACGAGCAGTCATCTGTCTTGCACATAGGCCTGCCCAGTTAGATTTTAAATCCTTAGATTCTCTTGTATACAGAGGTTCCTCTAAGATATTCTCTTCATAAAAAAGCTTAAATTGACAAAATAATGCATAGTCATTTGGTCCCATCCTTGTATTCAGGTCCCCACCAATAATAATTGATGTTGCAGGATATTTATCTAAACAGCTATGGATAAAAATTTTTATACTCTCCCAGATAGTATTAATCTGAGCATAAGTTTTAAAAAAGGGAATATAAATAATAAAAAGCAAAATTTCAGCTTGATTAAATGAAAGCAAAGAGGCCGCTACCCATGGCTTCAGTGGAGGTAATGATACACATTTAAATGGTAGAGCTGTGCTAACTAAAGTCACAATACCACCCTTAGGCCTCCCTCCTGCCTTACTTGGGGTAGCCAAAATTGAATTAGCCCAATAACCGTCTACCTCCGCCTCTGATGTGGCACAGGTTTCCTGGAGAAGAAGAATATCAAATTGTGACAAGTAATCAGAAAAAGATTGGTCTTTTGATGGTGCAGCCCAGCCTGCAATGCTCCAAGTTAAGAGGGAAATTACATCAACATTTGAAAACTTTCATAAGGCTTGATTTTGATGAGCCAATGATGTAAAATCATGATGATGACCTGGAGAACCAGTAATGGGCGGCCGAGCCTCAACCAAAGATTGGCTTGTCTCATGTAGATTCTGAGTCTGCTCCTGGGTTTCTCTCTCTGAAGGGACGCATTTAACAAAGCGCTGGTCAGCATCTGTCTGTGGTGTAGAGATTGCTGCCTCCTCAATTATTTGCATGGCCTGAGCCCCGTTTATTTCATATGGACTGGAACAATTGTTGTTTAGATGTCGCTTATCCTCTAAGACTTTGTCCACCAAGTGTTGAAAATTAGTGTCAGTTGCTGGAGATACCAGATCAATGAGAGGCTCTGCAGTTGCAATAATATCCAGTAAGGTTTTCTTAAGATTCAATTTGACTATCTTTTCTAATATTTTCTAGAAGAATTTCCAGAACCAAAATGAATAAAAGAGGAGATATTGGGCATCCTTGTCTAGTACCCTTACCTATATTACAATTTTGGGTTGTATCATTATTTACCACTATCTTGGCTTTTTGATTTGTATATATTGCTTGGATAGCATTAATAAATTTGTTTCCATAATCTAAAATTTTTAGCGTTTTAATCAAAAATTGCCAATTTAAATTATCGAATGCTTTTTCAGCATCCAAGAATAATAATGTAATTTGTTTTTCATTATGATTTTTTGCATATTTTGCATATTCAATTATGTTTAGGATAGATCTTATATTATCTTTTATGTATCTTTTTGGTAAAAAACTACTTTGATCCAGTTTTATTGTGTCTTGTAAAATTCTTTTTAATCTGTTAGCCAAGATAATGGTAAACATTTTATAGTCCGTATTTAGAAGAGAGATCAGTCTGTAGTTTTTACATAGTGTCAGATCCTGGTCTTCCTTAGGGATTAAAATAATATTGGCTTCTGTCCAGGAATTTGGTATTGTATTTCCTGCCATTATTGAGTTTAAGAGCATATTAAATGGAGTTATAAGATACTCTTGAAAGTACTTGTAATATGTTGCTGTAAAACCATCCGGCCCTGGTGTTTTGCATGGTTTTTGTTTTTTTATAGCTTCTATTATTTCTTGCTTTGTGATGGGTTCATTCAAATTGTCTCTTTGTGTTTGAGAATTTTTTTCCAATTTGCTTTCTTGTAAATAAGTTTCACATCTATCGAGTGATATTTGTAGTTTTTGATATAATTTGTTATAAAAATCATAAAATGCCTTTCTAATACCTTGATTATCTGTTAGTTCTTCTCCATTATTTTTTATTTTATTAATAATCTTTTTTTTGCCTCTTTTCTTAATTTGAAAGCAAGCCATTTTCCTGCTTTATTAGCATGTTAAAGTGCCTTTGTTTTACATATCTTAGATTCTTTTCTATTTCATCTATTGTTTGGAGTTCTAATTGCTTTTCTAAAATGTTTATTTGATTTTTAATATTTTTATCATTGGGATTACTTTGGAGTTCAAATTCTTTACTTTTAATTTGGTCACAAATTTTTAGAAATTTTTGTTGTTTTTGTTTTCTAAGTTGATTGCCTAGAGACACAAAATGACCTCTAATATAAGCTTTACTTGCATCCCAAATTGTAGTGATATTTACCTCATCGCTCATGTTTAATTCAAAAAAATCTTTTAATTTATTTTTGCTGTCTTCTAAATATTCTTTGTTTCTTAATATAGTTTCATTAAATCTCCATCTATATACTTTTGGTGTAATTTTTAAATCTAATTGGACAGCATTGTGATCTGAAAAAGTTTTAGCCAGTATTTTCATATCTTTAATTTTATTTATTAAATTTTTAGAAAGCCAAATCATATCAATTCTGGAATGCAATTTGTATCTATCTGAGAAAAATGTAAATTCTTTTGCATTACCCATTTTGTGTCTCCATGCATCTACCAATTCTAAATTATTTACAAGTTCAAAAAATTCATGTGGTAGTTTTCCCTGATTTGGTTTGATTTGTTTATCTGATTTTCTATCAAGCAAGGGTGTTACAACTCCATTATAATCTCCCATTATGAGCCAATTATTGTTGGGTATGTCTGATAAGTAATTAAGTAGAGTTTTTTTAAAAAAAATGTTTATCATTTGGGGCATATAATCCAACTAATATTACTTTTAAATTTGATATCTCAATTTCAATAACAATAAATCTTCCTTTAGTATCTGCTAGTAAAAGTTTTGGTTTTAAATAGGGTTTTTCTATAACAAACAATTGCATTTTTTTATATTTTAATTTGCAGTTGTAAAGTCCAAACCTAATTTTTTATTTATCAGTAATTTACTATCTCTAATTCTGATATGGGTTTCCTGAAGACATACTGTATAATGTCTAGGTTTAGTTTATTAACCAAGTGAAAAAAAAATCTTTTTGCTGGGGCATTTAGCCCATTGATGTTCCATGTTAGGCATTTTAAGTTACTCATTGTTTAAATGGCTGCTAATATCCTTAGAACCAGAAGCTTGAGAGTCTATTCTAAAATTCTCTTTTTTCCCTTCTTTTTTACCATTATTACCTCTCATTTGCTGAATATCTTTTTCAAATTTTCTAAGAAAGTCTTTTGCTTTTTCTATTGAGTTTAATTTGTATCTCTGTTCTTTATAAGTAACAGATATCCCTTCTAAAGTTTCCCACCTATACATAATTTTATTCTTTTTCAAAGACTTGGTTAGGAAAAAATAGTCTTTTCTTTTTTTCAGGATTGTGTTTGGAGTCTCCTTAAAAATTTTTATGTCTTTTCCTTCAATGTTTATTTTCTTATCATATGCTGTTTGTATAATCAAGTCCCTAAGTTTCCTTCTACTGAACTCCATAACCATGTCTCTTGGAAGATTATGGTCTCTGGCATATTTCGAATTTACTCTGTAAATCCCTTCAATTTCTTCTTCCAACTGCCCTGTTTCCCAATCAATTAAGTTTGCCAACATTTGTGTTACTGTCTTTTTAATTTCTAGTTCTTTCCCTTCTACAAGTCCTCTTATTCTAATACATTTTTCCTTTTGTTTAAATTCTAATAATGTAAGTTTGTCTGACTCTTCTTAATTTTGTTTTTCCATTTTTTGTACTCTTTCTTTTACTCCCTTCATTTCTGTCTGAAATTTCTGCTCAATACTATCTAATTTTTTATCCAAGCTTTTTTCGAACCCTTTAATTTTTTCTTCTAATAGAGTAGTCACATTAGAGGTTATGCTTTGGACGGCTTTTTTTGTGAAATCTTTTTTTTTAATATTAAAAAATAAATTTTATTATATACAATACATAATACAACATGCAATACAATACAATACAAAGACGAACAATACATAAGAATATAACATGACATTAATCTAATATCTTAATCTATAACCTTATATATATAGACTTCACCTAATCTAAACTCATCTAACCAAAAAAACAACAACAACAACAACCCATCGAATTAATTTGTTTAAACCCTATCTAACTGGATATTCCAACTTGGCCATCTTCCTACATGCTCATTCTTTCTTTCTCTCCTTTCTTTCTCTTCCCTCTCTTCCGTTCTTTTACTTCCACTTCCTTGCTGTTTCTGTTCTACTTTACTTTACCTTCACACTCCTTCCCCCCAAAAAGCTTCAAAAAAAGAGACTTCTTACTTTCCGTCTTACTTATTTTTATACTAGTTTGTTCCTAATACTTACTTTACATATTATATTTTTAATATTAAATTTCTAATTGTATATTTTGCGTTTTTTGAATATATTTAAAAAAAGGACTCCAAACTGTCTTAAATTCATCCATGTTTTTGTCATTAATTTGATCAGTTAATTTTGCCATTTGCACCAGGTCCATTATTTTTATAGTCCATTCTTCAGTCGTGGGTATATATTCTTCTTTCCAATATTTAGCAAAGATGATTCTAGCTGCGGTTATAACATAGAATAACAGTTTTCCATATTTTTTATGTAGTTCTGGTTTTATAAATCCCAATAGATATAAATCAGGTTCTTTGATGATATTTTCTTGTATGATTTCACAAATAATTTTATGGATTCTGTCCCAATAAATCTTTGTTTTCCGGCATGTCCACCATAAATGAAAAAAGGTACCAGTCTCTTTTTTACATTTCCAACAATAATTTGGTATTACTGGGTTTGATTTAGACAATGTATATGGAGTGAGATACCATCTATACATCATTTTAAGAAATTTTCTTTCATATTATAATTTAAAGTAAAGTTCAAGTCTTTTAACCAAATTTTCTCCCAGATTTCATTTTGAATATTATGGCCCAAATTTTGTTCCCATTTAATTAAGGGATATTTTTTAGATAACTTAGAAAATTTATTTTGAATTAAAATTTTGTAAATTTTTGCAATTAGATGTTCCTCCTCTCTCCATAATATATTGTCCCAGTTAACATAACAATTTTTAAACTTAAAATTTTTAGTGTCTATTTTGAATTGTGTTTTTATTTGTAAATATGTAAACCAATTGCAGGTATTACCCTCATTTTCTAGATCATCTTTAGTTTTAATTTTATAGTTTGAACCTTCAAATATCAAAAGATCTTTATAGTTTAGCCATTTATTTCTAGTTATGATTCCTTGTATTGCAAAAGCTTCATGTGGTGATATCCACAATGGTATATTAGGTATCAATAGTTTTTTATATTTCTCCCAAATCTTTAAGATCGATTTCCTAATTGGATGATGTGTGAAAGCCCGGTTTGCTTTTAATTTGTCGTACCATAGGTATCCATGCCAGCCGAATCTGAGATCATACCTCTCTAAATTCAATAATCTTCTATTATCCAATTTTATCCAATCTCTCATCCAAATCATTGCACTAGCTTCATAATATAATTTTAAATCTGGTAGGCCAAATCCTCCATTTTCTTTAATATCTTGTAAATATTTATATTTAATTCTAGGTTTTTTCCCTTGCCATATTTATTTTTATTTATTTATGCTTCAATTTGTATACTGCTCCATCTCCCCACAAGGGAACTCTGGGCGGTTTACAGGATACAGCAATTAAAATTTAACAGTTAAAACAGCATAATAAAATACTCTCATATAATAAAATTAAATATAAAATCCAAGATGTGATGGTTTGATGTTTAGATGTTTAAAAGGGCCCTATGGCACCAGCCATCCCCAAGAGGAACTATTCCCCCCCCCCCACGCAAGGCGGCAGAACCAGGTCTTTAAGTTCTTTCTGAAGACTGGGAGCGATGAGGCCTGCCTCACCTCCGGGGGTAGCATATTCCAAAGGGTGGGCGCTACTATTGAGAAGGCACGCCTCCTAGACCCCGTCAGGTGACATTCCTTTACGGACGGGATCTGCAGCATGCCCTCTCTGAATGACCGAGTGGGACGGTTCGACGTTATGGGGATGAGACGGTCCCTCAGGTAACCTGGCCCCATGCCATGTAGGGCTTTAAAGGTGATAACCAACACCTTGAATTGGACCTGGAAGCACACAGGCACCCAGTGCAGCTGTTGCAGCAGAGGTGTCACGTGCGCTGATCTTGGCACACCAATAACTGTGCGATATAAATTTAGCGAGATCTTTTTGCCAATCATGAAATGTTTTTTCAGTAATTATTATTGGTATTGTTTGAAATAGAAAGAGAATTCTTGGTAAAATGTTCATTTTGATTGTGGAAATCCTACCCAAAAGAGATATTTGGAGCTTTGTCCATTTATGAAGATCTTGTCGTATTTCATTCCATATTTTCGTATAATTATTTTTAAATAAATCGGAATTTTTTGATGTGATTTCAATTCCAAGATACCTTATTTTTTTTCATTTTTAAATCCTGTGGCCAATTCCATAAGCTGAGTGTTATTTGCGGAGATATTTAAATTTAACATTTTTGTTTTTTGATTATTTATTTTAAATCCAGCGAGTTCTCCAAATTCATGTATCTTTTTAATTAAATGAATTAATGAATGATCTGGATTTTGTAAAGTAATTACAATATCATCAGCAAATGCCCTCAGCTTATAGTTTTTTTGTTTTATTTTAACTCCTTCAATTTGTTCATCTTTTCTGATATTTTCTAGCAGGATTTCCAAAACCATAATAAATAAAAGTGGAGATAATGGACATCCTTGTCTGGTGCCCTTACCTATAGTACAGTTTTGCATTGTCTCATTATTTACCACCACTCTAGCTTTCTGATTTTTATAAATAGCTCGGATAGCATTAATAAATTTATTTCCATAATCTAAATTTTCAAGTGTTTTAATCAAAAATGTCCAATTTAAATTATCAAAAGCTTTTTCCGCATCTAAAAATAATAATGTAATTTGTTTGTCATTGTGGTTTTTTGCGTATTCAATTATGTTTAAAATAGATCTTATACTATCTTTTATATATCTTTTTGGTAAAAAAACCACTTTGGTCTAAATTTATTATCTCTTGTAGGATTTTTTTTAATCTATTATCCAGAATGGTGGTAAATGTTTTGTAGTCTGTATTTAGAAGAGAGATCGGTCTATAGTTTTTACAAAGAGTCATATCTTGATTTTCTTTAGGAATTAGAATAATATTTGCTTGTGTCCAAGAATCAGGAATTGTATTTCCTGTCATTATTGAATTCAGAAGAGTATTAAATGGGGTTATTAGAAATTCTTGAAAATGTTTATAATAAGATGCTGTAAAGCCATCTGGTCCTGGTGTTTTGCCTAATTTTTGTTTTTTTATGGCTTCTATTATTTCCTGATTGGTAATTGGTTCATTCAACATCTCTGTTTGCGTTTGTGAAATCTTCATATTACTTTTTTGTAAATATGTTTCACATTTATCTTGTGATATTTGTTGTTTTTGATATAATTTATTATAAAAATCATAAAATGCCTTTCTAATACCTTGATTATCCGTAATTTCTTCTCCTTTTACATTTATTTTATTTATAATCTTTTTATTTGCCTCTTTTCTTAATTTAAAGGCTAACCATTTCCCTGCTTTATTAGCATGTTGGAAATGTCTCTGTTTTACATATCTTAAATTTTTTTTCTATTTCATCTGTAGTTTGAAGATCTAATTGTTTTTGTAGAATGGTTATTTGATTTTTAATATTTTTATCATTGGGGTTATTTTGAAGTTCCAATTCTTTTGTTTTAATTTGTTCACATATTTGTTGAAGTTTTAATTGTTTAACTTTCCTGATGGTTGCCAAGAGAGATAAAATGGCCCCTGATAAATGCTTTACTTGCATCCCATATATTACTAATGTTTACTTCTTCACTTATATTTAACTCAAAAAATTCTTTTAGTTTTTTCTTACTATCTTCCAAATGTTGTTTGTTTCTTAATAAGGTTTCATTAAGTCCCCATCTATATGTTTTGGATGTAATTTTTAGGTCTAATTGAACAGCGTTATGATCTGAGAAAGTTTTGGCTAATATTTTCATATCTTTAATTTTATTTGTTAGATTTTTGGAAAGCCAGATCATATCGATTCTAGAAAATGACTTATGTCTTTCTGAATAAAAAGTATATTCTTTGGCATTCCCCATTTTGTATCTCCATGCGTCCTCCAAATTTAAATTATTAATAAGATCAAAAAATTCCTCTGGTAGTTTTCCTTGATTGTGTTTAATTGGTTTCTCAGATTTTCTATCAATTGTAGGTGATACTACACCATTATAATCCCCCATCATAAGCCAATTATTATTAAATATATCTGCTAGGGAATTTAATAACGTTTTAAAAAAAGATTTTTGTTTATCGTTTGGGACATAAACTCCAACTAGAATTACTTTTAAGTTTTGAATCTCAATTTCTATAACAATAAATCGTCCTTTAGTATCTGATATTAGTAATTTGGGTTTCAAATAAGGTTTTATATAACATACCACACCATTTTTTTCCTTTTCATTTACAGATGTAAATTGTAAGCCTATTTTTTTGTTTTCCAATAAATTAACATCTTTTGATCTAATACGTGTTTCCTGTTAACATATAATATCAAGGTTTAGTTTATTGACCATATGAAAAAAAAATTCTTTTGGCTGGAGCATTCAATCCATTGATATTCCAAGTTAGACATTTTAATTTACACATTCTTAGAGTGGTTGTTCAAATCTTTGGAGCCCGAGGCTTGAGATTCTATTCTAGAGTTTTCTTTTGGGCCTTCTTTTTTGCCATTACCACTTTTCATCTGGTTATTATCCTTATCTAATTTTTTAAGAAAGTCCTTCGCTTTTTCTATTGAATTTAATTTATATCTTTGTTCTTTATAAGTAAGCGATATTCCTTCCAATGTTTCCCATCTATACATGATCTTGTTCTTTTTCAGAATTTCAGTTAAAAAGAAATATTCTTTTCTTTTTTTTAGGATTATATTTGGTGTCTCTTTGAATATTTTAATATTTTTCCCTTCAATTTCTATTTTTTTATCATAAGCAGCCTGGATTATCATATCTCTAAGTCTTTTTCTGCTGAATTCCATAACCATATCTCTGGGAATATTGTTTTCTCTTGCAAATTTGGAGTTTACCCTATATGTCCCTTCTATTTCATCCTCAAATTGTTCTTGTTCCCACTCAATCAAATTTGCTAACATTTTTGTTATGGTATTTTTCATTTCTAATTCTCTTCCTTCTATCAGACCTCTTATTCTTATACATTTTTCTTTTTGTTTGATTTCTAATAAGGTAATCTTATCTAATTCTTCTTCATTTTTCTTTTCCATTTTTTGTATTTTATCTTTTACTCCCTTAATTTCTGATTGAAACTTCTGTTCCATATTGTCTAATTTTTTGTCTAAATTGTGTTCAAAACCTTTGATTTTTTCTTCTAATAAAGAGGTCACATTATCAGTTATACTTTGAATTGCTTTTATAGTAAATTCTTCAAAAAGAGGTTTCAACCATTCCCCTCTGTTATCTTCTGAATCAGATTTTCTTCTCTGAAATCTTCTGGTATTCATTTTAGTAATTAAGTATAAACTTATATCAATCTCTTATATTAATATTAACTAATAATATCTAAATATTACTTAAGATCTATCCAAAAACTTATCAACTTGTCAATTTCAATTAGAAAATATAGACATACATATAAATACTATAGCTCAATTAATATAATCAAATAATTATAACTATAAGTGCATTGTGTAAATATAATATAAATCACGAAAGTCTTAATCTACAAACACAACCAAGAGAAAGGGATGTGAGTCTTATAGAGCAAAAATGGCATTCTAAATAATTAAATAAAGTTACTGTCTTTCTTGCTTCAATTAAGCTTCAGAGTTCACTCCACTTTTAAGTCTTCTTTTAGACGGTAAAGCAAATTAAATTTTCTTCTTTTTAGTTAATCATAAATCCCAAAATCAGCGCAGAGAACACGGCAGCAAAGCCTAAATAACTTAGGCGTCTAACGAGGTTCGCGTTTACCCGGCTTCTCGGCTACTTTCACTGGATTCACTGACAGCCTGTAGCCGGCGAAGAAAGCGAAAGCGGCAGCTCGTTACCTCGTTGTTTTGCCTCCGCCGTCCAGAAGCCGCGGGTTTCTTTTCTGCAGGTCCACTCTTCTTCTAGTATACCTGCTGCGATCTACGAAGCCCAAGGGTTTTCGCTAAATCGTTTTGCCTTCCCCGTTTAGAAGTTGGAAAAAGAAAGTTAGATGAGCTGTGAGAGCAGACGTCCGCTCACCATTTCTCTGTCACCGGAAGTCCGCTTTTTTTCTGAAATCTTTGAAAAGTGATTTCATCCATTCCTCTGATCCTCTGAGTCAAACCTCCTTCTCTGTATTTTTCTAGTCTTCATCTTTCAGTAGTTAATTTTAATCATACAACAATATATAACAATATATTTTTCACTAAAATATCCTAAACTTATCAATTTTAACTAAAGAATATATAATATAGCTTAACAATTAATATGATTATGTATAAATGTGTATATATATATATATATATATATATATATATATATATATAGTATACAGTATCAAGCAAGTGGAAAACAGTTGATAAAGTTAACAAAATTAACAAAAAAAAAAACTTACAGGGTGAAGTGAAGATGGCATCCTTAATTAATTAAATAAAGAGTCTTGTCATTCTAAATCAGTTATAGTTCAGGAGTCTTATCAAAACTTTTAGGTTTCCTTTAGATGGTAAAGTAAATATTTTTCTTCTTAGGTTAAGCTATTAACCTTCTTAGGTTAAGCTATTATCTCAAATTCAGTGCGAGAAAAACGGCAGCATAACCTAAGTAATTAGGTGTCTAATGGGGTAAGTGTATACCCGGCTTCCCGGCTGCTTTCACTGCTTTCACTGCAAGGCTGGAAACAGACAAAGAAAGCAAAAGTGACAGCTACTTGTCTCGCCGTTGCTGTCCAGAAGCCGCTGGTTTCTTCTTTTGCAGGTCTGCTCTTATCTTAGCTTTCCTGCCGTGGTCTGCATAACATGAAGGCGCCGCAGAACCGACTTACTTTTCCCCGTTTAGAGATAAAAGATTGAGAGTTTGACGAGCTGTTAATCCACGCGTCTGCTTCCCATTCTCTTGCACCGGAAGTCCCGCCGAGCTACTGCTTTTTAAACTTCTATTTCATTGTGTAAACAACGGGCAAATCAGGTGGGAGGAGGCCTGTCCTCATCCTGCAGGTTTCTGGAATGGTGGCTGCCAAATCTACCAAAAGGTACCCATGTGGTTTGTGAGTGGCATCTTGGAATACTTCTAAAAAATACTGTGTGTTAGTAGGATACATCTGCCAGGCCAGTGTGACAATTTGTATCTGATCACGGGGGCTGCGGAATAAAACCAAATATTTGGAATTCAGAGCTATTCTCATTTTCTTACCTTGAAAAAACAGGTTTTGAAGTATGAGAATAATGCTCAGGTTTCAGTGATGAACGTACTATGTAAAAGTCTTCTCTATTTGTTCGCTGTTGCTGAGGTCATGAGATCATCTACCACTGCTAAATTGATTTGATTTGATGGAAACAAATCATTATCTTCAAAAGAAGATGGAAGACCCTCCATAAACTTAATATAAGGAAATTTATTAAGTAGTTCTTTGTACAGAGGTTGCCAACAGCTATAAAACCATATAATATTTTGAGGCATTTGAGACAACACAGCATCACCATGTTCTAACATTTGTTTGATAAAAAAAGATTTGCCAGAATTGAATGGCCTGTTTATAATACAAGAGAAAGGGTGCACAAACTGTACAATGTTTTCCATCATGTTTAATAACCATAAAGTAGTGTACAGTAATCCTCTCTTTATTGCTCTTTTATTATACACCACTTTTTTAATTTTTTTAGAAAAAAATCTTTATTCATTTAAAAACATAATAAACATAATACATACATTAAATACAACACGTATCATACAAACTTACAAACTTATGACACACACATGTTGAACCAATGAAATACAAAAAAAAAAAAAAAAAACCCAAAAACATTTAAAATGTGGTTTCCGACTATTACAATTGTGAAAATATTTATAATTATATTACCTTAACCTCTTGTCTTTGTTCTATCTATCTTACCATTATTTCTATTTAATTAATCCTTTAATACGTAAAACCTATAATTATAACATCATTTTTTTCCATTGTCATAAAGTAATCAAGAAATGGTTGCCATACTTTCTTAAATTCAGCCATATTTTTGTCCTTCATCAAATCCGTTAATTTTGCCATTTGAGCTAAGTCCATTATTTTGATTGTCCACTCTTCTACTGTTGGTATATGTTCTTCCTTCCAACGTTGGGCATACAGGATTCTAGCTGCTGTGATAATGTATAATAGTAACTTTCCATGTCTTTTTTCTAATTCTTCTTCCATCAATCCGAATAGATATAATTCTGGTTTTTCTGTTATGTTTACTTTTAAAAATTTTTGAGTAACCTTGTGTAAAATGGTAAAGGTTCCCCACACACATTTGTGCAGTCGTGTCCGACTCTAGGGGCCGGTGCTCATCTCAGTTTGTTAGCCGAAGAGCCAGCATTGTCTGAAGACGCTTCCATGGTCATGTGGCCACATGACGCGCACGGAACGCTGTTACCTACCCACCAAAGTGGTACCTATTAATCTACTTGCATTTGCATGCTTTCAAATTGCTAGGTTGGCAAGAGCTGGAGCTAGTGCGGGAGCTCACTCCGCACGCAGGGCTAGGGATTCGAACCTCCGAACTTGCGATCTTCCGATCGACAAGCCTGGCATCTTACCCACTGAGCCACCATGCCCCTTGTGCATCATAATACTATAACCGCCCAGAGTCCCCTCGTGGGAGATGGCGCGGTGATAGAAGTCGAAACATAAATAAATAAAAATAAATAACCAAAATTTCTAGCCCACTCGATCATGCATTCTTTGACTTGTTCATCTTCCAATTTTAATTGTAGTAGCATTTTATATATATTCACAATAATATGCTCATCATACATACATACTTAATTTTCAAACCATGTTGTTTCATTTACAAATTTATAGTTTTTTGGTCTAACTTAAAACGTTCCATTAATTGCATGTATGTAAACCATTGACATGAGTATCCTTCTGCTTCTAAATCTTCCCTTGTCTTAAATACAAATTTATCTTCTTCATACTTTAGTAAATCCTTGTATCTTAACCATTTTGTTCTCTCTATGCTTTCCCTTTTTGCAAACACTTCTTGCGGTGATATCCATAATGGCATATTTGGTGTTAATCTGGATTTATATCTGTCCCATGTCTTTAGTACAGCCTTTCTAATATAGTGATTTTTAAACTCCATATTTGCTTTAACTTTGTCGTACCATATGTAGGCATGCCATTCAAATTTTAGTTCATGACCTTCCAATTGTAGCAATTTATAATTTTCTAACGTTATCCAATCTTTCATCCACATGAGACAGCATGCCTCAAAGTACAATTTTCGATCCGGCAATCCCAGCCCTCCCCTTTGTTTAGCATCTTGCAATAATTTATATTTAACTCTCAGTTTTTTCCCTTGCCAAATGAATTTTGAAATGTCTTTTTGCCATTGTTTAAAAATAGTTTCTGTTAGCAGAATTGGTAGTGTTTGAAATAGAAATAACATTTTGGGTAATACATTCATTTTTATTATAGAGATTCTCCCCATTAGGGATAAACGTAATTTTTCCCATCTTGCCATATCACAGCCCGGAAGACCCACAACAGCCATTGCCATATCTTGTTTTACCTCATTCCATATTTTACCATAATTGTTTTGAAATACATCACTATTTTTAGTTGATACGACTACTCCTAAGTATTTAATATTATTTTCCTTTTTAAAGCCTGTCTTATTCTCTAAAAATTCCTCATTATCTGTCATATTTTTAATTACCATTTGCATTTTTTGTTTAAAATACAAATGAAGTACAGCACTTTAAATCATTCATTTGTAAGTAATTCCTCAAATTCCTTGGAATTTGATGCTATTTTCTCTCTGCGTTACCTTTTCCTTTCTCCCAATTTTACCTTTATCTTGTTCTAAGTCTTTCATATTTCCTTAAGAATTCTTTTGCCTTCGGAATTGAGGTCAGTTTATGTCTTTCCTGCTGAATAGTGAAACTCACCCCCTCTAATCTTTCCCATCTAAAAGGAACTTTCTTTCTTTCCAATATATTGGTTAGAAAAGTATATTCCTTTCTTTTTCTTAAAATCCTTGTTGGAATTTCCTTTAATACAATTATATCTTGTTCCCCAATATTTATTCTTTTATCAAAATGTGACTGTAATATCATGTCTGTTTTTTTCCTTGAAAATTCTATTAATACATCCCTTGGCTTATGATGTATGCTGGCAAATTTAGAATTTATGCCAAAAAAAAAATTCTATTTCTTTCTCCATCTTATCTTCCCAGCTAATTAATTTTGCCAACATTTGTATGATCGCTTCTTCCATTTCTTCTTCCTTCCCTTCCGGTACTCCTCTAAGACTTCAGCAATATTCCTTCTCCCTCAGTTCCAATAGCGCTAGTCTGTCCAATTCATTTTCTCTTTCAGTTTCTAACTTGTCCACCCTATCGCTGACTTTTTAAATTTCCCCTTCTTGTCCATCTTATCTAATTTCCTTTTTTAAAATATGATCTGTATTTCATCTTATTGTTAAAAACATTACATAACATATCATAATACATATATAACATAGAATTACAAACATAAAAAACCCAGTCATAGAACAAAACATTCTAAAATTAGGTTTCCATCTATCTAAACTGTGATTATGTTTTTATAAATATATATATATATATATATATCCTCTTGTCTTATTTATATCTAATTTCCCCCTATTTCTATTTACATAAACATTTAGTCAGTAAATCCCATATACATAACATTATCTTTTTGTGTCATCTCAATGCGTTCTATAAGAGGTTGCCAGTCTTTTTTAGATTCATTCATATTTTTGTCTTTTAGTAGGTCCATTAATTTTGCCATTTGTGCAAGATCTAATATCTTGATCATCCACTCTTCTATTGATGGGATGCTTTCTTCCTTCCATTTTTGAGCGTATATAATCCTTGCAGCAGTTATCATATATAACAAAACTTTCCATGTTTTTTTTCAAGATTTTTTTCCATCAAGCCCAAAAGATATAGTTCTGGTTTTTTTACTATGTCCATTTCCAAGATTTTTTGAGTAGTTTTATGTATCGTCTCCCAAAAATTTTAGCCTTCTTAGATGTCCACCATAAGTGATAAAATGTTCCAGTTTCAGACATACATTTCCAGAAAATGTTAGACATATTTTTATACATTTTGGATAATTTATCTGGAGTGATATACCTACCACCTTTTCATAATTTTATAAACATTTTCTTTCAAGTTATAATTTAGTGTAAATTTTAAACCTTTGGTCCACATTTTTTCCCACTGATTATATAAAATATTATAACCAAAATTTTTTGCTCATTTAATCATACTTTCCTTTGTTTGCTCATCTAATTTAAACTGCAATAATATTTTATATAATTTTGCAATATTATGTTCGTTATTCAAACATATTTGATTTTCTAACCATGTTATTTCTTTTACAAATTTATATTTCTTTTTGTCTAATTTGTATTCCATCTACTCTGCTCTTGTAATGGCAACTCCAATACGTCCTTGTAACTACGAGGTTCATAATTGATAAAACACACCTTTACATCACCTGGTGTATAACGTTGAGGTGGTATGCCCTTGTTAACTCTCTCAGATCTGAGCAAAACTGTAGCATCCTGCATCATTGGCACACTAGGAGTTAATTCCTCTTCCTTCTTAATCACATCAGTGGACTCTCTCCGCTTTGAGAACTCAAAACTGCTCTGACTAGGAAGAAAAACTGCACTACTCCCGTGTAATCTCTGCCAATTGCTGTGGTCACTAAAACTTGCTGATCTAGAGATAACAACTTTCCTGCCATCAGTGAACCTATATCCCTTGGTCCCTGGCTCATACCGTACAAACGTCATCTTCTGTGCTTTTGCCTGCCCTTTCCTGCGTACCTCTTTATGCACGTGAACATAGGCAGTGCACCCAAACACTTTCAAATGAGCTAATGATGGCTTCTTGCCATATAACATATAATATGGAGTTTGATTTACAGACACACTCCATAACCTGTTAATTAAATAATTAGCAGTTAATATAGCCTCTCCCCAGTATTCTCTTGATAACCCTGAGTCAGCTATAAGTGAATCCTTTACTGTCTGCAATGCTGATTATCTTTGTTCTGCCACTCCTGGCCCTGATTTGGTTCTCCTATGCACAATGCCCCTTCTACTGAGCCATTGCTGAAAACTACCACTCAGAAACTCAGTGCCCCGGTCAGTTTGTAAACTACACACCTTTGTGCTATATCTACGTTCCACAAACTGCACCCAGTTTCTAAACTTATCAAATGTTTGACTTTTAGCTTTCAATAGGTAACAGAACCCAAATCTGGTGTAATCATCTACAATGACTAAAACATATTTAGCACCCACTATTGTGGCTGGTAATGGACCAATTAAGTCAGCGTGAACTAATTCAAAACATTTATGTGACTTTCTATCACTAAATTTGCTCACAGGAAATACTTTTGACTTTGCAACCTTACAAGCTGTGCAATCCAAATACACTTGGCACTGTTTCAAATTCATTCCAGAACTTGCTTCTGACATCTTTTCAATCACTTTGAAACTCGGATGCCCCAGCCTTCTATGCCACAGATGTTCACATGAATCATGTGTTGGTTTGTTTGTTTTTTCCATAAGTTTTATTAAATTTTAAAATACATATTAAGAGCTAATACAAAAGAAAAGAAATAGAAATACAAAGTAAGAAAAAGGAAAAGAAAAAGTGAAGTCAAAAAATAACAAACAAAGAAAATATAAAAAATAGATGTCCTCCAATTTATCCTTGAACTTTAAGTACAACAATTAACTTTAAATGTTAGTCCTTCATACAATACACAGAAACTTTTCTTTGTCATATACCCTATGATTTCTATAATCCAATCTTCTGTTCTTCATATAGGTTTCGCCTTTCTTGATATCTTCCAACAATCCATCTCTGGTTTCTACTCCTTAGAATAGTAATCAAATGTTCATTGTTGCATCAATTAAATGTTTTCCATTTGCTCTTTCCATTTTTACATCTATATTTATATCTTCAATAAAGTCCAATTAGTATAACAAATAAAGGCCTTATCTACGTCTAATAAAATACAGTATATTCTGTTCATGTTATGACTATATATTCCATTAATACATAATCTAACATATTACATAACATAATACATAATATAGCAAAAATACAAAACCTAACATAACATATAACCTAATACATACAACATATTCTTGTAATAACCTACATTCTAATTCCATCTCATCATCTCATTGTCTTCTCATAAATGTGTCTCCAGAAAGAGTAATATATAATATCAACATATTTATTTATAATCTTGTATCTTACACTTAAAATATCATGTTTTTATGCATCTGTACAGTTTCTCATATCTGTGCTTACTCTGTGTACAATACAAAATCCGCATTTTCATTAACCTTGCATTCCAAATCAATATCAATAAATCTCCTGTTTAGGTTATGCCAATATCACAATATGCAACTTGTTTATTTCTGTAACTCATGTGGGATGACAAAATGTTTATTTTGCCATATCTATCAATTTGCATATTAAAATCTTCCTGTCTCAGCTGCCACAATGTATTTATGCCCAAACATTTAATAGACCACTTCCTGTAAAATATCATAATCTTCTTCTGTACCAATACATTCAAAGTCCTCTTTCCCTGTTTCTCTACTGGTTCGAAAGGTCTTTCCTCTGTTTCTAAATCTGTCCCTTGTATCTTCTGTTCCTGAGCCACCAAAACTATTAATATACGTTCTATGGATTTCTTAATTTGCAAAAAAAATTTGCTGGTTTCTTCCTTAAAATCCTGAAGTGCTGTGAGAAATGCCATTATTTGTTGTTCAAACCGTAATCAGCTGCCGTAGTCAAAACAAAAAATTTTCTCAGGGAGCAGGGAACAGCTGTTCTATTATTTATCAATAATGTCTATTTCTTTAAGTGAAAAAAGCTTTTAAAGTAAAAGATGAAAAAATTCCACAGAGCAGTATTTCAAACAGTTTGTAAAAGGAAAGATGAAAATATATTCCAAATGAAAGATAGTCCTTTCTAAAAAAAAGTAGAAAAAGAAAAAAAAAAGGTAGAGAGGCACACATTCTCTATACTTTATTCTTTATTCTTCTTTATTCTTCAGGCTGCAAGCTGCTTAACCCAAACAAACAATTTCTCAAAAGTCAGTTAGTTTGTCGAGTGAGAAATACCAACAAAGTCTCTTAAATCCCAATTTCTCTGATACAAAAGAAAGGCAGAAAAATACAAACTTGTTCACTATGTTGCCAAAATAAAATCTATCAAACTTCCACCAAAATTAATTATAGCAAAGAAAACACAAAATTAGCCAACATTTTGAACGAAGTCCAAAGATAAATTTTAGATAATAAAAATGTACTAATCTAAAAAAGAAAACTAATATAAAGTGGTCTAAAAGCTGGCTGTCACTCTTGTGTCTCCCAAGAGACTTACGTTCTCTGCAGAGCTAGGATCCTCCTTCGGCCATTTCACTGCATTCACCCCCGTTCTTCTCCGCGGTGGAAACAACAAAGAAAAACAGGAGTGGGCAATTACAATGGCTCTGTGAGCAATCTTCTGGTTCCCCCTTCTCCAGGGGGAAACTTCAGTGGTCTGTAGACCCCTGCAAACAAGATAGAAAGTTAGCCAGGTCTCAGAGCTCAGAGCTCTGAGAAACTCTGACTTGTCGAGCTGCCAGCCAGGCTTGGAGTGATCATGTGTTGGTTTGTTAATTGTGGCTACATCATGGCTTCTGCGTGTCCTGGATTGTAGCATTTCATATAAATTGTTCTGTAAAACACCTTTACCACAAACATTATTATCCTTCATGACAATACATTCACCATTACCAAACTGTACAGTATAACCCTGTGTATCCAATTGTGAAACACTTATAATATTGTACTCTAGTTCTGGTACACATAACATTGATAATTCAACATTTAATCCTGGTACATAAACAAATCCCTTACCAGTCACAGATGCAATGCTTCCATTAGCTAGACTAACATGGTCACGGTCAGCCTGCATAAAACTCTTAAACATCTGTCTGTTGTTGGCTACATGGTGACAAGCCCCGCTGTCAAGCAGCCATGGTCCCTTTAAATCCTTTACACTTGAAGTAATTAGTGACAGCTGTGCATTGTCTCCCGGCTTGGATATCCTCCGCTTAGCTTTAGGCTTCTGTTTCTTATCACAATGTTTCAACAAATGCCTTTCTGAGTTACAGCAAAAACATTTTCGCTTTACAAATAAAACATTGTCAGACTTACCAGAATAACATTCCTGAACAGAAATACTGTTTTGCTTAGACCTAATTACATTAGAATTTAGCCTCCTCTGCTCTTCTTCCAATAATCTGCCAGACAAATAATTTACGGTTAAATCCCTTTCAGATAAAGACCCGAAGCTTGTAGCTAAATTATCCCACGTTTCATTTAGAGAACTGAGAATTACATACACTTTATTTGCTTCTGTAAACGGCATATCTCTCTGAGCCAACTGCTGAAACAAGTTTGTCATATAATGCAGGTGATCCCGAATATTATCAGTTACCCCTAATCTGGCGTGATAAAGTTTTCGTGTTAGCATAACCTTGCATAACGGTGTGCTTCTCAGATAAACATTCTTTAAAGCTTCCCAACACGCACTTTCTAACATACATGTTCTAACATAACATAATTGGCTATCCTCCAGACATAAAATTATGCTTGCCAATGCTTTCTCATTCATTAACACAATCCTTTCTTCGTCTGACTCATGTGGAGGGTCAAGTACAATTTTCCAAAGACCTTCACGTCGAAGATACATCTCCATTTTATATGACCATGACGAATAATTAGTGTCATTCAGTCTTTCCAGAGGAAAACCTACCCCGACTGCTGGCAACATCTTCACTGAGCTCATCTGTCCACAGCCCCTTCTGGGCAGACACCGATGATTAAAGACACAGACCTTATCAGAATGTCCTCCAGCTGCAAAACAAGCGTAGGAGAAAAACACACACACACAGGCACGGAACCTGTTAAAGCTCCAAATCACTCCAAATAGCCACACGACTCCCAGATAGGCTTCCAAAGCTTCCAGCTCACAGACTGCACACAATCCCACGATCCACAGCCAGTCCAAATTTCTGTCTCTGGGGTCTCTGTCGCCTCTGGGCCTGTAACCTGTCGGGGCGAGCGGATGGAGCGGCCTGCTTCTCTCCTAGGCACCAGCGATCCAAGTACTATGCAGTAAATAAACTCCAAACAGAAGTTATATCAAATATCCTATTTACTTATATACATACGTATTTACAGATCACTTCCACAGGTAACAAATGATAAACCAACGATACAGCATACACGAGGTAGAATGAGAAGAAATGAGAAGAAAGAATTACAGGACATCTCTGTATTTATATATAAACTGACTAATCACCTTATAGGTCACTCTCATTATCCACCACACCCAACTTAACTCTAAGCACCTGTTGTATGAGTCACACACTGACACATCATCCCTACAACAATGGCTGCTAATTGGGTGACTCTGCAGAATATTTCCCCTTTCCCCTAAATATCAAGCCTCTCAATATAATTTATATCTAGCTGTAAATTCCTGGGTATATCAAACCCCAACAAAATTACATTATAAAATTAAGTACAACTTCAACCCTCTTTCGCAACCACCTTTCGTTTCACCTCTCATACTTAGATTTTCTTACTCTCTTTAACCTTCTCAAACTCTTACTTTAAACATACTTCCTCTTATACACACAAACCCTGTCTAAATCTCCTCTCCTTTAACCTTCTTATACCCTCTACTCTCTTCTCCCACTCCTCTACCTACTCTTACCTTCTCTACTTCCTAATCCCCCTGATCCCCCTTTACTCTCCCCTAATTTTCACCTATTCGTCATTCTACCCCGCGAAGGGAAAAAAAAAAACGACTAACAAACAGGACTTCCTACTTTCCCAACATCATTTTCTACAACTATTTAGAAATAATCTCTAACATAATTAATTATTTATAAAAACAATTATTATTTACATTAATTTCCCAATTGTAATTTTTGAGTTTTTTCTATAAATTTATAGAAAGGGCTCCAACATAAATTAAATTCATCCATATTCTTATCATTTAACAAATCCATTAATTTAGCCATCTGTGCTAAATCCATCATTTTTATCAACCATTCATCGATTGTAGGTATGAAGTCCTCTTTCCAATGTTTTGCAAAGATGGTTCTGGCCGCAGTTATTAAATAAAATAATAATTTCCCATATTTCTTATGTATGTCTGGTTTTGTAAATCCCAACAGGTACAGTTCTGGTTCTTTAGTAATGTCTTCTTCCAGTATTTCACATAAAGTTTGATGAATAGTATTCCAAAACCTTTTGGTTTTCTGGCAAGTCCACCAAAGATGAAAAAAGTTGCACACTTCTTTTTTACATTTCCAACATATATTGGATGTCATAATATTCATTTTTGACAATGTGTTAGGGGTTATATACCATCTGTACATCATTTTGAAAAAGTTTTCTTTCATATTATAATTCAAAGTAAATTTTAAATCTTTTAACCACATTTTTTCCCAATTATCCATTTGGATGCTATGGCCTAAATTTTCTTCCCATTTAATTATGCAGTTCTTTTTAGGTTGATTTGTTGAATTAATTTGGATTAAAATTTTGTAAATTTTAGCTATCAAATGGTCATTTTCTTTCCATAACACATTGTCCCAATTTACTGAATTTTCTTTAAACTTATAATTTTTATTATCCATTTTAAATTGTTCTTTAATCTGTAGATATGTAAACCAATTACAATTAAACCCTTCTTTTAGTAAGTCTTCTCTTGTTTTTAGTTTGTAGTTAGTACCCTCAAATACTAATAGATCTTTATATGTTAACCAATTACCTATATTCAAGTTTCCATGCCACACTTGTGCTTCCTGTGGCGAAATCCACAGAGGCAAATTGGGTAAGAGTGAATTTTTATATTTATTCCAAATTTTTAAAATTGATTTTCTAATAGGGTGATAATTAAATGCCGTGTTTGCTTTAATCTTATTGTACCAAACATACGCATGCCATCCAAAACTAAGATTGTGCCCTTCTATATTAAGTAATTTACGATTATCCAATTTTAGCCAATCTCTAAGCTAACTAAGAACACATGCATCATAATATAATTTTAAATTTGGTAGACCAAAACCCCCATTTTCTCTAGTATCTTGTAAAAATTTGTACTTTATTCTCAGTTTTTTCCCCTGCCAAATAAATTTAGCCAAATCTCGTTGCCAATTTTGAAAAGTTTTATCGGTTATTACAATTGGTATTGTTTGGAATAAAAAGATGACTCTTGGAAGAATATTCATTTTTATCGTAGACAGTCTCCCCAAAAAGGATATCTGTAATTTCGTCTAAACTTGTAAATCCTGTTTTATTTTATTCCATAGTTTTGTATAATTATTTTTAAATAAATCCAAATTATTTGATGTTATTTCCACACCCAAATATCTTAATTTTTTAACAATTGCAAATCCCGTAGCCACTTCCATATTATGTATATTGTTTTGGTTCATATTTAAATTTATCATCTTTGTTTTTTTGTTATTTATTTTAGACCCTGCCAATTCACCAAAATCTTGTATCTTTTTTTGTAATTGTTTAATTGTATTTTCCGGATTTTGTAAAGTGATTACCACATCATCAGCAAAAGCCCTTAATTTATAGTTTTCTTGTTTTACTTTTATCCCTTCAATTTGATTATCTTTTCTTATATTTTCTAAAAGAACTTCTAATACTAAGATAAATAGGAGTGGAGAGATTGGGCAACCTTGTCTGGTACCCCTTCCTATAGTACAATTTTGGGTTGTGTCACCATTTACCACTATCTTGGCTGTCTGCATTGTATATATAGCTTGAATAGTGTTAATGGAGTTCTTACCATAGTCCATACTTTTCAACGTTTTAATCATAAAATCCCAATTTAAATTGTCAAATGCTTTTTCAGCATCTAAGAATAATAAAATTTGTTTTTCTTTATGTTCTTTTGCATACACAATTATATTTATAATAGATCTAATATTATCTTTAATGTGTCTTTTTGGGAGGAAACTAGATTGATCCGCATTAATCGTATCTTATAAAACAATTTTTAATCTATTAGCCAAGATAGTGGTAAAAATTTTGTAATCAGTATTTAGCAGCGAGATTGGTCTAAAATTCTTGCATAGTGTCATGTCCTGGTCCGCTTTAGGAATCAAGATTATATTAGCATCGGTCCATGATTTGGGAACTGTATTTCCAGTCATTATCAAATTTAATAGAGTATTAAATGGTAATATGAGTTATTCTTGGAATAATTTGTAATATATAGCAGTAAATCCATCTGGACCTGGAGTTTTACCTGATTTTTGTTTTGGGATGGCATTTGAAATTTCTTGCATAGTAATGGGTTCATTAATGATTTCCTTTTGTATTTTAGATATTTTTTGCAATTTACTTTCTGTTAGATATATATCAGCCCTTGTTGTTTATTCATTCAGTTGCTTCCGACTCTTCGTGACTTCATGGACCAGCCTACGCCAGAGCTTCCTGTCGGCCGATATATCAGCCCTAGCCAAATCTATTTGTTGTTTTTGATATAAAATTGTATAAAAATCATGAAATGCTTTCTTGATACTTTGATTGTCTATTAACTCTTCCCCCTTTTCTATAATCTTATTTATAATTTTTCCCCTTCTTTTCTTAACTTAAAAGCTAGCCATTTACCAGCTTTATTTGCGTGTTGAAAGTATCTTTGCTTAACATACCTCAAGTTTTTTTCCATTTCCTCAGTTGTTAATAATTCTAGTTGTTTCTGTAATATAGTAATTTGATTTTTGGTGTCTTTGTCTCTTGGGTTACTTTGAAGTTCAATCTCTTTCGTCTTAATTTGTTCACATAACTTAGAAAAAATTTGTTGTTTTATTTTTTTTAATGTTTGCCTAAAGACATAAAATGGCCCCATATATATGCTTTACTAGCATCCCAACTGATGTTATATTTATATTATCTTTCATATTTAAATCAAAAAATTCTTTTAGTTTATTTTTGCTCTCATCTAAATATACTTTGTTTCCTAATATGGATTTGTTTAGTCTCCATCTGTATGTCTTTGATAAAAATTTTAAATCTAATTGAATTGCATTGTGATCTGATAGTATTTTAGCCAAAATCGTCATATCTTTAATCTTATTTGCTAAGTTTTTTGAGATCCAAATCATATCAATTCTGGAATGGGACCTTGAAAGTTTTTTTGATTTTTATTTGGAGCATATATACCAATTACTAGTAATTTAGAATTTTGGATTTCAATTTCAGTAATAATATATCTCCCATTTTCATCTTTTTGAATTAATTTAGGTTTTAAATAAGATTTTATGTATACTACTACTCCATTTTTTTTCATTTGCTGTGATAAATTCCAATCCTAATTTTTTATTAATTAAGTATTTTGTGTCTGTTTTTTTAATGTGAGTTTCCTGAAGGCATGTAATGTCAGGTTTTAGTTTATTTATTAATTGAAATAATCATTTTCTTTTAACGGGCGAGTTAGCCCCATTAATATTCCAGGTAATAATTCTAAGCTCATTCATTTACCAAGAGCGAGACAAACTCTTTAGTATTAGCTACTCCTCCCTCTTTTTGATATTGAGTTTTCTCCTTCTCCTCTTTTCTCTGATCCTTAGGTTGAGCTATTTCTTTTTCAAATCTCTTCAAAAAATCTTTTGCTTTTAATAATGAGTTTAGTTTAAATCTTTGACATTTAAATGTCAAGCTTAAACCTTCAGGTATTTCCCACCTGAAATTAATATTATTTTTCCCTAAGAGATCCATCAGAAATCTATACTCTTTTCTCTTCTTTAATATTTTACCTGGAATTTCTTTGAAAATAGTAATATCTTTCCCTTCTATTTCTATTCTTTTATTATAAGATGCCTGTATTATTATGTTTCTTACCTTTTTTTTGAAAATTCTATCAGAATGTCTCTTGGTTTATTGTATAAAGTTGCATATTTAGAGTTTATCCTAAACATTTTTTCTATTTCCTCCTCTAGTCTTTCTTCCCAGTCAATTAAATTAGCTAGCATTGGTACAATTATTTCTCTCACATTGCTTTCCTTCTCTTTGGGTACACCTCTCAGTCTTATACAATGTTCTTTTTCTTTTAATTCCAATAATGTTATACGTTCTTCCCTATCTAAATTCTCTTCACAATTATCAATCTGTTTCTTAGCTTCATGTATATCTTCTTTTAATTTTTTTTTTCTATCTTTCCCAGCTTCTGTTCTAATCTTTTTTCTAAACCTTCTAATTTTTCTTCTAATACTTTTGTCACTGTTTGAGTAATTATCTGTGTAGTTTTAGCTGTAAAGTCTTCAAACAGTGGTTTTAGCCATTCACCTTCCCCAGCCTCTGATCCTCTTCTTACTTGTGTCATTTGTCTTCTAGTGCTTACACTCATTTTATTAATCTTATGTCTTATTTTTTAACTTATAGCAAAACTATCTTGTCTTATAATATAATTATCTAAATACAGTGATATATATATTTCAAACAATAATATAGCAAATAAGGAATAATTTTTATACTTTATATAGCAACTTAAACAAAAGTTCTATTGAAGTTTTACCAACAAAAAATGGCTTCCTTTGTTTGTTAATTAATTAATTAATACCGTCTTCATAGGAGTTCTCCGTAAGGAAATTATCTCTTTTCTTACCCAAACTCCTTCGCTTTGTTTCTTCCTTCAGAAACACTTAATTGCTTATTTGTATGTTATTTGATTGTTTTAGTGAAGTGGTCTGCTGCGCTTGTCTATTTCACAGACTTTTCCACACAGCTCCGACTTTCGCTTTTCCGCTTTCCAGCTTGTTATTTTCCACGAGTCAATGAAAACAATTAGACAAACAACAGTTGACTCGCTCTTCTCTCCAAGCCTTTCAAAGCCGCCGAAAGTTTTGTTTCCAAGAGAACCAAATCCTCCGCTCTCTCTGTCGCCGCTTTTTAGCTTTTTGTTTTCTCAAAGCTGGCTCGGGTCTGCGTGATTTTGATTTCTTTATGGAGCCTCATCTACTTTGCTCCAGCTGCCGTCCATCTTCACCGGAAGTCCTAATCACAAATCATTATTTTTTTTGAAATTATTCCTAGGTATTTTATCTTTAAAACCTGTTTTAGTTTCTAAAATTTCTTGATTATTTTGAGTCATATTTATGTTAATCATTTTTGTTTTTTGTTTATTTATTTTAAACCCGGCTAACTTTCTGTATTCTTCCAATTTTTCCATTCAATATTCTATTGAGTTTAATGGGTTTTGTAAAATAATAACTATGTCATCTGCAAAGGCCCTTAATTTAAAACTTTCTTGTTTAATCTTTATTCCTTCTATTTTTTTATCTTTTCTAATGTCTTCGAGAACTTCTAATACCAAAATGAATAATAGTGGAGATAAAGGGCAACCTTGCCTTGTTCCCTTCTCTAGCTTGCATTCTTGAGTGTTTTCTTCCTTTATAATAATTTTAGCTTTTTGAGTAGTATATATTGATTTAATTACTTTTATAAATGATTCACCAAATTCCATATTTTCTAATATCTTGAACATAAAGTTCCAATTTAAGTTGTCAAATGCTTTTTCTGCATCAAGAAATAACAGGTTAATTTGTTTTGTTATTAAATTGGCCATATTCAATTACATAATTAATTATATTAATTCTAATATTGTTCTTATATTGTCTTTTATTTGTCTTTTCGGCAAAAAACCACTTTGATCGTAATTAATAATATTTTGTAAAACCAATTTCAATCTGTAAGAATCAATGTGAATAACTTATTATTTAGTAAGGAATAGTAATAGTAATAGTAAAGTTTATTGTTGTAACCACAGGTCATAACATAAGAATGCAATAAAATACAATAAAATATAATAACATTAAACAATAAAATGAAATTATAAAATAAAATAATAAAAGAAGCATTAAATATATAAGAAAAAGGTTACAGCAAAACAGAGCCAGAGCTACAACTAAGAGCTTAAATATTTCTAAGTTTAAGTGAGAGTAGAGCAAAAGTAGCAACTTGGTAGCTAACACTTGGGAACACATCTGCAAGAAGATAAATCAGTTTTTCAACATCAGAGCCCTTGAGTTCATCAGTCATTAATAATTTAGCCCTGATCTCGTTATAAATGGGGCGGTGGAGGACATAATGGATAACATCCTCCACTTGACCAACACCACAAGGACAGAGGTGTTGTTTGACAGGGAGCTTACGAAATCTCCCTTCGAGATATGCGGAGGGCATGGTCTGCAGGCGAAGGGATGTTAAAGCACTTCTCAGTGGCGCACTGGTTATGTTAACCAGGTACTGAGGGAGGCTTCTATGTTTTTTATTTATTTATTTATTTTATTTAATTAAATTTATATAACCGCCCATCTCCCCCAACGGGGAACTCTGGGCAGTTTACAATAAAATAGATTAAAACAGGATAAAACATCAATGTACAATATATAAAATTAATAAATAATTATAAACCCAGATGGAGATGGAATTAAACGAAGGACATTAAATTAAGGAATTAACCACCCCCATGACGAACTATCCCTTCCTCCTTCCCATGCCAGGCAGCAGAACCAGGTCTTCAGCTCTTTCCTAAAGGTCGGGAGGGAGGAGATCTGCCTCAACTCTGGGGGCAAGATGTTCCACAGTGTGGGTGCTACCACAGAGAAGGCCCGCCTCCTAGACCCCATCCGATGACATTCTTTAATTGATGGGGTTCGTAGCAGGCCCTCTCTGAATGACCTGGTGGGGCGGGTCGATAAAATGGGGATAAGATGGTCCTTCAGGTATTCTGGCCCCATGCCATGTAGGGCTTTAAAGGTAATAACCAACACCTTGAATTGTACCCTGAAGCAGACCGGCACCCAATGCAGCTCGCGGAGCAGAGGTGTTATGTGTGCAGATTTTGGTGCACCCAAAATTGTTCGCGCGGCCGCATTCTGCACTAGCTGAAGCTTCCGGATAGTCTTCAAGGGTAGCCCCATGTAGAGCGCATTGCAATAATCTACATGGGAGATGACGAGAGCATGAGTGACTGTTCGGAGGGTGTCGCGATCAAGGAATGGGCGCAACTGGCGCACCAACCGAAGTTGTGCGAAAGCCCTCCTAGCCACGACTGCCACCTGCTCTTCGAGCAGGAGTCGTGAGTCTAGAAGGACCCCCAAGTTGCGCACCGGTTCCGAATGGGGCAGTGCTACCCCATCAAGAACCAAAGATGATAATTTCCCAGAAGACGCTAGGCCATCAATCCACAGCCACTCGGTCTTGCTAGGGTTCAATTGTAGCCTGTTGTTCCTCATCCAGGCCCTCACAGCCCTCAGGTACTGGGACAGGGTTGTCACTGCATCACTTACTTCACCAGGGATGGAGATATACAATTGCGTATCATCTGCATACTGATGA
Organism: Charina bottae; assembly: GCA_023362775.1. NCBI lineage: Eukaryota > Metazoa > Chordata > Lepidosauria > Squamata > Charinaidae > Charina > Charina bottae. The sequence goes on from JALMGJ010000016.1 coordinate 5,024,343, forward strand.
TACCTCATCCCATGGTGTCGGATGACCTCGCCCAGCGGTTTCATGTAGATGTTAAATAGGAGAGGAGAGAGAACCGAACCCTGCGGCACCCCACACAAGAGGGGCCGAGGGTCAGATCTCTCCTCTCCTATTACCACCGACTGGGATCGGCCTCGGAGGAAGGAGGTGAACCAGTGCAAAACTACGCTGCCCACCCCCAACTCCCTAAGCCGCCCCAACAGGATACCATGGTCGATGGTATCGAATGCCGCTGAGAGATCCAAGAGAGCAAGGATGGATGCACTACCACCATCCCGCTCCCGCCAGAGATCATCCGTAAGCGCGACCAATGCAGTCTCCGTCCCATATCCCGGCCTGAAACCTGACTGAAAAGGGTCTAGATAATCCGCTTCATCCAGGGTCCTTTGAAGTTGCAACGCCACCACTTTCTCAACCACCTTTCCCAAAAAGGGGAGGTGGGAGACTGGACGAAAATTGTCCAGGATGGTAGGGTCCAGGGCTGGCTTCTTGTGGAGGGGGTGCACCATTGCCTCTTTAAAGGCAGTTGGAACCACCCCCTCCACCAAGGATGTATTAATCATGGCCTGGACCCATCCACATGTCACCTCCCTGGCTGATTTCACCAGCCAGGAAGGGCAGGGCTCTAAATCACATGTGGTGGAATTAACAATTCGAAAGATCCTGTCCACTTCCTCAGGTCCAACAGGATCAAATCGTTCCCAGATAACAGGGCAAGACCATTCTCCCGGCATCTCCCCAGACTGCATTTCACGCATGGAGTCCAACTTAGACCGAATCCGAGCGATTTTATCCTGCAGATGCTCAGCAAATTCTTCCGCACGGCCCTGCAGGTGGGTGGTCGATACCACCCTACCCAAGAGAGATCGAGTAATCTTGAACAGGGCTATCGGACGGCATTCTGCGGATGCAATAAGGGCGGAGAATAATTTATAATGATAGTACCAGGATGAAAATTTGGATGATTGTACTGTAATTGCATCTTTATTGTCATCCCTTTCAAAAAGCCAATCTCTAATGTTTTCTCTATTCCAAGTTCTGAGTTCTCCCAAAGATGGTAGGGAATACATTTGTAAAATGGGTGACAAAAGTTTAGTCCACTGATTTCCAGCTGTATAATGGATAAAACAAAGTTTGGCAAGATGGGATTCTTGAAGGCTTTCTAATTCCTTATAGTGGCCCAACAATGCAAGGTGTATTCTAACAGCGATGGAAGGTAGTCCTACCTCCATCCTTAAATAGGCAGTAGGGGTGCCCTGATTGAGGCCTAAGATCTTCCTTAAAAAGTTGTTTTGGACTATTTCCAATTGGGCAATGACCTTCGCATCCCATCCCCAAATCTCAGACCCATACAGCATCTGGGCTATCACCTTGCCTTGGAATATTTTAAGTACAGGGGCTACCAATTGCCCTCCTTTAAAATAGAAAAATTTCAAAATGGCACCTACTGTTCGCTGAGCAGTTGCCAAAGCATTAGGTAAATGTACTTTCCACGAAAGGGACTTATGAAAGGTGATGCCCAGGTATTTAAAAGAGGGACATTGCTCTATTAGTTGGGCATTAATTGTCCATCTATGTTTAATATTACTTTTGCCAAAAACGACTACTTTAGTTTTATTGTAGTTTATCTTCAATTTTTCCATTTCACAATAAGCAGCTAGTCTGGCCAATAATCTTCTGAGGCCGATCTCAGTGTAGGAAATAAGAGCCATATCATCAGCGTACATTAATATTGAGATTGTCTGTCCATTGAGGGAAGGGGAGAAAAAACTTTGTGACTTCATGACCTCTACAATATCATTAATGTAGAAATTAAATAAAAAGGGAGCAAGTAGGCAGCCCTGTTTAACTCCTCTCTCCAATAAAATGGGGTCTGACAAGGACCCTTGTGGACCCGTTCTTACCCTAGCTGTAATGTTGGTATATAGTTCTATAATTAGTTTAAGAAGGTGCTTATCAATATCTGTCCTAACTAATTTCTCCCATAGTCGAGACCTGTCAATGGAATCAAAGGCAGAGGTAAGATCAATAAAAGCTATGTAGACATGTTTTGTATGCCCATTGGTATATTTCTGAATAAGGGCCTTCAGAGTAGCACAGTGATCTACTGTGCTATGTCCTTTATGGAACCCTACCTGTTCTGGATGAAACAGTTTTGTTTCTTCCTCCCAATCTTCTACTTTATTCAAGAGATGTCTGGCATAGAGCTTGGAAGAAATGTCTAGCAGACTAATTGGGCGATAATTGGCAGGTTCTTGCCGATTACCCTTTTTGAAGATTGGGTATATTACACTTTGTTTCCAGTGGGGAGGTACAACACATGTTTTATCTATTTCTGAGAAGAGTCTAGTCAGGATGGGGACCCACCAAGAATCATTCGTCTTATATACCTCTGGAGGAATCATGTCCTCTCCAGGAGCTTTTCCAAGGGCCAAGGCTGAAATCAGCTGCTTACACTCCGATTTTGTGACAGCTGGCCACTCTGGTAATGTGTTTAATTCAATAGAAACTGTTATTGGCTCAGTATGTGAGCAGCTATAAATGGAGGAAAAATATTGGGTCCAACTTTGTGCTGAAATACATGCATGGGTCATGGTGGTGTGTGTGGAAATACCATTAGCCACCAATTCCCAAAATTTCCTCTCATTTTTTTGAATTAAGCTGAGGCCAATTTCCCTCCATTGATCTCTATAATAAGATAACTCCTTAACCTTTAATAATTCCTTATATTGGGATCGAAATTGGATCAATAGCTGAATCAAGGAATCTGTCCTTTCCTCTCTAACTCTCCTCTGTAGTTTTCTCAAGGCTCGTCTTTTATTTCTACAATCTTGGTCATACCATCCCTTCCTTGTATTATTCCTTCTAGGATAACAGGTAGTAGTAAGTTGGGAGCCTAGTGCACTATTAATTGAACTAAAAATACAATATATATTGGGGTTGGATTGGAGTGCGAGATGCCTTTGATTCAGCATCTGTGGGGTATTTAAAAAAGCAGTGATTTTCTGAGATTAGGGCTCCATCTGAGATGATGTTTAGCCTGGGTAATGCCATCAAAATTATAGTGCCTCTCAGGGGGTGGGGCCTTATAAGCCAAAAGGGTCAAAACCAAGGGTAGATGGTCACTCTCTGTTCTGTTGTGGACATCAAAGGAGCTAATCTGGGAAAGAAGTGCAGGAGAAACCAAGATGTAATCAATGACACTGGCTCCAAATGAGCTTAGAAAAGTATAATGTTTGTAAGGATATTGGTCTATAATTTTTACAAAGTGTCATATCTTGCCCTTCTTTGGGAATTAGTATTATATTTGCTTCAGTCCATGTTTTTGGGATAGCTCGTCCAGTCATAATTGTGTTTACCATTTCTTTGAATGGTGTAATAATTTGATCCACAAAACATTTATAATAACTGGCGGTGAAACAAACTGGCCCTGGTACTTTACCTATTTGAAGTTTTTTCATAGCTTCTACTATTTCTTGGACTGTAATAGGACTGTTAACAGTTATTTTCTAGGAAGATGATAATTTTGGAAGTTTATGTTGCAACAGATATTCATCAATCTTATCTAAAGAGATTTCTTGTTTTTCATATAGGTTATAAAAGTTAAAAAATGCTTGTTTAATTTTCTTATTATCTACTAGGTCTATATTGTTTTCTCTAACCTTGGGGATCATTTTTCTTTCTTTTTCTTTTATTATTTTATAGGGTAGCCATTTACCTGTTTTATTTGCAAATTCAAAATTCCTTTGCTTAACATATCTCAATTTTGTTTCAATTTCTTTTAGTGTTAATAATTTTACTTGCTGTTGTAGTATGTTAATTTGATATCTAATTCTTTCATCTGGGGGTTTTTCCTGTAATTCCTTTTCTTTAAGTTTAATTTGTTCTAAAACTATTTGTAGTTTTTGTTGCGATGCTTTTCTTAGTACTCTATTTAGATACATGAAATATCTCCTCATATATACTTTACTGGTGTCCTATACTGTACTAATGTCCACTTCATTGTTTAAGTTAATTTCAAAATATTCACTTAACTTTTTTTTGCAATCTTCCACTAGTTCTTCTTTTTTCAAAATTGATTCATTTAATCTCCATCTATAGCTCATAGAGCTTATTTTTAATATAATATTTACTGGGTTATAGTCTGAAAATTTTTTAGGAATAATATTTACCTTAGAAATTTTATTTGCCAAGTTTAGTGAAACCCAAATCATGTTGATTCTAGGGAAGGATTTAAATCTGTCAGAATAGATAGTATAATCTTTTGCTGATCCATTTTTTTTTCTCCATGAATCAACCAATGTCAAATTGTTCATTAGTTCAAAAAAAGACTGGGGTAGTTTCCCTTGCTTATCTTTAATTTTTTTTGTCAGTTGTTGGTACCGTGACCCCATTCCAGTCTCCTAGCATACACCAACTACTATACGAAAAGGCTGTTAATTTAGTTGATAATTCATTGTAAAATTTATTTTGATTATCATTAGGTGCATATTTATTTATTTATTTATTATTAAATTTATATTACCGCCCATCTCCCCCATCAGGGACCCTGGGCGGTTCACAATAGAAACAGTTAAAACATAAATGGAAAATTTACAATACAATAAATAATATAAAATCCAAATAAAATCCAATATCGAATCGAGGTGAGCTCTCGTTGCTAGTCCCAGCTCCTGTCAACCCAACAGTTCGAAAGCTTAGCAAGTAGATAAATGGGTACCACCTTAAGTGGGAAAATTTGCTGGCGTCCTGTCGGGGGTCGCCCACCGAACGAAGATCTCATGAATGGCGGCGGAGACGACAGATCCCGAAAGCAGCAACATCCAGGATGTCAGCAGCCGGCTCTGACGCAAGGTATTGTGGGACATGTAGTCCAGTACCCACAGAGGAGTCAGTTCCCTTACCCCTTCCCTTAGCGCACAGTTTAAATGTTGTATTATATGAAATGTATAAAAAATGAAATACGATGTATATAAGCCGCCTAGAGTCCTCCATTAGGGAGGGGATAGGCGGGGTATAAATATGATAAACAAATAAATAAATAAATAAATAAATAAATAAATAAATAAATAAATAAATATGTTACAATGGTGATCCTAGGAGGCTTCATGGGACCAGCCATCCCCAAGTGGAGCTGTTAACATTTCCCTCCCAGGCAAGCCAGCAGAACCAGGTCTTTAGATCTTTTCAAAAGGTCAGGAGCAAGGAGACCTGCCTCAGCTCTGGGGGTAAGATATTCCAAAGGGCGGGCACAACTGCAGAGAAGGCCCGCCTCCTGGACCCCACTATATGGAACTCTTTAGTCGATGGGGTCTGCAGCAAGCCCTCTCTGACTGATTGGGTGGGACGGGTCTATGTTCTGGGGATGAGACGGTCCCTTAGGTAACCTGGCCCTATGCCATGTAGGGCTTTAAAGGTGATAACCAACACCTTGAATTGGACCCGGAAGCAAACTTGTACCCAATGCAGCTCACGCAGCAGAGGTGTCACATGTGCTGATCTTCTGGCCCCAATAACTGTCTGCGCAGCCACATTCTGGACCAGTTGAAGCTTCCGGATAGTCCTCAAGGGTAGCCCCATGGCACATTACAATAGTCTATATGGGAGATGACAAGGGCATGAGTGACTGTTTGGAGGGCATCTCGGTCCAGGAATGGGTGTAACTGGTCTACAATCCGAAGTTGTGCAAAGGCCCTCCTGGCCACGGCTGACACCTGCTCTTCTAGCAGGAGTCATGAGTCCAGTAGAACCCCCAAAAATATATAAATACTGTATATATACTTACAATTATCTTTTTGGATCCTTCTATCTCAATTTCTACTGCAATATATCTTCCATTTACATCTGTGATTAATTGCTTCGGTTTCAAATAAGGTTTCACATATTTTACAATTCCATTTGTTTTTTTCTCATTGGCGGATATAAATTCCATTCCTAACTTTTTATTCATCAAATATTTAACATCTTTTTTTCTAATATGTGTTTCTTGTAAACATATTATGTCCTGTTTTAATTTATACAAATAATGAAATATTTTTTCCTTTTTTCTAGAGCATTATCTCCATTAATGTTCCATGTTAAACATTTTAATTCATTCATTTACAAGTAGGTCCTCAAATTCTGTAGAGTTTGAAGCTGTTCCCTCTTTAGATATTTCCTTATCTTTTTTTTTTCATTTTTGTCTTTCTCTTGATCTAATTCTCTTCTATATTTCTTTAAGAAATCTTTGGCTTTTAAAATGGAAGTAAGTTTGAATTTTTTCTGCTGAAAAGTAAAACCCACTCCTTCAAGCCTTTCCCATCTAAAAGATATTTTGTTTCTTTTTAGTATATCTGTTAAGAATGTGTACTCTTTTCTTTTTCTTAATATTATTGTAGGAATTTCTTTTAGTACTATGATATCTTCCCCTTCTATATTTATTTTTTTGTCAAAGTGGGCTTGAAGTATTAGGTCTCTGGGTTTTTTTCTTGCAAATTCAATTAAAATATCCCTTGGCTTGTGATAAATCGTAGCAATTAGGTTGTTATTAATTTCTTTTAGAGATGAGGAGGACAGTAGTTATGCCTTTTACTCAGGCTTCAGTAGTGGATCCTACAGTATGTTACTCGTGTTTCCCAGCTTATCTTGTTCCAAAGTTGAAAACAAAACTTCGTTCTTTTCTCCGACTTGTCAACTGTCCGGAAGCCCAGAGAGCGATTTGCCAGCAACTTCTCTTTCCCAAAGTTGTCGTTTCTTCAGAGAGTCACTCAAGTCACCCAAAAAATCCCACGCTGTGAGTTTTATCTGTGGAGCAACGCCAGAACTCAGCCTACCGCCAGCTTCTCTTCACCGGAAACCTTATTATACACCACTTTTAGAGTTTTTCTGAGTACCCGCATTTCTACTGCCCACTGTTTCTTAACCCTAACAATCCCTGGTTGTCCTACCTTGATCTTTCTTTCCCACCTCCCCAGACAGACAGTAATCATCTACCAAATCTTTCAAGGTGTCAAAATTAACCTTATCACAATTAGCACTGTTTAGTGTAAGCCCTTTCACCTTTATCACCATTTCCCTGTTTGACAAAGCATACCCATATGTTTTGGTGCCTGAAGCCACAAACTTGGTGATTTGATTTGATTCAAATGACTCAAATTTGATTTGAGTCTCTATCTCTTGTGTCAGTATCAATAAGAATTTAATTTTCCCTTAACTTTTTTTTACATGCATCAACTGTATCATTTTTCCGAAATATTGACTCATTCAATCTCCATCTGAATACATTCCGTTTTCCTTTAACAGTCAACATTACTGGATTATGATCTGAGAGAGTCTTGGGTAATATTTCAACTATACTAATGTCCATCATTAAACTTTTAGATATCAAAATCATATCTATTCTGGGATATGATTTAAATCTCTGAATAATACGTATATTCTCTGGAAGTCCCATTCATAAGTCTCCAAATGTCTTGTAAATCCAACATCTCTTTTAAATCAAAAAATGTTTGTGGCAATTTTCACTGTATACACTTCACTTGTTTTTGTGAATGTCTATCCATCTTAGGGTAGATTACCCCATTCCAATCACCCATAAGACACCAATTTTCATAGGTTTGATCCAAAAGTTTATCCATCAAATTTTTATAAAATACTCCTTTGTCCATATTCGGTGCATAAAGTCCAACAACCAGTGTTTTAGTTCCTTGTATATTAATTTCAACTGCAACATAACAACCTTCATCATCAGTTAATATCAATTTTGGGTTTAACTTTGGTTGTATATATAAAACTACCCCTTTCATTTTTTTGTTTCCAGCCGAAATGAATTCTTCTCCAAATTGTTTTTGAATCAGATATTTAGTTCCTTTTTTACAAATATGAGTCTCTTATAAACAAATTATATCCAATCTCAATTTTTTCAAAAAATTGAAAATCTTTCTTCTTTTCTGTGGGGCGTGAAGGCCATTGATATTCCATGTCAAATATTTATAATCCATAGATGTTTTGATAGTTAAAATCCCTTTTTCAAGTCCAGACCTGCAGCTCCCATCTCAGATAAGTCTTCACTCCTCTTTTTGTCTTTTGATGTCTCTCCTCCTTCTTCCAAATCTCCAGATGGCACACCCATTTCTGTCTTATATTTTTCTAAGAATGCTTTTGCTTTTAAAATGGAAGTTATTCTGAACCTCTGCCCTTTGAACGTAAAAGATACACCTTCTAATTTCTCCCATCTAAATAGGATATTGTGTTGCTTTAATTTGTCTGTAAGGAAGGAGTAATCTCTTCTTTTCCTTAGTATTCTCAAAGGGATTTCTTTTAATACAATTACTTATTTCCCTTCTATATTTAATCTAATATTATAATGTTTCTTCAAAATTTGCTCTTTTACAACTTTTCTCACAAAGTATATCAATATGTCTCTAGGAACTTTATTTTCTCTAGCATAACGTGAATTCACTCTGAAAATTTTATCTATTTCCAAATCTAAGTCTTGTTCTTTTATCTCTAAAAATTTAGCCAATACAGAAATAATCCTTTCGCTTACATCTTCATTTGCTTGTTCAGGAACTGCTCTCAATCCCAAAATATGCTCCTTCTCTCTCATTGCTGCTAATGCTGTAATATCTAAATTGTGTTCAATTTCCTTGGTAGCATGTTCTGATTTAGTCTCTAATTTTTGTATCTGACCTTGCATATCTTTAAGTTCTCCTGACACAGAGTTCACAACTTCCTTAACTGTTTTTACTTCTTTTTTAAATTCATGTTTTATCTCCTGGGTTATTTCTTTTTTCATATCTTCCATCTTCTTATCCATCTTTTTATCTAAAGATGCAATTTGTTCTTCCACCTGCTTATTTTGTTGACCCAAATTAGCCGTTGAATCCTCCACTTTCTTATTTAATGCTGCAATTGCTTCGAGGATTTTTTTCATTTCTGATAGTGGAGTTTCCATTGATGGTGCAGGTGTTGCAGTCTCTGTAGATACTCTTCTTTATCTTTGTCTCTCCTTCTCAGTGCCATAGATGCCATAGTATGGGTAATTTTCTTGTAAGAGAAAAAAAAAGGAGGAGAGAAGGAAAAGAAGAGAGGGAAAAATAATAAAGGGAAGGGAGGCAGTAATTATTTAAAAAAGGGGGGAGACTAAAAAATTACAAAAAGTAAAAACAGTCCTTTAAAAATAATTGTCATCATAATTCATTTGTAATCCATTAGGTATATAAATCCATGTAAATTCAAAAACAAAAGATAAAGAGGCAGATGGTAACTTTTTTCTACTGTAGTCAAAATAATAATGGAAACGATAAACAGTTCCAAGGTTTCCCACACCCACTTGTAACTCTTCAATCCAACCAAAAGTAATTGGAGAAAAAAATAATTATATAAAATATATAAAGAAAGGCTGCAGTAATCCAAATAACATCTTCACCCAAAGCACATATTAAGGAGTCAAGTTTCTATATAAAAAAGTCCAAACAAAGCATAAAAATTTAAAAAAGGGCTTATATATATATAAAAAAAGGAAAATTCTTTCCCAGCAGTAATCACCAAAAAAGCATAAAAGGCAGGGTGTTAATTATTCCATATGTAATCAAAATCCAAAGTAAGATAATTCCAAAATAAAAATGTATTCAATTGCCAATAAGTAGAAAACTTATCTCCAACAAAGGAGATCTTTACCTTGTCGTGGTGCTGGAGCTTGAGCACCTCAATGAAACCATGAGCTAAACCGTGAAGGGACACCCAAGACGGGAAGGTTGTGGCAGAGAGGTCAGACTAAATATGATCCCTGGGGAAGGTAATGGCAACCCACCCCAGTATTCTTGCCGTGAAAACTAAATGGATCAGTACAACCAGAGATATGTCAGTATACCATCGGAAGATGGGACTCCCAGGTCGGAAGATGGTCAAAATGCTACTGGGGAGGAACAGAGGATAAGTTCAACTAGCCCCAGACGTGATGACACAGCTAGCTCAAAGCCAAAAGGACGGCTAGCGGCCGACGGTGCTGGTGGTGAACGACGAATCCGATGTTCTAAAGATCAACACACCATAGGAACCTGGAATGTAAGATCTATGAGCCAGGGCAAATTGGATGTGGTTATTGGTGAGATGTCAAGATTAAATATAGACATTTTAGGTGTCAGTGAACTGAAATGGACTGGAATGGGCCACTTCACATCAGATGACCACCAGATCTACTACTGTGGACAAGAGGACCACAGAAGAAATGGAGTAGCCTTCATAATTAATAATAAAGTGGCTAAAGCAGTGCTTGGATACAATCCAAAAAACGATAGAATGATCTCAATTCAAATTCAGGGTAAGCCATTTAACATCACAGTGATCCAAATATATGCCCCAAACACAGATGCTGAAGAAGCAGAAGTAGATCAGTTCTCTGAGGATCTGCAGCATCTCCTGGATAATACACCAAAAAGAGATGTTATTTTCATTATAGGAGACTGGAATGCTAAGGTGGGTAGTCAAACGACACCTGGAATTACAGACAAGCATGGTCTAGGAGAACAAAATGAAGCAGGACATAGGCTGATAGAATTTTGCCAAGACAACTCACTGTGCATAACAAACACTCTCTTCCAACAACCTAAAAGATGATTTTATACATGGACTTCACCAGATGGTCGACACCGAAATCAGATTGACTACATCCTTTGCAGCCAAAGGTGGCAGACATCTATACAGTCGGTAAAAACAAGACCTGGAGCTGATTGTATTTCAGATCACGAACTTCTTATTGCAAAATTTAGATTCAGACTAAAGAGAATAGGGAAGACCCACAGATCAGTTAGATAAGAGCTCACTAATATTCCTAAGGAATATGCAGTGGAGGTGAAGAATAGATTTAAGGGACTAGATTTAGTAGATAGGGTCCCAGAAGAACTAGGGACAGAAGTTCGCAACATTGTTCAGGAGGCGGCAACAAAAAAATATCCCAAAGAAAAAGAAAACCAAGAAGGCAAGATGGCTGTCTGCTGAGACACTGGAAATAGCCCAAGAAAGAAGGAAAGCAAAAGGCAACAATGACAGGGGGAGATATGCCCAATTAAATGCAAAATTCCAGAGGTTAGCCAGAAGAGATAAGGAATTATTTTTAAACAAGCAATGTGTGGAAGTGGAAGAAGATAATAGAATAGGAAGGACAAGAGACCTCTTCCAGAAAATTAGAAAGATCGGAGGTAAATTCCAGGCAAAAATGGTTATGATCAAAAACAAAGATGGTAAGGACCTAACAGAAGCAGAAGAGATCAAGAAAAGGTGGCAAGAATATACGGAAGATCTGTATAGGAAGAATAATAATATTGGAGATAGCTTTGACAGTGTGGCCAGTGAGTTAAAGCCAGACATCCTGAATAGTGAGGTTGAATGGGCCTTAAGAAGCATTGCTAATAACAAGTCAGCAGGAGACGATGGTATCCCAGCTGAACTGTTTAAAATCTTGCAAGATGATGCTGTCAAGGTGATGCATGCCATATGCCAGCAAATTTGGAAAACACAAGAATGGCCATCAGATTGGAAAAAATCAACTTATATCCCCATACCAAAAAAGGGAAGCACTAAAGAATGTTCAAACTATTGAACAGTAGCACTTGTTTCACATGCCAGTAAGGTAATGCTCAAGATTTTGCAAGGTAGACTCCAGCAATTCATGGAGCGAGAATTGCCAGATGTACAAGCTGGGTTTAGAAAAGGCAGAGGAACTAGAGACCAAATTGCCAATATCCGCTGGGTAATGGAGAAAGCCAGGGAGTTTCAGAAAAACATCTATTTCTGTTTTATTGACTATTCTAAAGCCTTTGACTGTGTGGATCATAACAAATTGTGGCAAGTTCTTGGTGGTATGGGGATACCAAGTCATCTTGTCTGCCTCCTGAGGAATCTGTATAACGACCAAGTAGCAACGGTAAAAACAGAGCACGGAACAACAGACTGGTTTAAGATTGGGAAAGGAGTATGGCAGGGTTGTATACTCTCACCCTACGTATTCAACCTGTACGCAGAACACATCATGCGACGTGCTGGGCTTGAGGAATCCAAGGCTGGAGTTAAAATCGCTGGAAGAAACATTAACAATCTCAGATATGCAGATGATACCACTTTGATGGCTGAAAGCGAGGAGGAGTTGAGGAGCCTTATGACGAAGGTGAAAGAAGAAAGTGCAAAAGCTGGGTTGCAGTTAATCCTCAAAAAAACCATGATTATGGCAACCAGCTTGATTGATGACTTGTAAATAGAGGGAGAAAACGTGGAGGCAGTGACAGACTTTGTATTTCTAGGTGCAAAGATTACTGCAGACGCTGACTGCAGCCAGGAAATCAGAAGACATCTACTTCTTGGGAGGAGAGCAATGGCAAATCTTGATAAAATAGTTAAGAGCAGAGACATCACACTGACAACAAAGGTCCGCATAGTTAAAGCAATGGTATTCCCTGTAGTAACCTATGGCTGCGAGAGCTGGACCATAAGGAAGGCTGAGTGAAGGAAGATAGATGCTTTTGAACTGTGGTGTTGGAGGAAAATTCTAAGAGTGCCTTGGACTTCAAGAAGATCAAACCAGTCCATACTCCAGGAAATAAATCCAGACTGCTCACTTGAGGGAATGATATTAAAGGCAAAACTGTAGTACTTTGGCCACATAATGAGAAGACAGAATATCCTGGAGAAGAAGCTGATGCTAGAGAAAGTGGAAGGCAAAAGGAAGAGGGGCCGACCAAGGGCAAGATGGATGGATGATATTCTGGAGGTGACGGACTCAACCATGGGGGAGCTGGGGATGGTGATGGCTGACAGGAAGCTCTGGCGTGGGCTGGTCCATGAAGTCACGAAGAATCGGAAGCGACTGAATGAATAAACAACAGAAAACGTAAATCAAAGTAAACGTAAGAGGAAAATCACTTTCATTTGTGGCAAAGTCAATTAGCTTTTCATTCCCACCATTTAACAGTCCTTGACAGGAAAGAGTAAACCACCAGCAGTTATATATCAAGTCCAGAGATAAATCTTAGAGCTTAATAAGGCAAATAATACTTAAAACTAAAAAGTGCATGTAAATGGTTGGGTGAGGAGCTACTTATCTTATTCAGATTTGCAGCTTCCACAGAGCTTCATGTCAATTCCAGCCGCCTCTCGCCGCTTCAATCTCCCTTCCCCCGTGGCGGAAATACGGGGGTCAGAATAGAGCGGCGAATCCGGCGACCCTTGTAAGAAATCTTCTGCTCACCCTCTCTTCGATGATTTTTCGGTGATTTTTTTTCTTTTCAATCGCTGCAAACAGAAAACCGTGGAATCGGGGCTAAGAGCCTCGGTTTGTCGCTCCGCTCACTCCAACACCCGGACGTTGGTCCGCAGCCTAGGGTTCTGTTAATTATTCACTTTACTAAGTTGCATTTGTGACTTCCTAGTCAACCCTGTAGTCCTGGATTCAAAATAGTCCACCATCCAATTACTAACCAGGGCCAAGTCTGGTATATTAACTTTGTCTGGGCTTGAAAGCTAAGTAGTCCCACCTAGCTGGGTGACCTAAAGAAAATGGGGTTGAAATACCTATGTGTGAATAGTAACTAGTGCAAGAGCACAACTTGTTTTTAGTCTTGCTGAATAATTTAGTCCTGTGTCCTTTTATTTTGAGCAGCACCTACTAAGAACTCTCTAAGAAAAGCACAAGTGGAGACAAAGCTAACTACCAGCAGCTGACATTTAGACATATACTGCACCTGTATGCAAATTATCTAGGTTGAAGAGGCTAATAGCCTGAAGGGCCACTGTAAAAGATACAGCTCCACCAGGTCCCTTTGACAGACTAATGGAAATGGAGGGAGGGAGAGGGGAGGTAAAAATGACCCTCTCTTGCTCTTTGCAGTTGACTCCACTGCTTTGGGTAAAAAACTACTCCCCTGTGCCCTACATATCCCTATTAGTTATCTAGAAAAGGAGGAAATGGCCTTGGGAGAAGGAGGGAGGTTGGGCTAGATGAAATTCTGTCCCCAAATGTTCTTATGTTAATCAGAATTAGAAAACTTGTGTGTTAGTTACAGCTTTCAGTCTCTTAGGATTAACTTTCAAGTTAGCTTAGTCAAACTCCTGCAAAAATCCCTAATGGTGTTCAGGGACTGGGAAAACTTAAACATCAACAATGGTGCAGAACTCAGGGCAGATTTTTCAAGAATCCCACTCTGCAACAATCACCCTTAACTCCTTCGTTGATCTGTTTTTCTTAGATGAATCAGTTTGTGAGAAATAGTTTGCTTCCATTTAGAAGCATCCTGAATTCATTGTTCATTTTAAAGTTCTCCTTCATCCACTTTTTAAAATATAAGGCAATTTCTCTTTCTATACAATGCCCCATGCATATTTCTTCTCATGTTTAGCTGATTCCATTGAGCTTCCTGGATGAACTCCTGAAGTACAGAATGTCTTTAGCTAAGCACATCACAAAAGACACGGCAATATTATGCATTTGTATAGCTAATCCAAATAACTACAAGCCTTCACAGAAAGATAGGACAACATAACCCATGGGTTGAGTCCTGTTAGGGGGGAAATATTCTTTAAGCATTATAGCATGAAGGCAATGTCTAGCCATCATGCATGCTTGTCATTTCTGTGGGATTAGCAGGCTCACTTGCAAATCTCAGCTTAATGTATAAGACTCATGAAAAATATCCCTAAGGCTCAAGCTATTGCTGAAATTTGTGTTCTTTCTTTCCAGTATTGCTAATGCTGAAAAAAATCATTTTCATTTTGCTTGATTTGTTTTTTCCCCACTTCTTTTGCATGTGGCCAAAAGAAAGTTTAAAACTATCGTAATTCTTTAATTCATATCCATTGGGCTTGCATTGTCTCCCTATTTGTCTTGGGGGCAAAGTTTGTTCAGGATAACAACACTGTATAAAAGTCAGTATATTGAAGACACTGCCTTCATTTTACTGTACTATGTTCCGTTCCACATTTGAACATTGAATCAATTTGTTTTCAAGGCACTATCCAGATTGCAAAGAGGTGGTTTGGAGAGCTGCATCTCTTTTTGAGGGATCTTTTACTCTGGTAGTTACCAGGACAAAAATGTTCAGCATTTTTTGAAAGTCAAGGTACAATTGTAGAACAACCTGAACTTAAGGTGCTTGATAGTATTTTGACATTGTTGTACGGAGTCATGCTTGGTCCCTTCTCCTTCCACTCTTCTCTTCCAGCTTCTCTTTTTCCTTACCACCTAATATGAACTTTGTGGAAATCTGCCTGGACTTTCTGAAACAGAAACATTATTTTCATTCCTCAAATCTTGCGGATAGTTCTTCCTTCCTGAAAATATCCTGTGAATAACCAGCTACCTCCATCTGGTTACCCAGAAATAATGTAAAGGATTCCAGGAGGCCAGTTTTCCCTAGCCCTGTAAAATCTTTTGGCCATCTCTCTTTGTAAAAGGATGCATATTAGAGGAAATTCAACACTCTCGCCAATTAGAGCTTCAGAGCAAATTTGCCTGCTGTAGTGTCAACGGAAATTTGAACTATGGCTTTTGAGATGAGATTTAATAATGTTTACTAGCATCTGTTTTGGCTTTTAATTTAAAAAGAGTTTAATTAAGACCAATTTAAAATCTCAGTTAAGTGAGTATATTTTAAAAAATACAAAGTAAAAACAATATGGAAAGTTCTAGGCTATTAAGGATTTTTCTAAAAGGAAACTCTCCTAGCCTTTTATCTCAGTCCCCATCTTCTATTCTCAGTCCCTTTGCTGACACACATACACACAATATTTTCTATGAGAGAAAAGAAAAATAATATTGAAATGTTTTTCATAGCTTTCTGGTGGGTAAGCCTCATTGAATACAATGGAATCCACATATGAATGAACAGGCAAAGGATTGTGTGGGTCATGTATAGAAGAAAAGAGTTATCTTGTATAGTTTCAAATGCTAAGAGAAGAGCTAAAGGCTCCTTCTGACATGGAATATGTGATAAAACTTTCTCTTGAAATGTTAAAGAATTATCAGCATTCTGGTTTCTAGTCTCCTTTATCATTATGGATGAATCCACTGTAGCATGACTCTGAAGCAATGTAAGAGTGTCTGTATCTGTGTGCACCCACACGCCCAGACATACATACATATCAATTGATGGTTAAATAATAGAAGCATGGCAAGAACAAGAAAAATGGAGAAAACACCTCCCCCCTCAAAAAAAATAAATAGAATGGGTCTTTTGCACTCTGCAGTCTTGTTTTTAATTATTATTTTGTTTGTTTTGCTTTGTTATGTTTTACAGCTAAGTTTGGCTTGGCTTGTCTCTACTGGATTGGTTGCAATTTTTGTTATATGTTGTTTTTGTGATGCTATATGATTGCAATAAAAATATCTATCCATCTTGACAAGCCTGTGGTTCTTGCCATCCAGACCTTCCTGATCCATATTATAATTTTGCATATCCCCATCTTTGCCACTTAAGATGTTATCTCCACTGACTTTATTGTGTATTTGGGGGTTTTGGTGTAGATGTTTCAGATTGCAGCGTGTGATATATATTTCACAGCTAACTCAGGCTATGAAACAGAACTGCCAAAAACATGATGGTGGCTCTACTGGAAGTGTGCAGATACACATTTGATAGATAACAAAATACACTTACGGATTTGGAAATCTTAGGAACAAAGAAATGTACAGTATGTTTGAGCATTGAAAGAAAGACCTTATGCTAAGGTTAAAAGTGTCAGACAAGGACCAATGAGCCTGCAGAGTCTGGAAAAACTTCTTCAGGGATGACCCATCTAGGTAACTTATCCATTTTCCCAACTCAAACTCTGTATTGTGGTTCTTTGTTTCCTTCCTACCTGTATCAGAACTAAACATGACTAACAGTTTCATCAGAAATCTCCATAATAGTGAAGTAGTCTGGTTAAATGAGGCTCATTCACAGCTTAGCATGTTGCCCAAGTTCCTTTACCAATGAAGCTTATCTCACAGCAGAGAGACCACTACTCTATTAAAGTCTACTGTGACTGACAGCACTGAGCTCATTACGTTTCGCCAAATTTAGCTCACTGGGCAAGGTGTTTTTAATAAGAGAATTACAAGCACTGAATGCAATCTGTATTCAGAAAAGGGATGGGAAAAGTACTAGTGTATTCTTTGCTGCCATCTCACAGTTATCAAGATTGTTGCAGCCCAACTAAGGTAGCCCAATTTTTATTGCCTTTTTTTTACAAGTTTTATATAATAATTATTAGTTTGTTCAGTTTTTTGCACCTTCTTAATAATCTGTTATTGTCTGTAACTGTAGCTGATGCTTAAAAAAAAAGGAAACGCCTTTTGGCACAGATCAGCTAGAGTGCTTTGAAATAAGAAAGCGTGTCCTTTAATTGTTTTCCCTAACATTTAGATTTGATTCTTTTACAAAAATCTATACAAATATCCTAGGGAGTTATTTTATTTTATTTTATTTTATTCCTCTGGATTGGATTTCATTCTTTCTGCTAGCAGCTTCAGCTCACAAATGAAGAGGAATGCTATGCATTCTTTTGCATGTCTACTCAAAGTGTCTCTTATTGAATTCAGTCAGATTTACTGGCTGGGAGAAGGTGGCATTGTAGTATAGATTGATTCCTAACACACATCTGCAAAGCTAGCAAGAACCGTTAAGCACTGCTTTTCTTTTCATACCCTCCTAGCTAAAGAAATATTCCTGTGGTTGCAGGAACCTAATTATCTCTTATAGGAGTGACTTTGGCCTTGTTCGCATGAATAACAGAAATTGTACATCTATTCCTAGACTACGAATGTGTGTGCATGCTTGTATCTATGTGTGTGTGTGTAAGGAATGGTAGGCCTATTTGACACAAATAAAACCAGCATCTTAGGAAAATAACTCAGTTGGAAATATTCTTCCTGACATTTTAGGTGTTTATTTATGAGGCTAGTTTTATTTCAGATGAAATAAATTTACTTCAGGGAGCTGTGGTCCCAGCATAGCTGACATCACTGCTTCATATCAGGTTATAATGTGATTTTAATTACTCATAAATGACTATGAAAATAATTATTGAAATGCATTGACTGAAATGCATTCAGACCAATCAGCTAGTTGATTTACAAAGTCATCTGTCATAGATGGCTAGACATGCATCTAAGTTGCAGAAAAGAAAGTTTAAACTAGCTGTTGCTAAATGAAAAAAAAATCTACTGCTTCAAATCAAATGCTTAAATAGGTTTTTGAGGAAGTCTTCTAAAAAATGGCCCAGAACTTAGCTATTTTCATTAGGAAGAAGAGCTTGGTTTAAAATGATGGACAGAATAGCTGCATAAAATTTTATACTACTCTGATGCCTGAGACATACATCTAAGAGGGCATTAATGATTTTGGCCATCTAATTTATGGGAAGAAGTTTCCAAAGATTTGCATGGACCAAAAAAAGATCTCAAGGCATATATTATATACACTGAAGCCATGAAATGAAGTGCATTTCAGAGTGATCTTGTCATCCTCAAATTTTTACTCACCACTAAGTGTTTTCACAATTGCAGCCTAAAACTTTTATTTTGGTCTAAAGGTGACAACCTCTTTTTTTGCATATAAGTAGCCAGAAGTCTCAGCCTTAAGGACACAATCTACTCAGCTCAATTACATTGTGAAACTATTATCAGTGCATGTCCTGATCCTATCCAAGTTTTCCCAGAAGGGTATTTAATTCTGTTCTAAGATGAATTTGGTTTTCCCATATAACAACACTACTACAATAAATTGTACTGGCTACCAGTTGGCTTCTGGGTGTAGTTCAAGGTGTTGGTTGTCACCTTTAAAACTCTAAATGGCTTAGGACCTGGGTATCTTTGGACAACCAGTGAGATCTGATGGAGTGGCCTCCTTCTGTATCTCTTCTCCTAGGCAATATCATCAATAGGGAGTAGACAGGTGGGCCTTTTGAATTGCTGCTCCCTTTTTGTGGAAAAGCATTCAGATGACCCCAACCCTCTTGGAATGCAAGAACACCAAGAAAACTGAGCTCTTCAAGCAAGTCTTCGGGGCTGAGATATTGTTTTATTGTTTTCTCTCATAGTGAGATGTTATTTTGATCAGTGTGATTTATGTTCTTTAATTTGTAAACATAGTACAATAACACCTGTGCCATATATACATACAAGACATTTGTAAATCATATTAAAATAAAACAATCACAACATTTTTGTTATTATTATTGTGATTATTGCATTATTTTTATATAAACTCTTTATTCATTAAAATATTCTACAAAATCATGTATATATACAAAAGAATTAACATGATTAACATATTAAAATACATTACATACTACACACCTTTTTTGTGTGTGTTATTAATACATATTGTTATTTATACACCCAAGTTCCAAAAAAATATATAAAAGGTTTCCGACTCTCCCAGCTATAGATATACAAGTAGTATCTTGATAACTCTTATCTTTATTTACCCTTACATTATTATTTATTTATTTATTTTATTTATTCAGATTTATCACCGCCCATCTCTACAGCAGTAGACTCTGGGCGGTTTACAATAATATTATAAAAATTAAAACCTATACATCTAAAATACAATATAATAATAAATAGAAAAATCCAGAAGATGGTGAGATCTAAAAGGAGGATATAAGTAAGCTAACCACCCCCAGGAGGAACTATTACTTCCTTTGTTCCAAGCAAGGTGGCAGAACCAGGTCTTTAAAGACTTCATATATATAAGCTGCTCAAAAAAATAAAGGGAACACTGAAATAAGACATCCTAGATCTGAATGAATGAAATATTCGTATTAATTACTTTGTTCATTACATAGTTGAATGTGCTAACAACAAAATCACACAAAAAGCAATGGAAATCAAATGTAAGCAACCCCTGGAGGTCTGGATGTGGAGTTACACTCAAAAATTAAAGTGGAAAAGAACACTACAGGCTGATCCAACGTTGATGTAATGTCCTTAAAACAAGTCAAAATGAGGCTCAGTAGTGTGTGTGGCCTCCATGTGCCTGTATGACCTCCCTACAACGCCTGGGCATGCTCCTGATGAGGTGGTGGATGGTCTCCTGGGGGATCTCCTCCCACACCTGGACTAAAGCATCCCCCAACTCCTGGACAGTCTGTGGTGCAACGTGGCGTTGGTGGATGGAGCGAGACATGATGTCCCAGATGTGCTCAATTGGATTCAGGTCTGGGGAACGGGCGGGCCAGTCCATAGCATCAATGCCTTCGTCTTGTAGGAACTGCTGGCACACTCCAGCCACATGAGGTCTAGCATTGTCTTGCATTAGGAGGAACCCAGGGCCAACCGCACCAGCATATGGTCTCACAAGGGGTCTGAGGATCTCATCTCGGTACCTAATGGCAGTCAGGCTACCTCTGGCGAGCACATGGAGGGCTGTGCGGCCCCCTAAAGAAATGCCACCCCACACCATTACTGACCCACTGCCAAACCGGTCATGCTGGAGGATGTTGCAGGCAGCAGAACGTTCTCCACGGCGTCTCCAGACCCTGTCACGTCTGTCACATGTGCTCAGTGTGAACCTGCTTTCATCTGTGAAGAGCACAGGGCACCAGTGGCGAAGTTGCCAATCTTGTGTTCCCTGGCAAATGCCAAACGTCCTTCACGGCGTTGGGCTGTAAGCACAACCCCCACCTGTGGACGTCGGGCCCTCATACCACCCTCATGGAGTCTGTTTCTGACCGTTTGAGCAGCCACACGCACATTTGTGGCCCACTGGAGGTCATTTTGCAGGGCTCTGGCAGTGCTCCTCCTGTCCCTCCTTGCACAAAGGCGGAGGTAGCGGTCCTGCTGCTGGGTTGTTGCCCTCCTACGGCCTCCTCCACGTCTCCTGATATACTGACCTGTCTCCTGGTAGCGCCTCCATGCTCTGGACACTACGCTGACAGACACAGCAAACCTTCTTGCCACAGCTCGCATTGATGTGCCATCCTGGATGAGCTGCACTACCTGAGCCACTTGTGTGGGTTGTAGACTTCGTCTCATGCTACCACTAGAGTGAAAGCACCACCAGCATTCAAAAGTGACCAAACCATCAGCCAGAAAGCATAGGAACTGAGAAGTGGTCTGTGGTCACCACCTGCAGATCCACTCCTTTATTGGGGATGTCTTGCTAACTGCCTATGCTTTCCGCCTGTTGTCTATTCCATGTGCACAACAGCATGTGAAATTGATTGTCAATCAGTGTTGCTACCTAAGTGGACAGTTTGATTTCACAGAAGTGTGATTGACTTGGACTTACATTGTGTTGTTTCAGTGTTCCCTTTATTTTTTTGAGCAGTGTATGTGTATGTGTATGTGTATGTGTATGTGTATGTGTATGTGTATGTGTATGTATGTATGTATGTATGTATGTATGTGTATATATATATATATATATATATATATATATTTAATTTTATCATTTAAAATATTATAAAATATTATATACATACACATAAAGACATATACATAGAAATACAACATATAATAATACTTACATTCAAAAAGGTGGGGGGAAAGAAAAAAAAGAAAAAGGGGAAAAAAACCCCACAGATTCTAAGAGACTTCCTGTTTCCTTCACGAGGAACTAAATTAAATATTTATATTGTAAATTAATCTATTTACATTATAACTTTTAATCCCTTACATATTTCATTTCCATTTTACATATTTTGTCATTTTACATGTTTCATTTCTGACATTTTTCATATACTTTAAGTCTTTCATATTTCATATATTTAACCTTTTTTGTATATCCATACATTTATTTTTCTTCTCTTATAGTATATTTCATTTCCGATCTTATGTAAATATTTGAATATTGTATTCTTTCTGTATGTATTTTAAGAAGGGATTCCATATCTGTTCATATTTTCCCATTTCTTTTCCTCTTATTAGATTTGTTAATCTGCCCATCTGTGTTAGTTCCATTAATTTAATAATACATTCTTCTATTGTCAGGATGTGCTCCTCTTTCCAGTGTTGTGCGTAGATTATTCTTGCAGCTGTAGTCAAATATAGGAGTAATTTTTTGTTGTTGCTGTTTATGTTTCCATTCATTAGACCCAATAGGTAAAGTTCTGGTCTTTTATCTATATTTATCTCCAACATTTTACAAATACACCTGTGAATTCTATCCCAATATTTTTTAGTTTTTCTGCATGACCACCATATATGATAGAATGAGCCTGCTTTTATTTTACATTTCCAGCATATATTTGAATTTGTATATTTCATTTTAAATAATTTTTCTGGAGACATGTACCATATAAAAATCATCATACATACATATATATATATATATATATATATATATATATATAATTGCTCAAAGTAAATTTAATATTTTAGTCTTTTTATTTTGCCAATCATCATATATAATCTCATGCCCCAAATTTTCTTCCCATCTTAGCATATAATTTTTTGTTTTTATGTCATTGGTTTCTAATAATTTTTTATACATTTTAGAGATTAAGTGATCATTTTCACTCCATAATATATTATCCCAATTATTTGCATGTTTTGAAAATTTATAATTTTTTTTATCTGACTTGAATTGTTCTTTTAATTGAATATATGTAAACCAATGACATGAAAGACCTTATTTTTCCAATTCCTCCCTAGTTTTAAATTCACAATTATTTCCAACAAATTTGAGTAGATTTTTATATCTCAGCCATTTTTTGTTACCTAGTTCTCTCCTGGCAAATGCCTCCTGTGAAGATATCCATAGCGGAAGAGTAGGTAATAAAAATTTTTTGTATTTATTCCAAATCCTTAATAATGATCTTCTAATAATATGGTTGTTAAATGCCTTATTAACTTTACTTTTATTGTACCAAAAATATCCATGCCAGCCAAATCTATTATCGTGTCCTTCTAAATTTAATAATTTCGTATTCTCCAATATTATCCAATCTTTCAGCCACACTAAGCCACAAGTTTCATAATATAATTTTAAATCTGGCAATCCCAATCTTCCTCTTTCTTTTGTATCTTGTAAATATTTCAATCTTATTCTAGGTTTTTTCCCTTGCCATACAAATTTTACTATATCCCTTTGCCATTTTGAAAATTTTTGATCAGTTATTGTTATTGGAATTGTTTGGAATAAATACAAAATTCTTGGTAAGACATTCATTTTAATTGTAGCAATTCTACCCAGTAAAGATAAATGTAATAGTTCCCATTTCTCTAAATATTTTTTAATTTCTTTCCATGTTGTGATATAATTATTTTGATATAAATCTATATTTTTACAAGTTATCTGTATTCCTAAATATTTTATTTGTTTTATATTTTGAAAGCCTGTTTTTTGTTCTAATTTAATTCGGTCTTCTTTTGTCATATTTAAATTTATCATCTTAGTCTTTTTTATTTTTATTTTAAATCCTGCTAAGTCTCCATATTCCTATAATTTTTTATTTAAATTATCTATTGAATCTACAGGATTTTGTAGTGTTATAATAAAATCGTCCGCAAATGCTTTTAATTTATACGTTTCTTGTTTTATTTTAATTCCTTCTAAGTTATTCTCCTTTCTGATTTATTCTAATAGGCCTTCCAACACCAATATAAATATTAATGGTGAGAGTGGGCATCCTTGTCGAGTGCCTTTCTCTTTATTACATTCTTGAGTTTCTTCTTCATTTACTATAATTTTAGCTTTTTGTAATTTATAAATAGCTTGAATTGCTTTTATAAACCTGTCTCCAAAATTTCTATATTCTAATATTTTATTTATAAAGTCCCAATTCACATTGTCGAAAGCTTTTTCAGCATCTAAAAATAAAAGCATTGTAGGTTTTTCATTGTGTATATGAGCGTATTCTACTAAATTTATTATAGTACATAAGTTATATTTATTTGCCTGTTAGGGAGAAATCAATTTTGGTCCAAATTTATTAAATTCTGTAGAATTGTTTTTAATCTTTCTGCCAAAGTAATAGTAAATATTTAATAGTCGTTGTTTAATAGAGAGATTGGTCTATAATTTTGGCATTCCATTAAATCTTGATTGTCTTTTGGAATTAGGGTAATCTTTGCTTCCATCCATGATTGTGGTATTTCATTTCCTTCCAATATTGAATTGAATAATTTTTTAAGTGGTTCTATAAGTTGTTCTTGGAAATGTTTATAATAACCAGTGGAGAACCCATCCAGGCCTGGGGTCTTACCTATTTTCAATTTTTTTTTATTAATAAATTTTATTATTTAAAATATATATTGAGCACATATAAACACTTATACATACAATTACAATATATACAACATATTTACATTTCAGACATCTTTACATACAAAAAACATACAAAAGACAATGAAAAGGAAAAAAAACATATATTATAGACTTTTAAAATACTTCCAGTTTTCTTCACGAAGAAATTTGTTTCATATTTATTTACATAGCTTTTCTTATTACTTTTTTTCCCCTCTTCTTTTCTTTTTTTCCCTTTTTTTATCCCTTTCGTATTTCATTTTTATAATTATTTCATTACATTTCATAAATTTCAATATTTTACTCATCTAAATCCTCTATACGTTTCCCTTTCTCTTATTTCTTCTTTCACTTTTAATTTTATACATTTAGTTTGATCATATATTCCTTTTGTATATACTTTAAAAAGGGGTTCCATATCAGTTCATAGTTTCCCAATTCTTCATCTCTCATTAAATTTTTTAGTTTGTCCATCTGAGTTATTTCAATTAGCTTTATGATCCATTCTTCTATTGTTGGGGTACATTCTTGTTTCCAATGTTGTGCAAAAGTTATTCTTGCTGCTGTTGTTAGATATAATAATAGTTTTTTGCTGTTATTGCTCATCTTTTTTTCCATTAGTCCCAATAGGTAGATTTCTGGGGGGTTTTCCATATTAGTTTCCAAGATTTTACAAATACACAGATGTATTTTATCCCAATATTTTTTTGCTTTCTTACATGCCCACCACACATGATACATTGAGCCCACTTTTGTTTTGCATTTCCAACAAGTATTTGAGTTTATATGTTTCATTTTGAACAACTTCTCAGGAGACATGTACCATCTAAACATCATTTTGTATATATTTTCTTTTAGATTGTTACTCAATGTAAATTTAGTATTTTTTGTCCATATAGTTTGCCAATCTTCATAGCTAATCTCATGTCTCAAATTTTCTTCCCATTTTACCATGTCATTTTTTATTTTTATGTCATTGGTTTTTATTTCTAATAGCTTTTATTGTATAATTTAGAGATCAAATGGTCTTTTTTGTTCCATAATATATTATCCCATCTATCCCCCCATTTCTCAAATTTAAACATTTTTTGTCTAATTTAAATTGTTCTTTTATTTGGAAATATGTAAACCATTGACATATAAAATCTTCTTTTTCCAATTCTTGTCTTAAATTCGTAATTTTGTTCATTAAATTTTAATAAATTTAAGTATCTCAACCACTTATTATCACTTCGATTTTCCTGCCTGGCAAATGCCTCCTGAGGGGACGTCCACAATGTTATAGTTGGTAATAAAGAATTTTTGTATCTGTTCCATATTTTTAATAATGATTTTCTTATAATATGATTACTGAATGCCTTATTAATTTTACTTTTGTTATACCACATATATCCATGCCAACCGAATCGAATATCATGCCCTTCTAGATTTAATAATTTCATATTTTCTAATGTTATCCATTCTTTTAGCCATACTAATCCACATGTTTCGTGATATAATTTTAAATCTGGCAATCCCAATCCTCCTCTTTCTTTTGCATCTTGTAAATATTTTAATTTTATTCTGGGTTTTTTCCCTTGCCATATAAATTTTGCTAAGTCCTTTTGCCATTTTTGGAATGTTTGATCTGTTATTACAATTGGTATCGTTTGGAATAGATACAAAATTTAAACATTTTTTGTTTAAATGTAATTGTAATTGGTAATATATTCATTTTAACGGTAGCTATTTTTCCCAATCAAGATAATTGTGGAGATTCCCATTTTTCTAGATCTTTTTTGATTTCTATCCATGTTGTATTATAATTATTTTTAAATAAATCTATATTTTTTGAAGTTATCTGTATTCCTAGGTATTTAATTTGTTTTACATTTTGGAATCCTGTTTTTTGTTCTAATTCAATTCGATCCTTCTTTGTCATATTTAAATTTATCATTTTAGTTTTTTGTTTATTTATTTTAAATCCTGCTACCTCGCCATACTCTTGTATTTTTTTATTTAAGTTATCTATTGAATCTGTGGGAATTTCAATGTTATGACCAGATCATCAGCAAACGCTTTTAATTTATATGTTTCTTTTTTTATTTTAATTCCTTTTAGATTTTCATCTTTTCTAATTTCTTCCAATAGGCATTCCAATACTAGTATAAATAATAGTGGTGATAACGGACATCCTTGACGGGTGCCTTTTTCTATATTGCAATCTTGTGTTTCTTCATTTATTATAATTTTGGCTTTTTGTGATCTATATATAGCTTGTATTGCCTTTATGAATTTATCTCCAAATTTCCTATGTTCTAATATTTTAATTAAGAAGTCCCAATTGATGTTATCAAAAGCTTTTTCTGCATCTAGAAATAATAACATTATTGGTTTTTCATTGTGTATGTGTGCATATTCTATCAAATTAATGACTGTACGTAAATTTTCATTTATTTGTCTATTTGGAAGAAATCCGTTTTGATCTTGATTTATTAATTTTTGTAAAACTTTCTTTAATCTTTCTGCCAGTATCATAGTAAATAATTTATAATCATTATTTACTAGGGAGATCAGTCTGTAGTTTTGACATTCCATTGGATCTTGATTTTCTTTTCGGATTAGAGTGATTCTTGCTTCTGTCCATGATTGTGGTATTTTGTTTCCTTCTAATATTAAGTTAAATAAATTTTTGAGTGTTTCTATAATTTGTTCTTTAAATTGCTTATAATAACCTGCAGAAAGTCCATCTGTGCCTGGAGTTTTGCCTGTTTTCAATTTTTTAATTGCATCCATTATTTCTTGTGTCATGTCTGTTATTTCTTTTTGTTAATTGGATATTTTTTTAAGTTGCATTTCTGGATATATTTTTCAATTTTTTCCAAAGGTTCTTGTTGTTTCCTATATAATTTTGTATAATAGGTATGAAAGGCTTTCTTAATTTCTTCATTGTGAATTAAATCAATATTGTTTTCCTTTATTTTAGAAATTTTTCTCTTTCTTTTCTTAATTTATATGCCAGCCATCTGCCTGGCTTATTTGCTTGTTCAAAATTTCTTTGTTTTATGTATTTCAATTTTTTATCAATATCTTCTGTCATATAGATTTTTAATTGCAATTGTAATATTTTAATTTGATTTAAAATTTCTTCTTTTTTATTTTTATTTTGAAGGTCTTTTTCTTTTTCCTTAATTTGGTATAAAATTGTTTCTAATTTTTTTTGTGCTATTTTTCTTTGATGATTATTTAGAGATATAAAATGTTCCCTCATAAAAGCTTTACTAGCTTCCCATACCGTTTCTAATTTTGTATCTGTATTTATGTTCCATTGTAAAAATTATTTTAATTTCTTTTGTAGATCTTCTAGATTTTCTTTATTTTTGAAAATATTTTCATTTAGTCTCCATCTATAGTTTCTTAAATTTACCTTCAAAATTATTTGCACTGGACTATGATCAGATAAGGTTTTTGGTAAAATTGTTATTTCTTTAATTTTATTTTCTAAATTTTTTGATATCCATATCATATCTATTCTGGATGATGGTTTGTGTCTATTGGAATAAAATGTGTAATCACTAATTGTTCTATTTTGGCTTCTCCAGGCATCTATCAATGTTAAGTTGTTAATCATTTCAAAAAATTCTTTAGGTAGTTTACCTTGATGGTTATTTGTTTGATGATGAGTCTCTCTATCTATTTTTGGTGAGACTACTCCATTTAGGTCTCCCATTATAATCCAATTATTTTGAGTATATTCTAAGAGAGCATTTGATAAATCTTTATAGAATTTTTTATTATTATTATTTGGGGCGTATACACCAAATATTAATGTTTTAGAGTTTTGGTTTTCAATTTCGACTATAATGTATCTCCCTTTATCATCTTTTTGTATTAATTTAGGTTTTAAATGGGATTTTATTTAAGCTGCTCAAAAAAATAAAGGGAACACTGAAATAAGACATCCTAGATCTGAATGAATGAAATATTCGTATTAATTACTTTGTTCATTACATAGTTGAATGTGCTGACAACAAAATCACACAAAAAGCAATGGAAATCAAATGTAAGCAACCCCTGGAGGTCTGGATGTGGAGTTACACTCAAAAATTAAAGTGGAAAAGAACACTACAGGCTGATCCAACGTTGATGTAATGTCCTTAAAACAAGTCAAAATGAGGCTCAGTAGTGTGTGTGGCCTCCACGTGCCTGTATGACCTCCCTACAACGCCTGGGCATGCTCCTGATGAGGTGGCAGATGGTCTCCTGAGGGATCTCCTCCCACACCTGGACTAAAGCATTCCCCAACTCCTGGACAGTCTGTGGTGCAACGTGGCGTTGGTGGATGGAGCGAGACATGATGTCCCAGATGTGCTCAATTGGATTCAGGTCTGGGGAACGGGCGGGCCAGTCCATAGCATCAATGCCTTCGTCTTGCAGGAACTGCTGGCACACTCCAGCCACATGAGGTCTAGCATTGTCTTGCATTAGGAGGAACCCAGGGCCAACCGCACCAGCATATGGTCTCACAAGGGGTCTGAGGATCTCATCTCGGTACCTAATGGCAGTCAGGCTACCTCTGGCGAGCACATGGAGGGCTGTGCGGCCCCCTAAAGAAATGCCACCCCACACCATTACTGACCCACTGCCAAACCGGTCATGCTGGAGGATGTTGCAGGCAGCAGAACGTTCTCCAGACCCTGTCACGTCTGTCACATGTGCTCAGTGTGAACCTGCTTTCATCTGTGAAGAGCACAGGGCGCCAGTGGCGAAGTTGCCAATCTTGTCTGTGGCTTGAATCATGTCAACTGGATTTCTATTTTCTTAGTGGAAACGTTTCACTCCTTATCCAAGGAGCTTCTTCAGTCTGAGTAAAGTTAGTAAGGGAATCCTTAAATATGTTTCTAGGCTGGCTGTGTGACCTTGCACCTGGGGCTAGGTCATGGTTATTTTTGAGATGTTTGTTTCTAAGTCCCTTTATCATCTAAAGGAGGATCGTTAAGATTACCCTGCTGCTGTTGAGCTTGTGAAATGGTCTTAATCTTCCTAGGCACAGAAGACAAAGCAGGAAGGAAGATAGGGGAAAGGTTATGCCTGAGGCCCCCACCTCTATTCAAGGAAGGATTTTCCAAGTTGGCATGAATGGATTCCTTGACCCCTCTCTCAAACCACCTATCTTCTCTGTCTAAAATGTGAACATTAATGTCCTCAAATGAGTGTCCTTTTTCCTTTAGATGAAGATAAACTGCTGACTCTGGTCCTGTGGTGTTACTTCTCCTGTGTTGGGCCATCCTCCTGTACAAAGGTTGTTTGGTTTCTCCAATGTAGAGTTCAGAGCACTCCTCACTGCACTGGATTGCATAAACTACATTGCTTTTCTTGTGTTTTGGAGTTTGATCTTTGGGGTGTACAAGCCTCTGTCTCAGTGTGTTGGTGGGCTTGAAATATACAGGTATGTGGTGTTTGCCAAATATCCTTTTTATCTTTTCAGACACGCCAGCCATGTAAGGAATGACCAGGTTCTTCCGTTTACTCTGAGTCTCAGCCCTATCTGTCGCTGTTTTAGGTCTGGTAGACTTAGATTTGGTGAAGGCCCAATTTGGATATCCACAGGCCTGCAGAGCTGTTCTCAGATGCTGCTTTTCATTCTTTTTGGAATCCATGGAGGTGGGGATGGTTTCTGCTCTGTGTGACAATGTCCTGATGACTCCTAGTTTGTGCTGCAGTGGATGGTGGGAGTCAAACATCAGGTATTGATCTGTGTGTGTGGGTTTCCTGTAGATCCCTATTTCTAGCTTGCCACCGGTCCCAATGAGGACTTCACAGTCTAGGAATGCCAGTCTGTTGTCCTTGGTGTCTTCTCTGGTGAAGCTAATGTTGGCATCTATAGTGTTTATATGGTCCGTGAAGGCCTGTACTTCCTGGGCCTTGATTTTGACCCAGGTGTCATCCACATACCTAAACCAGTGGGTGGGCACCATTCCCTGGAATGTGTTGAGTGCTTTCTTCTCCACTTCTTCCATGTATAAATTGGCCACAATGGGTGACACAGGAGAACCCATGGCACAGCCGTGTTTTTGTCTGTAAAAGTCACCTCTGTATGTGAAATAAGTGGTGTTAAGACACAGGTCCAGAAGATGGCAGATCTGGTTTGGGTTGAGATGGCTTCTCCTTTCCAGGGTGCTGTCCTCTTCTAGTCTCTTCCTGACAGCGGATAGAGCATGAGTGGTGGGGATGCTGGTGAAAAGGGAGGACACATCAAAGGAGACCATAGTTTCATCTGTATCCAGTTTCAGGATCTTTGCTTTGGAAACAAATTCTTCCGAATTATGGATGTGGTGTTCAGAGTGTCCAACTAGAGGTGCTAGTATGGTAGAGAGGTGTTTGGCAATGTTGTATGTTACCGAATTGATGCTGCTGACTATGGGTTGGAGGGGTGTTCCTTCCTTGTGGATCTTAGGAAGTCCGTAGATGCAGGGGATGGCTTCTCCAGGATACAGACGGTGGTAGGTAATCCTATCGATGGAGCCATCATGTTCCAATTGTTTCAAACTGTCTATTGCCTTTTTCTTGTAATTGTTGGTGGGGTCTCTTTTCAGTTTTTCATATGTATGGTGATCCTCCAAAAGTGAGGTAATTTTATTGTGGTAGTCTGCTGTGTTTAGAACCACTGTACATCTTCCTTTGTCAGCAGGTAAAATGGTGATGGTTTCATCTTTGCTGAGGGCTGTCAGGGCTCTCCTCTCTTGGACTGTAAGGTTGGGGGGAGGAGGTTGAGCACTGGACAGAGCTGCAGATATTTTAAGCTGGAGTTGTTCTGCTTCTTCAAAAGGTAGGTGGTTGTTGTGGATGGCAGATTCTGTGGCTGTAATGAGCTCCACAACCGGAACTTGCTTGGGAGTGATGGCAAAATTAAGACCTTTGGCTAGGACATCTCTCTCTGGTTGGGTAAGTTCTCTGTCTGAGAGATTTTTCACCCACATGTTCTTTTTGTCCTCTGTGGTCCTGTTGTTGTTGTTCCTCCCAGCGGTTTCTCCAGTTCCTTGTTTCTGCTTGCTGCGAGAAAGAAGAATGTCAAATTTCTTAGTTTGCCTTTCCTTTGTCTTGTGATGCTGGGCCAGCTGTACTTTATTGCCAAGCTGAATAACTCTATCCAGGATTGGGTCAGGAAGGGTGGCTGTGAGTTCCTGGTGAAGGTTTTCAAAATTGTATTGCAGGGCATCAATGGTGAAGTGGACTTGCCTTATTCTTTCATTTAGAAGATGTCTTTGAGCCTGCTGCAGGATCTGATCTGCTCTGTGACCCTTAACTGTAGATTGCAGGCATAGGCTTGTCGGGATGAGTCTCTGTTGTCTGCATCTGAGGTTAAAACGTAGGTGGTTTCTATAGTCTGCCACCTTTCTTGCTGTCTTCTCGAATTTCCTTACCAACTTCAGGGTTTCATCCCCAAAATGTATGGCAATATGTCTATGAAGGTTCTCAGTCATCCAGGTGGAACAGTCTGTGGCTTGAATCATGTCAACTGGATTTCTATTTTCTTAGTGGAAACGTTTCACTCCTTATCCAAGGAGCTTCTTCAGTCTGAGTAAAGTTAGTAAGGGAATCCTTAAATATGTTTCTAGGCTGGCTGTGTGACCTTGCACCTGGGGCTAGGTCATGGTTATTATTGAGATGTTTGTTTCTAAGTCCCTTTATCATCTAAAGGAGGATCGTTAAGATTACCCTGCTGCTGTTGAGCTTGTGAAATGGTCTTAATCTTCCTAGGCACAGAAGACAAAGCAGGAAGGAAGATAGGGGAAAGGTTATGCCTGAGGCCCCCACCTCTATTCAAGGAAGGATTTTCCAAGTTGGCATGAATGGATTCCTTGACCCCTCTCTCAAACCACCTATCTTCTCTGTCTAAAATGTGAACATTAATGTCCTCAAATGAGTGTCCTTTTTCCTTTAGATGAAGATAAACTGCTGACTCTGGTCCTGTGGTGTTACTTCTCCTGTGTTTAGCTTCACCAGAGAAGACACCAAGGACAACAGACTGGCATTCCTAGACTGTGAAGTCCTCATTGGGACCGGTGGCAAGCTAGAAATAGGGATCTACAGGAAACCCACACACACAGATCAATACCTGATGTTTGACTCCCACCATCCACTGCAGCACAAACTAGGAGTCATCAGGACATTGTCACACAGAGCAGAAACCATCCCCACCTCCATGGATTCCAAAAAGAATGAAAAGCAGCATTTGAGAACAGCTCTGCAGGCCTGTGGATATCCAAATTGGGCCTTCACCAAATCTAAGTCTACCAGACCTAAAACAGCGACAGATAGGGCTGAGACTCAGAGTAAACGGAAGAACCTGGTCATTCCTTACATGGCTGGCGTGTCTGAAAAGATCAAACGGATATTTGGCAAACACCACATACCTGTATATTTCAAACCCACCAACACACTGAGACAGAGGCTTGTACACCCCAAAGATCAAACTCCAAAACACAAGGAAAGCAATGTAGTGTATGCAATCCAGTGCAGTGAGGAGTGCTCTGAACTCTACATTGGAGAAACCAAACAACCTTTGTACAGGAGGATGGCCCAACACAGGAGAAGTAACACCACAGGACCAGAGTCAGCAGTTTATCTTCATCTAAAGGAAAAAGGACACTCATTTGAGGACATTAATGTTCACATTTTAGACAGAGAAGATAGGTGGTTTGAGAGAGGGGTCAAGGAATCCATTCATGCCAACTTGGAAAATCCTTCCTTGAATAGAGGTGGGGGCCTCAGGCATAACCTTTCCCCTATCTTCCTTCCTGCTTTGTCTTCTGTGCCTAGGAAGATTAAGACCATTTCACAAGCTCAACAGCAGCAGGGTAATCTTAACGATCCTCCTTTAGATGATAAAGGGACTTAGAAACAAACATCTCAAAAATAACCATGACCTAGCCCCAGGTGCAAGGTCACACAGCCAGCCTAGAAACATATTTAAGGATTCCCTTACTAACTTTACTCAGACTGAAGAAGCTCCTTGGATAAGGAGTGAAACGTTTCCACTAAGAAAATAGAAATCCAGTTGACATGATTCAAGCCACAGACTGTTCCACCTGGATGACTGAGAACCTTCATAGACATATTGCCAATCTTGTGTTCTCTGGCAAATGCCAAACGTCCTGCACGGTGTTGGGCTGTAAGCACAACCCCCACCTGTGGACGTCGGGCCCTCATACCACCCTCATGGAGTCTGTTTCTGACCGTCTGAGCAGCCACATGCACATTTGTGGCCCACTGGAGGTCATTTTGCAGGGCTCTGGCAGTGCTCCTCCTGTCCCTCCTTGCACAAAGGCGGAGGTAGCGGTCCTGCTGCTGGGTTGTTGCCCTCCTACGGCCTCCTCCACGTCTCCTGATGTACTGACCTGTCTCCTGGTAGCACCTCCATCCTCTGGACACTACGCTGACAGACACAGCAAACCTTCTTGCCACAGCTCGCATTGATGTGCCATCCTGGATGAGCTGCACTACCTGAGCCACTTGTGTGGGTTGTAGACTCCATCTCATGCTACCACTAGAGTGGAAGCACCGCCGGCATTCAAAAGTGACCAAACCATCAGCCAGAAAGCATAGGAACTGAGAAGCGGTCTGTGGTCACCACCTGCAGATCCACTCCTTTATTGGGGATGTCTTGCTAACTGCCTATGCTTTCTGCCTATTGTCTATTCCATGTGCACAACAGCATGTGAAATTGATTGTCAATCAGTGTTGCTACCTAAGTGGACAGTTTGATTTCACAGAAGTGTGATTGACTTGGACTTACATTGTGTTGTTTCAGTGTTCCCTTTATTTTTTTGAGCAGTGGTATATAACTACTCCATTTTTTTATTTTCATTCGCCTAATTTCTTATTTATTAAATAGTTTGTTTCTGTTTTTTTTATATGTGTTTCCTGGAGGCAGGTAATATCTGGTTTTGATATATTTAATAGTTGAAATATTTGTTTTCTTTTAATTGGAGAGTTATCTCCATTGATGTTCCATGTAATTGCTCTAAGATCACTCATTTACTAGTAATGATGTAAACTCTCTTGTGTTGGATATTTCTCCTTCTTTCTGACTCAAAGTTTCTTCTTTCCTTCCTTGTTTCTGTTCCTTGGAGTTTGCTTGTTCTTTTTCAAATCTTTTTAAAAATTCTTTGGCTTTTAAAATTGAGTTCAATTTAGTTCTTTGGCCTTAAAAAGTTAGAGGAAGACCTTCCGGTACTTCCCATCTAAAGTCTATATTATTTTTCCTCAAAATATCTGTTAAAAATCTATATTCTTTTCTCTTCTTTAATATTTTGGCTGGGATTTCCTTAAAAATAGTGATATCTTTTCCTTCAATTTCTATCTTTTTG
The DNA here is from genome assembly GCA_023362775.1 of Charina bottae. Classification (NCBI taxonomy): domain Eukaryota; kingdom Metazoa; phylum Chordata; class Lepidosauria; order Squamata; family Charinaidae; genus Charina; species Charina bottae. Next base: position 5,058,919 of record JALMGJ010000016.1, read on the forward strand.
TTGTATGATGCCTGAATTATCACATTTTTTTTTTTTTGAGAATTCTATTAATATGTCTCTGGGTTTTTTATACATAATAGCATATTTGGTGTTAATCCTATACAATTTTTCAATTTCCTCCTCTAATCTTTCTTCCTCCCACTCTATTAAGTTTGCCAACATCTGTATAACAATTTCTCTTGTATTATTTTCCTTCTCCTCTGTTACTCCTCTTAGTCTAATACTATATTCTTTTTCCTTCAGTTCTAACATAGTTATTCGTTCCACTTCTTTATCTATTTTCTCCTCACATTTTTCAGTTTGTTTCTTCACTCCATGTATTTCTTCTTTTAAACTTTTTTCTATTTTTCCTATTTTTTGTTCCAATCTCTTTTCTAAACCTTCTAATTTTTCTTCCAGAACCCGTGTCACTGTTTGCGTTATTGTTTGGGTTGTTTTTATTGTGAAATCTTCAAACAATGACTTAAGCCATTCTCCTTCCCCCATCTCTGAGCTTCTTCTTGCTTGTGCAACCTGCATTACTTGTCTTCTTGTGCTCATACTCATTTTTTTCTTTACCTTTTTCCCCTTTTTCAATTACTTATATTTAATATCTTTACCCTTATTTGCTTATTACCTTATAGAGTATTGCTTTTCTTCTTTTTCAATTTCTCTCAAAAACAACCAGAAAAAACCAACTTAATTGCAGATTCTTATATATATCTTATTAATTACTTTAGCTTAATAATTAACTACTTAACAATATATACTTAATTATCTACTTAGTAAAGGTAAAGGTTCCCCCCGCACATTTGTGCAGTCGTGTCCGACTCTAGGGGCCGGTGCTCATCTCCGTTTGTTAGCCGAAGAACCAGCGTTGTCCGAAGACGCTTCCACGATCATGTGGCTGCATGACGTGCACGGAACGCTGTTACCTACCCACCGAAGTGGTACCTATTCATCTACTTGCATTTGCATGCTTTCGAATTGCTAGGTTGGCAAGAGCTGGAGCTAGTGTGGGAGCTCACTCCGCACGCAGGGCTAGGGATTCGAACCTCTGAACTTGTGATCTTCCGATCGACAAGCCTGGCATCTTACCCGCTGAGCCACCACGCCCCTAATTATCTACTTAACTATATATATTTATTATTCTTAATTACACAATTGTATCTATAGTAAATAAAATTATATTTCTAAGCTTAATATGTGGAATTCGTTTTACAGTCAGAGTCTTACAGAAAAACAAAATGTCTTGTTAAATTATTAGTTAAATCAGTCCTTATTTTTTTTTTAAAGTTTTTACAAATAGGAACTTTGGATCTTCTCACCAAACAATCTCTCGCTTTTTTTTCTTTGTTCCGAATCTTTGGCTTTTAATCTTTCTTTTAGTAGTTCTTTAATCGCGGCTTCACTTTCTCTTTCAGGCTTCCCGGCTTGTTCTTCTTCACTATGAGTCACTGGCAACACAAAACACTGACAATACTTAACTCGCCACCTCCGAAGCCGCTGAAATTCTTTTTTTCTCAGAGGAGCCAAAATCCCGCTTTCTCTGCCGTTGTTCGCCAGCTCTCTATTCCACGAAACTGGCCCAAAAGCTGCGTGGCTGCCGTTTTTTGCTACGGAGCTTCTATTGAGTCCTCCTAGCCACCATTCATCTCCACCCCGGAAGTCACCTATTTTCAATTTTTTGATAGCATCTATTATTTCCTGTGTCATAATAAGATTGTTTGTTGTATCGTTTTGTTCGTTAGATAATTTTTCTAGATTACATTCCTGGATATATTTTTCAATTTTGTCCAGTGGTACTTGTTGTTTTTTGTATAATTTTGTATAATAAGTATGGAAGGCTTTTTTAATTTTCTCATTATGAATTAAATCAACATTATTTTCTCTAATTTTAGAAATTATTCTTTTTTCCCTTTCTTTTCTTAATTTATAAGCTAACCATCTACCTGGTTTATTTGCGTGTTGAAAATTTCTTTGTTTAGTATATTTCAATTTTCGATCAATGTCTTCTGTCATAAGAATCTCTAATTGAAGTTGTAGTAGTTTAATTTGATATAATATTTCTTCTTTTTTGTTTTTATTTTGAAGGTCTTTTTCTTTTTCTTTAATTTGGTCCATAATTGTTTGTAGGTTTTTTTTGTGCTACTTTTTTTTGGTAGTTATTTAGAGATATAAAATGCCCTCTCATGAAAGCTTTGCTTGAGTCCCATACCATTTCTAAATTTACCCCTTTATCTAGGTTCCAATAGAAAAATTCTTGTAATTTCTTTTTTAATTCCTCTAAATTTTCTTTATTTTTTAAGATATTTTCGTTCAATCTCCATCTATAATTTCTTGGGTTTATATTCAAAATTATTTGAACTGGGTTATGGTATGATAAAGTTCTTGGTAGAATCGATGTATCTTTAATTTTGTTTTCTAAATTCTTTGAGATCCAAATCATGTCTGTCCTAGAGAATGATTTGTACCTATTGGAATAAAATGTAAATTCTCTCGAGTTTCTATTCTGATATCTCCATGCATCTATTAATGTTAAATTTTTGGCCATTTCAAAAAATTCTATAGGCAATTTGCCTTGATTGCTATTAATTTGATGCTGTGATTCTCTATCAATTTTTGGTAGAACTACCCCATTCCAATCTCCCATTATTATCCAATTATTTTGTGTAAATTCTGAAAGGACATTTGATAAGTCTTTATAAAAAAAATTGATTGTTTGTGGCATATATGCCTATTATTATTTTAGAATTTTGAATTTCAATTTCCACTATTATATATCTCCCAATGTCATCTTTTTGTATTAATCTAGGTTTTAAGAAAGGTTTTATATATATGGCTACTCCATTTTTTTTTCATTTGGTGTTACAAATTGTATTCCAAGTCTTTTATTAATTAAATAATTTGTTTCTGTTTTTTTTATATGAGTTTCTTGGAGACATGTAATATCTAATTTTAATTTATATAAAAATTGGAAAATCCTTTTTCTTTTGACTGGAGAGTTAGTTCCATTAATATTCCATGTAATGCCTTTGAGTTCACTCATTTACTAAGAGTGATGAAAATTCCTTAGTATTGGATATTTCTCCCTCTTCCTGGTTTAGAGATTTTTTTTCTCCTTGTCTTTGCTCTTTAGAATATGTTAGATCTTTTTCAAACCTTTTAAGGAAATCTTTGGCTTTTAGTATTGAATTTAGTTTGAATCTCTGTCCTTTAAATGTTAAGCTGAGTCCTTCCAGAACTTCCCATCTAAAGGTAATATTGTTTTTTTCTTAAAGTTTCAGTGAGAAATCTGTATTCCTTTCTTTTCTTTAATATTTTGGCTGAGATCTCTTTAAAAATAGTTATGTCCTTTTATTATTATTATTTATCGTATTTATACCCCGCCTATCCCCTCCCTAATGAAGGACTCTAGGCGGCTTACATACATATTTCATATATATTTATACATTTCATATATATTGTACATTTATTTACCACGTGCTGAGGGAAGGGGTAAGGGAACCGACTCTTTCAGTGGGTATTGGACTACATGTCCCAGAATACCTTGCTTCAGAGTCGGCTGCTGATGTCCTGGATGTTGCTGTTCAGGATCCGTCGTCTCCACCGCCACTGTCATCTCCACTGCCATTCACGGGATCTTCTTCATTCCGGTGGGCAACCCCCGACAGGACGCGAGCAAATTCTCCCACTTAAGGTGGTACCCATTTATCTACTTGCATTTGCTTTCGAACTGTTGGGTTGACAGGAGCTGGGGCAAGTGGCGAGAGAAGTCCTTTCCTTCTATCTCAATCTTCTTATTGTAAGATGCTTGAATTACCATATCTCTTAGTTGTTTTTTTTTAGAAAATTCTATTAATATATCTCTAGGTGTTTTGTACATAGTAGCATATTTTGAGTTTATCCTATACATTTTCTCTATTTCTTTTTCTAGTCTCTCTTCTTCCCATTCTATTAAGCTTGCCAGGATTTGTATTATTATCTCTCTTACATTATCCTCTTTCTCTTCAGATACTCCTCTCAACCTAATATAAGTCTTTAAAGACTTCCTGAAGGCCAGGAGCAAGGGTGCCCACCTCACATTTGGGGGCAAGATATTCCACAGGGTGGGTGCTATCTCAGAGAAGGCATGCCTCCTGGACCCCACTAGATGGAATTATTTTATTGATGGGGTCCAAAGCATGCCCTCCCTGCATGACTGGGTGGGGTGGGTAGATGTGGTTGGGATGAGACGGTCCCTCAGGTACCCTGGCTCCATGCCATGTAGAGCTTTAAAGATGATAACCAATACCTTGAATTGGACCCAGAAGCAAAGTGGTAACCAATGCAGCTCATGGAGCAGCAGTGTTATACTGTATGTGCTGATCTACTAGCACCCGTGACTACCCGTGCAACTGCATTCTGGACCAGCTGAAGCTTTTGGATACTCTTCAAGGGTAGCCCCATGTAGAACGTGTTGCAATAATCTACTGTATATGGGAGATGACAAAGGCATGAGTGACTGTTTGGAGGGCCTCATTTTGATTGTAGATATCCTTCCTAGTAGAGATAAATGTAGTTTTCTCCATGTTTCCAAATCTAGTTTAATTACATTCCAAATTTTCCCATAATTATTATGAAATAATGTACTGTTTTTTGTTGTTAATATTACTCCCCAATATCTAATCATCTTTTCTATTGTAAAACCGGGTTTTTTTTGTTAAAATTTCTTGTTGTTTTTGAGTCATATTTCTGCACAGTATTTTTGTTTTTTGATTGTTTATCTTAAAACCTGCCACCTCTCCAAATTCTTTTATTTTTGTCAACAAGTGGTCGAATCTAAGGGATTTTGTAAAATAAAAACCAAATCATCTGCAAATGCTTTCAATTTAAAAATTTGTTTTTTAATTTTTACTCCTTTTATTTGGTAATCTGCTCTTATCTCTCTATTAAGGACCTCCAAAACAAGAGTAAATAATAGAGGTGATATAGGACATCCTTGTCTCGTTCCTTTTTCTATTTTACAAATTTCTGTTAATTACTCATTTACTATTATCTTGGCTCTTTGTATTGAATAGATTGCTTCAATCCCTTTCACAAATGAATCCCCAAATTCCATTTTCTCTAAAACTTTGACCATAAAATTCCAATTTAAATTATCAAAAGCTTTTTCTGTTTCTAAAAATATTAAACCTATTTGACTTTTATTATGATATTGTGCGTATTCCAAAATATCTACCACTGTTCATAGATTGTCTTTCAATATATTCATTTATTTTATTTATTTATTAAATTTCTATGACCACCCATCTCCCCCTCCAGGAGGGACTGTGGGTGGTTCACAGCCACAATAACATCATTAAAATACAATAAAAAACACAATAAAAATATAAATACAATAAATATAATAAAAACCAAGTGGCAGGTGGTTCATACAGTGAAGCTAAACATATTTAAAATATTTGAGGCGGCTCTAAGAAATCAGCCATCCCCAAGCTTGACCACTTTCCCTCTTACCTCAGGTGAGATCACAGAGCCAAGTTTTTAATTTTTTTCCTGAAGTCCAGGAGTGAAAGGGCCTGTCTTATCTCTGGGGGAAGGATGTTCCATAGGGCAGGTGCTGCTGCAGAGAAGGCTCGCCTCCGAGACCCCACTAGATGGAATTCTTTCATAGAGGGGGTCCACAGCATACCCTCTGCAAGATCAGGTAGGACGGGATGATGTAATGGGGATGAGGCGGTCCCTCAGATTGTCTTTTCCATCAATTGCCTTTTTGGTAAGAAGCCACTTTAATCCTGGTCTATAATTTCTTGTAAAATTGTTTTTAATCTTTCAGCTAAAGTTGAGGTAAAATTTTTATAATCATTATTTAGTAACGATATCGGCCTATAATTTTTAATTAATGATGGATCTTGTTCTTCTTTTGGAATAAATGTTATATTAGCTTTAGTCCATGTCTCAGGTATTTTGGAGCCATTCAGAATCAAATTCATTACATCTTTAAGTGGATTTAGAATTTTTTCCATAAAATATTTATAATATCCTGTTGATATACCATCAGGACCCGGGTTTTTTCCTATTTTAAGTTTTTTTTATGGGATCTATTATTTGCTGATTATTCCAGACTATTAATTTTTGTTTGCTGAATTTGATAGTTTGGGAAGATTTTGGTTACTTAAATATTTCTCAATCTTGTCTAATGGAATTTCTTGTTTTTGGTATAGTTTTGAAAAAAAAGGCATAGAATGCTTTTTTAATTATTTTATTATCTACTAATTCTTCACTATTTTCCCTTATTTTAGTGATCATTTTCTTCTCTCTATCTTTCCTTATTTGGTAAGCTAGCCATTTGCCTGGTTTGTTAGCAAATTCAAAGTTTCTTTGTTTTGCATATCTTAATTTTGTTTCTATTTCTTTTGTTGTCAGTAGCGCAATTTGTTGTTGTAATAATTTAGTTTGGTATATTAGATTTTCATCTGATGGTTTTTCCTATAATTCTTTTTCCTTTAGTTTAATTTGATTTGTAATTTTTTGTAAATTTTGATGGTATTGTTTTTTAAGCTTTTGATTTAAGGGTATAAAGTGACCCCTCATTACTGCCTTAGTAGCATCCCAAACTGTTCTGATGTCCACTTCATTATTTAAATTTATTTCAAAAAATTCCTTTAATTTCTTTTTAAATTCTTCCACTACCTCCTCTTTTTTTAAGATATTCTCATTCAGTCTCTGTTTAATGCTTCTAGAATTTTTCCTAATTGTTAATTTTACTGTATTATGATCTGAAAATGTTTTTGATATAATTTCAGCTTTATATATTTTACTTGCTAAATCTTTTGATACCCATATCATGTCAATAGCTGAGAAATATTTAAATCTCTCTGAAAAAAATGTATAATCTTTCATTAATCCATTTTTGTGTCTCCAAGAGTCTATCAGTATTTCCATTAGTTCAAAAAATATTTTTGGAAGTTTCCCTTGTTTAATTTTAATTTGTTTATCTGATTTCCTATCTAATAATGGTATCGTGACCCCATTCCAATCTTCCATCAGAATACAACTTGTGTAGGTATAGATTGATAATTCCTCCATTAACTTATGAATCTGTGCATATCTTGAGTTAATGCGAAATATCCTTTCAATTTCTTCAGCCATCCTTTCCTCTTCCCAATTTATTAAATTTCCTACTGTTTGTATTATTATTTCTTCTATTTCTTCTTCCTTTACTTTTGGTATACCTCTAAACCTTAAGCTATATTCCTTATCTCTTAATTCTAATAATGCTATTCTGTCTAGTTCATTTTCTCTCTCCATTTCTAATTCTTCTACCCTTTCAGTCACTTTTTAATCTCCCCTTCCATTTTCTCGTTTATTTTTTCTTTTTCTTTCTTTTTCTCAAATTTTATTGAAGTTTTTAATATACATAGTTAAAAGGTGAAAATGAAAAAGAAATAGAAATACAAATCAAGGAAAGAAGTAAAAGTGTATAGAAAAGAAAAGAAAAAAAAAAGATAAAGCATAGGATTTAATCAACTTCCGATTTATCTCTGGTCTTAGTAATTTAATTTTTTTTATCTTACATGCTAGCTCTATATATAACATACAAAAACATTTCCTGTCTAATATATCAATTTATATATATTTTAGTCTTCAAAACCCCAGATAAGCTTTGCCCCACCTCCATATTCCAAATAGTCCATTAATGGTTTCCATTCTTTAAGAAAGTAACAGTTTGAGTTTTCTTTTAATAAGCATGTCAATTTGTCATTTTCTGCCATATCCATCAGTTTTAACATCCAATCTTGTATCGTAGGTAAAATCTGTTTTTTTCAATTTTGGGCATATACAAGTTGTGCTGCTGTAATCATATATTGCATAATTCCTAAAAATTGTTTTCCTATTTGTTCTTCCCATATTCCCAATAAAAATAATTCCGGTTTAAATAGAACTCGAATTTGTAAAATATTTTGCATCAATGAATGTATCTGAATCCAAAACTTCTTTGAAATTTCACATGTCCACCACATATGGTAAAAAGACCCCTCTTTTTTTTACATTTCCAACACAAGTTGGAAACATTCCCATACGTTTTAGCAAGTTTTTGTGCGGTCATATACCATCTATACATCATCTTATAAAAAATTTCCTTCAAATTATAGCACAAAGTAAATTTTAACCCTTTGTTCCACATATCTTCCCATTGCTGCATTTGTATATTATGTCCAATATTTTTTGCCCATTTTATCATACAATCTTTAACTTGTTCCTCTACCATTTCTCCTTTTAACAATAATTTATACATTTTAGCAATTAAATGATCATCTGTCTCACATAATTGTATCTCAAATTCCAATTTAGTTTTTTCAAATTCAAATTTTTTTTGTCTAATTTAAATTTTTCTACAAGTTGCATATATGAAAGCCATTGGAATGTATATCCTTCTAGAGCAAGTTCTTCTTTTGTTTTAATTATATATTGTCCTTGTTCTTTCTTTAAAAAGTCCTTATAAGTCAGCCACTTATCTTTATTTCTTACTTTTGTTCTATGAAATGCTTCTTGCATGGAAATCCATAAAGGTCTTTTATAACATAAAGTTTGTTTATATTTACTCCAAATTCTTAACAATGATCTTCTAATATAATGGTTTCTAAAGTCCACATTAACTTTAACTTTGTCATACCACAAATATCCATGCCATCCATATCTTAATTCATGACCCTCCAAATTCAATAATTTTTCATTTTTCAGAACTATCCATTCTTTAATTCATACCAAGCAACAAGCAGCATAATATAACTTCAAGTCCGGTAGACCTAGCCCGCCTCTTTCTTTTGAGTCTTGCAAGACTTTATATTTTATTCTTGGTTTTTTTCCTTGCCAAATAAATTTAGAAATATCCCATTGCCATTGTTTAAAATGTTCTTCTGATGCTAATATAGGTAATGTTTGAAAAAGATATAAAATTCGTGGCAGAATATTCATTTTAATTACTGAAATTCTACCTAGCAATTATAATTGTAATTTTTTCCATTGATCCAAGTCTTTTTTAATATCTATCCAAAGTGGAATATAATTATTCTTAAACAACTTAACATTTTTAGATGTTAAATATACTCCCAAATATTTTACTTTTTCTTCCATTGAATATCCCGTTATTTCTTTCAATTTCTCTTGTTGATGGTGATCCATGTTTTTAGTCAAAACTTTTGTTTTCTGTAAATTCACTTTAAACCCTGCTAATGACCCAAAGTCTTTCAATTTCTGTATCAATAATTCAATTCCATCTAGTGGATTCTCCAAAGTAAAGACTAAGTCATCAGCAAAGGCTCTTAATTTATAAACTTCTTTTTTAACTCTAATACCATGAATACCATCATCTTGTCTAATGTCTCTCAATAAAACCTCTAGTACCAATATAAACAAAAGTGGAGATAATGGACAGCCTTGTCTTGTACCTTTTTGGATTTCACATGGTTTGCTAAATTCTCCATTTACAATTATTTTTGCAAATTGGGGAGTATATATTGATTTAATCCACTTAATAAAATTTCCTCCAAAATTCATATTTTCCAATACTTTAAACATAAAAGACCAATTTAAATTATCAAAAGCTTTTTCAGCATCTATAAATATCAAGGCAGCTTGTTTTTCATAATGTTGTTACAAATATTCCAGCACATCTAATATATTTTGGACATTGTCTCAGATTTGTCTCTTAGGTAAAAATCCAGCTTGATCTTGATGGATAAAATTCTTAAGGATATTTTTCATTCTTTCTGCCAATATAGTTGTAAATATCTTAGTCATTGTTCAATAAAGATATTGGTCTATAATTCTTAGTTAGAGTCAAATCTTGTTGTTCTTTTGGGATCAATGTTATATGCGCTTCTTTCCAAGTCTCTGGCATGTTTCCTGTTTCCAAATCGAATTCATAATATTCTGCAAGGGTAAGCATAGTTCATCCTCGAAGCATTTGTAATAGGCTGCTGACAGGCCATCAGGTCCAGGTGCTTTTCCACTACTGATTTTCTTAAAGGCCTTTACCATTTCCTCTGTTGTTATTGGATTGTTTAGTATTACTCTTTGTTGATCATTAAGAACAATTAGCTTTTGCTTACTCAGATATTCGTCAATATCAATTAGATTAACATCTTGTTTTTTGTATAATTTTGAGTAATAATCATGAAAGGCTTTTTGTAAATTTCATTTGGGTTTTTATCTCTTGTGTCAGTATAATTGATATTTGTTTTTGTAGAAATTTAATTTGAGTAACCAAGGTGTCATCCATTGGCTTATCTCTTAAACATAACTCTTTGCTTTTAATTTCATCTAAAATCAATTGAATTCTCTCTTGTTTCTTTCTCCTCATTTGAGCATTATATTGGATAAAATAACCCCTCATATATGCTTTGCTGGCATCCCATACAGTTTGAATATTCGTCCCTTTGTTTAAATTCAATTGAAAATATTCTCTTAACTTTTTTTACATACATCAACTATATCATTTTTCCGAAAGATTGACTCATTCAGTCTCCATCTAAATACATTCCGTTTTCCTTTAAAAGTCAACATTACAGGATTGTGATCTGAGAGAGTCTCAGGTAAGATTTCAACTTTACCAATGTCCATCATTAAACTTTTAGAAATCAAAATCATGTCTATTCTAGAAAAAGATTTAAACATTTCTGAATAATATGTATATTCTCTTGAAGTCCCGTTCATCAATCTCCACATATCTTGTAAATCCAACATTTCTTTCAAATCAAAGAATGTTTGTGGTAATTTTCCCTGTGTACATTTGACTTCTTTTTGTGAATGTCTATCCATCATTAGGGGCATGGTGGCTCAGCGGGTAAGACGCCAGGCTTGTCGATCGGAAGATCGCAAGTTCGGAGGTTCGAATCCCTAGCCCTGTGTGTGGAGTGAGCTCCCGCACTAGCTCCAGCTCTTGCCAACCTAGCAATTCGAAAGCATGCAAATGAAAGTAGATGAATAGGTACCACTTCGGTGGGTAGGTAACAGCATTCCATGCGCGTCATGTGGCCACATGACTGTGGAAGCGTCTTCGGACAACGCTGGCTCTTCGGCTAACAAACGGAGATGAGCACCGGCCCCTAGAGTCGGACACGACTGCACAAATGTGCGGGGGGAACCTTTACCTTTTACCTTTATCCATCATTGGGTGAATAACCCCATTCCAATCACCCATAGAACACCAATTTTCATAGGGTAAATCCAAAAGTTTGTCCATTAAGTTTTTATAGAATACTCCTTTGTCCATATTTGGTGCATAAAGTCCAACAATTAATGTTTTAGTTCCTTGTATATTAATTTCAACTGCAATGTATCTTCCTTCATCATCAATTAGTATCTTTTTTTGGATTTAACTTTGTTTGTATATACAAAACTACCCCCTTAGTTTTTTTAAGTCCAGCCAAAATAAATTCTTCTCCAAGTTGTTTACAAAGCAAATACTTAATATCTTTTTTACAAATATGAGTCTCTTGTAAGCAAGTTATATCCATTCTCAGTTTTTTCAGAGAATGAAAATTTTTTCGTCTTTTCTGTGGGGAATTTTCACCATTAATGTTCCATGTCAAATATTTGCAATCCATAAGTATTTTGATGTTTAAAAGCCATTTTTCCGGTCCAGTCCTGCAGCTCCCAACTCAGATAAGTCTTCACTCGTCTCTTTATCTTTTGGTGTCTCCACTTTTTCTTCCAAGTCTCCAGATGCATCGTTCATATCTGTCTTATATTTCTCTAAAAATGCTTTTGCTTTTAGAATAGAAGTTATCCTGAATCTTTGCCCTTTGAACATAAAAGATACACCTTCTAATCATTCCCATCTAAATGAAATATTATTTCGCTTTAATTTTTCTGTAAAGAAGGAATAATCTTTTCTTTTCCTTAGTATCCTCAAAGGTATTTCTTTTAATACAATTATTTCTTTTCCTTCTATTTTTAATCCAGTATTATAATGCTTCTTTGAAATTTGCTCTTTTATAACTTTTCTCACAAAATATATCAATATGTCTCTAGGTACTTTCTTTTCTCTAGCATAGCATGAATTAACTCTAAAAATTTTATCTATTTCCAAATCCAGATCTTGTTCTTTTATCTCCAAAAATTTGGCTAATATAGAAACAATCCTTTCTCTTACATTTTCATTTGATTGTTCTGGAACTGCTCTCAATCTCAAAATATATTCTTTCTCTCTCATTTCTGCTAATGCAGTAATATCTAAGTTATATTCAAGTTCCTTAGTAACATCTTCTGATTTAGTCTCTAATTTTTGCATCTGACCTTGCATATCTTTAAGTTCCCCTGACAAAGTGTTCACAACTTCCTTTACTATCTGTACTTCTTTTTAAAATTCTTGTTTGATCTCCTGAGTAAATTCTTTTTTCATTTCTTCCATCTTCTTATCTATTTTTTTATCTAAAGATGCAATTTGTTCTTCCATCTGTTTATTTTGTGCCATTGAATCTTCCATTTTCTTGTTTAATGATGCCATTGCATCCCAGATTTTTTTCATTTCTGATGGAGGGGCTTCCGTTGATGCTGTAGGAGTTGCAGGATCTGTAGATGTTCTTCCAGTTTCTTTTTCTTTTTGTTTCTCTCTCCTCCTCAATGCCATAGATGCCATGGTGTAAATAATTTCCCTGTAAGAGAAAAAGAAAGAGGGGAGAAGGGAAAGACCAAAAAAAGGGAAGGGGATAATAATTGTTTTTTTTAAAAAAAAGGGGGGAATAAAAAATACAAAAAGTAAAAACAATGCTTTAAAAGTAGTTGTCAAAATAACTAAATTATAGTCCATTAAATATGTATGTCCATATAAATGTAAAAACAAAAGATAAAAAGGAAAGGAAAAACTTTTTTCTACTGTAGACAAAATAATAACAAAAAGGATAAACAATCCCAACGTTTCTCATGCCAGCTTGTATCTGCTCAGTCCAGCCATGAATAAGTAAAATATTACCTATAAAAAATAAAAAGAGAAGCTTCCATGGTCTAAATAGCTTTTTTACATAGAATAGACATTCAGCAGTCAAATTTCTATAAAAGGGGAATTCAGAGGAAACATAAAAAATCTAAAAAGCAACTTATATAATCCAGAAAATATTCAAACACTTTAAAAAGAAGTAAAAGGTAAAATTCTTTCATAATAAAAATCACAAACAGATAAAAGAAAGGATGTTAAGTCACTGGTTCATTATTCCATAAAAAATAAAAATCCAGGCAAGATAATTCCAAAAGAAATACTTCCAATTATAATAAGAATAAAAACAAGCCAAAAGAAGAATAAAGAAGAAAGTCAATCATTCCATTTCAGGCAAAGTCAATTAGCTTTCCAATCCACCATTTAAACAATCCTTTGGCAAGAAAGAAGTAAAACACCAGCATTTATAAATCAAGTCCAGAGATAAATCTTAGATGTTAATAAGGCAAATAATATTTAAAAATAAAAAGTGTATCTAAAAGGTTGGGTGAGGTGCTACTTATCTTTGACAGATTGCATGGCTTCTGCAGAGCTTCTTCTTGTCTCGCCCCTCGCCGCTTCGATCTCCCTTCCCCTGTGGTGGAAATACAGGAGTCGGGGGAGAGCGGCGAATCAGGCAACCCTGTGAGTAATCCTCTGCTCTCCCTCTCTTCGAGGGAGATTTTTCGACGATTTCCCTTTTTTTAAAATCGCCGCAAATGGAAAGCCACGGAATTGAGGCTAGGAGCCTCGGTTCATTGCACCGTCCTCTCCAACACCCGGAAGTGAAAAGCTCGTGGTTTTTTTTTGTAATTTTTGTTCCAATTTCTTTTCAAAGTCCTCAAAACTTTTTCCCAACATTATATTCACATTTTGAAGAATTGTCTATGAAGTCTTTGAGGAGAACTCCTCGAACATAGCTCATATTCCATTGTTCTCTCCTACCCCCGATTCTCTTCTATTTTGTTTCCTGGTATTCATTTTCTTTTATGTAATTTATGTCCACCACATTATAGGAAAAGGATACAATAATTTTGTAATTTATATCCACCACATTGTAGGAAGAGGATTCAGTCACTCGAAAATGGCTTCTTTATATTAATAATTAAGTCCAGTTCCTGTCTATCATAATTGTCCTTTAAATCCCTTCGCAAATCACCCAAGCGTCTCAAAATAGTGTAACTGACCAAGGGCTTCTAAATCTCTAAAGCTATGGTTAGCCTCTTCTCTCTTCTCTCTTCATTTTTTTAGTTAGTTAAGGAGGTGAGGTGGTCGAAGGTTTTGTCTTTTAACAAGATGTTCAGCCGCGGCTTCTGCTGCACGAAAAGAAAGTGCTTCCCAGCTGATTGTCAGTTTCACCACAAACAGAGCTGGCAGTTCTCTTTATCAGCTGTCCAGAAGACACATTCGCTTTCCCAATTTCTTCTTTTTCAGAAGTTGCTTTTATCCTTAGTTGATTTTCCAGGCTTGTTTTAAATCTGTGCTGAGAGCTCTACCTACAGAGCTCCGGTAGAGCTCAACCCATCGCCATCTTTCCCGCATCGGAAACTGATCGTGATTATTGCATTATTTTAATATGATTTACAGATGTCTGATACTGTATGTATACTGCTCAGGGTTGATCATGACTGGAGTAATGTGCAAATGCAATAAAAATAAATATTCCTCAGTAAAGAACCATAAACTTTGGACAAGAAGATGGACTCCAAAAATACTTGTCTTGAGTCAAAATATGTCACATAGGCAGGAGTGCCCATACATATAGCACTAAGTCCTCTCTATCCATAAATAGGCAGCAAAGCAACAATCACCAAAATCATACATCATAAAAGACATTTTTTATGATTCCATAAACTGCCTCCCAAGCCGGAACTTCCCATTTCTATACACATACCCAATTCTGAACCTCATAAATTCCTGTTGTGTCTTAAGGTGTGAAAATGAGGCCACCAAACTGTTAATCATCTGTGCAGAAGGGTCACACTAGGATGGCAAGACCCAAAGGAGGACAACTTCCTGCACTTTTCATCGTGGTTCAGAAGACGGAGATGTTTTCAGGATAAATGAAATCTGCTGATAAACCTACTGATCTTTGAAAAGCTCAAGATCCTGTCTCTGTGGACATCTAACCCCATACAGTTGGATGACAAGTAGCCAGGTGGAAAAAATGATTGGTACAAGGTATAAGCTGAATAGCAGTGGAAGCTAGCTAAGTAGAATATAATTTGATTTTAAATTCTAGCTCAAGGATAGAAGCAGTTTCCATGGAGCAGGGGTAAATACCAGTAATCCTCTGGATGTTGCTAAAATGCAACTTCAACATTCCCACCATTGGTGCTGCTGAGAGTTGTAGTTCAGCACCACTTCAAAGGCCACAGGTTCAGTCCACAGCATCTTCTGTTGAAAAGTTTTCATGTAGCAGGGCTGGGATATTCTTGGCCAGAGAGATTTTGATGAGTTGTTGCCAGTCACAGCATATATTGCTAAATGGACTGATGTCTTTGTCTTGCCAATTTCTTGTGATTTCTTGGGATACCAGCAACTAAACAATAAGAATAACAACTACTGATATTATATTTGGGGGAACCATTCATCTGAAAATGATTATACAAAAGCTTTGATTTACTTCAAAGGCATTCTTTATATCAATTCCACTTCAAGGATTTTGTTGCTGTGATCATTAGTTTTGAGAATGTTCGCATTTCTTTGGAAGGAATAAAGTCATGGCATCTCTTGAAATTCTGCCATTTGGAAAATATTGACAGATGTGTTACTTACTCCCACTGGCAATATATACCTTCAAGATTTATTCAATAATCACATTTTAGATTGAGTGGAATGTTAATATTGTAACAAAAAGCAAAACAGTACACACACATGCAATCAAATCAGCTGAGGAAGGCAGGCAGTGGGTAAATATGAATAGATTTGAATCACTGGTTTGGACAACTCTCAGATCTCTGGATGTTTAACAACAGACAGTCTTATAGTACGTATATCAACCATTTTATTATGGCATTCCCCAAGCATGAGCAACCTTTTAAAGACCAGGAGTCATATTTTAAATTATGGTGATGGAGAGGAAGAGGAAGAGGAAGAGGAAGAGGAAGAGGAAGAGGAAGAGGAAGAGGAAGAGGAAGATGATGATGATGATGATGATGATGATGATGATGATGATGATATTCCCTGCTGAGCAGTGTAGGAAGTGGTACTATCATTTAGTGATGTAGTCTATGAGGACAGGGATTCTTTTGTATTTTGTTCTTCTTTTTGCTTGGCTGTGTTTTTGCTAAAAAAGAAAAAAGAAAAGGAGAAGGAGAAGGAATCACAATCAAGCAAGCTTTAAAGATGCATTAAGCGAATTGGAGTGTTAATTACCTCAACTTTTCTTACTGCCCCTTTGCAAATTGTCAGATTGCTATAATTCAGTAGCCTGCAGTACATTCTTGGGAGGTTCTTAGGGGCACAAGCAGCCTGTTGACTGTCATCTGTGGTAGAAGCATTATTGGACTTGGGAATAAGTGGCAGGATTGTCAAGAGTGGTTGGCTTTAAGGTCATGGGGCCTTCAACCAGGATCTCTCTCTCATTTGCTTTTTTCCCTATGTTCTTTAGGATCTCAGGAGAGGCACTGCTTTACTGCAAATGGAGAATTAGATTTTGAAAGCAAACACATTCTCCACCGTTAAGAACTCAGGAGTTCCTTAAATCAGCTTAGTCTGCCTTCAGTCCCATTTCCCCCTACTATGTCGAAAAGGGATTTTTGAAGCTAGACTAATTACCCCACTATCAATCAAAAGCTAGAAGCTTGCCAGAGCTAGCCATTGTCCTCTGTGGAGTTTCAAGTAATAGCAAACAATTACGAAAGGAAACCTCTTGCTGTTCCTCCTCTTTTTGAAAACAGAGGATGTATCTGCTCTGGCTTCTTTTCTCTCATACAACTTTGCATCCTTCAAATGTGAGGTTTCCCTGTTACATTCATACTTAAAGGCACCCCCCACCCCATTATTACCATTGCAGCCTCCCCATTCTTTACTTAGCAGACTATAACTCCTTGGCTCCATTATTTCTTTTCTGCTGCTATTACTGTAGATATCATAAAGGAACAATCTGGTTGTCCAATGCTAAGTGTTGGAATAGGAATCAAGCCTTCCTTCTGTAAATATTTACAGTAAAATCAAATCTTATTTTCAGTCTTCTCTATTGCTGTTCTCAAGTGAATTTCCCTATTGCATCAGTCACAATGTATAGCCCGCAAGACATGTGTTATACTTCCACTCCTCCTCCAGTTTTCATGCCATTTAGTATACTTGAATATTCTGCTCTGTCTTTTTGTCTTGGAATCCTCACCTGAATGCTTTCTTTATAAAATAAAATGTAGGCCAGGGCACAAAATAAGAACATAAGCAGTGCCCTGCTGGATCAGACCCCTGCCTCATCTAGTCCAGCAGTCTGTTCTCACAGTGGCCATCCAACTGCACAAGGAAGCCTACTAGTCTCCCATCAGATGGCCTCCAAAGGCAGTCACACTGCCATCAAGGCTAATAGCAATTAATCCCCATGACTTTCATGAATCTGGTTTAACCATTTTTTGAAGCCAGCCAAGCTGGTATCTGGCACCACCTCTTATGATAGTGAATTCCAAGGTTTAATTATGCATTGTGTAACAGTTTTTAAAATTAAGGTTCCTAAATTCTTATCTGCATGGCGTCTGTCTGCTATGACACAGGTTGGGCTATTGTTCCCCTTCCCATCAGTCTGATTGGAAGGCAGGTCATTCTACCAGTATGTTTGCATCATTTCTGATTAGATTTTCAGTCACTGAATTGGTTTGCCATTGTCTTTTTATGGGAAGTTTTATACTTCCCAGTCTAGCTTATAGTCCTGGGATTTCTGTTTGTCTTCCATCCAGTAATCAACCAGGCTCAACCCTGAAGCTTACAAACCCAGATTATATGGTTTCTTAGCATGGTATCAAATCCAGGTTTATTTATTTGTTTGTTTGTTTGTTTGTTTGTTCAATTTATCCCCCGCCCATCTCCCATACAAGGGACTCTGGGCGGGTTACAAGTAAAAAAATTAAAACTATACAAAATTTCTAAAAAAACACACCAAGCATAAAATAAATAAAATCCAAGATGGATTAGATGGATTAAAACTGACAAAGTAGATCATCATGCTATGGGGCCAGCCAACCCCAAGAGGCACTGCCACCTCCGTCGTCCCAGGCCAGGTGGCAGAGCCAGGTCTTAAGAGCCTTCCGAAAGGCCAGGAGTGAGGGGGCCAGTCTCACCTCTGGGGGCAAGATATTCCATAAGGCGGGCGCTATCGCAGAGAAGGCACGCCTCCTGGACCCCGCTAGATGGAATTCTCTTGTTGAGGGGGTCCGAAGCATGCCCTCTCTGCATGCACGGGTGGGGCAGGCCAATGTTATCGGGACGAGACGGTCCCTCAGGTACCCTGGCCCTATGCCATGCAGGGCTTTAAAGGTAATCACCAACACCTTGAATTGGACCCGGAAGCAAACTGGCACCCAATGCAGCTCGCGTAGCAGAGGTGTCACATGTGCCGATCTCGTGGCACCCATAACTGCTCGCGCCGCCGCATTCTGCACCAGCTGAAGCTTCCAGATACTCTTCAAGGGTAGCCCCATGTAGAGCGCATTACAATAGTCATACTTCACCCTGGATGGAGATATATAACTGGGTATCATCAGCATATTGGTGATACTTCATCTCGTGGTGATGGATGATCTCACCCAGTGGCTTCATGTAGATGTTAGATGATGTTCGACGGTATCGAAAGCCGCTGAGAGATCTAAGAGAGCAAGGATGGACGCACTCCCTCCATCCCTCTCTCGCCAGAGGTCATCCATAAGCATGACCAATGTGGTCTCCGTCCCATATCCCAGATGGATATGGGAGACCAATGCAACTCACGAAGCAGAGGTGTCACATGTGCCAATCTCCTGGCACACATAACTGCTCGCGCTGCCGCATTCTGTACCAACTGAAGCTTCCGGATACTCTTCAAGGGTAGCCCCATGTAGAGCGCATTACAGTAGTCTATACGGGAGATGACAAGGGCGTGAGTGACTGTTCGGAGGGCCTCCCGATCCAGGAAAGGGTGTAACTGGCACACAACCCGCAGGTGTGCAAAGGCCCTCCTGGCCATGACTGCCACCTGCTCTTCGAGCAGGAGTTGCAAGTCCAGGAGGACCCCCAGATTCCGCACTGGATCTGAGTGAGGTAGTGCAACCCCACCCAGAACCAAGGATGACAACTTCCCGGATTTACGGGGGCCATCAATCCACAGCCACTCCGTCTTACCAGGGTTCAGTTGAAGACTGTTGTTCCCCATCCATACCCCCACAGCCTCCCGACACTGAGATAGGGCATCGACCGCATCACTTACTTCACCTGGGATGGAGATGTATAACTGGGTATCATCAGCATATTGGTGATACCTCATCCCATGGTGATGGATGATCTCGCCCAGTGGCTTCATGTAAATGTTGAATAGGAGAGGAGAGAGAACCGACCACTGCGGCACCCCACAAGTCAGGGGTCGCAGGTCAGCCCTCTCCTCCCCTATCAACACCGACTGAGAACGGCCCCAGAGGAAGGAAGCGAACCAGCGCAAAACTATGCCGCCCACCCCCAACTCCCTGAGCCGCCCCAAAAGTATACCGTGGTCGACGGTATTGAAAGCCGCTGAGAGATCTAAGAGAGCCAGGATGGACGCACTCCCCCCATCCTGCTCTCGCCAGAGATCATCCATAAGCGCGACCAATGCAGTCTCCGTCCCATATCCCGGCCTGAAACCTGACTGGAAGGGGTCTAGATAATCCGTTTCTTCCAGAATCCCCTGGAGTTGCAACGCCACCACCTTCTCAACCACCTTTCGCAAAAAGGGAAGGTGGGAGACTGGGCGAATATTGCCCAGAATAGTAGGGTCCAGGGACGGCTTCTTGAGGAGGGGGTGCACCAGCGCCCTCTTGAAGGCCGCCGGGAACACTCCCTCACTCAAGGGCGAATTTATAATCGCCTGGACCCAGCCACATGTCACCCCACTAGCTGATTTTACCAGCCAGGAGGGACATGGGTCAAGCTGGCATGTGGTGGCGTTCACAGTCCGAAGGATCCTGTCTACTTCCTCAGGTGCAACACGATCAAACTGCTCCCAGAAAACATGGTAAGTACGAGCCTCTGGCATCTCCCCAGATCTTGTCTCATGCTTGGAGTCCAACTTGGAATGAATCTGAGCGATTTTGTCCTGCAGATGCTCAGAAAACTCTTCCGATCGGCCCTGTAAATGGGTCTCCCCCTGCTCCTGACCCAAAAGAGATCTTGTAATTTTAAAAAGGGCCGTTGGGCGGCATTGGGCAGATGCAATAAGAGCGGAGAAATATTCACGTTTCGCCGCTCTTACCGCCACAAGGTAGGCCTTAACTTTGGCTCTAGATTGTGTTCGGTCAGATTCAGTCTTCGTCTTTCTCCAGCAGTGCTCTAGACGTCTCTTAACCCTTCTCAAAGCCCTTAACTCTTCTGTAAACCATGGAGAGTGGCGGGCCGAACCGGGCCGGAGAGGATGCATAGGCGCGATCTTGTCCAGGGCTCCGGCCGCGGCCTTATTCCAGGCTGCGGCCAGGGCCTCCACTGGACCGTGAAGCAAGTCCTCGGGAATAACCCCCAGCTCCTTCTGAAACCTCGCTGGGTCCATCAGTCGCCGGGGGCGGACCAATCGAATAGGTCCCGCCTCCTTGAGGAGTGGGGCAGCACAAGGGAGTCTTAGGGTCACCAGGGCATGGTCTGACCATGACAATGGGAAAAGATGTAACTCTCCCCTCAGATCACATTGCCACTGCTCAGACAAGAAAACTTAGTCCGGGGTGAGACCACTGTCACGAGTCGGATCACGAATAATCTGAGACAGGCCCATAGCTGCCATGGTAGCCATGAACTCCCGAGCCACCTCCGAGGTCTGCCCCAGAGATGGCAGATTGAAGTCCCCCAGAACCATAAGTCTGGGGAACTCCACTGCCAACCCTGAGACAGCCTCGAGCAGCTCAGGCAGGGAGGTTGCTACACAGCAGGGAGGTTGCTACGCAGCAGGGAGGCTGGTACAGCAGCAACACTCCCAACTGTTCTCGTGAACACAACTTGAAAAACAGGGTCTCACACATGGCCACTTGTGGAGCAGTGCCCCTGAAGGCCACAAGAGACTCTCGGATGACCACTGCCACCCCTCCTCCCCTGCCCCGGTGTCTCGGCTGATGCCAAACCTGAAACCTAGCTGGGCACATTTCCGAGAGGGCCACTCCCCCCTCTGGACCCAGCCAGGTCTCGGTAATACACACCAGGTCGGCCCCCTCATCCATGATCAAGTCACTTATAAGGGGGGCTTTGTTGTTCACCGACCTGGCATTCAACAGCAGCAGTCAGAGACCGGAGCCCACGAGGATCTGCTTACCAGGGCCTGGGTGTGAACACAGGGGACTGGAACGCACCACCAGTAACAAACACCGGAGGCGCCTTCCCCGATAATGGCTTGCCCCCCGGTTCCCGTCATACCGTCCCTTGCCCGTCACCACCTGAATCAAATGGCCCGCCATGTAGCCCCCAGAGATTCCCATCTCTGACCCAGTAGCCTCCACTCCCAGGCCTCTGGAATTCTTGGGCTTAATTAAGGGTCCCTTATCCGAATCATCCATCATGCAATCCCATACACTCTTGGGTGGTGGTTGACCCCCCAGTGCACCAGCTCTCGCTCTCGGCACTGGTAGGGTCTAGCACCACCCCATTCACACAACCAGTCACTCCTACCCCACCAGACTCTCACCTAGGGGGTACTCTTCCACCCTCATACAATCTAAACTCCCCCTTCCTTGTCTCTCACTCGGGGGGGAGTCCACATTCATACCAAGGGATCCCCACGAGCTCTCTGCCACCTTAGATCAATGGGACAACAACCAGTTCTTGCGATCTTACTTAGTTCTAGAATTCGGGGCTATCAGATCGCCCAGCCCCAAGCCTCCACCAGAATAATTCGGGGTTAGTCCGTATAGTTGATCTTATTCTTATGCCCTGATCTAATGGGCTATCAGTCCAGCCTCCGTCCTTTCCGTGTCTCCCAGAGCCGCCGGGTTCATCGCTAGATCTAATCAGATCAGGCATCCGGAGCCTCCGGAACCATCTCAACAAATGGCCTGGGAAAAAGTCCAAATTGTCTATTGCAGGGGGCCGCCTCATCTGCCTCATTCGGCTCCAGCAAGCTCTCCCAACTCCGTCAGCCCCAGCACACGCTCCGCAGCCTCCGGTCCATGATGGTCTTAGGTAGCTCCGAGGGCTCCGCTGCATCTGTTGGGCTCCCTTCTGTGCCGCACCGGGTCTGCCAGGCCCCCACCAACTCCACCAGCCTAGCTCACCTCCAACAGACTCCAGGCTCCGGCGGTCAATTTCCGAGGCCTCCGACAGCCTCCAGCAGCTCTCAACGATCTCCAGCCCCCGCAAGCCCCGCCGGCCCGACTCGAAGTCCGTCGGCCTCCAGCAATGAAACTCAGAGGCCTCTGGTGGTCTCCTGTAGTCTCCGGCCTCCGGCCTTCAGTGGACTCCAGGCTCCAGGCTCTCCTCAACCCCACCAATCCGACCAACAGCCCGCCTGTGGACCTCGGCCTCCACAGCTGTCTCCGGCAGCTCATTGGGCTCCCGTTTCATCACGGCATTCTGGAGTCCCCCGACTCGGACACAAGCCTTGCCCAGCACTCCCCTCAGAGAAGCCACTCACCCCACCGGTGACCACCACCTCTCCAAAATCCCAAGGTGGATTTTTAGGAATTTTCGGTGGGTTTTTCAAGGGGATTTCCAGCGTTAACTTGCGGCCGCCATCTTGGATCATCCTAGTCTTGCTCGGAAATATTCACGTTTCACCGCTCTTACCGCCACAAGGTAGGCCTTAACTGCAGCTCTAGATTGTGTTTGGTCAGATTCAGTCTTCGTCTTTCTCCAGCGGCGCTCTAGACGTCTCTTAACCCTCTTCAAAGCCCTTAACTCTTCCGTAAACCATGGAGAGTGGCAGGCCGAACCGGGCCGGAGAGGACGCATAGGCACAATGTTGTCCAGGGCTCTGGCCGCTGCCTTATTCCAGGCTGCGGCCAGGACCTCCACTGGACCATGAAGCAAGTCCTTGGGAATAACCCCCAGCTCCTTCTGAAACCTCACTGGGTCCAACAGTCACCGGGGGCGGACCAATCGATTGGGTCCCGCCTCCCTGCAGAATGGGGCAGCACAAGAGAGTCTCAGGGTCACCAGGGCATGGTCTGACCATGACAATGGGGAAATAGGTAACTCTCCCCTCAGATCACATTGCCACTGCTCAGACAAGAAAACTAAGTCCGGGGTGAGGCCACTGTCACGAGTCAGGTCACGAATATTCTGAGACAGGCCCATAGCTGCCATGGTAGCCATGAACTCCCAGGCCGCCTGCAAGGCCCGTCCCAGGGATGGCAGATTGAAGTCCCCCAGAACCATAAGTCTGGGGAACTCCACTGCCAACCCTGAGACAGCCTCGAGCAGCTCAGGCAGGGAGGTTGCTACGCAGCAGGGAGGCTGGTACAGCAGCAACACTCCCAACTGTTCTCGTGAACCCAACTT
Organism: Charina bottae; assembly: GCA_023362775.1. NCBI lineage: Eukaryota > Metazoa > Chordata > Lepidosauria > Squamata > Charinaidae > Charina > Charina bottae. The sequence goes on from JALMGJ010000016.1 coordinate 5,082,509, forward strand.
GAAAAACAAGGTCTCACACCCGGCCACTTGTGGAGCAGTGCCCCTGAAGGCCACGAGGGACTCTCGGATGACAACTGCCACCCCTCCTCCCCTGCCCCAGTGTCTCGGCTGATGCCACACCCAAAACCCAGCTGGGCACATTTCCGAGAGGGCCACTCCCCCCTCTGGACCCAGCCAGGTCTTGGTAATACACCCCAGGTCGGCCCCCTCCTCTGTGATCAAATCACCTATAAGGGGGGCCTTGTTATTCACTGACCTGGCGTTCAGCAGCAGCAGTCGGAGACCGGAGCCCACGAGGATCTGCTTACCAGGGCCTGGGTGTGAACACAGGGGGCCGGAATGCACCACCGGTAACAAACACCGGAGGCGCCTTCCCCGATGATGGCTTGCCCTCCGGTTCCTGTCATACCGTCCTCTGCCCATCACCACCTGAATCAAATGGCCCGCCACACAACCCCCAGAGATTCCCGGCTCTGGCCTTGTAGCCTCCACTCCCAGGCCTCTGGAATTCCTAAGCTTAATCAAGGGTCCCTTATCCCATCCATCCACCATCCAATCCCACACAATCTCGGGCGGTGGCAAGACCCCCCAGTGCACCAGCTCTTGCTCTCGGTACTGGTAGGGTCTAGCACTATCCCCGCTCAGACTCTGTACCTCCCCCTCAACTTTTCTCACTGGTCAGGGAGAGGTACAAACAATCACCAGCAGTCACTCCTACCCCACCTGACTCTCACCCAGGGGGGTACTCTTAGACACCCATACAAACTTAGCTCCCCCCTCCTCGTCTCTCATCCGGGGGGGGCACATTCATACTAAGGGACCCCTACGAACCCTCTGCCGCCTTAGCTCAAATGGGACGACATCTAGATCTTTATGGCCTTGCTCAGTTTCAAATTCGGGGCTGTCAAATCGCCAAGCCCCAAGCCTCAGCCAAAGTAATTCGGGGTTAGTCCAATATTATTCTTACTCCCTGGTCTACTGGGCTACTAGTCCAGCCTCCGCACCATCCGCATCTCCCCGGGCCGCAGAGTTCGCCACTAACTCCAACTGGCTCCAACATCAGTAGCCTCCGAAACCCCCCAAGAAAAGTCGGCTCGGGAAAAAATCCAGATTGTCTGCGGCAGGGGCCAACTCGTCTGTCTCACTCAGCTCCGCCAAGCCCCCACCAGCTCCACCAAGTCCAGCTCGCGTTCCTAGGCCTCCGGCAGCCCTTGGCAGTCTCCGGTAGCTCCGAGGACTCCGCTGCACCTGCCGGGCTCCCCTCTGTGCCGTACCGGCTCTGCTAGGCCCCCGCCAACTCCACCGGCCTAGCTCAGACTCCGACAGCCTCCAGCCTCCAGCAGTCGAATTCAGAGGCCTCCAGCAACCTCCGCAGCCCTCGGTAGTCTCCGGCCCCCGCAAGCTCCGCCGGCCCAGCTCGAAGTCCGACAGCCTCCAGCCTCATGCGATCGAATTCAGAGGCCTCTGGCAGCCTCCCGCAGTCTCTGGCCTCCGGCCTCTGGCCTTTGGTGGACTCCAGGCCCTCTCCAGCTCCACCGGCCCCAGCTCGAACCCCGACAGCCTCTTGCAGTCTCCGGCAGCCTCCAGTGGACTTCGGCAGCCTACGGCAGTCTCCGGCAGCTCACTGGGCTCCTCTCTTCGTTGCGCCGTTCCACAGAGGCTCCGACCCGGACACAGAAGCCTCACCCCAGCACTCCCCCCGGAGAAAGCCACTCACCCCACCGGCAACACCACCTCTCCAAACCCCCAAAGGTGAATTTTAGGGGATTTTTGGTGGGTTTTCAAAGGGCTTTTGCGGTTTTCTCTTGGAGCGGTAATCGGCCGCGTTGACTTGCAGCCGCCATCTTCTGGTTTAATTTATTAATGAGGTTTACATCTTAGCCAAGCCAATTGTGATGGGAACATATCAGTCACAGATATAATTTTCTGTTGTAGAAATAGCCTTTAAAAGCCACCCTTTGATCAATCCACTGGGAGAAAAAAATGGAAAGCAGAGCCATTCCATCAACCATTCCTAATCACAGTACATCAGAATGATAAAATGTGTATTGTGATGTCATAGCCCAAGTTCTGTCCTTTTGTACTTATGTTGCTAGGTGAATGCAAGTATGCAAGTGACAGAGTTTCCATCATTACATTGTGATGGTTTCATCACTTTGTCCCCCTTTGCCCCTCTCCCTTACCCCATGTATTCCTGGTGGGAAAACCAACTCCACTAGTCTGTTCTCTAACTGTCACTAGGCAGTAGGCATTTCATCAGGCTGTAACAGAGTTATAAGGTGCAGAAAAGTTAATCCCATTATTCTGTTTCTGAACTATTTATTTGAAATATGCTTTACATGGGTAATAGAAACACATTCAACCACATCTGCATTGTTTGCACCAATTGCCAACTGCTTCTGCACTCATATTGCATGAGTGGGCTATTCATACTTTAAGGCTGGTCCCTTGCCCTAAAAATCCTCTCTTCTACTGAGTCAAATCAGCATCCTTTTATTAGGTTCACACAATGCATCAAAATCTACCCCTGCTGTTTCTACCAACACTAGAAAGGTGAATGTTAACAAAGATTTTCAAACAACCTGAGTGGTGACATCCAAAACTATATCTACTGTACCTCTTCAAGGGTGGGGTTCTCTTTTCACCAGAAGAGATGTCCTTGAAATGTGTTCCCTGGGATCTCAGGATTATATTCTTAAAACAGTGCAAAGTGTTTGTAAGGTACACTTATAAATCACTGGAAGTTTGTTTTTAAACAAAGGAGCAAAGAAATCATTAAGATTCAGATAAAGAACATCCCTTTTTTAAGATTGACTATTCTGTGATCAGGTTTCTTCAAATATATGGCACGTATTATTTTCAGCAAGTTGTGTCTCATCTGAGATTGAACTAAAGCTGACATTCTTAATGAGTGCAGAGTTAATAATTGATTCTTGAAAATATGAGAAGCAGTTACTCCATTGCCACTGAATATAGTAAAGAGGAAAAAAAATGAAATTCTCAGTAGATAACTGCAATAGAGAACAACATTTTAGAATACACTGAAGATTCATATCAACACATAAGAAATTGCCACATCTTTGAAGATTCATTTGGATCCACTACTGTCGTCATAGGATCAAACTCAAGGTTTGATCTGGGATTGGCATCCCAGCATCCCAGATGCACTACCGCAATGCCAGGTACTTTCCTAGAATCATGAAAGATCTATCATTTCCTGTCTTGTTTTAAAACTTACTTATTTTTGGTTAAACAAATATTTTACCCAGGGCATCTGGAAAGCAGACCCAGGAGACAAAACAGGGTGGATTGAAGGCCAAAGTGAGTCTCTCAGTCAACTGTGGAAACAAGTAGAGGAAAATAACAAGAACAGGAAAATGAGAATTTTTTTTTAAGAGATGAGAGTAACCATAGGAAAATTTAAAGCTAAGATAGGAATACTCAAGAATAATCATAGAAGAGATCTGATAAAGCAAAGGAACTTTGATAATAAAGAGATCTAATAAAGCAAATAGGAAGACTATACAGAAAACATTTAGAAACAAGATTGTAACATAATATAAATATTTGCAGCAAAGGAATATATTCAGGAGCCAACCCCATTAAAAAGTGAAGTACAATAAACCACCTGTCAAATAGGGAAGAAGCAGGTTTCAGAAAAAGCAAAGGGACGTGAGATTGGAAACTGCCGTAAGATGGATAATGGAGATAGCCTTTTTTTCTGTTTTTACTCTTTAAGAATCTTTTCCACCCATTTGCACAGAATTATTCTGTTAAAATGAGTCCATCAGAATAGCTAGTTACCTAAATTAATATCTTGCCTTTCCTTCAGGAGTTTAAGAGCATATACGTAGATATGACTCCATCCTTCAATTTTTTCTACAATGACTGTGAGATTGGTTGGGCTGAGAGGGAGAGAAAGTCGGCCCCAGTGAACGTCTATGGATGAGGGTGAATTCGAATCTTGGTCAGTCTCAAAGATTGGAAAAACCAATATTGTGTCTGAGTATTGCCTATGGGAAGAAAAAAAAAATAAAGTACAAAAGGGAAGTGCAATCTCAGCCTGAGTTGGAACCTGATGGAGCAAAAGAATATTGGACTGAGAAAGTAGCTCAAACCCCCATTGTAACTTCAGTGAAGCTTGATTGATAACAACCTATTTTAGAATCAAGACAGACATGCAAGACTGAAAGGATTTTATAGTCCTCCTTAAGATGACACCAACATAGAAGGACCCTGAATATGAAAATCTCCCTACTAATGCTATAGGTCCAGTTGGATAGTTCTGGCCTATGTGGCTGTGAAAAGATGCTTATCATAATTGCCTGTGGGTAGCATTTGATAAAACCTAAAAGGAATCTTGCTTAGTGAGATTTCAAGGACATTTTACTTCAATTATTTGATTCCTTTATTCCCTTATTCTTCCTCATGATTCAACACAAGAAGAATCTGTAATGCAAAATAAAGAGTTTTATACTAATCAGGTTGCAGGATACCATCTTTTCAGCACAGAATTTGAGCTACACTGACAAAGATTAGATGGTGGGTGTGTTTAAAGCACTGAAAATAACCATCCTGATGCTAATTCCCTAATTTAATACTGCTTCAATTGATATTGTAGATTGATTGAGAGTTGCCATCTCTAAAGGTACACAGAAAGATCAGCAGGAGCACCTATAATAACTGACACATTTTAATCACTCAATTAATAAATTACAATAGTTAAAAAGTGTATCATCCTGGAGTTAAAATTAAATTCTATGGTTTATTTTTTCTGCTTTACTCCAAGAACAATTTTTTTATATAGGAATTCATTCTGGGAGATATAGTTTTCACCTGCACATTTTACTACCTACAATTTCAGTCTGGCATATAGGAAAAAGAATGTCTGGGTTGCTCTGTGCCGATTTGATTACTTTTCTGATTTTCTAGGATTTCACTCTGATGTTCTGTTTAATGAGAATTGTGCTTCTAGATGGAACATCTTTTATTACCTTCAGGGCTTATAGAGTCATTTATAAGTTGGCATCTTTGCACATCTTCAGACCCAAACCCTGTAATGGATTGGGTTATAAATACATTTGCTGAAGCTAAACAGAGTCTCTCGACAACTTGCCTTGAGTTTAAATGATTGGATTGAGAAAAAGAAATAAAAAATAAAAATGGAAAATAAATAAAAAAGCAAGACAAAACAAGGAGGTGGAAAATAAACTCCGGGAATATGAAAAACACACACATGCACACAAAGACACATAGGTATAGGTATACCTACTGTATACCTATACCTATGGTCTAATGCAGATTCCGTCACCATCACCACCACCACCATCCCACTGTGAAATGTTCCTATTTACCCAGCTAAGTTACCGGGGCTTGCTCATAACAAAGTGTAGTCTCCATAGGTTAAAGGACCAGATATCCAGCCTCTCCTCAGACACATGCATTAGGGAAGAAGGATATTATGCCCAGTCATATCTTTGAGTCCTCAGGTAGGTTCTATGGCACAAGAATGCTCCTTTCATCAACTGAAGCTACGGCCACAACTCTATTTTTTGGAGCAGAAAGAGCCTATTCCAGACACCATTTCTAGATACCATTTCATCTAGAGTGCTTGAAAGCTGCTTTAGAGTATATTGAACCAACCCAGTGATGATTGCTGAAAGAGATAATACATATCCAGAAAATTGTTGGAAATCAAGTTCGAACATTTTACCATATTTGATGGCAAAAGATAATCTACTGCAGGATGAAACAAGTCCCAAAGGATTTTCTTTTCCACAAGCAGTTTTTCTGTTAAATATTACTGTCACTAGGATACCTGAATTTTTCTTTTACTAGAAATCACATTTAATCCCTTCTTTAGAGGAATGGCAGCTTAAACTATGGGAATTTGTATTAATGTCTAAAATAACTTCATACATGACAAACAAGTCCTGTGTTAGTTTCATTTTAATCTGGAAACCATTTATAGAGTATAATTCTGTGCATGGCTGGCTGCCACATCCAAAGCTTGGGTTCTTTAAAATAAGGCTTCTACATTCTTTTAACTATGACTATTTATTTTTATTATATAGATCTTTTTTATTTTAATAATAGATGTAACATTTTTGAAAGTGCTAAAACTGCCATGAAACTGCCTTTGTATTTGTTTTAAACCAACTTCATATTTAGGATAAAAATGAGATATTCCTTCCAATAGAACAGTTTGTACTTTATCTTAAGTTTATTTTGTATTATTCTGCAAGCTTTTCAGTGTAGTATCTGCATGTTATAATTTCCATCTATCTCAGTCCCTACTTAAAGGTGAGTGGTGCCATGCTAGCCTTCTCTCTAATGGGGTTTGAATTCCCATCTCCTTCTTCTCAACTGCTATATGCCTCTGTAAGTCAGGAGAGAAGAAAGAGCAAGAGAGACTGGGAGAAAGAAGAAAAAGAAGAGACCAGCATATCAACCACTTCAGCAGAAAAACAAAAGAGAGAGAAAGGTTGGAGAAGGGCTGCTGAGGAGAAAACAAAAATCTTTTCCACACATCCCCATAACTGTACCTCAAAGATAACTTGCTAAACATTCTTTAAGGACACATTCATGTGATGCAGCCTTGTCTCATCTCTAGTGCATAGCTGAAGCTGTTCAGCTTCATATGCATATGATCACATGATAAAACTGTGTTTTTTCATCTCTCTATACAAGCCTTGTTGAACTCGGTTAGATATTACACAGGGTCCTTATGTAGAAATACCCTGACTGATAGCTTGCACAGACAAACAGCTCTGGCTGAAGGGAGGCCACCACCTTATCAGCAGCTGAACCCACACACCCCTACAGATAATTTTAGACAAAGTAAGAAATCGGAGAGAGAGAGAGAGAGAGAGAGAGAGAGAGAGAGAGAGAGAGAGAGAGAGAGAGAGAGAGAGAGCGCGCAAGCAAGGGAGAAAAAGTGAGCAAGAAAAAGTGCAAAAAAGATAGATGAGTGAGAGATACAGAAATAGAAGAACAAAAGAGATAGTGAATGGAGCAAGAGCAATGGAGCAATTAACTGAATAAGAGAGGGTAATGGAGCAATGGAGCTGATGAAGGAGTGAGCGATGGAACCAGTGATGGAGCAGTTGATAGAGCTAGGTGCTAGAGGTGGTGATGGAGTGAGGTAGAATGAATGAGTGATGGAGTTGGCAGTGGAATGAAATCAACAATGGATTGGGTAATAAAGGTGACAATGAAGAAAGAGAGTGTGATGAGGCTGGTAATAGAGTAGGTGATGGAGCAGATGATGGGGCCAAAAATGGAGCAATAAAGTGATAGAGCTACTGATGGCTCCAATAGTGTAATAGGCAATAAAGCTGGCAATGGAGTGGGCGATGGTGTTAGGGCAGGTGATGGACCAGGTTCATTATGGATGTTACATGCCTCCATAGCTGATGAAAAGCCTTCATGTCTGTCTTTTCTGTCCTCACTTTAAGGGAAATAGAAGGGGAAGCAGGCTGAAGGGGAAAGCATTAGGCTTCCCAGCAGCAGAGAAGACACAAAAAGAGACTTGTTTTTTATTGTGTCTACACTACTGCCTCTAGTGGTCAGGCAGAGAGTCCTGGGGGATTGCTGGATCTGCCTCAGCCAGAGTAGAGTCACTGGCTTCAACACTGCTGGAATCACCCCCTCCTGGACTATTATCCCTAGATGCCTCTGGCTCTACTTCCTTCTCCTTCTCTTCCTCATCAGAAGACAAGTCCAGCAGGGCCATAACAGTGGTTCTCAAGGGCATCCAGGTACTAGATCAGGACATTAACACCATCACTTGATTGGCCTGGAGTTGAGATGTAAAATTGGTATCATCAGCATATTGATGATACCTGACCCCAAACTGATGGATGACCTTACTCAGTGGTTTCATGTGGATGTTAAACAAAAGGGGGGGGGGGAGAGTTGAGCCCCTGCAGCTTCCCATATCCACACCAATTGAAAACAGAAACAGAGAAAGGAGAACCATCAGAAAACAGTGTCTCCCACTCTATAGGTATCCATATTATTTATAGGTAAGTCTGTCACTGAAATTGCTTTTCACCATTCCTGCTTCCTCTGTCTGCCCCCAACCATAACTAAATAAATTATTATAATTATTCAATTTAGTTTTATACCATTCTTCCTTTCAAAGAGAATTCTCCTTTCTCAGGGCTCTACTCTGTGAGTCTGATGAAGCAGACTTTGAGCCCTGAAATCTTAAACAATATTAAAATATAAAACTCTCTGGTCGTCTTCCTCCACAAGGGAGAGAAAAAAACTGCTGGGAATGCAATATCATTTCTTTTGCTGTGAGTGATTCTAGGCTTTGTTGATCTCAGAAGATGGAGGAAGCATCAGCAATATTTATTTATTTATTTTATTTATTGGATTTATCACCGCCCACCTCCCCCTAGGGGGACTCTGGGCGGTTTACAACAGATTTAAAATCATTAATATACATTTATAAATAAAATAACATACATAATAAATAATAATTTAAAATATAATAAATAAGATGGAATCCAAAGGCAGAGTATTCTTAAGTTTATAAAAAGGGCTCCTCAGAGCAAATCTAAGGTGCAAGCAATTTCCAGGTATCTCCAATCTCCTTCTGACCCCAAGCATATTGACAAAACCAGGTTTTGAGTCTTTTTCGGAAGTCCAGGAGTGAGGGGGACCGTCTGATCTCCGGGGGCAGAATGTTCCAAAGGGCAGGGGCAACAGCAGAGAAAGCACGCTTCCGAGACCCCGTCAGGTGGAACTCCCTAACCGATGGGGTCCGTAGCATGCCCTCTCTGCATGCCCAGGTGGGACGGGATGAAGTGATGGGGATGAGGCGATCCCTAATTTACTGTTTTATTGTGTCTTCTCTCCCTGAAAAATATGCTTCTCCCTTTATTATTCTTTCAGAAGAGATGAACATGATGGCAGCATACTAAAGACTGTCTACCATTCAGTTAAACACCTTCCCTTTGGCTAATCTGGTCAAGAATTACGGGAGTTGCATTTTTGTCAGATGTGGAAGGCACCAAGTTGGAGAAGGGTAGTTAGATAAAGATCCACAGTCCATTGAATGATTAAACATAACAGCCTAACAATTTAGTCTTCAGCATGCTTCCTCAGGGTTTTTCCCTTCTGCTGACTTGAAATGTTCCCCACCCATTACTGAGTCAATAGAAAACCATGCTAGCATGAAATTTGATGACCCCATTAATGATCTCTATCCTGCCTCTATTCCAAGTCACCGCAGTCACCTGAATTTCCTCCAGAGTAACGGAAGACAAAGTCTAACAGATTCTGCCCATCATAAGGCTGCTGTTGGATAGTTTTCGAATAACGGGGAAAATGCTATTTTAGCACCAGGACAGCTAAAGACAATTTAAGCCTGACTCATTCACAGGCTGGAGATGAGATGAAGGGAAATCATGGGGACATAGCAGAAAAAGATGTTGCCAAGTCATGTTGGTTCCACGGTTAGGGGCAAGTAAGAAAAAGGCCCTCAAAAGGAAAGAATAATGAAAGTGCAATTTGACTGGTATATTCTTTTTATCTTTCAGACTCTCTCTTTCAGAGCTGAAATGCAATGTTCTGCACTTTAAGAAAAGGAAAAGTTATTATGGTTCTCAGAGGAACTACCTGAACTCTTCCAGGAAGAATATTTTATTTCTGCTTTTATAATTTACTTTTACGAGTCTAATGACAAGTTGTATAAAGTGAGATTTGTGTAGCAAATGGCTAGTAAAAATCTCCATAAAAATCTCTTCCCATAAACACCGTCTCATGAGTCAGTCACTAAACTAACAATTTTTCCTCCTTTCCATCCTTTGACTGCAATCCTATAATGTTTGATTTGGGATTTTACTGAGGTCAATGGAACTTATGGCTGACCAAGCAAGTTTAGATTAAATCATAACTAAGTATGCCTAGATTTGCAGATATTTTTGGATTTCATGAGGGAGGGAATTCATTTAAAAGGCATTGCTAATCCTAACTAGATTAAATGAGATTATAGGTTAATAATATAGTTTAAATTGTTTCAGAATTTGTGAAATATGCACTGTATCTTGGAAAACTTAATCTCTGAATCTTAGTTCATTCTAGTATCTATGAAGTTTCTTCTATTCAGTATCCAATGTAGCTCTGTCAGTTGCACACTTTAACTTAATGAACATATTTCAGTGGGAATTCTCAACAGCTATCTTTAAACAATTTATGCTGAAAATTAATTCTATGGGCACCAGCCTGGAATCATTGATTTTATTTGCACTAATCTGGAGTCAATGGTATAAAAATCACATCCTTAACAATGTACAGAGCTTTTCTCTTATTATTATGAATCGTTTTTATAAACCACTAGCCTACTGAGTATTTTAAATTACTTTTTTAATTAAAAAAGCAGCATCCCCATTTTGAAACTAAGATCTGAGAGTGAAAGTAGTGATGAGTAGAGAGATTGGAACACATACATTGTCTAAGACCATCACTATATTGTAGATTTAATGTTCAATTTCCATTCCCTAGTTAACCCCGGGAATTGCAATGCTATGTGAAATTCTATGGAGTTCTAGTTAAGAGTTCTCAGTGTTCTCAGTGGTCAAACTGTGGTTGCCTGAATTCTTTGGAGATAATTTTGCCACACGAATGAAAATTGTATTAAATGATATAACTTAATAATACAGGATGTATTGGTGTTCATATAATTGAATTATATCATTCATTCATTCATCTATATATTTTTCTAACAATAAAATCATATATATATTGTGTTTACATACTTCTCAGGGCAGCTTTCTAGAAATAAGAATAAGAATAAGAAATAATATGCAAGAATGAATTAAATACTGACTATGTCAAATTTCTTTTCTGGTCACTTTTTGGGCCTGGGAGATCACCAGGAAATAGCAGGGCTGTAGCTGAGATTGGGAGTCAAAAACCATTCCAGAAGAAGCTTCTGCACTATCACCAAGAGAATTGCATGGTTGTGTCCATGTAACCACCATGATTTGAAATTGATTTGAGTGCATCTATCTCTTTTTTCTGCTCTATCTCTGTTATCACTAATGGTTTAAACCCAAAGCCTGATATATACTGTATACTGTATATATATTGTAAAGATATTATGATACAGTATCTAGACCACATTTGAGATGAAAAGATGCTCCACACACTTGTTAGATAAAAAAATTAAATGAAATACTTAGTACTTCAGAGAGAAGGATTATTCCCTTGGACTGGCAGATTTGTACTACTACTTAAGGAAAAAACTAATAAAATAATATGATTCACTGATGGATGCTGATGGAGTTTTGAAGGTTAATAAAAGAACTCCAAGCAGCTAACAACAATCTTACAAAGTATAAGCGTGAACCAAAAAGGACTTGCACATTAAGCTTAATTATGTTCATAAATAAATTCAGTCTTCACAAAGTAGTTAGATGAAGAAAAAATAGAGATAGCTTACATTTATTCAGTAGATCTGGATACAAGTAGATTCACAGTAGAAAATACTTAATCATCACCAGTTCTTCGTAGACAATCATTATGGAAATGGGAATGTCTGCGTGCAAGCGAGATGGAAGGATGAGAGCTACATTCTGCAGCACCTCCTGCTTGCAGGTGTGCCCAAAGAGTAATGGAGATTGGAATTTTACATGCCAGTATATGTTGGAGAACCATGGTACAACTTATTTGGAGCACAAACATTAGACAATACTTGAATTTAAATCTGAACTGAAAGGTTAGAGTGGTGCTACTAAACAAAATTCCCTTTTCAAGTTGTATTCAATAGAGCTAAATAAAAGAACTGAAGTATACGAAATATATTTCAGAAGTTCACATAACTTTTTTTTTGTAAATAGATCATCGACATTTGTAAATTGATTCCCTATATTTAATAGCTTTGCTCTTTTTGGGTACCAAATAACTGCTTGTGAACCTTTGGAGATATCTGTTAAACTACCATGGGAAATTTCTTATGTTTCTTTGCCAAATACTGTATCTGATCTTGAAATGTATCTTTGTACCATTCTGTCCAGTTTATGCTTTGTCACTTAGAAGTGTCAATAGTCTCTGTTTGCTGGCATCTTGTTTTGGACCTCCATAATAGAGATGTATTTTTATTCAAATTTTTTAAAAAGTTCAATAATTAGAACATAAAGACTTGATGGAAGCATTTGTTGCAGATTCAGTCTACGATAATAAATGAAAACGGGACCTGGGGGGGTTGGTTTTGTAAAATGTGCTAGAGAATTTATGAAACCTACTGATAACCATGATGTATGTCTTTGTTATAATAAGTAACTTTGAAGGGAAAGGGGGGGGGGGAAACCAAGTATTAGTAAATATTTTTCTGTTTATCCAATAGTGGAAAACTAAGAAGATACAAGACTTAAAAATTAAATTAGGTTAAGTCTTACAAGCCTTACAAGCCACAAAGGAGCAGAATTAGCTTCATAGTCGAATAAATAAACCTGGAGTGAAGATGTAATTAAATAGCTCGCAGTTTGTTTCTTAGGGAAATATAAATTGACAGAATCCCCTAAGTATTGTATATATGGTTTTGAACAATAATTTTACTAAATGTGGCAATAAAGTCATAATGAATCCCCTGGATATAGATTAAATTGAGAGTTCTTTTTTCACATTGCATCTACAGTATATGTATAGTTGATTTTGCAGATATCCCTTATTTGAAATAATTGCTTCTTACCCTATCTACCACAGCCCTAAAGAAATACCCCTTTTAGTGGAAATGTGAGATATAAATTTAAGAACTCAATCAATAAGCTCATCAAATTTACATAATAAAATACATACTCAACATATCCATAGGCTATTCTCTTTCAAGGTAAGAAACTGTATGCAAAGTACAGTAAGAGAGTAAGAAATAACCCAAAGAAATTAAACAGGCAAGAAAGCAGAGCTAGCTTATAAATCTAGTTTATACTAACATCACTCATTATTTCCCATGATACTGTACCTATCATAACAATCATTCTTGTTTCTACCACATCCATACACCATTTCATTCATTGCCTTTTTTTAAAAAAAACAAAAAACTTCTCAACTCTGTTTTTGAAGACCTGATCAACTCCATCCAACCACGACTTTCTCAATCTTCCACTTTCTCATAATATACTCACATTTCCTTCATGTATTTGTTTTGTGATTTAATACTCATTTATGTTTTGCTACATGACCAAATCACTACAGGTACTTCCTTCATCCAGATAATTCATTTGTGTATTCAATCCACATTCATTCAGCACCCATTAATTACATAATCTTTTCTTGCTTTACTACTGTCCTGTCTCAGGCCAGGCACATGCAAATACACAAGAGGCAGTTGCAAACTTTTACTTATAGCAAGCAGCAACAAAAAGTAATGTGCAAACACACACACGTGAAGGCAACCAAGTTCTCACAAGTCCAGCAACTTGCCTAAATAAAGAGTCCAAAGTCCAGGGAGCAGGCACAAGAATGGTCAGGCAGTCCAGGAGTCCAAAGCGTTGGGGAGGTTGTCAGCCGGTCCGGGTTCAGAGTCAAGAGGCAAAGCACAGAGAATCGGAGTTAACTAACGGTTGTTTCCAACAGCCGTCTTGGGCTCATAGCTCTTCTTAAATAAGAGCAGCCCCGGAGGGCGAGACTGCTTCCCTGCGAGTAACCTCGCTGACTTCCTCTGTTTTGTTCTTCCTTCTGCTCTCCATGCTCTTGCATTGGGAGCGGGTGGCAATTCCAAGTCCTCACCTTCCCTGAGCAGCGACAGCTGTCCCCGCTGATCACTGGCCGGCCCTGCCTCCTCTGCCTGCTCAGGTGGCTGTTTGTCTGGTGACCCCAGAGCTGACTGCTCATCCTCCAAGGCCACTTCAGGAGCTGGCTGCCTTTCTTCATCTTCTGACTATGGATCTGAGCCCCCCATGACAACTACACATGCTTAAGTACCCACTCCATTCAGTGTTTGTTTCTTCTGACATGTCCATCTCTCACTTCTATATAACAAAGTGGGCAGAAAAACACTCTTCCTCTTCTTCTTCCTAGCATTTTCCCGCAGGTGCAGGGTCCGCTTTTCAGATCAACAAACGCCACTTCACGTGATCGAACACAGCAACCATGTCCAACTAGGTGATCTTCATGTCTACGTCATGTCCTGTGACCTTTGCTTTGGTCTTCTGTATGGGCGTTTGCCATCAGCGTTAAAGTAGTAGGCAGTGCAGGCGACAGTGTGGGGTGCTGCTCATAGAATGTGTCCATACCACTGTAGGTGTTTTTCCCACATTTTCTCTGTTATTGGTGCAACACCTAGGACTGTATCATTGCTGATGTGGTCAAGAAGGGAGATGCCTAATGACCAATGGAGCATATGCATCTCCATGGCATGTATAGGGCGTTCAGTCCTTTTGATGGTTGTCCAGCGCTCAGTGCCATACAGTGCTACTGGGTGAACCATCATTCTATACACTTTTGATTTTAAGTGAATTGGCATGCACCTATTGCAGAGCAACTCCAGTAATCCCTTTCCACCACAGCCATGTGGATTCACCCTCGCATGCACTTCCCCATTAATGCTGCCATCACTTTACAGATGATATCCTAAGTAATTCAAGGAGTTTGTCTTTACTAGATCTTCACTACTGACCTGTATGGTGGAGATGCTTGGGTTGGTCTCTAGATATTCAGTCTTCTTGATATTGAGGTGTAAACTGAATTGGCTAAGATAGTCATTCCATGTCTGGACAAAGCATTGCAGTTCTTCCCTCATGGCAGCTGCAAGCAAGATGTCCTCGGCATAGAGCAAGGCCCAGGGGACACTATGATGCAGATCTTGCATGATGGTATCCATGATGAAAATGAACAGCAATGGCGATAATGCTGAGCCTTGGTGCATGCTAACTTTCACAGGAAAGCTGTCCGAAATGCTGGCAGCGCATCTTACTTGGCTGCTGGTATTAACATAGAGCATCTGGACCCATTTTATGAGTAGCTCCGGCACACCATGGTCACATCGTGCATACCCTATCAGCTGATGTGGAACACAGTCAAAAGGTTTTTCTAGGTCGAGGAAACCAGGTGTAATGATTTATTCTTTTCTCTATGCTTCTCCATGAGCATGCGAGCCACAAAAATGGTGTCGGTGGTACAAAACCGCACTGGTTGATACTGATTTCAATGATATCATGGAGGTGCTGATTGAGGATCTACTCAAAAAATTTCATTGTGTGCGACAAGAGGCAGATTGGTCAGTAGTTGGAGCAATCTGCTGGGTCACCTTTATTCTTGAAGAGTGGAACTGTGATACTTGTGGCCCAGTGAGCAGGCGCATGGCCAGAGACCCCAATAGCTTTGAAGAAGTTTGTCAGACAGTCAACTGCTGTGCCACAAAGTTCTTTCAGCTTCCAGACGTCTGTTGGTAGATTGTGCAGGCCAGGTACTTTAAATTCTTCATGCCGCTGATAGCTTTGGTAAGCTCTTCAGGTGTAATGCACAGGACTGGGCCAGCATTAGCCAAGCCATCAGGAATTGGCGGGTGTGGAAATTTGACATTAGAGATTTCATCAAAGTGCTGCTGCCAGCTTTTCAGGATTTTAAACTTGTCCTGCAGTTGCCATACATTTTTATCCTTAATGTACATGTAGTGTGCAATGCCGTTTGCTATCTTGGCATGAATTTTTGCTAGTCGATAGATGTCTTTCTTGCCTTCCTTTGTGTCCAGTTGTTCATAAGTCCTGGTCAGTAATTGGCTTTGGCCTCTGCGACAACTTTCTTTGCTGCTCTTTTTTTCAGTAATGTACTTTTGTCAGTTTTCATTGGTCTTCTGCACATACCAGTTCTTGTAGGCCACCTTCTTTTCCTGTACCTTCTGCTGCATGTGGAACCTCTGGGACACTGGAGTGGAACTGCAGGGCAGACTGGACTGGAACTGGGACAAATGGAATGGAGGCTGCAAGGAAGACTAAATCACCACCACTAAGCAACACTGCCTGTAGACCAGGTAGGACTGGGTACAATATACTAGGAAGCCCCCCAAGGCTGGAATGGGGTGATGCGAGACTAACATGACGAACTGCACAAGGCTTAGCAAGGTACTTAGCTGTATTTGTGAAACGTCCCCCTGATGAGGCTAGCGAATGCTGCGAAGCTGAAGACACCAGCTGACAACCTGCCGGAACGACTGAAGCTCTCCTGCTGGGGCTTTCTGAAAAACTATGACCTAATGTTCCCACTGCTATTGATGTTGAAGTGAACTGGGCTTCTTTCGCAGCTGGGGTAGATTCAGAGATGAGTGGAAGTTCTGGCTCCGATTCTTCAGGAAGAGGCTTCTCTGATGATCCTGGCTGGACTTCTCCTGAAGACGCTGTACGGTCAGTAGAATGGTTGTCCCCAGCGATTTGGTGCTTTCTCTTTCGCCCTTTTATCTTGCTTTCTGTACGCCTTCTTTCCTCGGGAGCCAATTGGATCTCCTGCTGCTTGGCATGCTTTTCTGCCCGCCTTTCTCTTGCACTGATTGGTGCTGAACAAGGAAGTGAGCAGCAATCAGCTTCTCAGGATTCTCCTGTGCTGCAGGGTCATCTCCGGGTTCATTGCTCTGCAACTGCTCCTCTGGCGTCTCTGAGTCTGGCACCTGCCTATCACGAGTTCGATCACAAGCATTGCACTTTTGAACCTGCACCTGTTCATCACGAGTTCTCTTCGGTTGCAGTAGAGGGTAAGTTTCGTTTCTCCGTTTGGTTTCTTTTTCTTCAAAATCAGAGTCAGAGTCACACTGGACTCTGACACCTGCACACATCTGACATATCTGTTTAGGTCACTGCGGAGAAACAGCAAGTCTTCTTGTGGGCATGCAGAGACACAATCTTGTAGTTCCATCCAAAGCTGTTCTTTCTCAGCTTCGTCACATCCAGTTTGTGGGTCGTAGGCTGAGAAAACATTTAATCAATGAGCAGCAGCATCAATGATGGTTGACATGAGGCAATTGGAGTGTCAATTGACCTCAGCAACATGGCTGCGCAGATCAGCGTTTGCTATATTAGCCACACCTTTGTTATTGGACACACTGTGGTAGATTAGTTTTTGTTATTCACTGATGTCAATAGACTTTTGGCCTTTCCAACATGTCTCTTGCATGTACGCGACATCCACCTAGCATTGCTTTAGCATTTCTGCAAGCTCACGGGTGTGCCAGTCAAGGTGCCAATGTTCAGTGTGGCAATGCGTAATTGTGATGTTTGAGCTAGCTTCTTTAGCCAGTTCCGCCCTTGAACTGGTAGCCCTTTCCCACTTGTTAATAATTAATGGTTTTATTATTTAAAATATTATATACATACACGTAAAAACATATACATATACATAGAAATACAACATATAATACATACTTACATTCAAAAAGGTGGGGGGAAAGAAAAAAAGAAAAAGGAAAAAAAACCCCACATAGATTCTAAGAGACTTCCTGTTTCCTTCACGAAGAACTAAATTAAATATTTATATTGTAAATTAATCTATTTACATTATAACTTTTAATCCCTTATATATTTCATTTCCATTTTACATATTTTGTCTTTTTACATGTTTCATTTCTGACATTTTTCATATACTTTAAGTCTTTCATATTTCATATTGCATATATTTTAACCATTTTCATATATCCATTGTTGTTGTTTATTCGTTCAGTCGTTTCCGACTCTTCGTGACTTCATGGACCAGTCCACGCCAGAGCTTTCTGTCGGCCGTCACCATCCCCAGCTCCCCAATGGTTGAGTCCGTCACCTCCAGAATACCATCCATCCATCTTGCCCTTGGTCGGCCCCTCTTCCTTTTGCATATATCCATACATTTATTTTTCTTTTCTTATAGTACATTTCATTTCCAATCTTATGTAAATATTTGAATATTATATTCTTTCTGTATGTATTTTAAGAAGGGATTCCATATCTGTTCATATTTTCCCATTTCTTTTCCTCTTATTAGATTTGTTAATCTGTCCATCTGTGTTAGTTCCATTAATTTAATAATCCATTCTTCTATTGTCAGGATGTGCTCCTCTTTCCAGTGTTGTGTGTAGATTATTCTTGCAGCTGTAGTCAAATATAGGAGTAATTTTTTGTTGTTGCTGTTTATATAGAAGTTCGCTATAACCAGGCTGAGGGGGCTTCCCATGGCTACTCCATCTGTTTGTTCATAGAAACCCTTATCCCACTGAAAGTAGCTGGTCATCAGGCAATGTTGGAATAGCGCCGTGATGTCTTTTGGGAAGATCTGTTCGATGAGTGCCATGGTATCCTTTATTGGATCCTTGGTGAACAGGGAGATCACATCAAAGCTGATTAATTTGTCCGTGGGGTTAAGTTTAAGGGTGCAGATTTTGTTTATGAAGTGTCTTGAGTCTTTTATGTGAGATGAAGTCTGTCCACAGTGGGTCTGTAGAAGAGTAGCCAAATGTTTTGATAATTCATATTTTGGAGAGCCGATGGCATTTACGATGGGTCTGAGTGGGATTGCATCTTTGTGGATTTTGGGGAGTCCATATAGTCTTGGTGATAGAGCTTCTGTTTTGCAGGTACGTTGAAGTACGTTGAGGGGGAGGGAGGAGCTCTTGATCAGTGTGTTTGTTTGTTTCATGATTTTGCTGGTTGGGTCCCTTCTTAGTTTTCTGTATGTGGTGGGGTCTAGAAGTTCTCCAATTTTATCCTTGTACTCATTTGTTTTCATAATTACCGTGGCATTGCCTTTGTCCCCTGGTAGGATGGTGATGTCAGGATCTCGATTGAGGGTCTCAGTGACATTTCTCTCCTTCTTCGTTATGTTGCTTGTGGGTGGCTTGGCTTTCTGTAGGATCCTTGCCATTTCTCCTCTTATTTCTTCTGCTTCCTCTTCTGGAAGATGGTGAATGGCTGATTCTACATTGGCAATTATATATTCTACAGTAATTCTGGTGGGTGTGAAAATAAAAGCTATTTATTCTGTCATTTGAGTATTTACACTATATTTAAATTTGTCATTTTGCTTCTCAATGTTTCTCTAATCTCACTTCTTTTAGTGAGTTGCCTTGAGAACTTTGGTATGGATAATTCATAAATCCAATAAATAGCATACATTTGATTAGAAGGTGTGACCACATGATCCTATACATATTAATGTGGGAATAATTCCCACTATATTCATGGATTTAAACTTTGGAACGAAAACTGCTTTGCTATAGCATCCAAGAATTTCACTTACCATTTTTGAGAGCCCCAAGGTCACAACTGGTGGAACAGTGATGCATAGTGAGATTTCTTTGATTGTGGGCAAAGTTTGTGAGGAGTGTATATTTAAAGCTGTTAAACCCATTGTAGACTTGCATTATAGTTTTATGAGTTTTTTGCCCCACATGGTGAGAAATCGTGCTACCAATATTCAGTAATGGTGTTCAAATGAGACTCCAGGGGCTGCAAGTGATCCTGGGGCTACAGGTTGTCCACATCTGTTATAGCCAGAGAAATCTCAGCTGTCCCTTAAGTTTCCAATTCTAGTCCCATTTGTACTAGTATTATATAATACAACAAACGAATTGTAATAAGGATACTTGCTTGTCTTAAGATATAATAAATAACTTTTGCAGAATCAAAAAGTTTTAAATGATTAAAGAAGAGATTACATACTTATGTGAATTAGAGCCCATTCTCTAAGTTTATTCATAAAAAGGGTTAAGGAAAATGAAAAATATGAAAGGGATATAAATCCTTACAGTTTGGGATATCAAAAGAGCTTCCTAATGCATGTTAAAAAGGCCCAGAGGGGAAGTTATCCTTGAACTGTTTTCATTCTTTGAGGTAGCTAGCTTTGGATACTGCCAAAGATAGGACATTGGGTGAGATTGGTTTGATTTAGCGTGGCGATTCATCAGGACGTAGCTGAATCAGCTAAGCTGGTTTCAGGGACAAAGAGCAGTTCAAATGGATTAGATCTTTTGCACAAATAAGAAGTCTAAATTTCTGTTTCTTGTGCTCTTGAGCAAACAGACAGAATAACCTTGGTCAAGCTAATTGCTTTCATTGTGCACAGACCTCCTAATCTTAGGAAGCATTGGTTTTTTCAGTTATGTATCCATCTATTTATTTGTTGCCCATTTTCCTGAAATATATGTCTTTCTTTTTTAATCTGCCAGCATTATTCAATTATATTATAGTAAAGAATCATTAGCATAAAATTATTGCATACTGAATACACCAACAGTCAACATAAGCAACTATAGCTGCCAATCATTTATCCTGCAAAGATGAGTTATAAATCAGTGAAAACAATGTCCTCAACCACAGTGAGCCGGCCTGATAAGCTTTGTTTAGCAAGAGATTCCACAAAGAGGTAGTGCAAGTATTGTAAAGTCCCTGTTCCTTGTACCCACCCAGCTGTAGTTGGACAGAGAGGGCAATTGCAGTAAGGCTTTTCCTGATTACCACAAAACAGTTTAGGTACCTGTGGAGAAATAGATAAGAAGCTCCATCCAATACCCTCATTCTACCCTACTGTGGACCTCAAAGATTGTGTCTGAACAATAATTAGTTGCATTTGCTAATTGTATTTGCATTAATTGTAGTTACTTGCTCACCAAAGTTCTGTTCTTTACCTGGATAGTTCATGTGAAGCTCCTAACCACCACATTCAATATCCACTTGAATTTGTAAGTGGCTTTCAAAGGTCCATGTAGCTGAGTGTTCAGTAGAAATATTCTCCTCTCTTTTTTTGTACCAGTTCTCACTGAATTGGATAAATGTGAGTGTGAGTGTTCAATTTGGTGTCTGGCTTACCTACATATGAGGTGTCCAAGAGGCATGCAAGAATGTGAATGCCCTGCTTTTCATCTTTCCAGCAGTCTGTAGCCTCCTTCACTTCCCACATTTGAAGTAGATGTCAGTGGAAACTATAATGAAATAACTCCTCAAAATGAATCTTTTTAGATTGGGCAGTGAGGGTAACTAGGGGACTTCAAAGTGATGGAAAACTGAGAACAGTAAATACCAGCTATAGTGCCCTCCACCACCTCCAACAATTGAGTAAGCTTAAAAACAAGAGAAATATGAAAAAAATAATAATCAAGCATAGTATAGGAGGAAAATACAGACGTTTTTGGGAAAGAAAATATTTTACAAATTTCAAAGCTACTTTTGACACCATATTAGTGTAGATTGCATTATGATACTCCAATATGGAGGCTAATAAATAGGTAATCATAAGGATTAATCTCTACTCACTGTCCCCACATACCCACTTGTAAATCAAACCAAGATGGGAAAGAAAGAGGTATATACCAGGGTTGACCAAATACCAAATTCTGAGTCAAATTAGGGTGATTAGGACAAGTTGGGGCAGATTTTAGAACTGGAGTAGCTCTTTTAAAAACAGATAGAATACCAATCACAACTGCCTGAAATTCTGTGATTCAGAATTTAGAGGCATTGATAGTCTGTTTGCAAAAAAACAATACATTTGTCTCCAGTTGTTCCAAAGATTTCCTTTCAGTAGCCACAGGGGCTCCACCTTATCTTCCTCCTCCTTCAATTTACCTAAGGGCTACAGTTGGTAGAGCAATTTCTAGGATGCTTGGCCTTTCTTTAAACATACTAAATGTATATAAGTTGTTTATTTTAGTGGTTTTCCCATGAAAAGCAAGAAACGATGCTACCTTTGACAGCTCAATTTCTAGGAGGCTCAAAAAGAAACTTGGGGGGTTTCATGGAGTAGGGGTATCTGTGGAAAAGGGAGTGACTAACAGCTCCAGCTTTTAATCACAGTCAATGGTTTCACTATAATTCTCTAATCACAGTGTTTTTGGGTTCAAATAATATGTTATAGGTTTCTGTAAATGTTCAGTTCTCTTTGGGGTTTAGCTTTAGATAATATTGAGAGATGCTGCTTGTTCATACATTCGGTCTTGGCCACTTAAAATTCCTCAGTAAATCACTAAATTAGCAATTGAACTGAATTGCATATCTCTAATGAAGAGTCCACCTTGATAAAGATGCCACAATGATAGACAAGCATTAATGCTGGTTCCAGAAGAAAATGCACTCTAGTGCTCTCCACATGTGTTCAGCAAGAAATTCTAATACTCTTAGAGAAAAGATAAAAGGATAGATGGGAGTTGTAGTCTAAAACATTTGAAGAGTTTGATGTGTTACACAGTGGAATTGCTCCTTATCAAGGAGTAGAACCTCATCCAGAACAAGTTTTTGCTCTACTCCCAATATAACAAGATTACCTTGTATTATAAACTATGCTTTATTAAGGCAGAGTACAGTATTATGATCCTTATTAACCCATAATATTAACAAGAATTAACAAGAAATGTGAATTTCTCTCCTTGTGAATTCCAGAATGAATTGCATTCGACTACAATTTTCAGATTGGTATTATATGATTAATACAAAATGTCTGAGACTGGAAAATATAGTTATATAGAATGATGTAAGTGGCTGTGTAATAAGATTAAATATTGAAAGAAGATAATCTGGCTATATAAATAGGGGTGGCTTTTGAGGAGGACAAAGAGAACTAGTGGCTTGCCCTCACTGCCTCATCCTGTTTAAGAACCTCTCCAAATTAATTAGAAATATTCTAGTCTTCAAAAATTAAACATGTGGAACATAACTTTGCCCTTTCTGCCCCCACCATTTTTCAAGCACTGTCATAGAAAATTAAAAATTGAAAAAAAATACAGTCAGGTTTTATCAGAGATTTTTCTTTCAACACCGTTCATAGCTGCTTCTTAATGAAAACTAGGAGATACCAACTTTGGATAAAAGAATGGTACAGTATGTTTATTGTGCATAGTCTCATCAATATTATTAACAACATATAGCCTGCTCAGAAGTTATATATTGTTTATCAGAAATAGAGGGAAAAGATGGACAAGAAAAAATACCTTGAGATACAGTATATCTAAATATACTTGTGAAAATTATTGGAAACTACACACAGGTATTCTTTTGCTTTGTATTTGATGTGATTTCTCATGTATGCTGTGATTTCTTCCATCCAGGGGTATCTGCAGAGTATGGTCAAAAAAGTCAAGATGGCAGAAGTACATAAAAAACAGGTGGTGCTTTGATTGTAACATCATGGCCACCATCTTGACTTTTTTACCATGTTCTTTGAATACCCCTACTCCCACCTGTCCTAGGATTATCAGCAGCCTGGGTCTTTTTGGAATGTCTGTGAAATTGCAATGTAATATTTATACAAGGAACAAATTCAATACAAACTAAAATTTCTCTCTAGGAGTTGATTGTAGAACATCTAAGGTGATGACTATGGGGAAGCCCACTGTAAAAAGACCTTGCCAAACAAACTTCTAGGGCTGGGCCCTGCTTTAGATTTGATTCCAGAAAGGTTCTTCGGAGAGCATGGGAACAAAACTACAGCACCTGTTTGCAACTCTTTAAAGAGTTGTTTCTCAGGAACGCCCTCCATCCACATCATACAGCCCTGCAATCTACCCTCTAAGAAGGCAAATGGCTTAGTCCAGTGCTATTTTAGCAGCTGCCCTTGAAGACAGTTGAGTTCCTTCTGCCCAAACTGATTTGTAACTGCTCCTTTTTAAACCTCAGCCAGTGTTATATACTTTTCCTCCCCCACTAATGAACACAGGCTTTTGTTCATTTTGGGTGGTAATTCTACACATGCTTAACTCAGAATAAGTCCCTCTGACTCAGTGGCACTTACTTCTAAGCAGGCAAGCTTAGCATTTCAATGGCATTGCTTCCCCCCCCCCTTCCTACCATTTAACGCCTGTAATTGGACTGTTTTCCAAAGCCAATAAGAAATCCTCTTTCTATCTGATAAAGATAGCTTGGATCAAGTAATCAAAGAGACTTGTATTTTCAGTGGCAAAGGAGTGATAAGGATAAGAGGAAAGAGTTTCTTTTTGAAGAATCTAATCTCTCCCACAGTAAAAATATAAGCAGACTTTGTAGCTGTGTGAGGGAAGTCAAAGTGAAAGGTCCATTTTAAAAAGAAAATGTAGGGCAAAAAGCCTGTTTTCTAGCTCAAAACATCTGATAATGGAAAGTCTTTGACCTAGATTCTGTTAGTCTTTAAGAGTAACTAGCATGTTTTATGAGGAAATAACAGGTTGCGTGAAGATTCAGGAAATAACTAATAGAGTTTTGGGATGTCAGGCTTTATGAAATTCTTGAGATATTGATTTCTATGAATTCAAATCTGAAAATTATCAGTACCTCTTAATGTGAGAATTAATTATATTTATCCTTTGCATTCACAGTTCCCTACATTTTACAATGACATTTTCAGCTAAAAAAAAAAGGTTCATGGATCCATTTAAACATATGAACTATAGAATATATTTTTTCCTTTTAATTTTTACAGGTTAGTTTAATTTTTTTCAGGTATATATCTTAGTTAAGTTGAAATGAAATGAAATGTATTTGTTAGGTTCGTAATTGTTATTACCTTAAAAAAACAATGAAATTTTAGAAAAGTTTTGTTTAAAATATTTCATTAAAAGTATTTTTTGTTGCAAAAAATGTTCAGATAGATATTTATATAAAGTAATAAACACTCTCATATTGATTTTTAAATGCAAATCAGACCAGAAACAAGATAGAATAGACTTATGAATTAAGACGTTCAAAATGAATAGGGGCTAGAAGCAGACTAGTCTATCTGTCCTTAATCTGTATGTATACATCAGGAGAGATCTGTTCCACTCCATGTTTGTTCAAATGAGAACACAAACCTGGGAGTTCTCCATGGCAATAGATCAGTAGTCCCATGCGGCACAGTGAGAAAGATGCTTTCACTAGCTGCTTTATGATGCCTTGAAAGGACAACATACTGTATTATCTTTCATTATTTCTATTTTATTCTCAGAAGGAGGCATTTTTGGCATAGTGCAGAAGAGGACAGATTGAGGCTCTGAGTCCACTGTCAGTCCATGAAAGCTTTAGGTGCTGCTCCCATGGCTCCTTTAAAAGTTAACACCAAGCAGAGTTAAGGACATGGGAAGTGATCCTATTAACTATGTTTGGTTATACAGTTAAATTGAAATTAAAATCAATCAAATGCAGTTTTTGTCTTGACTTTTATCCTGACGTTTCTTTGTGTTGACTTGGCCTGTCACAAATTTCAAATGTAATGTAATGTAACCTAATGTAACGTAATGTAATTTATTCAGTTTAGGCACTGCCCAGCTCTAAACCAACTCTGAGGTGTATACAACAAAACCAAACATAATAAAAATGCATTACAATAATTTAAAAAAGAATAAAGAAGTAAAAACAAGAACCAGTGGCAAATTCAGCTAACCACACCCACATAAAATCCAGCAGAGGCCCCAACCACCCTAACCCAAGACCTGGGAGAACAGCTAGGGCTTTTAGACTTCCTGGAATGCCAGCAGGATGGGGGCCACATGGATATTGAAAGTCCAAGATGGCCCTCCACTCAAAACAACATGTCTACCCCTCCTCAAAGATGCCAAAAATTCCTTAGTCAGGAGGGGGAGAACTTTTATGATCAGGGGCTGCACTGTTTTTGGTCTCCTGGTGATTACTAGAAGCCAGCATGGGTTTGTTAAGAACAGATCATGCCAAACAAATCTTACTGCCTTCTTTGATAAAGTGACTAAATTAGTGGACCATGAAGATGCTGTGGATATAGTATACTTAGATTTCAGTAAGGCATTTGATAAAGTAGACCACAGCCTACTTCTTGGTAAGATAGAACAATGTGGGATAGACAGTACTACTACCAGATCGATTCACAGTTGGCTGACCAACTGCACTAAGCATGTGGTCCTTAATGGAACTACATCTACATGGAGGGAAGTATGTAGGGCGGTACCTCAAGGTTCTGTCTTGGGCCCAGTGATCTTCAACATCTTCATAAATGACCCAGATGAGGGGATTGAGGGAGCGCTTATCAAATTTGCAGATGACACAAAGCTGGGGGGAATTGCTAACACTTTGGAAGATAGACTCAAGATTCAGAAGGACCTTGACAGACTTGAGCATTGGGCCCTATCCAACAAGACGAAGTTCAATGGTGAGAAATGTAAGGTCCTACACTTAGGCAGGAAAAACCAGATGCACAAGTACAAGATAGGCTGTACCTGGCTCAATGGGAGTGCCTATGAGAGGGATCTAGGTGTCCTGGTGGACCACCACTTCACTGCGAATGAGTCAGCAGTATGCTTCAGCTGCCAAAAAAGCCAACACAGTCCTGGGCTGCATCAACAGAGGGATAGTATCAAGATCACAGGAAGTGATAGTACCACTCTATACCACACTGGTGAGGCCACAATTGGAATACTGCATCCAGTTCTGGTCACAACTATACAAAAAAGTTGCTGAGGCCCTAGAAAGAGTGCAGAGAAGAGCAATAAAGATGATAAAGGATCTGGAGGCTAAATGCTACAAAGATGTGATGGAGCTTGGAGCAGAAGAAGGTGGGGGCACATTCCATCAGGGAGATAAGTGTTCTCACAGCGTTGAGAGCCTCAACAGGCCAGCTAAGAAAGTTAGGCTGGCCCCACCCTAGAGTCCCAGGAGTATTTTTCCCCTAAGATCAGTTAGTGTACATTTAGTCTGGCAAGATTCTGTATATGGTAGGAACAATAAAGAAACTAGAGCTGCAACTCTGGCTCAGTGTGTTTCTTTGCCATTTTCCTGACAGAACAGCTAAAGGAACTAGGTACGTTTAGCTTAATGAAGAGAAGACTGAGGAGAGACATGATAGCAGTCTTCCAATACTTGAAGGGCTGCCACAGGGAAGAGGGCATCAATTTATTCTCCGTAGCACCTGAGGGTAGGACAAGAAGCAATGGGTGGAAGCTTGTCAGACGGAGATCCAACCTGGAAGAAAGAATTTCCTGACAGTGAGAACTATTAAGTGGAACAGCTTGCCTCCTGGAGTTGTGGGTACTCCATCGCTGGAGGTTTTCAAGAAAAGATTGGACAACCATTTATCCAAGATGGTATGAGGATTCCTGCCTTTGGCAGGGGATTGGACTAGAAGACCTCCAAGGTTCCTTCCAAACCTATGATTCTATGATTCTATGATTCCATGATTCCATGATAGCAGGGATGTTCACAATGTTGTCGGTAAAGTTGGTAGGGCCAGGGCCACATTATGACTTTTGTTGGCCCTAGGCACTTTTGCCTTTGTGGGCTCCTCCCTCCATAAAAATAATAGTATTAAAAATTATATTTCATATGGCTTTCAATATTTTCTCGGTGGCATTTAATACATGGTTGAGCTTTTGATTTGAATTTTATGTATACTTTATTTGTATCCTCTGTATTGGTACTCTATTCATTGTGTATGTTTTCAAGGCCAAAAGGCAAAACATGAAAATAAGTAATTTCTACTTCATTTTTATTCTTTCTGATTATTTTTTTTAAAGAAAAAATTAAAACATTTTCCTGGGCCCTAGGCACACTGCCTATTGTGCCTAATGGATAAGCTAGTCCTGGGTAGGGCCCACATTTTCAGTCCTTTTTTTTAATCAGCTGAAGAGAGATCTACAGAAATCTTTTTCTATCTATTTTATACTTCAGAAAAAAAAGGAAAAGGAAGATCAGCAATATGACACTGGGGTGGGGGCTCTTACAGCTACCAAAGTAAAGCTAAAGAGTCCCTCCTGAGGAGGGAGATGGGCGGTGATATAAATTTGATAAATAAATAAAAACTGCTTCCCTTGTAAGTTTAGACCTGAACATATTAATGAACAGCTGTTCATTAAAAAATATTTTGGTGTAATTATTTCTTAAAGTTTATGTTTCTCACTTTCACTTATCATATGCCACACAACTAATTTACAGTATGTTCTCTGGGGAGGATAACCTGTTTTACAAAGCCAGCTGAGGTGTGTCACCTCAGACGGTAAAACATAACAAGAGGATTGCAAAAGGAAAAGAAACTAATGTAAAAATGAATCAGAACTTTTGTAGAGTATTTGATGTGCTTTGGTTTGTAACGCCTTAACAATTAGACACTTCTAAGAAAGATTTGGGGGAGAGGAGGGCAAGTGACACATGATGAGCCTGCAAAAGTGCTGGAAGGATTATAGTGATTACACTAAGTCTACAGAAATTTTAATATGTCTGAAAATATTTTGTGCCATGGTAATCATTTCTTTTTGACAACGTCTCATGAAATTCCACTCATCACCAGCCATATCTGAGGCAACTAGTCATCCTTTGCTGTTCCAGTTAAAGTAGTGATCTCCCACTTCTCCCAACAATATTTTTGGTGTGGACATGATCTGGCCTGCTTTATCAACAATGCTGTTGATGCCCAGCACCTAATCATTACTTTAGGCTGATGTGGGCATGCTCTGTCCCCAATAGCCACTGGGCACAGGCTTCCATAGCTATAGGCCTTCAAGGAAGACCAGATACCTGGATTCCACAGTGGCATCTGCTCATATAACGTTCAACCAGCACATTCTAAAGTGCTTATCTGGATTCATCCAAGCTTCTTAAGATTTAGGACTTTTTGAATGCACTAATCTTATGCTTCATGGAGAGTTGATTTAAACTGGCAAAGGGAGCCTAGCTCTACCAGTTGTATGTTGCTCATTGTGTCATCAATTAGTCACACAAATTAGGGCTGCCTGTTCTGGACTACAAAGATCCGTCACAAAGACACCAAGGAAGTTCTAACTTTGTTCTGCCATCTAGTGGCCATCAGGAGTTTTGCTGCCCAGATCTGGTAGCCCTAATACAAATCCTTGATATATTTGTCTTTGGAACTAGTTAGCAAAACAAAATCCCCAAAGCTATGAATTGATCAGTCTCTCTTTATGTGATTTGTTGCAGAGGATGTTATATTTATTGAATGGAAGACACATGGAAGGTTGAAGTTGTAGAGCCTTTGAACAAAAGTCTAGCTGTTATCCTAATTTTATACCATGGAAATGTGCTGTAGAGTTTTGCTAAGAAACACTTTACAGGCATGCATCAAATCCTTACACTAAGGTTGATTTGTAGATTTGCTCCTCATAAATTAATGTCAAGCCAACGTTTCAGAAGACAACAATATAAATGTATTATTGGCACACAACCAACATCATCAGTGCTAAACTGCAGCAATAAAAACAAGGTCTCCAGTGAATAGCTTGGTTTAACAGAGACTTGGGATAGTAAAAAAAAAAGCTTACTTCATCTATCAAAAGAAGTAGCAGTGATTGTATCGTGACAAGAAAAAACCTCAAGAACAGCTGTTGTATCAGAAGTCTGCATTTATTCTCCTGTCTTAGCAGATGGCATGTGACAAACTTGTCTGAGCTCAGAACCTAAGCAGGATCCATCCTGGTTAGTATTTTGATGGGAGACCACTAAAAAACTCCCAGGGAGACCACTAAGAAATCCCACAGTTCTGAAATAATAATTTAAAAAATTCTGAGAAGATATAGTAGCAAACCACTTTTATATCATTTTATATCAGTTGTATCCATGCAGGCACCGGAAATTAAACTCAACTCAAAGATACTTTACCTCTGTTTATTCCCCTATACATTTCAGTTAGGAGAAATGTAAACAAATATTAACAATGAGGTGCATGTTTTTAAGTTTCCTACAAAAATAAATTTTACCACAGTATGATTGACATTATGGCAATACTGTATTGTCAGCACAATTTAAATTAGTTGTCCCTCGAGGCAAAATATGTATTTGCATCCAATGCTGCAATGCAATTACAAAGGATGGAGTTTGTATCATGATATCATGATGCAGATTTTGCATTTTGGCCACATGGTAGTTAGGAATGGGCATCTATGATTGACAAGTGAGGTCAAGAATATCCTTACAATACCGGAAAAGAAATCATAATATATTTGTATAATTCTTCCACAACTCAACATGCCCTGTTATATCTCAACTGTTACAATATGTGAATTGCTATATAATATTTCAAGCTGTCCTTAATTTAGTGAAAAATCAATTTTAATGGTTTATGAGGTCATTTCTGGCTATATTGGAAAGACTAAGGTAACTGCTAGAAATCGAAGTGACCCATCAAAGGCTATTTAAAGTTAATATTATTCATCATAACTACATCTCATCTAACCACCACCACCACCACCACCACCTCATTATTATTATTATTATTATGAGTGAGAAACATAGAAGATGAAAATACTTTTTCCCATATTTTAACAAATGGCAAAAGATTCATTTTCTTTAACATAATTATGAATGATATCAAAAGCTAATAATAATCTCTAGATCAGAGCTTTCCAAACTGTGTGTCGGGACACATTAGTGTGTCGGCTGCAGTCTCTGGGTGTGTCGCAGCTGCTGCTGCCTCCGACCCCTGCCAGGATTCCGCACAGGTCCTAGTGCCTGCCTTGTGCCCTGCTGCCTCCAAACCTGCCCTGCCAGGATTCTGCGCAGATCCTAGTGCCTGCCTTCTGCCTTGCTGCCTCCAAACCTGCTGTGATTCCGTGCAGGTCCTAGTGCCTGCCTTGTGTCCTGCTGTAAGAGTGTGTCGTGAAATGATGCCCTGCTGTAAGAGTGTGTCACGAAATGATGCATGTCTAAAAAGTGTGTCACCAACATGAAAAGGTTGGAAAGCTCTGCTCTAGATTTTCAAAAATCTTTGATGAAGCTGGACATTTTAAACTTTTTCTTCCTTGTGACCCAACAAATTTTTCCTCGTACTCTTTCACATTTTGACCTACTAAACTGGCTGTTAGTTTAGTAGAACTCCCAGCTACAATGATCCAATAAGGATTTTTTTTGCCATATACAAATGTTAAAACTAATGAAACAGGAAGTGTTATTCAGTGCAAAGTGCTAAATAAAACTTCATATACAATCTGAATCCATAAAGTATGCCATATATTTCTGGCTGTTTTGAAACTCCAAAAATCTTATGTTCATGGTGTTGAAATAGAAGATAGTTGAGAAATAAATATTATATGGAATTACAGAAAGTTGGATCTTGTAGATGAAGAGAGAAAAATTAGCAAGATTTTTTTTCTGAGAATGACCAGAAATCCAAGCATTTGAAGAGCAATATATATCCAAAAAGATTTTTCTCCTTGTTTGTCATTTTAATTTCTTAGATGTCTATCTTTTCTTGAAAGTGTAGAGATATGACAGTCTCAGAGAACAAATCCAGGCCTTAGTGATATGATAAAATGAAAGTTGATTCAAACACCTGTGATCCACATACAATTTCAAAGACATTTATTTATTTATCTTTTGAGAGTTTGCTGGTCAGTAATATGAAGTTATCTGAGCATCCTATCAGAACAGTGACCACTTATGTCTTTGCCAAACATAAGTGATAATGTCATTTCATATTGTTGGGAGTGGAACATCTCATGATGGTTATAGTGAGGATAAGATCCTGAACATAGTCAGTTTATGTGGGACAGACAGAATCTGACACTATTGATAGAAAGAAAAGGGGCAAATATTCTACAGCCAATTCAAAGCAGAAAAACTCAACAGCAATTTATGTCATAGAACCATTTCATTTATACAGCTTGTGCACTTATGAAGTTTGTTGCTTGTTTATAGTAAGTAGGCAACCACAGAATGCAGCTTGCAAATCTTGCAGGCCCTTTCCCCCCAAAGATCCAAAACCAAAAATCACTGGCAAAGCAAAACAAGTAAGTAAGTAAGTTAGTAGAATAGCTGTGCCCTGGAAACTTCTCCAAATCAAAAGTAGCTATAGACTGGGTTATTCCCCAATGTTGGCCAAATTGAGTAGCTGAGTTGATCTGAGCTGGTATAATCCAAATGGCAGAAAAAGAAGGAGGAAGCTCTTTCTTTTTGCAACAGTGAACTCTGTAGAACTTATGGAGGAAACTCCTTGCTTTAACCTCCCCTCAGCTCTTGAGCTTCAATTGTCCAAAGAGGTCCTTTAAGAGGAAAGCTTGCTTGACTTGGCAGGAGTATAAGGACAAGTATTTCCCCTTCTGTCCCACAGAGGACAAGTGAGATCACAATGTGAGGCTGCTTGGGTCATTGGTCTTAAGAAAGCTCAGAAGATCGATCCTTCCTTTCTTCCTCCATGGCAGTGTTGGTGTCCTGGGCAAGGAAGATTTCAGAATGTTGATATCTTTGCCACTTATCAGAAAGAGACAAACATGATCTGAGAGAGAAAGAATTTAGACATCACCCTTACAAGTGGCCACTATGAGGAAGACCTGTGATGCTTCAGAGGACTGAGATCTAGTAAGGATGCTATGAAGTTACCCAATAATGCAATTTACAGAGTTGAAAACAAAAATCCTTGTGAACTTACTTATTGTCTTCTGAAATAGACTAGGGGATGAAAGTAGGAGGTTTGCCAGAAAAACCCAAAACAGTCCAATTATTCTGGATAAACAGTTGTAAATATTTTAACGTGACTTAAAAGAATCTAAGAAAACTAGATTTGTGAAACTGTTTCTATGTGTGGGTGGGCTTTCACATGTATATACTCTCTAGATTGTACTAGATATAGTATTGACTACTGTACATTTTCAACAGAATAAATCCTACAAATGAAAGGATGTAATTACATTCTTTTAGAAACTCTCTAGGTTCCTTCAAAAGAAAGCAGCCATATTAATGTAGCAAGCTACAAATTGATTAACAGAATGCTCCTTATAATATGAAATTGGCTGCCTTCCATTTTGTGAATTGTAACAGTAATTACTGTGAACCAGTGAAATGTTGGTCCATTTATAAATCTTAGTTGAGATTGCTTTGTAAGAAACAATATCAAGTGAACAAAGTCAATTGTTCAAAACTCCCTTTTCTGCTGACCCTGAAGAAATGATTAAAAGAAAACTTCTGCAATTGCTAAGACTTGATTCTTTCTAAAGCTAAATATAAAACCAGGCTGGAAGGTGCTGCAATATGAGTTCTAAGAACAGTTGTTAGATTCAAAGCCCAAATGAATTTAGAGACACCTCTAATTTTAATCAGTTGGAATTCACAAGTGAACAGGTATTTTGCTGATCTTGGATTTGCACATGAATTATCATTGAAATATTGCTGTTCCTGTCTTAATAAGAAGTTGATGGCGCTGGTACATTTAGGAAAAAGACGGAAAAGCCCTCTTCCTCCTCCCCTCCTCCTCCTCCTCCTCCTCCTCCTCCTCCTCCTCATCATCATCATCATCATCATGCTGGAATGGCTCCCTAAGCAAATTGAACTACTTCTTGAGCAATCTGAAATATGTTTAGGTTATTTTTGAAGGCATTTCTAGTGTTTGTATCAGTCACTTTTTGCTCCTCCCAGTTCTCAGCCTTCCACTACAGCTTATACACCGTTACTATCAATCATATTAAATCATTCCCATTTTAAATGTTACTACACCCCTTCCAGCGACTCCAGAAGCTTGTATTGTCCACCTATCCTTTCCCAAGTTTTAACTTTGTTGTCTTCTTAAAATCAGATGCAGCATGAAAAATATCCTTTTAAATGATCTCAGTGCCATTTCTTATACTGTATTTTAAGCACCCCAGTGGAACTACTAAGTTGAGTAGAGGTACGCCAGTAACACCAGTACCTTGTGTTTCAAATATGCTGTTTCAGACTATTATCCTTTTAAAGGTGAAAAAAACAATAGTAAATTGAATTTCATCTCTTGATGACAATTAGAAGCTCACTGGATGACTCTGAACCAGACCCTCTCTCTCATCCTTTCTCAATCTAGTTCACAGGGTGGTGGCTGTAGGAATAACATTGGAGGTGAGCAAACTACGTAGTCTCTTGGAAGAAAGGTAGGATATAAATCTAATTAACAACAGCCACAACAATTATAAACCTTCTCCCTTCTTTGAAACCGAGAGTCTTTTCTTTAACTGTGTTAAATTTACCAACATGCAGAAAGACTGTCCTGAGAAATGTTTTGGTGAAATGGATGAGACTTGCCTGCTACAGTTCTGCACAAGGCGGAGAGCTTAATATGTGTAAACCACATCCTGAAATTGATAATATTCTATAGAAATATGTATAAAAGCAGAACCTTATGGATGCTTAGTTAAAATAAGTTCCAAGTTAGGGTGAACGTAGGGTGCTGGTTAATGTTTATCTCTATCTTCATGTATTTCTCTCTATATCTATGATTTAAAAAAATAGATGATGAGAGTGGTTTGAAAACCCAATACAAGTCATTCAGGACTCCATTTCTGCATTTAATACATGCATGTAAGTAGTGGGAGAGAAATTTTAAAAGTACTTTATGTCGTAAGTAAGAATTTTGTCAAAGACTGCATGGAGTAGTGGGTGGACTGAAGTGACCTAAATGGCCCCTTCTAACTCTGGGGTTCCTTTTGTCATTTCAAATTCTTGTTTAGGGTCAGCTATATAAAGGTTGTGCACATTTACCTGACAGTACATGCCACTGAACCCAGTGGAATGAGCTTTGAAGTAAACATGCGTAGAATACTAAAATGCGCTGGAATTTTGCTAAGAAGACATGTGCTCCTATTTTCCAGTGACATTTTGTACATTTGTACAAAATAGAGTAACAATTTTGCTGTTAGATATGGCATTACTTTTTGACAAGGTACTGCCAAGGCTGAACTTTGAAGGAACAAAATAGAAAGAACATTGATGCTTTTGAACTATGGTGTTGAGGAAGACTCTTGAGAATGCCTTGGATAGCCAAAAAAACAAAACAAAAATCAATCCAGAGTTCTCACTCAAAGCATGAACGACCAAGCTCAAATTATCATATTTGGGACACCTTATGTGAAGACCCAGCTCCTGAAGAAATCTATAATGTCCAGAAAGGTGGAAGGAAAGAGAAGAGGATGATGACCGATGAAAGAGAAGAAGAAGATAGATGGATTTGACTACAATTGTGATGTAAGATATGAAGACAGATCATCCTGGAGAAGATCTATCTATACGGTTGCTAAAAGCTGACACTGACTTGATACCATATAATTAATCTCTGCCGAGGCATGAGTAAAAGAGGCTAAGCTGAAATCAGATTACCAAATTTCTTAGAGGCCCTGCTCTACTGCTATTAGGTGTTGCAACTTGACTTTACAAATAGAATGCAGTAGTGGAGTGTTCTTTGCCATTGTAAACCCTGCCTGCTTATCCCTATGCAGCAAAATGACCTCTTGGTAGTTTTATAAGAGTTTTGTCTACAGTACTGATGATCTGCATCCATCTGTTACAGATAGATCACTTGGGATTTGGAAAAATAAATGCAAAGGAAACAAAAAAAAAATGCTGGTGGAGCATATTTGCTTGGTGTGAACCTGAAGGAAATGGAATAGAAAAGGATATTTTCTACTCAGGAGGTGTAAGATAGCTAATATTTTCCAGAAAGCAACAGCATGTGATTGCCTTGCTAGAATCTTATGCTGCTATTTCCTCCAAAACAAACACAAAACAGTAAATAATCAAGGGGAGTTGTTCTGCAGAAGATCTTTATAAAAATAACGTCAATCAAAATTATTGAGGACTGAAAAATTCTCCCCTTTCTTGTGGCTTATTGTCAGGAGGAAAGAGGAGTGAAGGCAAAATGAGAATTCCTCCTCCTGAGATCCCCCAGCAGGAAAAACGAGAAACAGAAATGTCCTTGGGAGGGTAAACTCTTTCCCCTTCATCTGGCCAATAGATGGAAAGTGAGGGAGTATGCGAGCTCTTCCATCTTCTAAGAGGAGAGGAGACTCCTGCACCTCCATGTTTCTTGGAAGATGGGAAAGACAAGATAGAAATGGAGATAGTGTGATGGGTAGAAGCTAGCAAGGCCAGATGGAAATAATCTGACACCAGACAAGACCATGGTCAAAACTCTGTGCAGGTGTCCTGAACATGTAAGGCTGAAAAGTCGACAGCAAGAAGTCCACTGCCATGGAAGAATGGAAGAAAAATGCAGGGTTTAAACCAGTGAATTGACTTATAAATATGGCCAAATTCCTAGATTCAGCAGTAGCCGGTCTTATTCGTTATAAGAGCTTCTTTCACATCAGCCATAAAAACAACTTATCTCAGCTTGTCCATTATCCTTCCATGGTTAACTTCAAGAGAATTTGTTTGCATTCCTATACAGAGATTTGTTGCTGTGGCTGGGTGAAGTTCTAACTGTTCATTTCAGATGTGCTTCTTGAGAAGCTGAACAACAACAACAGTGTGTGGCTGAACTGATTTCCTTCCCCAGCACAGTGGCAAGTAACATTGACTCCCTATGGAAGGGAAAGTAGGATCAAGAAATTTTTAAAAAGTCACATATAAACCTCCTTCTGGTTAAGGCAGAAGAGTTACTAAGAAAACATGGCTCACTCTGTGACTGTGTCTTCAATGACAGTCTGAGCTATAGAAATGATTAGCTGAAGATTTACTTCATACTGAGATAAGCCATTGCTATCTTCTATAGGTCTATCAGGATATATTCAAGATGCTGAATAACACAGGAGGCATTTCTAGCTTATGGCTTGCTTGAGCAGTCCTCTATTAAAGAGCAAACAAAAAAAATGTGTAAAGCAGGATGGGGGTGTAAATGTAGCTATAATTCAAGATACTATCTGCACAACTGCCTATGCATGTATGTAGGCTTGCTCTATGTACCTACAGCAAAGAAGAAATAGTTTACGTAAAGGAAATCTAGTAACATTCCCATGTGTGCATAGATACTTACAGGAATGAAAATCTTGAGCCATGCAGATAGCCCGTGCGTGCACACACAAACACACACACAAATGCATGACAGACTCATTTCTACACTGGCTATCATTTGCCCACATTTTTGTCTGTGGTGAAGAGTATCTGCACACTCAGTGCCTGCTGAGCATAAGGCTGCTCTGATGAAGGATGGGGTTGAAGAAGAAGGTTGAAGGAGACACAGAGGTCAACCAAGAGAAATTTAGAGAGAAGAAACCTGGTGGATTAGCCTTATTAGGCCTGTATCAACAAACTCCACCACCCTGTCTCTCTCCATATTGCCTGGCCTTGACTCCTCTCATTGCCCAGGTAGAGATAAGGGCTGGTTCCTCTAGCTGGAAAGTCCTCCTCAGGAGGGAAGAAAGAGATCATGCAAGTAAGGAACTTCTTATATGCCCACAGTGGTGGCTGGCAGGCTTAGTGAGACAGCAGGACAGCAAACTTTAAACTACCAGTATCAGAACATTTTTATTTTATTTTTTATTTCATTTTATTTTGAACATTACTTTGAGTTCTTAATTTGGATTTCTTAGACTCTGAAGAGACTTTGTTTTCAACCCCTGCCCCTGAATGCTCAAGGGACTGTGAGAACAAACTTCAGTAGGTTCTCTACACTTTTGGAGAATCCAGTGTTTGCTTTCTGTTAGTTGCTAGTTAGCTCCCCACCTTCCTGTCTACAAGGGTCTCTGCCACATTGTCTAAAGACATGCCATTCAACCAACCATACACCTTCACATTGGGCATTATCTAATATTGATTTCAAACATACTTTTACATATATAACTTTAAAATGCAAAACTGATTAGGATTTTCAAGTCCCAAACAGGAATACAATTCTTTATTTTCAACAGCACTGCAAAACAGAATTCCAATGAGCTGTCTCTCTTCTTCTGTCTCCATTGTTCCTGCTGTTCATCCTATGAAGAAGATTGACCAGCAGTTGGGTGGAAAACAGAGGCTTGAAAAGAGTGGTGGTGGTGGTGGTGATGATGATGATGATAATGATGATCTACTGCATAGCAGTAATGAAAGAACCACTGAACACGCTGTTTTTTTTGTTTTTGTTTTTTTCATTAGAAGTAAATGACTTTTGGTATCTTATAAGATCTTTTGAAGTTAAACAGCCTGGAGCAATGCCTCTTCTATGCCAGCCCTGTAGTTGTGAGTATCTCCCCTGTTATGTCTGTTGGCATTTTGCAAGTTCAATTGATTTCACTGAGAAAGTAAATCATGAACTTAATGCTCTTATTGAAATACAGTAATTGATAACTGTGATTGGATTTTGCCTTATTCAGCCAGAGGTTACTTCTAGATTGCACCATTCTCTATCTCAGTAGACCAGGGCTTTCCAAAGTGCCGCCGCTGGCGACACGGTGGCGGCGGCGGCGCGGGGGAGGCGTGCGGCGGCACGCGCGTGCACGGTGGCAGTGTGGGGGGCGTGTGGCACGCGCACGTGCACGGTGGCGGCGCAGGGGGCATGCGGCAGTGCATGCGCGCGCCGGAGCTTCCAGGTGGT
The DNA here is from genome assembly GCA_023362775.1 of Charina bottae. Classification (NCBI taxonomy): domain Eukaryota; kingdom Metazoa; phylum Chordata; class Lepidosauria; order Squamata; family Charinaidae; genus Charina; species Charina bottae. The sequence continues at coordinate 5,120,639 of JALMGJ010000016.1, forward strand.
GTGGCGACACACCACGCTGTGTGTGGCGACACACTTTTGTGTCGCAACACAGTTTGGAAAGCTCTGCAGTAGACCTTGCCCCTTATATGTTCATTAACACATCTATTTCACTCTCTGATATTGTTACAACCATGCAGAACAACCCTAGATTTTCTCCAGTAGAAACCACCGCCACTTACCGTATGAGGGAGAAAATGTACAATCCTTAGGCAGAGCAGATAATTAGCACTGAACTGGTAGTGTACAGGCTTAGCTCATATTAGCACTGAAGGATAACTTTTTTAAATTTCCAAAATGTTTTATTTCATTTCATTGAGGATGAAAGTTTCAAGCAACAGTTTTTCAAGGAGACTGGTATGGAAGGTAATCTGATCAAAGGAACTCCAGATTTTTAAAGATTGGACTGTTAGTGTATCTCTGAGGAGTACTACATGTTCATTGCTTGACATTTCAACTGAATTTTGTAGTTCTGTTGAATTCAATATCAAGTGTTTGTGATTGGCTGACAAATATTATCAAGGAAAAAAAACATATGGCAGGAAACATTGGCCTCTTGAAGAACCCATATTCTTGTGGTTATATAAATGCAACAACCCAATTTGGTTCAGTGAGATACACATATAATGCAAACTGCCCATGGAATCAAGGGTTTCCAAGAAGGCTTATGTGCCAGAATAACTATATGGCAGAGGTAGAACATGGAGATACAGGAGGTTCAGAAAGGCCATGACGTTATGACCAAAAGCTTATCTTATAGTGTAGTGCTAGGAGGTAGGGGAGCTCCGTATATGAGAAGAGTGGATTGCCAGTTGCTTGAAAAATAGAGCTGACCATAAGTCACAGGTGTTTGGAGTAGGATCAATGTTAGGATTATACTGATCTGTAAAACTATTCATTCAAATAGACAGTACTGGCATACAAATCCTTCTAGGCATTACCCATGATCTGTTATATTCTATCCCAATTCTGTAGCTGATTCATTACATTCATGTATAACTCTGGCTTTCTGTATTTAATCCTGCCTCTGTTCCAGTCTGCCAAACTCCTTCAAAAACTACCTTTGAGATAACATGTTCTATTTCTCAAACTATGTTGTTTGTTTTCTTTCTTCTTTCTTTCTTTCTTTCTTTCTTTCTTTCTTTCTTTCTTTCTTTCTTTCTTTCTTTCTTGTCATAACTATTTGATAAATGAACATTAGGGTAATATTTAGGGATCAGCAAATTCTGATAGTATATGATTTTAAACACATACTTAATTGATCTGCTTATAGTACCATCTAATCTTTCTAGTAATTAAGCATAATTTTAATTCCTCTTAGTAAAACAGCAATTGATTCCCCTTACTGTATTACGATTGATTTAATTTTCTATGCTCATTGATTTATTCATTCATCAAGGTATGTTCAGTAGTCGCTTGTGTGGGTCAGCTGTTTCCCCATTAAATGATTTTCAAATTAAGTGATACTATAATTCTAAGAGGTGACTATGAGTTCATGCTGATTCAGTCTACAGAGGAAACAGAAAGAAGCAAAGGCATCCAGGGGTGGGAGCAAGGGAGCAAATGAGAAAACGTGTGGTGACATTACAATGCAAATCTTATGGCTTGTATAGGTGTGTCTAATGTCCAAGTAGTTTGCACATCCTATTTTTAAAGTTGTGCCTCAAGTTGTCTTGGAAAAGTTTCAGGTTACTCACTTCTACCTTGAGAATGATGAATTGACCATATCCTTAACTGTTAGTGTATCCTAGATTAAAGTCACTCATTGTTGGTAATTATATTTTTCATTGTAGACAGGTTACATGGTAGTTTTATGAGCAGTGAATTGTAGCATAGCATTTGGAGCAGTACATTAATCATGCAATCAAGTGGTGCCTTCTCCATTGTGTATTCTAGATTCATTTTTTCCCTTAAGTATATAGTTTACTTAAATACTGAACTGGTGAGTGATAATGCTTAATATTTACCGATTGGTATCATCCTGACAGGCTATATAGATGTTGACTAGAAGTCAGACTATGTTGTCAAGATCTGCATACAAGTGACAGATTTCTCCATAATACAAATATTCATGGCAATCACAAATGTAAACAAAGATCTTGTGCACCATTTGTTCTCAAAGAAACGATTATCCTTTGATCAGCTCATGATATCAATCCAAATTGCTTCCTCCATGCTGGCTGTTTTTTTTTTAAGTACTTCATAGCTAATATCATGAGAATTGTCACATCTAGCTTGGCCTTTCCTAAAACGATTATTTCAAACAAGTTGAACATCCCTGAAAAAGAAAGAGCTGTTGGCATTACATATGACAACCACTTGTCATAGCAAAGAAAATGACACTTGAAAGGAATCCCAGATATCCAATAATGACTTGCCCAGATTTGTAATAATGTAACAGTATGAACAGATCATGTAAATTATTAAAGAAAGTGGTGGGGGGAAGGAAAGGATTTCTGGCAAAGATACAATAACAGTTCAGCTTATTGTTACTAAACATGCAGGAAAGATACACTCCTTCCTTTCCTTTTTCAAATGGCTGCATCTGTAGATAATTTTAGATAAGGGTTTTATCAATATTCCCCTGATACGTCATTGCATAATTTCATGAAGCTTTTTCTAACCTGGTTGTTCTTCTATATCTTTGTATTATCTGTGATACTTTATCTCAACACAAGAATCAAATAAACTCTAAATGTTTTAGCAACACAGACTATTGGTCTATCTTCATTGTTATCATATACATGGAGAGGAAGGGATACATGGAGAGGAAGGTTTTCATATCAGAGATTTTCTGATCCCTTCTTGGAGATGCATGGATTAAATCTTGGGCTTTGACCTAAAGCCTGGTGCACAATCCATATCAGTTTAAAGTACTAAAATGTTTTCTTTCCGTCTCTACTTCAGATAAGGTGCTATATGTGCAAGCAAGTAGCCATCAGATAGCCAAAGCCATCAGTATCTTCAAATCTTAGCTTCCTATGAAGGAAACATTGATAGCTCTTGGTGTAGAGAAAAGGATTGGTTCTAAGGCAATAACAGTAATGATTTTGAGGTTTGAGTTCAGTGAAATGTGACATAGTGGCAGATTGCACTCATAAACTATAATTCTATGCTTCTTCACCTATTGAGAATAGGTGACCCTGCACATAGTGGATATTTTTGAAGTATATTTATGCAGGATTGGGCTGTAAAACGTTTTAGTTAAGTGGACTAAAAGTAGGGCTGTGTTCTAACTCAGCAAAAATTCCAACCTATTTAGAATGGGACACTATGGGATGGGCTGGTGCGAATCTTTTGCCCTTGTATTTAGCTCAGAAGAGATATAAGGTGCAAAGGCATGAGCATTCAAAAACTCAAGAAGGCTACTTCCTGGCCCTCCCAAAGTGACTTTTGTTAAGGAACCTAGTAAAGCTAAGCAGCATAATTATTTTTGGTTCAATGTCTTCCTTTTGTACAAAACCTTTAAACTACTTGGGTACAACCTTCCCACAAACTCCAATTCACTCCACAGATATGTCAGAGTTCTCGTATGAGATTAGCAAATTGTTTTCTATACAGCCTTCTGAAAGCACAGTTTTCTCATGGCGACGTGAAGTGCAGGTGGCAAGATAACAACTGTCACGTGGGTATTGTTTTGGCTAGTCTGCATGGGGACAAGTCCTCCTGATTCCTTCTGTGGGAAGCCTTGCTCTGTGTAGAGCAAGGGAGGGGGGAATCACATGCTTGCTTAAATGCAGCACTGCTATGGCCTATGCTTTAGGCCTGGTGTGTGTCACACCTAACGTCCAGCCAATCAGAAAGCTGGAAGAACAGAATATCTAACCATGCAAAATGGTGTTCTATGCTTCTTGACTTCTTGTGTCTTAGCCATGTACTTCTTCTCGTGTTTTGTTCCTGTGGACTGGGAAGTGTGAGCTATGCCTGGCTATGTGAGTGATGCCATGGTGCTCCTTCATGTCTGTTATGTCTGTCAGTGGAAGCACTACACTGGAGAAGATGTACTCTGCTTTGTCTGTACCTTTTTTGCAACGATGTAACTGTATATACAACTCTGCTTTTATTTCTAGTAAAGATATTTTAGCCAGAAATGCTGCACTCTGTCTCTGTCTGTTTACTCTCAAGCCTTGATTTTTCCCTTTAAACCAGCGTACATCCTATCATGTTATGGGCCCAGAGAGATATTTGCGTTTTCTTTGCTGCGTTGGACCTGGCTGTAAAAGGGAGTATGTTTTTAGAGGCTGATTTCAGAGTAAACATGTTTTCTTTGAGTGGTCAGCAATGTCTGAACAGAGTCTGGTCAGTCTGCCATTTGAGCCTTTAGATGGCACAAACTATCTGACCTGGTGTGTGGAGATGAAATAATTCTTTTTGCAAGAAGATTTGTGGCAGTATGTGGCAAATCCACCTCCAGAGGATCCCTCTGAAGAAGTGCAAGCGTGTTTGGACCGTGCTTATAGCATTTTGCTTTTGGGAATCAAATCCTCTGAACGGAAGTATATCAGCCACTCAAGGACTGCGTATGAGTGCTGGGAGGCTATTGGAGCTTTTAATACAAAGTAGAACTCTGTTGCCCTTGGTGGACTATTAAGACAGCTTTATAGTTTGAAGCTGCAACCGGGTGAGAATGTGATCACCCACCTTGGTAAGCTCAAGACTTTGTTTGCTGCATTTGAACAAGAAGGCATGTTTTTTCTGGGAATATGAAAAAGCGTGCGTGATTTTGTCAAGCTTGGACAGCAGGTTCGATCTACTGATCGAGAAAGCAAAGACGCTATCTCCCTGTGACCTTACTGTGGATTATTTTACAAGCCATCTGTAGTTGTTGTTCCTGAGACCTCCAAACAGAGCATTCCAGCTGAAGTGAAACCTGGAATGGAATCTACATTTGCTGTGGTTCGGTGTGATTCTTCTCAGAAATCACTGGAAGTCTGTTCCCTGCCATCGTCCAGCGGATGCTGCCAGTGCACAAGAGGCCTGATTTACGAAAGGAGGGGAAGTCAGAAGCCAGAAGTCAGCTAAACAACGAATCCAAGTTTTCTACTCTGCCGACTGCTGTATGTAAGCATTACTTCAGAGACTTGGTTTTTGAATTCGGCTTGCAGCCTTGCAGTTATTTCAGCTGATATTTCTGTGATAAGTGTGTGAAATGTGTATGTGTACACTTGTTTTTCTCTCCTCAGTGTTCCAGCCCTGGTCAAGTCTGAGTGTACTTGTTGTGTTTAAAGGTGCTGGATGTTTCATTGAGAAATATGAACCTGAGTGTGTTAGAGGCTGAGTGTGTTAGAGAAAAACCTGTAAAATCAAGTGTGTGAGATGCTTCCTAAGAAGGAGATTGTGTGGACAGGACATTGTGTGTTTAATGTTTCCCCACATCATAAATGCATCCATAAAGTTTTCACAAAGTACTGGGGTATCCCGGGATGGGAGAGTTTGTCTCAGATAGCCAAATGCATTCTGAGTTAGAACCCAGGAAATGTGCAAAAGTTCCTTGATTGTGTTGTGTGTAAACAATCTAATATCAGGACTGTATCTGTTGCTAGGCAAAGTGACAGTATGTTAACTAGACCATTTCAGTTGATTCATAGAGACATAGTTAGCCCCCATTCTCTTAGTAATGGTGGGGTGGGTTTCATGTTCCTTCTGGTTGATGATCATACCTGCTTTGTGTTGTTGCTACTTGTTGAAGTCTAAAGGGAAGGTCTGTGCTCGCTTTGAAGTGTATGTAGCAATAGTAGGAAGAAAATATGGTTATCTAGTAGGTCAGTTCCAGTCTGATTGTAGTGGAGAGTTCCTGAGCCATGTGTTTTAGAATTGGCTTTGTAGGAAAGTATTCTCCCAAAGACTTGCCAATGTTGGAATTCTAGCTGAGTGTTGGTGTTGTGAATACCATAAAAATAGCCTGATGTTAGTTGCTCAGGTGCCATCCCATGTCTGGGGAGAGGCTACCTTGACTGCAGTGTGTTTCTAACTAACAGGTTGTAGAATTCAACTGTAAAAAGAAGTTCTTTATTTTTCTTTTTTTGGCAAGCGCCCTTCACTGAAGTACCTGCATGTCTTTGGAACATTTGCATGTGTTCACATCCCCAGGTCACAGCGAAGGAAGAACCAACCAAAAGCACAGTGCTTCAGGTTGTTGGTTGTTGGTTGTTGATTAAAATCCAAGGCTTATCGTGTTTCATTAGGCCATGGTCAAATCCAAATCTCCAGAAGTGCTTTATTTTTAAGCAGCCTACTGGTTCGGAAAGGTTACATGCTAATGTTGCAGAAGTGTTGCTGCATTGCTAGTGTAAAAACCTACTGTCCATACTTCAGTAGATGGGCAAACACCAGTTTAGGTTTCTTCTGTTCCCCAGTCTCCTAGTGTGTTAAAAGGGCCCCTCAGGTTAAGGAAGTGGAAATTTCACCTGAGCAGTTGCAGGGCCTAGAGAGGGAGTCAGGTAGTGGAAAGAAAAAAGAAGATGGCGATGGGGAAAGCACAGTGGTCATTCCTCATAGGTCCTCTTATTCCACAAAGGGTGTGAAGCCTGACAGATTTGTGATTTAGCAGGTGACAGTGTGTCAAATCACCTGGAAAAAACCCAGTCTTTTCAAGACGTGTTGCTCCCGCCTGTTGAGAGGCAAGAACATTGGAACACAGCTGAGGATAGTCAGTTTGAGATTTTTGGTGAAGTGTTAAAAGTAACCAACCTGTCCTTTGTTTTACTAAGCTGTAGGTTCCAGATGAGTGTTCAGAAAGACATTTCTTCCTGATAATACTCTGCAGTGTAAAGCCAGCTTTGTTGCCCAGGGATTTGTTTCACAAGAGGAGTTTGTGAACTGTGATCTAATGTATGCACCCACAGCTAGGCCAGAATGTTTACGTATGGTACGTTTTCTGGTTGCGTAGCATGAAACAATTGTCCATTTACATATTGTGATGTTGACACAGCATATTAGAATATAGATCTCCCTGAAACAGTGTGTGTAAGGCAAGCCTTTGGCTATACATGTGTGACAATTCCCAGAAAGTCCATTGACTTCACAGGGTGCTTTATGGATCTTAAAGCAGGCCAGTCATTGATAGCATCAGTGCAGATGCTAACTGGGATGTGTAAAACAGTCACGTGCTGTTTTCTGTGTGTACATAAGAGGTTGTAGAAGTTTGTATAGTACTTCTTACTTACATAGTTATTTTCTACTTAGAAACTGAATCTTACCACCTTGTATAAGAATTTGTCAGTCAGTTGAGGCAGTATTTCCAGCTGAAGGAATTGGGCACAAATTCAAACATTTATCTTGGGGTTGAAGCTTCTAGAGCCCAGAACAGAGAATCCTATGGTTCTTGATTTCCTACAGAGTGTCATTTGTGTAAAGGAAGCTTATCCTTAATTTGTTGTATATCACTCTGCAGTAACACAGTGGATACACCCTAATTTAGTTTACCTAGTTTGCCCAGGTAAAATACCAAACCTGCAAAATGGTTTAGCCATCTATGAGAGGCTGGCAAGGGTTGAAAACTTCTGCGGTTTTTCTTAAAAAGTCAAAACATGCCTTTGCCCCGAACAGAAGCAGCTAACATGTTTGGCTTATCTATGTCAGCTGCATTTTTGCAAAGGAGGGGACAGAACGTCTGTGGGCGATTTTTGCTGTTTCTATTTACTGTTTTCTACTACTGCATAATATGTATTATTATGTATTTTTATGTATCTGAATAGAACATCGCATAAATTGTACATTATACATATGTGTAACAAGTGTTTTTAAACCATTTCTAGTTTTGATGACTATTGGTTGTAAAAACTGAAACTTGAACAGTGTGATTAATACATGTACTAACCATTTTTTTCCTGTTTCTGTAAAAATGTATTTTATAGCTTTGAAAATCCCATTGCTACAGTGTATGCCGAAAACAATTTGGGAAGGGTGTCAGAGTTCTCGTATGAGATTTGCAAATTGTTTTCTATACAGCCTTCTGAAAGCACAGTTTTCTCATGGCGACGTGAAGTGCAGGTGGCAAGATAACAACTGTCACGTGGGTATTGTTTTGGCTAGTCTACATGGGAACAAGTCCTCCTGATTCCTTCTGTGGGAAGCCTTGCTCTGTGTAGAGCAAGGGAGGGGGGAATCACATGCTTGCTTAGATGCAGCACTGCTATGGCCTATTCTTTAGGCCTGGTTTGTGTCACACCTAACGTCCAGCCAATCAGAAAGCTGGAAGAACAGAATATCTAACCATGCAAAATGGTGTTTTATGCTTCTTGACTTCTTGTTTCTTTTAGCCATGTACTTCTTCTCGTGTTTTGTTCCTGTGGACTGGGAAGTGTGAGCTATGCCTGGCTATGTGAGTAATGCCATGGTGCTCCTTCATGCCTGTTATGTCTGTCAGTGGAAGCAGTACACTGGAGAAGATGTACTCTGCTTTGTCTGTACCTTTTTTGCAACGATGTAACTGTATATACAACTCTGCTTTTATTTCTAGTAAAGATATTTTAGCCAGAAATGCTGCACTCTGTCTCTGTCTGTTTACTCTCAAGCCTTGATTTTTCCCTTTAAACCAGCGTACATCCTATCAAGATACTGCTCATGGTTGCATCTTTGATGCAATACCATCTCATTCTGACTCAAAATAAAAAGTTCTTGACATTCTTTATACAACCAGAAGTGAAAGGAGCCTAGATGGAAAAGTCCCCTCCCACTTCTCTTAAATTTGGCATGTTTCAATCTTGAATAGTAACTTGATTCCCTATAAATGTCATCTACTTCTGATGAAGAGAAAAAAAAGTTAGGAGAACTTTAAAAACAGATTTTAAATGTGTTTTGCTCAAATGCTTATGGCATGCTTCCTCTGAATATAGTGTTTCAATTTCCCTCCATATTTCATCCAGTTGTGATCAGAAAGGAACAAATAAACAAAAGACATGTATTTGTATTTTTTAACATGCTAATTAATGGATGAGTAGAACTCTGGGGTTCCCAAATATTGCTCAAAACTTTGGAATGGATCTGGGCTGGGCTCATTCCCTGCCTGAGGATCTGGTTGTGAAGGGGCCTGGTAGTCACTGTATAGTCCTAGTAAAAGTATGAAATTAAAAACCCTGATTCTTCAAAATCTTGGTGTGCAGAAAAGGTGTGATTTTTTAAAAATCCCTGTACTAATCATAGCCTTGTAAAGCTGTGACTGATGATAGAGGAATCCCAACCCAATTAGGATGCCTTCTCAAAGTTGAAAAAAGCCTCCAAGCATCAGAAGACATGGAAATGAAATACTTCTCCTATTACTGGAAGCCCAGTTAAGTATCAGAGCAGGAATAGAATTGGTGCCAAATGCTGCCACATTAATTTGAAATATAATCCACTAAGCTCTACTCTTATAAAAGCCCCTGTGAAACAAACAAGTGGGGAGTTGTGTAGGAAAGTGGTCATTTGATTAAGACCTTTGTAACTCTTAATGTTTTTTAAACACTTCCATTAGCTGCAGACAAGTACACAAGTGGATACACGGTTTTGTCCAAGTACATTTAACTATTACAGACAAATGATTAAATTGCATTAGGAGAACTAATCAGATACTTTGAGTCCTGTGATTATAGTAAGCTTTTGTCCCATGACTTAAACATACTTCCCTTACAGCTAATGCAATTGAACTGCTGTAGCTTGAAATAATCAATCTGTTGTTATAGAAAGAAATACTCTTAACAGGAAAGAAAAATGGGCATTTCTGATGCTAGCCAACAAAGACAAATATACCAAGAGGGTAGAGGATGATGAGAAATTCCTTTGCAACAGAATATTAGCTGCATTAAACAGTATAAATACAACCAAGATTACCAGCCAGGCCAAAGGTTTCCAGTGAAATAAAGCAGAATACAATAGAGAAATTTGCAACAAATAACAGCCCAAATCCTTTCCTTTCCTTTCCTTTCCTTTCCTTTCCTTTCCTTTCCTTTCCTTTCCTTTCCTTTCCTTTCCTTTCCTTTCCTTTCCTTTCCTTCCCTTTTTAGGCATAAGCTTTTTATATCTGCCTAGAGTTTGGTTGGTGGAGGGTTTAGTTTCACTAACCTCTATGTTAAGATTCAAGAGGGTAATCTCTATGAACTTGAACTTTGTTCCACATTGCTGGGAAATGGAGAAGAATCTGCACCTTCTTTAACAGTTTGCTTGTTTACCCTCTCAATATAAGGAAAGGCAGGTCTGGGGAGTTAGCCCTAAAGGAAATGAAAATACATTATTTTGCAAAGTTTGATATTTCTTCCTATTTGTTGTTTATTCATTCAGTCGCTTCCAACTCTTCGTGACTTCATGGACCAGCCCACACCAGAACTTCCTGTCGGCCATCGCCATCCCCAGCTCCCCTAAGGTTGAGTCCATCACCTCCAGAATATCATCCATCCATCTTGCCCTTGGTCGGCCCCTCTTCCTTTTGCCTTCCACTTTCCCTAGCATCAGCATCTTCTCCAGGGTATCCTGTCTTCTCATTATGTGGCCAAAGTACTTCAGTTTTGCCTTTAATATCATTCCCTCAAGTGAGCAGTCTGGCTTGATTTTCTGGAGTATGGACTGGTTTGATCTTCTTGCAGTCCAAATTTCTTCCTATGCTTATGGTATATTTGGTGCAGAGTATTCAGGAAAGAAGTCCCACCAGCTTTGGTGGATATTGAGTTTTCTTTCCATATGGAGAAAAATCTTCAGTTTCAGTGAATCAAGTTAGTTGGTTTCAGATTCTGTGCACTCTGAGCAAATTCATTTTTGAAGCAATTGTTCTAGGCCTCCAGAAGCCTTGGCCACATTAATTGAACTGGAGAAGATTCACATCCAAATCAACCGTGATAGTGTAGTAGATTAAGTTCTGAATTTGAACCAGCAAGAATTAGTTTCCCTGTGAACTTAGATTCATTTTTAGTTATTTTCCTCACTAGTTTATTGGAAGGAATTCTAATAAGAGAAAGAGAGTACATTGAATTCCAGCATAACTGCAGAGGAGGAATAGTGGGAACTGATTATAGTCATAAGAGAAAGAGCCAATTACTTTTATTTTACATTAGGTATGCCAATAGTCTGACAAAGTATAAAACAAGCTTCATGATCTTGAAGAGATGTCTTCAAGAAATGAACCTTGGGTCAGTGGATCAGCCAAGTTAAAACTTGAGAGGATAATATTTTTGTTTGTGCATTAAATACATGCAAGCAAAAAAAAAGACCTCCCTCACCAACTCTGACTGGCGACGGCCGACAGGAAGCTCTGGTGTGGGCTGTTCCATGAAGTCACAAAGAGTCGGAAGCGACTGAACAAATAAACAACAAAAGTTCCTTGCATCTGGGAATTTCAACAAGTATAATTATTTTTCTTTTTTACTTTCACAAAATTCTTCCAAATACTTCTAAGGCCCATGGGAGCAATTTTAGGGATATATGAGTTCCAGTTAAGAAAGCTTTCAAGTCATATCAAGACTAATTTTCCAGTTCCCCACAAATTCCTCTAGCAGAAACCCTCACATTTACCTTAACATTTTTTACCAGCAAACAACATACAAAACATTGTTATCACTAATCTCTTCAGGTGTTGAGAGACTAATACAGTATATACCCAAAACATTTCCAAATCCAGCTTATGACATATTTAGGGGTACCTGTATTTTAAGAAGCTCCTGTATCTATTTCTGTACACAAAGAACAGCAGAGCTTTAATGAAGAAAGAGACATAAATAAGGGTATATTGTACAGGTTTTGAAGCAAGAAATTGATTCAGAATCAGGAGGAAGGTTCTCTAAATGCATGTTTGGTTGATTTATTATTGCTGTACTCCAGGAGCTTACAAAAAACACATTTCAATCTATCATCCTATTTCAAAAGGTTGATGGAAATCAACTTTTATGCCAAAGCAAAGACATTCTCAAGAACAACCGACTCCTTAGATAAAACAATGGGGTATAAATCAAGTAAGTCTGATCACATGAGTAAGTCTACTGAGCTTAGATTTACCTCATTGCAATAGACAGCAGTCCCTCTCTGTTGGCGTTCACTGCTCATTCCACATTTCCTATTGCAAAGACACCTGAGACAGCATTCATGCTCAAGCCTGCCTGGTATTCTTAGCAGGACTTGATAGAACTCTATGAGGTAAATGGAAAGCAAAGGAATAGGAAAAGTCATTCTGTGATGCCTGCATAAATCAAATTTAACATTGGCTAAAGGAGAAGGAGACATGGATGGGGTTAAAGTTAGGTTAGTCTTTTGATATTTAATGTTCTGTACCTGTCCTGTTCCGACTAAGACTGACACGGAAGCGTTACTGAAATAACTTTATTTACAAGATACACAAGCCGCCCAGTTTACACAGTCCTCTTCTTCTACAGGCTGGATAGCAGCGAGTTCAGGGAGTACTCCTGGCCAGACAGGAAGGAGCCGAGAGGGGACGGGCGCTGTAGAAGAGGCTGCAGCCGGCGGAAAACCGGAGGTGACAGGCAAGGTGTCCGCGGGCGTGGAGTTGGCTGGGCTGTCGGGGCTGGGGGTAGACCAGGGCCCGACAAAGGCAACCCACTGGTGGCCGGCGTCGGCTGGGCTTGACTGCTGATCTGGGCTGGTGGGAGTCTGGGTAGACCGGGGCCTGACAAAGGCAACCCACTGGTGGCCGGCGTCAGCTGGGCTTGACTGCTGATCTGGGCTGGTGGGAGTCTGGGTAGACCGGGGCCTGACAAAGGCAGCCCACTGGTGGCCGGCGTCGGCTGGCTCCGGAGCGGAGAGCAACTGAGAGTCGGTGGCTTGGGCAGTCAGGAGAGGAGCAGGCAAGGTGGTGGCGCTTACCCCGACGCTGGTTTCTTCCACAGGTAACAAGGACGGAGGCGCGGCGAACGGAAGAGGTTCGGGCATGAGGCTTGGCACGGCAGCAAGGTAAGGCTTGGGTCCGAGGCTTGGCGCGGCGGCGGGGCAAGGTGTGGAATCCGGGTCCAGCGAGGCAACAAGGCTAGGCTCGTTCACGGGGTCCGGGACTGTGTTAAGGCAGGGCTCTAGAGTGAGGTCCAGGGCGGCCGTAAGGCAAGGCTCGGGAGCAGGGTCCAGCGCGGAGTTTAGAGGCCTCAGCGTAGAACGGTGAGAATGGTTAGAACGGTTGTCTCTGGCACCTGAGGTAAGTCGCGCCGGCTTTTTATTCCATTTTTCGCGCCTTGGAGAGCAGGGCCCAATCGGGCTTCGCGTTGCTCTGCCCGCCTTTCTGCTCTCCTTTGGCGCGCGCTGATTGGCAGAGGCGTCTTTCTTTCAGAGTCCCTGCCAATCAGCGTTTCCGGGTCTCTGGTTGGTTTCGCGCCAAGCCTGCCATCTCCTGTGATTGGCTCTTCCTCCTCCTCCGAGTCCAGCATGTCGGCCGGCATCCAGGTAAGTGCAGGAACCCTCACAGTACCTCCCTACCTATCCAGCAATTCCTTTTAGAATGCAGAATAAAATGTCCCCTTAAGGAAACATCCAAGCTTTTGTGATGCATCATGGATCACTATGTTTTTTTTATAAAACAGGTATGTCACCTTCCAGTGATCTCCCATCAATAAGAACCAAGCTCAGTAATAGGGACACAGGCTTGTCCTGCCTTCGACCTTCTGAAATGTGGACCCTGCCTCCTTATTTTTGGACCTCACCAGGGCAAATAGACAAATCTGAACTCTATCTAATTTTGGATCCTGCATATTAAATGTCCAATTATGAAGGATAGCTGTATTTCTATCCAAATAAAAGTGAGTAGACCCTGCCACTCACTAGGCAAAATCCCAAAGAGGGAGGTAGGGTGCCATACAAGGAGGGTATGTGGGAGGCAGGCAGGGTCAAGGTGCATGGCCTCATCATTTCACTCAACTTTAAACCAAACACAACTGGATATTTTAGATGGTAAAAGGTAAAGGTTCCCCCACACAGTCGTGTCCGACTCTAGGGGCCAGTGCTCATCTCCGTTTGTTAGCTGAAGAGCCAGCGTTGTCCGAAGACGTTTCCGCGGTCATGTGGCTGGCATGACGCACACAGAATGCTGTTACCATCCCACCGAAGTGGTTCCTATTTATCTACTTGCATTTGCATGCTTTCAAATTGCTAGGTTGACAAGTCCAATTTTAGGTGGACAATCAAACAAATCCAGAAAGCAGAAGCCATGCTTAGAACACAGTCTGAGTGTACATAGGTACTCTCAACTGAAGAACATTAGCGTTCCTAATGAAAATGAGTTTTTGTTTGCTTGTTTACTAATGCCTCTGACAAATTAAGCTAGTTCCTGCTAGCTATTATTTAATTTATTTATTTATTTATTTATTTATTTATAATTCGACTTGTATTTACCGCTCCATCTTCCCGCAAGGGAACTCTGGGCAGTTTACAAAAAAATCGACAGTTAAAATTCAACAATTAAAACAGCATATATAAATACTCTCCAATACAATAAAATTTAAATAAAAATCCAAGATTTGATGGGTCGATGTTTAAAAGGGCTCTATGGCACCAGCCATCCCCAAGAGGAGCTGTTCCCCCCCTCCCACGCAAGGCGGCAGAACCAGGTCTTTAACTTCTTTCTGAAGGCCGGGAGCGATGGGGCCTGCCTCACCTCTGGGGGCAGCATATTCCAAAGGGTGGGCGCAACTATTGAGAAGGCCCGCTTTCTAGACCCCGTCAGGTGAAACTCCCTTACCAACGGGATCCGCAGCATGCCCTCTCTAAATGACCGAGTGGGACGGTTCGACGTTATGGGGATGAGACGGTCCCTCAGGTAACCTGGTCCCATGCCATGTAGGGCTTTAAAGGTGATAACCAACACCTTGAATTGGACCCGGAAGCACACAGGTACCCAGTGCAGCCATCGCACCAAGGGTGTCACATGTGCTGATCTTGGCGCACCAATAACTGCGCGAGCAGCCGCATTTTGGACCAGTTGAAGCTTCCAGATACTCTTCAAGGGTAGCCCCATGTAGAGCGCATTGCAATAGTCTATACGGAAGATGACCAGGGCATGAGTGACTGTACGGAGGGCATCCTGATCCAGGAAAGAGCGTAACTGGCGCACAACACGAAGCTGTGCAAAAGCCCTTCTGGCCACGGCTGCCACCTGCTCTTCGAGCAGTAGCCGTGAGTCCAGAAGAACCCCCAGATTCCGCACTTGATCTGAATGGGGTAGTGCAACCCCATCCAGAACTAAGGATGATAACTTCCTGGATCTACAGGAGCCATCAATCCACAGCCACTCCATCTTACCAGGGTTCAGTTGAAGCCTGTTGTTCCCCATCCAGACCCCCACAGCCTCCAGGCACTGAGAAAGGGTAGCCACTGCATCACTTACCTCACCAGGGATGGAGATGTATAATTGGGTATTGTCCGCATATTGATGGTATCTCATCCCATGGTGACGGATGATCTCACCCAGCGGTTTCATGTAGATATTAAATAGGAGAGGGGAGAGAACCGAACCATGCGGCACCCCACAAATGAGGGGGCGAGGGTCGGATCTCTCATCTCCTATTACCACCGATTGGGACTGGCCCTGGAGGAAGGAGGTGAACCAGCGCAAAACTACGCCACCCACCCCCAACTCCCTGAGCCGTCCCAAAAGGATACCATGATTGATGGTATCGAAAGCCGCTGAGAGGTCAAGAAGAGCTAGGATGGATGCACTCCCTCCATCCCGCTCCTGCCAGAGATCATCTGTAAGTGCGACCAATGCAGTTTCCACCCCATATCCCAGCCTGAAACCTGACTGAAAGGGGTCCAGATAATCCGTATCATCCAGGATCCTCTGGAGTTGTAATGCCACCACTTTCTCAACCACCTTCCCTAAGAAAGGGAGGTGGGAGACAGGACGAAAATTGTCCAGTATAGTAGGGTCCAGTGATGGTTTCTTGAGGAGGGGGTGCACCAGAGCCTCTTTAAAAGCACCTGGAAACACCCCCTCCCCCAGAGATGTATTAACCATCACCTGGACCCATCCACATGTCACCTCCCGGGCTGCCTTTACCAGCCAGGAAGGACATGGGTCTTAATTATTAAGTTAATTATTAAGTTAATCCCACAATTGCTTTAGCCTGGATTACAATAGTTAAATATAACATCTGCTGAATCTGGAAGTTTAATCAGAATGTGAAAACATTCTGGTGTGGTATCTTTGTGATGCAAGCTCCAAGCCTTACATATGTATATGTGACACCTCAACACATATAAGAAAGGGCAGAGTTTGCATTGCAATGTGTGTTTTTGGCATTAGCTTCCCCTTGTCCCCCATGGACACCAAGGCATAACATTTGTTTCCTTCTGGGGTATCATCTTGGTCTTATTGCTGAGCAGAAGGAGAAATGATGTTAGAATTTGTCCAAGATCACAATAATGGTAATCAACCATCAACAATGACTGTTTAAGCTGCTGATTCCAGCCACCAAATCTGCTTATTCTCAGTGTCTAGCAAATGGAATCACAAGGAGACACACTGTAATTGTGATTCAAATATCAATTATGTGGTGCGGTGGCTCAGCGGGTTAAACCGCTGAGCCGTTAGTCTGCCGACCATAACGTCGGCAGTTCGAATCCGCGTGGCGGGGTGAGCTCCCGTCACTAGCCCCAGCTCTCTGCCAACCCAGCAATTCGAAAGCTAAATAGCAAGTAGATAAATGGGTACCACTCACGTGGGGCAATATGCTGGCATCCTGTCGGGGAGTCGCCTTGGAACTGAAGACGAAGACCTGGAGAAGCCCGTGGATGGCGGCTGAGGACGGTGGCAGAGGTCGACGGATCCCAATTACAACTTCCGGGATGTCAGCAGCCGACTCAGAAGCAAAGGTTCCTGGGACATGTAGTCCGACCTGCGATGGAAGAGCCGGTTCCCTCTCCCCCTCCCTAATCGCACGGGTAATATATAATATGATGTACTGTATAATGTATAATATGTATGTACTGATTGTAAGCCGCCTAGAGCCCTCCATTAGGGAGGGGATAGGTGGGGTATAAATAAGATAAATAAATAAATAAATAAATAAATAAATAAATAAATAAATTTACTTCTCTTGAGGAATCTTGGAGAACTGGATCATATGAATAGAAAAAACAAAATGCAAACTACAATGCAAAATAAGAGTTCACAGCAAAATATATGTGCAAGGGCAAAAAATGATACCATACCAAGACAGTCTAATCTTATGTAACAGCCAATGTTCTGTTTTCTTACTCCATCATACCCTGATGGTCTCATTTCATTTCTTTAGTGTTCCTTTAATACATGGGGTAGAAAGCTATTTCTGGCCAAGGACTGCAAATGGCCTTCACCTAGGATGCTGAGCACCACACTCCTAGCAAGGGCTAGGGCAAAAAAAGAGGGGGCCATAGCCAGGACAAAAATTAAACCATTTTATTAAATAGTCTTATTCCCAATATATTTAATAATTCCCCCCTTTGGTTTCAATTAAACATAGCAATGTAGTTGCATTTATGTTTCTCAGGAGCCCATGAGAGTTGTGGACCTCAGGTTGTACAGTTAGTCCTCGCTTAGCAACCACAATGGGGACTGGCAGCTCTGTTGTTAAGCGAAGCGGTCACTAAGAGAGAAATGACGTCACTGTGCTTTTCTTTTTCCAACTCCCTCACCCTTTGGAATGCTCACCCTGGCACTGGGATAGCTGGCTCGAAACTGGCAAGACTAATCAGTTTCACACCTTTGGTGTTTTTTTGCCTCCAACCACTCCCCCACCCTTTGGAATGCTCACCCCAGTGCTGGGGTAATTAACAAGAAGGGAATTAATGTTTCTATTTACATTCATTGGAAAGGAAAGGATTACAAGAGAGTAAGTAGGCACACAATGGGGAATACACTGGGCTGTTTCCATAGTGCTCTTTGGGAGGCCAGTGCCACCACATTGCTTTTGTTGTGTATTCACAATTGTGTGCCTGTTTACTCTCTTGTAATCCTTTCCTCTCTAATCTCTCTGCTCTGGAAGGGGGAAAAAAGAAAAAAGAGGTCAAGCACAGGACAACACATACTGACTGTAATGGTGATCACATGACTGAGGGATGCTGTAAAGGTCGTAAATGCAGGCATTGGTCATAAAGTTATTTTTTCAACACCTTTGTAACTTTGAATGGTTGCTGAATGAAGTAGTCACTAAGCAAGGACTACCTGTATACTCTTGCTCTAGTACAGTATATTCTGGAACACATTCTCACTTGCGTTTTGGTTAGTCCTTCAACAAGTCTCATTCCCCGGATCCCAAAATCTTGAGAAGAATTCCATTAATTTATTTTTGTGTTGTACCTGGCTAGGTTGGTGCCAAAAACAATATGAAGGTAGGCCCATTATATACTGGCTGGCATGTTCATGTCATGGGTCTACAGATATACTGAGATAACCTGCCTCTATCTAAGGTAGAGAAAATGTCACCTGCACTCTACATATACCTTGATATCAGAAAATGGAGCAGATTTATTTCAATTCAGCTGTATCATTTTCACCTCCACTAACTTAAAAATGTACGTGAGTATGCCTATTTTTTGAAAAAAAAACTGCCCCAAAATGTGATTATCTGGCTAGGTTATCTGAGGGATTGCCTCCCCAGTTACATCTACGTGTCCCATCAGGTCCAGGAGGAGGGGCATGTTGTGGGTCTTGTTGGCCAAGAAGCTTTGGTTGGTGGGACCCAGGAGAAGAACCTTTTCTGCTGTGACATCAACCCTCTGGAACATCAATCCCCCCAAGCTGAGATTGGTCCCAACCTTATGGCTTTCTGGAAGGCCCTAAAAACTTGGTTTTGCCAATGGACCTGGGGATCCCATGCAAATGTGGAGCCCATTAAATGGTTGTATTGTGTGTAAGCTCAGAATGCAATCCCCTGTGTTTTGTTTTGTTTTTTGTTATTATAATTTTTACTGTTTTAACTGTCTTTTTAATGGTTTTGTTTTTAATTATTTTGATCATTTGGTTTTTAATTGTGGGTACCACCCAGAGTCACAAGCATGAAATGGGTGGCAATATAAACTTAATAAATAAATAAATTATGCATTTAATTCTATCAAGGTGAATCTTACATTGTGATTAAATGAATTTTGTAACTTCAAGATCTGGCTACATTTGTTTTCCTCATTTCTTCTTCTGCACCATGTATTTTAGATGTGAGTCTTTGAGCAGGGACTGTCTTCTTTAATCATATGTAAGTGATTTCAGAAGGAATCATTCTGGCTGAAGATCAAGGGGAAATGTTCTCAATGAAATAAATTAGCAAGAAACTCAGAATAGAGGGCTTCAACCTTTCTACTACTAGGAAAGCCTTTTTAAACTTACCATAAAGGAACCCTTCTACGCAATCCATATATTAGAGAAGATTCTGTGACATTAAAGTTTTCATTAAATTGTCAGCAGAATTGTAACTGGAAATAGCCAGTTCCCAGACTTACAATGTCATCCTTCAGGCATTAACCCCTATTCACAACTTCAGCAACTCTCAGATACTCCTTTTTTTTAAAAAAATAATCACCAACTTCTCATTGATAGCTTTGGTGCAATTGACTCCAATAGTATTTTTAATTTTTCTGGAGTTGGCAGTTACCCAAAAACTAGTTTTAGCCAATTTCTTTCAGCTGCAAGCATTCTCAGCCGGATGGTGCTTGCTCATTTTGTTCCCCTTATTCTCCCGGGACACTTGGACCAGAGAGAGAGGGAGAGGGTGAGGGTGAGGGCACACAAGAGACAAAAAGGAAAATAATTTTGAAAAATCTGAGTTGATTTAAATTGTCAGTCTGCCAACTACTCCTAAAAACTGTATGAAGAACTCTGAAAGGCAATCTGTTCCAAAACTTCATCCTTTTTAATGTTGCAGTAGCTTGTCAACTCCCAGTATTGATGCCTGGCCACAGAAATTCAACCAAATGAGGTGACATAAAGAGGGCACAGCTGAATCAAACACTGTGCCACTAGTCACAGTTGGGTTTGGCTCTAGTTTCATTAAAAATTTAATTGGAATCGAACTATGCCGTCACAATGCACATAAGTATTTCCTGTTCTTTCTGCTTAAGAATCAGATCTTTAAGGATTGGAAAATTAGCAAAGAGCATGTTTATACTCTGCTCTTCTATTACAAGAAGTGATTATTTGATAAACAATGAATCACAGCCAGGAAGGAATGCCAACATTTGTTGACAGATTCAATTATGTATCCTCATGATTGCACCTCATTCTTTTGGGGTAAAGAAGGATCTTCTGCTTTAGGCAATTCTCCTGAAATTGGCATACAAGATGTGACTATGCTGTTATCCTAGATGTCAAAGGAGCCTCCGAACTGAAAGCAGTAAGATTCTAGGGAGTTGGATGATTGGGATTGCTACAGATATTAAGGGCTGGTTCACACAAACACATCAACCACATTATTTCTGCCAATTTGATTATAGTAAACCTCATTAACAGAAGCTAAATGTCTGAAACAAATCTGTTGAGATGCATTTTGTTTGGGGTGGTATCCAAGTTCCATATGCTGTGTTACATTGATTATAGCCCACTCATATGGAAATCAGTCTTCAAGATTACAGAGAGGGATTCTGTTTTGTGTGACATGGAAAGGAAGGGGCTTCTTGGTTCAAGGTGAAGATGAGAATATAAAGAGAATAATTACAATGGGAGGAAATGAAAAAGTAAACCCCAATAGCTGAGATTAAAGAGGCCACAGTCACTGAAGGGTTTTAATCCTGTTTATTGCAATTGCTATGGGTAAGTGAGATGAGTTAGCTGAGTTACCTCATGAAGAAATATACACATTGAAAAGTTTAAATATTATTTATTTATTTATTTATTAAACAAATTTATAAGGCCACCCAAATCACACACAGTGACCCCGGGTGGCTTACGTAATTGTACGTAAGCTTTAGTAATAGCTTTTCTCTCTATGGACAATGAGGGCAACTCACAGGCAAATCCAAGGGGTGAAAATGATGATATTGTGTGATTTTTCATGCAAGTGATACAACTTACTTGTGTTAAAGGTCATAATGCAAATGCATCATTGCACACATGTTGCCAGTTTGACATCGTTGCAGTTCGTATTAGATGCCACTGGTACAACCACCACCCTAGCAGCCCTAGGTACTTGATAGGGATGTTTTTAAGATGAAGCCTTCTTTAAGTAGACAGGTTTCCTCAGTCATGTGGCATTTGTGTGCGCAACAGTGAAACTCCTAAATAGTGTTCCAGAAATATGTAGAGCTTGTTTGCAACTGTTTGAGCTATCCTTCAGTTTTCTCTGCATTTTCTTCAAGATAGATCTGGTGTTAATCATTCCCACAAAAATGAGGCAGCTGAATATTTTGTATGCCATTTTGTCATATGATCATCTGGACATTCACTCCATTCTGGTTCCTGATAAGCTAGCTAGGAAAGAGATAAAGGTTTTTGCACTTTCACACAGCAGGCCTCATGAGGGCAGGGCTGGAACTTTATATAGGCAATTCAGGCTGGAAAGCAAAGAGGAAGAAATGGCTTGATTAGCCATGCTGGACTAAGCAGGTTTGGACCTGCTGAAGATGTTCCAGATCAGACCCAAGCCCACTGAAGTGTTCCAGAGTGAGCCAGGAGAAGACCGATGAAGCATTTTGGAATGGGCCATGATCCACCAAGAGATGGATAGATCAGCACACTGTGGGATTCTATCCAGGGCGGGGGGGGGGGGACATCTGTCAGGGTATCATGTTCCAAAAAAGATTTAGACTGAAGACAACAATGTCCTGTCAGCTTGAGAAATGGCCGGCCATGTGAAATTAACACCCTTGCTTAACTCTTAATGGAAAGGAGGTTGTAAATAAAGCCATGCACACAGATAACCCCAAGCTTAAAATAAACTCATATCAAGTACAGAAGGGTTAACCTAGAAATACTGGCACAAGTAGCAATAAATCACTGCTGCATTTCTATTCTGTCACAGCCAAAGAAGGAAGATAAGGAAATAAGGGAAAATGCTTGTTTAACTGCCTTAATTGAATACTGCGCTTGAAAACTAAACTAAAAAACTTGCAACTATCTCTGTTACAAATAAAGGAAAACTAGGTCTTTTATGTACTGACTGCCTGATCATATCCTGAGAACCCAAGACTTCATGACAGGGAGACAAAAGCATATTAAAATGCTGATCACTTTCTTTATTTTAAAGTTTCAATTTTTTTATTTTATGTTTCAGATAAAGCAGTTAGGTGTGTGACTTTCTTTTGGCCAAAGATCACATATTTTGGCTTTTGATGGCATATTAGAGACTATATTCCAGAAAGAGGATAGGGCCAGGGCAGAAACTAAGATTGATTTTATGTTAAATTATAATTACATTAAATTATTTAAATATATTCTATGTAATTACTGCCAATATTTTTAATAATCTTTCCTTTTTGCCACATTCAAAATTACAATTTGAGGGCAACTTTAAAAAGGGCAACAAAGATTGCCCCCCAAGCTTTGGAAGGTACAGTATAGTGCCTTGGGGCAGGTTTTGTATGTTTAGCCTAACAAATGCCCCCAAATATCCTTCTGACAATTTTCTGTGGCAGATTTAGAAATGTGGATCACCTTTACTCAGGTTATGCTGAGTGACTACTTTTTCTCATCTGGGTACAAACTAAAGCTTGAAATGTGTGTTGCTTCCTCCCATGAGATCAATAAAATGATAAGGATGGGTGTTGGAGTTGGGGAGGATCTTCTGTCAGCTGTCACATTTCTTCTGCTACTCACACTGCTCTCCACCCACTGAATGAGTATCTGCAGGCCACAAGCAGTTTAGGCTCCATTCATGATTGGAATTCTACATAATCAAGGGTTGACACTGTGTGGAGAATCTCTGCATAGCAGACAATATGTAACTCAAAGCTGAACTGTTGGGTTTTTGGTGTTCTCTCCTCTTTTCCTGAAGATGTTTTGTTACAAGGCTAGGTAACATCATTAGTACCTGGGAAAGTTTTGCACTAACAATGCACTGGTAGACTGATGTTGTTACCTATCTTAGGTAACTTCTGCAGGAAAACAAGCAAGCTCAAAGAACACCAAGAACCCAACCTCTGCATATAGAGGTATGTTCTGCTGTATATGTAGCCTTCCAATCCATGAAAAGCAATGAGATAGCAATGTGAGGGAAAAGGCAGGTCTAGCAAGTCAGATCAGATTCTCAATTTTCTCTTAGCTGGATGTACATGAGAGGAAACCGATAACAGAGATAAAATGGAGTCATACTTAGTTCCCAGGAAAACCAGTGAGAATTAAGTTGACTATTCCTTTTACTGATTAATGAGAGTTAGTGTAACTAATGAATTGCACCCTTAAATACTTATAAGAGGATCAAACTACTATACACTGAGAATTACAGCGCAGTAAAGATGCATAGGATTGCACCCTTCCAGATAAAGATGTAAATCTATCAATGGAGGGAGAGTGAATGGAACGGTGTGACTGAAAGGGAAAAAGCTGTGATCTGGTATGATCATGCACACCCAGTGATGGTTCCATTGAACCAAGGAGAGATTAATTTCCACTGATGTCTCTACACACTTCTGGAAGAGCCCTAAATCTGGATTCAGTATCTTTCATTTGACATTCTCTTACTGTACCTAGCTGAATAAAACTTCATCTCTCTCTCTAAGAATGTATTTCCAGTTACAGATCTACTTTACTCTCAACCTTCTTTTCCTCATATTCCTTCTCCTGCTTTTAGCTCACCATAGGCGAAAAGGTGAAGAAGAAAAAAATGTGCTGAGATAAACAATTCTTGATTAGGCACTTAAATGCTTTGGTACTAAAACCGGTAATTTATGCTCTACACAAGTCCAAATGAGGTATAAAAAAAACCTTCTAATCAATGTTATTTGATATGAATGCATTATATGACGAGTGTAATAATATACTCAGAGCCAAAGAAAATCATTTGCATGCAAGCTTCCAAAGGAAATGCAGAAAAGAACAATTTGCCCTAAATAGTAGCAAAACAACAACAAAATAAAAACACACCACCTGCTGGAATGGGGGGGGGGGGGAAGCTTAAACTAGAATGGAAGCAATTTCTGTAGTTTTCAGGTAATATCAGGACATTCCCAAGAAAGGCAAAGCTGGTATGGAAAGTAAATGCATTATTTACTTCCTCCACAGCTTGCAAGATTTCTTATGTTTCCTAAGCAGTGCAGGTAGAAACCATGTTGTAATATAGAATTCCCAACCTGTCAAAAGCAGTCAAGGGTAGCACTGAAACATTTTTTTTTGGGGGGGGGGGAGGGAAGTGGCCTTCAGAACGTCCAGAAATCATGGTGACAATATGAGAAGTCCTCAAAGAAGGGTGCAATTTCCCACAAGAGGAGGGGGGCTAGGTATATATCTCACAGGTAAGTCTTACTACTAAAATAGCACATTCACACATTCCCAAAACACACACAACCCCAAATCCTGGAGCCAATCACTTATGTTATATTTTGACACATTGGATCACAGCAGAAATATATACCATTTCCACAGTGTGGCCTCAGCTACTGAAAGGTTGCCAAGCTTATCCTATCTGCTTCCACAAATCTAAGTTAAAAGGGATCCTGAAATACACCTTTCACAGCTGATTTTGTCCCATCCTAGATCTAGAAGCATCATTTAGGGAGAATGTAGAGAGTTACCCTAATGCCTTTCTAGAATTTCCAATCTTCTTATTTGTTCTCTAGGAGCCTTATATAGATCTTCTTCCTGACTTCGATAAATCCACGGAGAAAGGGAAAGTACTATTCCCTTTCTTAATATTGATGCTTAGCATTCTGTCCACAAAAAGGCACCTTCTTGAGTACGATGGAAAGCCTATACCATAAACACCTATACATAAATTGATGTCCCTCTCTGTTTTTCAGAGAAGGGTATTTATACTTGCCAGGCATAATACTTTATCATCAATGGTTCTGGAGGGGAGATAAGGCAAAACGTCCTTCCAAGATTGTATTTGTCCTTGTGTGGAGGAATTCTCCATCATACGTTTTGTTGAGTTGCTGTTTTACCATAGAAGGTGCTCTGTACTGACACCTCTCCTCCCAGGCAGCTGAACGGAACAGAATGAATTTTTGTTGTTGTTTAGCAGACAATACTTCAGTAATTTCTAAAAAGGTTGCAAAATTTTATTCAGTCATGAAGACCATAAGGAAACTCTGGGTTTAAACAGAATGTTACTGATCACTTCCATCCTAGAAAGCTATTAGCTATATGTTTTACAATTTTATTATTATAGTTTTATTTATATGTTTTGTTGTACTTGGAATTGTATGAAACTCTGGCTTAGGACCAAAAGTAAAATGTACTTATTTACTATAAAAATAATTTGATACTTTTTTACAGACATCACATGAACGTGATCCTGTTCTCTTGTTCCACCTAGTTGCATCTGCATAAAGAAGATTTGAATAGGAATGTGAACCCCAGTGAATCTTGTCATTATGAGGAATAAGAGTATATTACAAAATAATACTTCTAAACTGTTTGCAGTTCAGTTAGACAGCCAGTACTTCATCATGGTTAAAGTGTTGAACTAATCTCTCATTCGTACTCCATCATAGAACCTCATTAAATAATTTCTTTATATAAAGAATCTTTGCAAACAATATAAAATTGGTGTCTAAGTATGGGTGTTAAGGAAAGTATCTATGTTCCTTCTGTTTTCTGTGGAAGTAAAAAGGTTCATAAATTGGTTTAGTCTCTGTTGGTTACTACCCCTCAGTAGGCAGTATTGACTGCTACCCTACTTTACAATGATGTTGATTGTGGGGATAAAATTAGAGGAGGAAGTACTACATAAGAAATCTTGAGGTACTAGAGGAAAGGCAGGAGATAAATCTAACAAATAAATATATTAAAAGTCAGCTAAAAATAATACCAAAAGTTTGTTGTGATCTATACATACGTCACACACACACACACACACACACACACACAATTTGCAATTTTGGAAAGTCTGTAACATGGGGATATGGATATTAGGATCTGAGCACCATTTTTCCCAGAATATATTCACTCTGAATATTAAATGGGATTCTGTATATGTGTGATCAATTCTGCTCTGAATTTGTTATTGCGATGGAAGAAAACAAATTCTGCATTCACGTGTCATGTTCTCATGCTTAGCAGCTACCCATAATCTGTCTGGGAAGAGAGTATCCACACTTCCATAATACATAGTATACTAAACTTCCAAGGATCAGTAGGATGATATGCCTGCTTGTGGCATCATGATAAAAAATGTCACTAAATAGGAGTCTTTTCCCAAAGCTTATAAATACTAAGCCAGTTTTGAAATGAATCAAGGGGAGCTTCCCCAGTGCTTGTTTCCAACCAACTCAGTGCACATACAATGTGTTTATTTCATCTAACTACTGGTGAGACTTAGGTTTCAGGAATACTAGATTGTGAAAAGCTGTATGCATTTTATTTGCCAAGTAATTCAGGTATGAATTCAGGCAGTGCATCCATTCTCACTCTTCTTGACCTCTCAGCGGCATTCGATACCGTTGACCACGGTATCCTTCTGGAGCGGCTCAGGTGGTTGGGGGTGGGCGGCGTGGTTTTACGCTGGTTCATCTCCTTCCTCAAAGGCCAGTTCCAGTCAGTGTTGATTGGGAGCGAGAGATCCAGCCCACGGGCCCTTCTTTGCGGGGTCCCGCAGGGCTCGGTACTCTCTTCGCTCCTTTTTAACATCTACATGAAACCGCTGGGTGAGATCATCCATCACCATGGGGTGAGGTATCATCAGTATGCCAATGATACCCAATTATACATCTCCATGGACTCATGACTCCTGCTCAAAGAGCAGGTGGCAGTTGTGGCCAAGAGGGCCTTTGCTCAACTTTGTGTTGTGTGCCAGTTACGCCCCTTCCTGGATCGAGAGGCCCTTCGAATGGTCACTCATGCCCTGGTTATCTCCCTGGTTACTACTGTAATGCGCTCTACATGGGGCTACCCTTGAAGAATATCCAGAGGCTCAGCTGATCCAGAATGCAGCCATGGGGACAATTCTGTATGTCCCAAGGAGGACACATGTAACACCTCTGCTGCGCGTGCTGCACTGGGTTCCAGTTTTCTTCCAGGTCTAATTCAAGGTGTTGGTTATTACCTATAAAGCCCTACATGGCATGGGACCAGGTTACCTAAGGGACCATCTCATCCCCATCTTATCATCCCATCCCACATGGACATGCAGAGAGGGCATGCTATGGACCCCATCAGTTAAAGAATTCCATCTAGCGCGGTCACGGAAGCGTGCTTTCTCTGCTGTAGCCCCTGCCTATGGACCATCCTTCCCCCAGAGATAAGACAGTCCCCCTCGCTCATGGACTTTTGGAAAAAGCTTAAAACCTGGTTGTGTCAATATGCTTGGGGTGGGATGGAGAAAGTACGCTCTTGGGGATGGGTAGTGCCCTAGGGTGGCCATGGAGTGCCCTCCCCATGGACTTAAGAAGATTCTGCCATTTGGATTTTACTATATTTATTATATTTATAAATTGTTAATTAAGGTGTATTTTAGTCTATTTATGATTGTATTTTAATGAGTTATACTCTGTAAACCGCTTCTAGTAGCTTCTAGCTGTGCTCCTGTCCTCTGAAGATGCCAGCCACAGCTACTGGCGAAATGTTAGGAACAAAAACTGCCAGAACACGGCCTCACAGCCTGGAAAACCCACAACAACCATCAGATTCCAGCCGTGAAAGCCTTCGACTATACATTGTATGCCTCTACAGGGAGGAAACGTTCCGACAAACCCGAAGACTAGAATCACTCAGAAACAAGAAAGTACACCTACTATGCTCCCTAATTTTTCTACTAGGATGCAGAGACACTAAGACCATTCCAGCCTTCCTCAAAAGAAAAAAGGACCTTCGAATCTCCACAAACCAGCCGCATTTACGACCACCTGGAACAAGCCCTCCTCCATGAAAGAATTCACACAACACGCAGAAAACTGGCCACCACAGTCAAGGAACTGCTATCAGTGCACATCGACGTCAGCCAAAAAATGAAAAACCAAGATTGGGACAAAATTGATGCTCTCACCTACAGAAAAATGGAAAAGGACATTGCGGACCACACAGCCAGACAAAAGCAAAAATTCGACAAATACCAAAAAAGGCAACCAAAACCGGCACTAGAGACCTCATGCATCGTCATCAATCTGACTGAATGCCAACTCTCCCCTGAGGAAACCTCCATCTTAGCCAAGGGAGGAAACTTTGCAGTCACACCCACCAGAATTCCTGTAGAAGATATCATTGCCAATGTAGAATCAGCCATTCACCATCTTCCAGAAGAGGAAGCAGAAGAAATAAGAGGACAAATGGCAAGGATCCTACGGAAAGCCAAGCCACCCACAAGCAACATAACGAAGAAAGAGGGAAATGCCATTGAGACCCTCAATCGAGATCCTGACATCACCATCCTACCAGCGGACAAAGGCAATGCCATGGTAATTATGAAAACAAATGAGTACAAGGATAAAATTAGAGAACTTCTAGACCCCACCACATACAGAAAACTAAGAAGGGACCCAACCAGCAAAATCACAAAACAAACAAACACACTGATCAAGAGCTCCTCCCTCCCCCTCAACGTACTTCAACATACCTGCAAAACAGAAGCTCTATCACCAAGACTATATGGACTCCCTAAAATCCACAAAGACGCAATCCCACTCAGACCCATCGTAAATGCCATTGGCTCTACAACATACGAATTATCAAAACATTTGGCTACTCTTCTACAGACCCACTGTGGACAGACTTCATCTCACATAAAAGACTCAAGACACTTCATAAACAAAATCAGCACCCTTAAACTTAACCCCACGGACAAACTAATCAGCTTTGATGTGAACATGGAAAAAGAAATGGAAGGCAAACTACCATTTTTAGATGTCATGGTCATACGCAAATTGGACCTGCACTTAGGACACAAAATCTACAGAAAACCCACCCACACAGACTGGTATCTACACAAAAATTCCAATCACCACCCATGACAAAAAAGAGGCATCATCAAAACACTAGTGGATCATGCAAATCAAAACTGTGAAGCTCAATTTCTCAATTCTGAACTCAGCCATTTGGATTGGTCCCTACAGGTGAATGGCTACTCCAAGAATGAAATCAGGAGAGCTATCAAACCGAAAAAACAGCACTCAACTGAAGAAAACCCGCCCCCCACAAGCAAAATATTTCTGCCATACATTAAAGGAGTCACAGACCGCATGGAAACAGTCTTCAAACCCACCAGAAAAATACAAGAAATGTTAAAATCAGCAAAAGACAAAAGGGACCCCCTCACCGATGCAGGAGTTTACCGCATACCCCGCAGCTGTGCACAAGTATATATTGGGACCACAAAATGCAGCATGCACACCAGGATAAAAGAACATGAAAGACACTGCAGACTACAGCAACCTGAAAAATCTGCAATAGCTGAACATGCTCTCAAACAAGCTGGTCACCAAATCTTATTTGAAAACACAGAAATACTGGACAACACCAACAGCCACTATGTTAGACTATACAGAGAAGCCATTGAAATACATAAACACCAACATAGTTTCAATAAAAAAGAAGAAAGCCTAAAGATCAGCAAAACCTGGCTGCGAGTCCTGAAAAACACAGCTTGCAAAAGGTCAACGAACTCTACTCAACCACAGAAATATACAAACAACTCACACAATAGATGTGCTAATCCCACACACGACAGCACCATACCCCCTAATCACCACAAAAAACCTCTTGCAAATGACCTCTCAGCAGCTATAAACACCAGCAGGAACACACACCCTCCACTTGGGCACAGAGAGAATCTTCTAGCTGTGCTCCTTTGCAATGTTCAAGTTTATTTCATTTCGGTCAATTACCAGTAAAATTTAAAATAAAAGAGACAAAGTACAATCAAAAGATATGATGATAAGCCAAAACATTAAAAGTTATACAATAAAAAGTTATAACATAAAAGTAAAATTGTATATCCCCTGACAAATTATCAATTAAAATATTTCAATTTAAAAATATACATTTAAAATAGGGCATTATTTTTCCGTCTGGATTTGTCTTATTTTCATTGCAGCAACACAAAATTTGGCAACTGTACATGTAATACGAGGTTTTAAATCCTGAAGTAGATAATTCATGTAAAAATTATCTGGGTACCCAGGGAGTTTTTCTATTAGAGGCTCAATTTAAATTGACCTGATATCCCTGTAAAATTTACAGTGTAGCAGTACATGTAAAATAGTTTCTACTTCCATTTCACCGCATGGGCAGATGCGCTCAGTTATGGGGACTTTGTTGTATCTGCCTTGGAGTAGTGCAGATGGGAGAATATTGAATCTGGCTTTAAAAAATGCAATTCTCAACTTAGGGAATGTTAGATTTAGGAGATATCTTGCTGGTTCCCATACGCCCCTGTTTATCCAGATTCTATTATTTTGTGGGAGCCTACTAAGTTCATTCTGGAACTCCATGTCCTTTATTCTTTGGGTGACTATTTGTTTGGCTTGATCATAGCCTAATGATATTAAGAAAGGAGGAGAGAGTCCATATGAAGCCAGCTTGTGTTCTACCGCTTGTTTCCAGGGTGAAGAGAAATTATCTACTAGGACTAAAGGGGTTAAACCAACTGGAAAAAATTGGATTTTTAGCCAATAATTTATCATCAGCTTCCAGGCCCTCACTTGAATTGATGGCATTCCTGTCTCGAGCCTTAACTGGGCATTTGCTGTACCATTGGGTGCGGCCAAAATTAATCGCAGGAATTTTGTTCGGACTGTTTCCTGCGGCACCTTCTTCATATAAATTCCTATCTGTGCCCCATAAAGAATATGGGCCAATGTTTTGGCCTCAAAAAGTTTTAAAGCCGCAGGTACTAATTGTCCTCCACCAGTATAAAAAAAAAACATTTAATGGCATTCATTGACCTAAGGGCTGATTGGGCTACATAGTTCTGGTGTGCATTCCAAATACCTTTTGAGTGGAAGACCACCCCAAGGTATTTAAATACATTGACCTGTTCTAATTTGTGCCCTTCTACTATCCAGGAGTGCTGCCTAGCTCTCTTAGCAAAAACTAAAATTTTTGATTTATCAAAGTTGAGGACCAAGTGATTTTGTCTACAGTATCTTAGTGTTGCTGCAATTGCTCTTTTTAGTCCAATGGGGGTTTGCGAAATTAACCCTCCCGAGAGGGTTACACCTCACTCTTAAGGAGGAATTGGAATACAGTTTCTGCATAAGGAAGAGCAGGCGCCTGTCAATAGTTGTATTTTTTAATTTTTCCAAAAGGACATTTCTGGAAATTGAATCAAAGGCTTGTTTAAAATCAAGGAAGGCTACAAAGAGGGTTGATTTCTTTTTGTACGTGTATTTTTGTACTAGATGATGGAGTACCAGTATATGATCTACTGTTGATCTCCCTTCTCTGAAACCTGCCTGTTCATCTTGGATTATGCCCTCTGACTCAATCCAGTCTTGTAATTTAAGATTTAAATGTTTGGCGTATAGCTTACTAATCACGCTCAAAAGGCTAATGGGCCTGTAATTACCTGGCTCGTTCTTGTTACCCTTTTGTATTACTATTATTATTTTCAAGCCTTGGAGGAAAGATTATTTCTGCTCTAACATATTTCCAAGGATGTGTCATAGTTAATGTTAGGGGATGGTGATCGCTTTCTAATCGTGGATCTATCTCCAGCCACTGTAGGGCTTTTAGAAGATCACATGACACAATCCAATAATCTACTATGGATCTCCTTCCTGCCCCCCCAATAAGTATATTCTGCTGGGTGGTCCCCTGCTACAGAGCCATTGAGAATATATAGCTCTAGACGAGCAGTCATCTGGCTCGCACATAGGCCTGCCCAGTTAGATTTTAAATCCTTAGATTCTCTTGTATACAGAGGTTCCTCTAAGATATTCTCCTCATAAAAAAGCTTAAATTGACAGAATAATGCATAGTCATTTGGTCCCATCCTTGCATTCAGGTCGCCACCAATTATTATTGATGCTGCAGGATATTTATCTAAACAACTGAGGATAAAATTTTCTATACTCTCCCAGATAATATTAATCTGAGCATAAGTTTTAAAAGGGGGAATATAAATATTAAAAAGCAAAATTTCAGCTTGATTAAATGAAAGCAAAGAGGCCGCTACCCATGGCTTCAGCGGAGGTAATGATACACATTTAAATTGTAGGGCTGTGCTAATTAAAGTCACGATACCACCCTTAGGTCTCCCTCCTGCCTTGCTTGGGGTAGCCAGAATTGAATTAGTCCAATAACCATCTACCTCCACCTCTGATGTGGCCCAGGTTTCCTGGAGAAGAAGAATATCAAATTGTGACAAGTAATCAAAAAAGGATTGGTCTTTTGATGGTACAGCCCAGCCTGCAATGTTCCAAATTAAGAAGGAAATTACATCAGCATTTGAAAACTGTCATAAGGCTTGATTTTGATGAGCCAACGGTCATCATGATGATGACCTGGAGAACCAGTAATGGGTGGCTGAGCCTCAACCAAAGATTGGCTTGTCTCCAAAACCCCAATAGTGTGTCCTAATGAGAGTGGTAGTTCCTTTTCAATTACAAGTTCCTTTATTGGCCCAAAAGGATCCGGACTGCTGTTTTTTGGCTGGTCATGTTCAGACAATCCTTTATTAGCTGAGAGAAGACAGTCAAGATCAATGTTTGGGGATACAAGGTCTATTAGTGGCTCAGCTGTTGCAATTGTGACCAGAAGAGTTTTCTTCAAGTTTTCCAGCTTGTGCAAAATGTTATCTTGTTCTTTTCTTGGTAATGAGCCAAAGGCATTAATGAGGCCATCTTCAATTGAATCAGGAGCCTCTTCATCAAGTAGGGCAGACTGACTCCCATGTTCTTGGAGATGACAAGGGCTATCCGTTGCGATTGTAGTAAGCGATTAGATTTAGAAGAAGATGCTTTGTTTACATTCAAAGTGTCTTTGGTATGTGCACATTCCTCACACTTTAACTCTTGATAAGGCAAAGTGTGAGGAATGTGCACAGTCTTTCGAGGCTGCAACTTTTTATCAAATAGTTTGGCATTTTCTTTAGCCAATTGCTCTTTATCAGCACATTTGCCCCGAATGAGAGGCTTAACCGCATCTGTTTCATCAGCTTTTGTAGTAGTAAAAGGTCTAGATTCATATTTTTGCACAAAAGTCTCAATATCACCTTTTAGCACATTCAGCTCATATTTTATAGCTGAGAGCTGCTCAAATATCGGGATAACAGTTTGTGCTGTGATCAAGCATTGCTTTGCCATAAACTCTGTTGAATTTTCCCATGGCAGCCTCTCCATATTCTGATTTTGTTTTTTAGTTGTAGTTTTAGTTTTAGGCTTAGTTTCAGATCCCCTGCAACAAGAATTTGGGATAATTGCATGAAGTGGCAACACGTGAGGGGATCCCATACCATACTCCTGGCTCCCATTTAACTCTTCTCTAATAGGTAGGGAGAGCTCTAATATCTCTTGTATTTCTTGCTCCATTTGAAGGTCCCTTTCCAAGGTTTCAAAATTGTTAGCAGTGGGAGTGAGGTTTATTTTACTTACATTTCCCTTTCGTACAAAGCAATCTTCAATTCTTGGCTGCTTAGCAAGTTTCGGTTGGGGGAGTGAACCTGGGCTGACGCCGTGCTGTTTTCTTCTTTTTCCCATTACTCAATTCCCTTCAAAGTCCTTTAATTGAGTATTTATCTTCACTGTCGTCTTATCCAGGCAAATTTAGTTGAAATAAAATTACTTAAGATAAAATAAGTCCATAAAATCTGCTATTAAGCAGGAGCTCAGCATAGAAGCTGCTGCTTTGTCGCCATCTTGAAAACCCCCTACTGTGCTCCTGTCCTCTGAAGATGCCAGCCAGAGCTACTGGCGAAATGTTAGGAACAAAAACTGCCAGAACACGGCCACACAGCCTGGAAAACCCACAACAACCAAATAAATGATACTTAAATCTGAAAGATTGTACTCATTTGAACTCGACCTGATATACAGTTGAAAGTTGATAAAAGAAGGGAATAGGTGGTTAAGAGACTAACAGAATGAAACAGAATTATGTTTTCAGAAATTCTCCCCCACCCCATCATATTTTATTCTAATATGTTTCCAGCTAAACTTTCCTTTTTTCATCTCAGTTAATTTCCTTCTTGTGCTGTTGAGTTTCTATCCCATGCCGAGTGCCATTGTAAATATCCACTGCATTACCCTAATGTTTCCTAGGGATTATGAGTCATCTTTAGTAAAAGCTGTTGCAGGCAATAGTGACCAAGAGATGAAATTAACAATTCTGTTAATAGAAAATGTCCTACCAGGAGGTTTTTTTCTGGTGCAAACAGCATTCCAACGTTCCTTCCTCTTTAACTCTTAAATTAATTGATGAAAAAGAAAATTGTAACAATGTTTTTGGGGAAAGTTTATGGTTCTATAAAATTCTGAAAAAATATAGAAATCTCATCAACTATCCAAGGAACATTATACCACTGAAAGACAGAAAGCCCACAGCCCAGATTAACAGCGATTTATATTTATATGGACTTCTGGCACTTCTATCTGGAAACTTCCACACACCCACTTCCTGAAAGATTATCTGATCAAAAATAATTTGGATCTTTGCTCCTTCAGATCTCATGGAACTCCCCTCCATAGAGGAACCTCTATAGCATCTTTAAAATTTTGCTTGAACACAAAAATGATGGCTAAAGAGAGGTACTATTTAACACAAAGGGAAACAACTTATTAACCTTTCTCACTTCAGTTGAGATCACAGGGAATATATGTATTATAGATACTTCCCTTAGCACCCATCCATAGCACTAAGTCTACATGGTAATTAAAGGCACTTTAAATTAATAAGTATTGCATGGACACTTTCTTCATATGATTTTGTCCCAGGTGGCATCTGGATAAAATCAAAATTTGCTATGGATTTTTTTGTTCTTGTTGGAGAAGCACAGAATTTCTTTGTCTGGCTTCCTGACTGACTCTAAGATTTTTCATGAACACCTATTTCAGATAGTTACCAGCATCAGCTTTAAGTAACAGGACAATTTTGCGTGGCTGACTTACACTTACAGGGCAAAAATTGAAAAATATGTTTAGAATAATGAAGCTGTCATATCTTGCTGGCTTTTTTTTTAGCAGTTCTTCTTTATGGAAAAATTAGTCTTTGCATCCTTTTTCCAAAGACCAAGAAACTGAGGTAGATTAAGTTGTGACTTTTGCTGGCCAAAACAATATCTAATTTTGACCTAGGTCTTTCTAGAGAGCTTTTCAAATACATATATCAGTTTCAGATTAATAACTTCTGTATCTCACTTTATACGTTTATCATGAAAAATTACATCCAGTATATAACTGTATCAAAAACTCAAATAACAGCTTCCCACAGAATTTCAACAAGTCTTCCTAAGGTCTCAACACCCCCGCCCCCTTGATATGATCAAATGAAACTAAATTGCAACCAAAAGGATTTGCATGTGGATTCAATTTGGGCCTTCATGCTAAGTACCATGTCCATTCATATGTGTGAGTAATATTGCCAATATCCTTCTTTATGTCCTACAGTTGTTTACACATTTTTTTCAAGATTACTGAATAATTCTTCTTTTATGAAAGTTAGTAAGTACTCAGATTCTTTAAATAACAAATCCAAATTTAAAAACAAGGTATGATTAATGCAATTTCAGCATCCTTTACAGTACAATCAATCAATCACATGCATGCACATACCCAAATTCTGAAATCTAATTTTGACGAGTGAATGGGATCCATAAGTGAAAATACGAAAGGCTCCCTCTCCCATCCACACCCCTATCACCATTGTCTGCAGCTTTTTTCTAGAACTTTTTGCCCCTCATTTCAGCTTGATTTTGTTCACTATTGGATCACAACTCAAGGCCAAATTCACTGGTGGCATCAGACTCTGCTCATGGTCACCATGACTTTGGCATCAAATAAAACCCAAAATAATTAGAAGGCTTCAGAGTGAAAAGTGCCAACCCAAATCTGGTATTTTAGAATCTAACCTGGATTCCAGGTGCTCAGTTACATAGGATTCAATTACAGTATATCTATTCAATTCTAATAGATACTGTAGATCTAATTAAAATTTAGGATTTAATTAACTTCAAATACTTGAAAGAATCAAGTATTCACACCAAATAATTGACTATCGTAGGGATTGAGTGGGGGTTGAAGTGGAAGATGATTTACCTGCTTTAGTTCTGCTGTAAAGATTCTCTTGGACACACACAAAGAATTTTTATTTTGCTATTGGTAACCAGAACTGTATTGTATACAGAATTGTATAGCAATGTTTTAAATAAACATGAGCAATATTGTTGAAAAAACATGCTGCTTTTGAAGCAGGTTTCTTGAAGTGCCTTAAGTTGCTAACCTAATTAAATCTCATGAGGATTTATAAAGTCAGAAAGATGCAAAACTCCCAATAAATTAATGGGAGACTATTGTGCATGATAAAGGCAACAATAATGAACAACATAGGCCATTTTGCAAACACATCCTGGCCTGAGAGCAAATGTGTCTCAGTTTATGCTTCGCAAATATAGAGATACGTATAGTGGCTTTGAAATACACAATAGGCACAAAGTTAACCCTCACATCTTGTTATTAACCTGCTCATAACTGGAAAGACTTACTTGAATATGAGAGTTGACTATTGCTTATATTCTCCTTTTGATCATTGTTGAAATCTCAACAAAGTTGCATGGAGGGGTGTCTGTATTCTACTGTTGTTCCTTTTTTCTCCCACAAATATGATTGCAAATTCTGACCCTATTAAAAATGTCTTCTGACCCAGGAGGAGAAAAACAATTTTCTTCCTCTCTCAGAACTGTATCCAAGAACATTTGAATGGTTTTCCATGTCTCTGAGTGTTTGCCAATTTTGAAGACTAGAATTTAGTTGAGAAAAGAAACCAAATTATATAGAAAGCTAACAGATGACAGAATCTATCAAGTTAATACACAAATACATTAAAATAGGATAAGAATAATATATATATATATATAATCTCCACTTTTTTTTCAGATGAAATATCTGAAATATTTCTAAAAGTAGTAGCAGGCAGCAACAGCACAGAATCTGATTTCAATAACTTCTGAAATGCTTATTGACAATTATTGAATGGCACCTACAATTTCTAACATCTCAGATGACAAAATATGGAGGTTCTGTCATGGGCAAATATTAGGCTGACCACATTTCCTTGAGGCAAAAACGGGTGTGCAAGGGTGTGTGTGCAGGGGTGCGTGCATGCGTGCGCATGTGCGGGCAAGCGGGGGGCGTGTGCACATGTGTGCGGGGGGATGCAGGGGGCGCGCAGGGGGTGGGGGACATGTGTGCGCGCTCACAGGAACTTTAAAAAACAGGACAAATTGGCTTTTTTTTCTTAAAAAGACGGGACGGTCAAGAATTGTTTGAAAAATGGGACTGTCCCGTTCAAAACAGGACGTATGGTCAGCCTAGCAAATATATATCAGGGACCAGAAGTACATGAATCTGGTACAACTGCCTTTTTCAGTGAAATTTACATTCATATAAAGTCTTTGCTATGAAAATGCTGCTCCCAGGCTCTAAGCATAAGAAAGAGATAGACTAGGTTGAATTCAGAGTTATCACTGCTGAGGATTTTGGAATTTTGATTTCTTTTTTTAAGTGAGGTGGCACGTATTATAACAGGCACACACACACATCCAAATTTTAAAATCTTGCAAGACCTCATTTGAAAATGCAAATATATTTAAAGATGTGGTGTGATTTTATGTGATTTTGACTATTTCCAACAGGACTTACTTTTGAGTTGACATGGATAGGAGCATCTTATATCTACATTTGCTTATGTGCATTTCCTCTTTCTTTCTCATTTCTTCCCTCTCCTTCCTTCCTTCATTTTAGCTATCCTCCTTTCTTTTCTCTATGCTGT
Source organism: Charina bottae (assembly GCA_023362775.1). Classification (NCBI taxonomy): domain Eukaryota; kingdom Metazoa; phylum Chordata; class Lepidosauria; order Squamata; family Charinaidae; genus Charina; species Charina bottae. The sequence continues at coordinate 5,158,572 of JALMGJ010000016.1, forward strand.
CTCATTTTGCACTCTTGACATTTAGATTGCATACATCTGCTTTTTCTGTTTGTTGAACTCCATAAAATGCCATGTACATTGATGGAACTGTACAAATAAATAACTATAATTATAATTGTATATTATTAGTTCCTAAATAAGCCACATGGAATGTTAATAGACTTGGGTGGGGGAGAAAAGAAAGGGAAAATCTTCTGTTAGAATCCTTTGTGCCCATTAGATGAACATAATGAGAGCTGTGAAAAGATGACTTCGTAGTACAACTAATGGTACAAGATATATAAGATAAAATACTGTTATTAGCAAGTATTAACTAACAATCAAAAGTGATATTTGAAACAATTACTGTTTTGATCTGTAGTTCACTCTTTCCATCTTCCTGTAAGAATTCTAAGTGCACAATCTCAATATTGTATTATCTGCATTTTCTGTCTTGGCATTTTTAATAGCCATGAACTTTTGGCATATTTCCATTATGATTATTTTCAATTACAGGATGGCAAGTAATAAACAACAATATGTGGTAATGATTTGTTCTATTGATTTTCCTGTAAATGGGTTCGTGATTGTGCATCTATCTTCTCTGTTTCCTTTGCTCTGTCTTCTAAATCTCTTGGGTGACAAAAACAAATGTCATTTTACAGCTATCCAAAGTCCATACAAAGAAAATTGAATCCAAAAAGTTTTAAGTGACAAAGTGTTCCATTTTAAAAGAGAGAAATATCCAACATTCAGGAGATCCTTTCATTTATTTGCCAAGAATTCTTCATCTGTGTATCTGTTTCTACCTCCATCTTCATCTCTATGCTGTATTGGTATCTTTATCTCTATGGTATATCTGTATGTTCATCTCTATGGTGCATCGGTATCTTCATCTCTATGCTCTATGCTCTATGCTCTATGCTCTATGCTCTATGCTCTATGCTCTATGCTCTATGCTCTATGCTCTATGCTCTATCTCTATCTCTATCTCTATCTCTATCTCTATCTATCTATCTCTCTGTATCTGTATCCATTGAAAGCTACGTAATGGCTCAGTGCCAAATCATGGTAGAAGTGTTGAATTCCTAAATATTGTGTTCATTATGAAGCTCTTTAAAGCTGCCTTTTCCCCAGTCCTTCTGGTCATTCTCTCACTATAGTACTTTTGATTTAGGAGATAACTTCTATCAGCGTCTATCTCAATCTGTATCAGCAAGTAGCATGTTCATGTTATGTTGCCTAGATACTTTCTCAGAAAAAGTCATGGTTCAGTCCTTTTCTTATGCTAGTGCCATCCCCTTCTTGCTTAAAGCATATCACTAGGTCATTGATAAAGATTGGTATCTGTAAAATTACCTCCTCTGTCAGTTCTAAGAATGAATGGCATGTACTCTAACCAGTTGTTTGCCATGGCCATGCAGTTCTAAACCCTGTCCTTATTTTACATGAAGAAGGTGACAGCATATCTCAAAAAGCCATTAAAGAAGGTCACACTGTACCTGTTCCAACAGATGTTGCTACTTTCATTGGATCAAAAGCACTGCTGTATATGAGGTCCAGAGGTTTTGGAGCTCTAATTTCCCTTGTCTTGGGAAGAGCTGTCTTTGTAGCTTAATCCAGATGTAGGTCATGGCTCAGAGTTGCTTTTTGCCTTCTGGGTAACTATGATCGAAGTCTTTATGCTAAATTAAATTAAATTAAATTACTACACTGCTTGTCTGCAGAGAGCTTTACCTCTTGCTTCTCTGTACATAAATGGTACAAGTGATCATTTATGATTGACCTGGCCATAATTTCTCTCCTTTTTTGACTGCACATTCATTATCCTGAAATTTAATGGTGATTCCTTTAGTTTCCAAGCACTTAAGATACAAGAGCCCACCCTCTAGAATGAGAATATATAGCATAACAACCCACACTAACCAAGTACTCCATTACAAAAGTACCAACCGAACCTCCCACAAGAGGAGCTGTGTAAGAACATTATTCAGACAAGTACAAATGCATTGCAGCAACCCAGAACACCACAAAAAGGAAACAGATTTCCTATACAACATCTTCCAACAAAACGGATTCCCATGCAACTTTACCAAAAAGTTCCTGACCACTCAACCCACTACAGCACAACCCATACAGGCTATAAAAAGGATAACACTACCATACATCAAAAACATCTCAGAAACAACCAACAGACTATTACAACCACATGGCATCACTGTAGCACACAAACCAACTAAAGCTCTCCAAAACATCTTAAGTAAACCAAAAGACCCAGTAGCCCAAGAAGAAAAAGCAGGAGTCATCTACAATATATAGTGTAAGGACTGTAACAGACTAGCACAGAGCTTTCCAAACTGTGTGTCAGGACACGTTAGTGTGTCAGCTGCAATGTCTGGGTGTGTCGCGGCTGCTGCTGCCTCGGAGCCCTGCCAGGATTCCACGCAGGTCCTAGTGCCTGCCTTGTGCCTTGCTGCCTCCAAACCTGCTGTGATTCCGCGCAGGTTCTAGTGCCTGCCTTGTGCCCTGCTGTAAGAGTGTGTCGCAAAATGATGCCCTGCTATAAGAGTGTGTCGCGAAATGATGCCCTGCTGTAAGAGTGTGTTGCGAAATGATGCATGTCTAAAAAGTGTGTTACCAACATGAAAAGTTTGGAAAGCTCTGGACTAGCAGAACGCATCCATGAACACCAACCAGCAGCCAGAAGACATGATGAAAACTTGTTAATATAACAACACATGGACAGACTCAACCATAGTTTCAATTGGGAAACTGTGAGCATCCTAGACCAAGCTAAATCCAAAAATGCTAGGGAATCCTGGAAGCTTGGCATTAGACACATAGAGATAATCCACATTTACACACCATTCAAAAGAGATAATCAAAAAGCCAAGAAGGAAACAAAAAGACCAGAACACATCCTCTCCAGCAGCCAACACCCAGATAAGCAGGGATTAACGCCAGACAAAAAATCAAGCAGAAAACAATACCCTAACCAACGAACTTCCAAGGAGAATACCACACCCCCACCAACACAGGCAGGGTAAGCTACTGTATATAAACAGAGAGCAAACCCCACAGTCACTAGCATTGATGATGCTAGTTGGGTAATGAAATGTCTGCAAGCCAACAATCAAGCTCAGAGAACACCAAGGACTCCATAGTGTATATTTCTTTGGTACGGTCAACACACTTCCTTGTGGCTTGGTAAAATCCAGAAATTGTCACCCAATTCCTTCTGTGGTGATGTTTCTCCAGTCTGTCAAATAGGTATTTTATTTTTGTTAGATCCAACTCTTCAAAGAAACTTTTTCACTGATCACATGACTTGCAGCTCCAGAATCAACACACCCACCTTGGTATAGGCTACAATTTCACTGAAGCATCCACTGTGTAGCTATTGCTGGTCAGGACCTTTACCTTTTGCTTGGGTGATTGTGGAGGCTACTTTTATTGCTTTGCTTTCTAAGTGCATACAGTATATACATTCTTCATTATGATCAATTATCCCTTCACTCTAATGTATAAAAGAACATAAAAACAATTAAATATATTAAAATCGGTGATACATTATTTGATAACTTGTCTTGACAGCTGCCACGGAAAATTTGGCCACAATATTAGTGATATTGTCATTAGAATTGGGAAGTAGAAACTCTGTATACGAAAGAACTGTCTGTCTGGGATATGGTTGCAAGTTAAGTAGAATAAATGAGTTCCTTAGATCTCTATAAACATTACAATACAATAGTATGTGAGTGATGACTTCAATCTTTCCTGAACTGCATGGACAAGTCCATTCATGTAAGATTGTTTTTTTCTTTTTGAGTATCTACCCAGCAAGAGAGTGGATGGCAGAATATCATGCCATGCCTGAAAAAAAGTCCTTCCTCAACCTAAGGAAAGTGCTTTCTCAATGCGGCAGTCTCTCTTCAGGTGTCCCTTTTCATACACCTCCTAGTTTCTTTCTTGCATGCTTTGTAGTTTGTGGTTTTCAGCACTGTTTTCTTGCTTTTGGGCTCATGCACACTCTACTATGCCTTTTTCTCCTGAGATGTCACTCTCAAAACTGATGTCCCCACAGTAGTCCTTCTACTGAACCACTACAATGTGGCCAGTAAAGTTGCTGCTTCCACCAAAAATCTATATACTACTAAAACTCTCATTGTGTTTGTTTGTTTGTTTGTTTGTCTGTTTGTACCCTCAAGTTAGCCCAAACGGTGCATTATACAACAACAATTTTTGAATCAGGGTACCTAAAATCCTAAAATCCCCCCTTCATGGATCACTGCCTTGTCGTGGCGAAGGGGCTAGCGTAACTCAATGAAGTCAGGTCAAGAAGAGCAGGTCATGACGGAGAGTTCTGACAAAACGTGGTCCAAAACTGGAGGAGGGAATGGCAAACCACTCCAGTATCCTTGCCAAGAAAACCCAAGGACAGTATCAAAAGGCTAAAAGATATGACACCGGAAGATGAGCCCCTCAGGTCGGAAGGTGTCCAAACTGCTACTGGGGAAGAGCGGAGGGCAATTCCGAGTAGCTCCAGAAAGAGTGAAACGGCTGGGCCAAAGCCGAAAGGACGCTCAGTTGTGGATGTGTCTGGAAGTGGAAGGAAAGTCCGATGCTGTAAAGAACAATATTGCATAGGAACCTGGAATGTAAGATCTATGAATCAAGGTAAGCTGGATGTGGTCAAAAATGAAATGACAAGATTGAACATCGACATCTTGGGAATCAGTGAACTAAAATGGACAGGAATGGGCGAATTTAATTCAGGTGACCATTATATATACTACTGTGGGCAAGAATCCCTTAGAAGAAATGGAGTAGCTCTCATAGTCAATAAAAGAGTGGGAAAGGCAGTAATGGGGTACAACCTCAAAAACGACAGAATGCTTTCAGTTCGAATCCAAGGCAAACCATTCAAATTCACAGTGATCCAAGTCTATGCCCCAACCACTGATGCCAAAGAAGCTGAAGTTGACTGGTTCTATGAAGACCTACAACACCTTCTAGAACTAACACCAAAAAAAGATGTCATTTTCATCATAGTGGACTGGAATGCTAAAGTAGGAAGTCAAAAAATAACTGGAATAACAGGCAAGTTCGGCCTCGGAGTACAAAATGAAGCAGGGCAAAGGCTAATAGAGTTTTGTCAAGAGAACACGCTGGTCATAGCAAACACTCTTTTCCAACAACAAAAGAGACGACTCTACACATGGACATCACCAGATGGTTAATACCGAAATCAGATTGATTATATACTTTGCAGCCAAAGATGGAGAAGCTCTATACAATCAGCAAAAACAAGACCTGGAGCTGACTGTGGCTCAGATCATGAGCTTCTTATTGCAAAATTTAGGCTTAAATTGAAGAACGTAGAGAAAACCACTAGACCACTCAGGTATGAACTAAATCATATCCCTTATGAATATACAGTGGAGGTGAGGAATAGATTTAAAGGATTAGACCTGGTAGACAGAGTGCCTGAAGAACTATGGATGGAGGTTCGTCACATTGTACAGGAGGCAGCAACTAAAACCATCCCAAAGAAAAAGAAATGCAAGAAAGCAAAGTGGCTGACTGATGAGGCTTTACAAATAGCTGAGGAAAGAAGGGAAACAAAAGGCAAGGGAGAAAGGGAAAGATATAAACAACTGAATGCAGAATTCCAGAGAATAGCAAGGAGAGATAAGAAGGCCTTCTTAAATTAACAATGCAAAGAAATTGAGGAAAACAATAGAATGGGGAAGACTAGAGATCTCTTCAAGAAAATCGGAGATATCAAGGGAATGTTTTGTGCAAAGATGGGCATGATAAAGGACAAAAAAGGCAGGGACCTAACAGAAGCAGAAGAGATTAAGAAGTGGTGGCAAGAATACACAGAAGAACTATACAAGAAAGATCTTAATATCCCTGATAAATACGATGGTGTGGTCACTGACCTTGAGCCGGACATCCTAGAGAGTGAAGTCAAGTGGGCCTTAGGAACATTACTAACAACAAAGCTAGCGGAGAAGACAGTATCCCAGCTGAGCTATTTAAAATCCTAAAAGATGATGCTGTTAAAGTGCTGCACTCAATATGCCAACAAATTTGGAAAACTCAACAGTGGCCACAGGATTGGAAAAGGTCAGTTTACGTTTATGAAGGTTCTCAGTCATCCAGGTGGAATTGTCTGTAGCTTGAATCATGTCAACTGGATTTCTATTTTCTCAGTGGAAACGTTTCGCTCCTTATCCAAGGAGCTTCTTCTTGCGCTCATTTCACATGCTAGCAAGGTTATGCTCAAAATCCTACAAGCTAGGCTTCAGCAGTATGTGAACCGAGAACTACCAGAAGTGCAAGCTGGGTTTCGAAGTGGCAGAGGAACTAGAGATCAGATTGCCAACATTCGCTGGATCATGGAAAAAGCAAGAGAGTTCCAGAAAAACATCTACTTCTGCTTCATTGACTACGCTAAAGCCTTTGATTGTGTGGATCACAACAAACTGTGGCAAAGTCTTAAAGAGATGGGAGTACCAGACCACCTTACCTGTCTCCTGAGAAACCTGTATGCGGGTCAAGAAGCAACAGTTAGAACCAGACATGGAACAACCGACTGGTTCAAAATTGGGAAAGGAGTACAACAAGGCTGTATATTATCACCCTGCTTATTTAACTTATATGCAGAGTACATCATGAGAAATGCCGGGCTGGATGAATCACAAGCCGGAGTTAAGATTGCTGGGAGAAATATCAACAACCTCAGATATGCAGACGATACCACCCTAATGGCAGAAAGTGAAGAGGAACTAAAGAGCCTCTTGATGAGGGTGAAAAAGGAGAGTGCAAAAGCTGGCTTGAAACTAAACATTAAAAAAACCCAGATCATGGCATCTGGTCCCATCTCTTCCTGGCAAATAGAAGGGGAAGAAATGGAAGCAGTGACAGATTTTATTTTCTTGGGCTCCAAGATCACCACAGACGGTGACTGCAGCCATGAAATTAAAAGACGCTTGCTCTTTGGAAGGAAAGCTATGGCAAACCTACACAGCATATTAAAAAGCAGATACATCACCTTGCCGACAAAGATCCATATAGTTAAAGCTATGGTTTTTCCAGTAGTAATGTATGGCTGTGAGAGTTGGACCATAAGGAAGGCTGAGCGCCGAAGAATTGATGCTTTCGAACTGTGGTGCTGGAGAAGACTCTTGAGAGTCCCTTGGACTGCAAGGAGGTCAAACCAGTCAATTCTAAAGGAAATCAACCCCGACTGCTCATTGGAAGGACAGATGCTGAAGCTGAAGCTCAAATACTTTGGCCACCTAATGCGAAGAGAGGACTCACTGGAAAAGACCCTGATGCTGGGAAAGACTGAAGGCAAAAGGAGAAGGGGACGGAAGAGGATGAGATGGTTAGATAGCATCACCAATGTAATGAACATGAATTTGAGTAAACTCCGAGAGACAGTGGAGGACAGGAAGGCCTGGCGTGCTATGGTCCATGAGGTCACAAAGAGTCGGACATGACTAAACGACTGAACAACAACAACAACAACGTAAAATCCACTAAGTTAAAGAATGCATTAAAAATCTGGGACCCATTACTCCTGTGGAATTGAAATTTCCACAATGTTCAGACCAGTTTTATTCACAAAGTTGTGGCCATTGCAGCATCCCCATGGTCACGTGATTGTAATTTCCAGTGCTCCCTGCCAGCTTCCCTCAAGCAAAGTCAATGCGGAAGCCGGCAGGAAGTTGGAAGTTGCTCCTGCTGCCACTGCTTTTTTGCCCACCTGTGGTTTATTTGTTTAGGTAAGTAAATGTTGACTTATTATTGAAGTTTGTTTGCCACTAGAATTATTTTCCTATTTATCTTCTTAGATGATCCTGGAACCATCCAGCATTGGGGTAAAAAAAAATATGGTCACCCTAAAATTTAATGTTCATTCTGGTCACATCAGACTGCACTATCCAATGGGTCACAGGGTTGTCTAGTAATACATGTTCTTTTCTATGCAATGATTGGCTCTTCTGGACCAGGAAAAGAAACAGTGTGTGTATCAGAAGAGGACATGGTTTCCCAGCCCAGTGAAAAAAAAGACAAAATCTCCTGGCCTAGGCAAGAGTCCCCCGTTTGGGGAGTTGGGCGGTCATATAAATTTAAATAATAAATGAATAAATTAATAAATTAAAAATTAAAGAAAGCAATAGCCGGATTCTCCTCCTCTTGCAAGTGCTGTGTGGAGAGACAGTCACCTTGGGCTGAAATTGACTCGGCCCCTGGCTCATATCCATCCACAGTTTAGCCACATTTTCTCTGTCTCCATGCAAACAACTATTTTATTACATGAAAGCAGGGAAATGTGGGACGGGGCTGGTAGGGAGATCCAGCACTAAGAAACTAGCTGCAATGATAATAAACACTGAATTTTCTGAAATTCATATGTGGGCAAGAAATCAGATAGTTAAAAAGCAAAGTGAAGAAAGTAAAAGAGGGCCCAGGAACCAGCTGGGCAGGAGGTTTCAGGAGTAAAGTGCTACAGAAGCAAGCAAACACATTGGGGATGCCCTGTTGCTTAATTACCCAAAGGGATTTCCATTAGAAACAAACAACTCATCACCTCACCGGTTTGTCAAAGGAGGTGCTGAAAGAAGTAAGTAACTATTCTCTCACTGGCAACATATTTATGCACCTATGGGAAATATTGAGCTGCTTCTACATGATCAATATCCCAATTACCAAAACACAAAAGAAGAAAAGAAAAGCAACAAGCTCCATAGGTGAGGTTCTGTTGTCTTCTTCAGTGAGAGCACAAATAGCCATGCAGGAACATTGCTGAGGAGGAAACAATCATGTAGTGGGTCAACTGGAGTCCTGCAGGTCAGTGGCCTCTCTCAGGCTCCTTCTCCTGTAATGGCAACCTGCAGAAGACCTTTGTATTTCGAGGAGTTAGGTGGCATGTTTTGATTTTTCTTCCCACACCTAGGAGATTAGAGTTTATTTTGAGTTATACTGATATTTAACTGGCTTGTTTTTATTTCTGCTGGGCATGGGAAGTGGGGGGAGAGAAAGTCCCCAGCTTGTTAAGTTTAAGCATGGGTTCACTCCTCCAGCCACTCCTTTAGCGGCTTGGAATGGGGGGGAATGATAAGAAATTGTTTTGCTTGGGCACTGGTTTATCTGATCGTTTCCCAGGTTATTGGAATGATGCCATGGTCAGGTGCTGGACCACATGAAGAATCCCAGTCAAGGTCAGGCCATGCAGCTTCAGTAACATGGAAACTTGGTCACGGGGTTTGGGAGCCAGGCTTTGATAAAAACCTTAGGATTGTCTTTGGAGTTTGGGAGTCCACACAGGCCTGAGTGCTGGGTGCTGTGAAAATTGCCACCTTGGGGTATCTCCGCTGTCCTTATTAGAGGGCTCCTGGCAGCCTATAGGAGATTAGGTATCACCTTGTTTGCTTGGTATGTATGTATGCATTTCTTTCTGTATGCTTGTTATGCTTTGTAAACTGTGTTTAGACTGTGTTTAACTTTGTCTGTTTATAATAAAACTTTAAGTTTCTTTATCCACTGGTGTGCTATTATCTCTGGATCTAAAAGAATCAATTGCCCTAGCCCATGATCAAAGAGGCGTAACACACTTGGCAATGCATCTCCGCACCACATAGAATGTTTGCATAGGAGGTTTTGTTGTCTTTTCCACAAGAAGACACCACTTTCCTGCTGGATCACCTTGAACCAGCTTCAGTCTGTCTCAGCAGCAGGCTGGGAATGAGATGGATTCTTCACTGGGGGTATGTCCTCTATGAAAGTTAAGTAGGCTGACTTGGAGCCAGGATAAGAAGGCTGTGTGGATGAGACATTAATCTGAATTATTCTGTATTACTTCGTCTCTGCGGTGGAATTCATCCAGAAGTCTCTCTTGTAAAACCTCCAGATCTAGCTCTGTTGCTGGCCTTGTTTCCATGGCATTTAGGAAGAAGCAGTATGATTCTGGGAGGCTGCAAGGAATAGTGCTATTGAATGGTTGTTATGTCTTCAGTGTCACATACCTTTGTCACTTACTCTAGCTTAGCATTTACATTGCCATGCATTTGCTTCCCTTTGCCAGATTACATTTGGTATAATTTCCCTAGAAGAAAGAGTTTGGAATTTAAATTTGTTCTTTCATGCAGTCTTTGCAGTGCATACCACATGCTTCTGGCTCGCACTCTCTTACCTTCCATGGATTAACTGGTCATCTTCCATTAAATACTTATTGTGGCTTTTGCTTTCCTAAATTTCTTATTCCAAGTGCCTGGGTTGTCTGCTGGCTTGGCAATGGCTGTGACCTCCCACAGATTGTCTTTGGAAAGGAACATTTCTACTTGCAGTTTCCAGAGCTGGTAATTCAGATTATTCAGATGACCCACCAGGAGCCTGAACTCAGTTGCTGGCCATGTTTGCTTCCCCCACCCCTGTGGCAGGCTTTCTCTGGAACAAGCATTCTCTACCCATTGCCTTCCTTCTAGGATTCTTCTAGGCTTTGTAGCTGTGTGGCTGTGCAATTGGAACCTATAACCAGTTGCAGAGTGTGTTCCACTGTTCCACCATATAGCAGTTAAGAGCCAGGCTCAAAACACATTTGCATACCAATTTACAGGCAGGGTATGATCACAGGAAGCAGAGAAGTAAACCAAGTGTTCTATAGCTGCCCACCCTCCCCCCATTCATAGTAGAATAGTGTCATCTAGTGGCCTTACTAGCTTATGGGGCATTTCCTCAGAACTCTCGAATATTCAAATGCTCCATTCCGCTATACATCCCCAACATGTTCCCTTTCCAGATGTTATATCTTCAGAACACAAACAGCTGCCAAGGCTGGAGGGAAGATAGAAGAAGGAATCTGTTGTCATATTTTCACCTCTAAATCCTATAGCTCTTGGAATGCCAGCCTAAGTGTTAATGGTTCTTCACTTATTTATTTATTAAACTTATATGCTCCCCGACTCCCAGCGACTCTGGATTTCTCTATGCCTGTGTAATTATAGCAGAAGTGAAATGAGATATTTCATAGATTACAGAGAAGATAGATTTCTACATTTTTGGTCCCAAAATAGGAGGCAATCATCCTGTGTCAAAACTGTGCTGCACTTAATGCCTGATGATTGATGCTGTGTTTCGGTTTTTACTTGTTAAATGGAATAGTCTATTAGGTAATAATGGTGAAAGAAAGGTCTAAAATACATAGCACCGTATACAAAACAAAAATAATTTAGTTTGGAGGCATATGATTTTCAGCAGAAAGATAATGTCACTGTTGGAAGTGATGGCTGTTATAATATTGAGCATGAAAGAAACTTTTTCTGTGTGTGCTCAGGCAGCAAAAATATTTTTATAAACAAAACAGCCATGGCACTTTTACACACTTGATCAATATCATGCATAATGTTACTAATTTTTTTTCATTTGGAAAAATATATATCAATCAAAAAAAATTATATATTTTTTTAAAGGGAAGTTTTAAAACTCCAAAATGTAGTGGTTTGGTTCTTTTATATTTGTATTTCTATTTCTATTTAACATTTATAATTTGTGTTTCTAAAAAATAGTATCCTTCAAAGAAGCTGAAGATCAATGGATGGAAAAGTGAGAGAAAAAACCCCAAAGTTAAAGAGTAATTAACTAATAACTAATCATTAAGACTTTTAAAAAGAATTCATTAAACATGCTTCTTTCCTTTTCGCTAAAGATCTCAAATTGGGGGCAACTCTTAAGGGCGCACTCGTGGCCAAAGTGTAGCCCTTGGAGAAATATGAGGCTTACAGGCAGTGCCTCAGGTGAGTATTTTAGGAAGATGAAGCCAACTGCAAAACTCTGGCATGATACAGTTTATACTAAATTATAAACATACATACATACATACATACATAGAGGGAGGGAGGGAGGGAGGGAGGGCAAGCCAGTTTGGTGTAGTGGTTAAGGAATCAGGCTAGAAACCGGGAGACCATGAGTTCTAGTCTGCCTTAGGCACAAAGCCAGCTGGGTGATCTGGGGCCAGTCATTATCTCTCAGCCCTAGGAAGAAGGCAATGGCAAACCTCTTCCGAAATCTTGCCAAGAAAACTGCAGGGACTTGTACAGGCAGTCTCCAAGAACCAGACATGACTGAATGGATTAAAAAATAAACCTATATATGTATGACTGCATTTCAGGGATTCTAACAGAAAAGTGGCAGCAGACCAGCACAAATGTCCCCCCAAGACATTATTTTATATCAATCTCCAATTAGTGTGAAACCTGAAAATAAAGGATCCTTTGCTTTGGTGTTCTTCATCTATACATTTAAGATAAGCCACTAGTACACGGATAGTTTTCCTTTGCTGTTCTAAAACAACTCACACAGAGACCTACCATCGGATTCCTAATCTATCTCCTACCTATAGGGGATTTGTGTGTGTGTGTGTGTGTGCGCGCACACGCGTAGTTAAGCACAAGGACTTTAAATGAGAAGACTTCTCCTTAGGTATGTTTTATTGGGTATTTGCAATAAAGTAGGGAAGGGGTTTATATAAAGTGAACAAAGCCAACATGTAAATAATCAATGTTATAATTGGAGAAAGGACATTTTCATGTCTACAATTACTACTTTGCATTGGATTAGCTTTCTTCAGCCTTCTGCCCTCCAATGTGTTAAGATAGACATGGCTGCACAGGATGTTTTAAACAATGGGCATAGCTTTTCTTTACATTAAGAAAATAGGCTCACTTATTTTCAGAAAAGAAAGGGACTAAATTCAATCTATCTGCTAAATATTGAGCTAACTTTGAAATGAATGGGATGTGTCATTTCACAGTAAAAGGCTCTAATCTCTTTAGAAAAATAAATCTCTTCTTCTTTGTTTGTTCAGCACTTATCATTAAGTAGCTTGCATTATATAAAGGTAATACACAGTTCCTGCCCTGAAAAGCTATGTGTGTAATTAAAATGCAAATTCTAATCTATGAACCTTAAGTAGAATAGTATATATAGGGGGCGCGATGGCTCAGTGGTTAAGATGCCAGGCTTGTTGATCGGAAGGTCGGCAGTTGGAGACCCGAGCACTGCGTGGAGTGAGCTCCCGCACTCGCCCCAGCTCTTGCCAACCTAGCAACTCGAAAGCATGCAAATGCAAGTAGATAAAAAGGTACCACATCGGTGGGATGGTAACAGCGTTCTGCGTGCATCATGCCGGCCACATGACCACAGAAGCGTCTTCGGACAGTGCTGGCTCTTCGGCTAAGAAATGGAGATGAGCGCTGTCCCCTAGAGTCGGACACGACTGTGCAGGGGAAAACCTTTTTTACCTAGAATAGTATATGGTGTTATCTACCAAACCAAATGAAGCCTACCAGTTCTTTATTTTATTTAAGATATGTACATAGCTACATCAAGGGTTAAAAATAGGAACACTTACAGGATCAAGGCTTCCAATAATCAACTGAATGCATAGATAGCAATAAAAATATCATTAATAGCCAGCAATAAAAAATAATTTAACAAACGATGAACATGTGATTGCTAAAATGCATAAATGTTTATTGAAGTTTGAAACAGAAGAAGAACAATTTAAGGTATGTATGATAAAGTGGGCTAAAAAATTGGTTATAATATACAGATGGAACAATGGGAAAATATGTGGTTGAAATATGTCTATGAAGGTTCTCAGTCATCCAGGTGGAATTGTCTGTAGCTTGAATCATGTCAACTGGATTTCTATTTTCTCAGTGGAAACGTTTCACTCCTTATCCGAGGAGCTTCTTAAGGACTGAAATTTACACTTTGTTATAATCTTAAAGAAAATATTTATAAAATGATGTACTGTTGGTAATATGACACCAAAAATTTATCTAGAATGTATAAAGATATTTCAAATCTATGTTGGAAATATGAACAAGAAGGGTCATTTTACCATGCTTGGTCGATGGGCAAAAAAGCTAGAAAATTTTGGGTTCAAATACATAGCGTGATTCAGAGGATTTTAAAGATTAATATACAACAGAAACCAGATCTTTTCCTCTTGGGACTGATGGATAAACAGTTGGAAAAAAGTCATGGAACTTTGTTTTTATATATGATCACAACAGCGAGGTTATTGTACATGCAAAGATGGAAAGTTTTGGCAATACTTACAACAGGTGAAGATGACAGTTCTCACTGAAAAGGCCAAACTGACTTGTTTGATTAGAGAAAAGACAATATCTGTGTTTAGTGCTGACTGGAAATCCTTTGTGGACTTTTTGAGTAAAAAAGAAAAAAATATGATTTATGGTTTTGATGATTAGATAGGAGATATAGATGTAGATGTAGATATTAGAGGGCATTGTGGTAGTTAAATCAGGATGTAAGCAAGGTATGGGAAGCTGTTTACAGGTCTGACCCACTAAGGAATGGTCAACTCCACATCTTGTCATTGTTGCTACCTAAGAATACAGAAATAGATGAGGAGTCAAGGAACATTCCAACATTGCACATTTCAAGGGAGATGTAATCCCATTCAGAATTGACTGAACTCTCATTTCAGAGCCTGGTTTCCTACTGACCAACAGCACCTTTGTCCTCTCTAGCTATGATTTCAACTTCTTCATCCTCATTCACTCATTACTAAAGTCAGGTACCAGGCAAGGGAATCAGCTACTTTCATAGCATTTAGGTGGCAAGGAACAGTAGGGCTGGGGATCATCAACACACTTCAAAATTTTGGGTGATATTTCCAGTGGATGAATAGGTAGCTGCAGCTAAAGCATATCAATCTAGCTGTCCTTAAATCCTACTTTGAAAATATCTACCATCCTTAGGGCTCTTTCGAAAGCTTGTCATAATTTGGTCTGATAAACTTGGTAGTGTGTTTTATGAACAGTTTGTTTAGTAACAGATGTCTCCCCCATAGAAATAAGAAAGAAACTGAGAAAAATAAAACCCACATTTACCTGTTCAGGGTGATTCCCCTCACCCTGCTTTCTGTGTTTGGGATTTCAAAAGCTTTGCAGTATCCATAATGATAGGGCCAGCTCATCATTAGGTGAACTATCTATCTATCTATCTATCTATCTATCTATCTATCTATCTATCTATCATTGACTTATATAGTCATTCATCATATGCACCCTAACTCTGAGTACCCCCACATGCATCATCAATCAACCTTCCTGGGTTCTAGTCTCACTGTATCCCAGCGCTTGTGGGAAAAGTCAGCTCTTCAAGGCTTTCTGGAAGGTGGAGAGTAGAGGCCTGCCAGATCTCAAGGGGAAGGGTATTCTACATTGCAGGGGACACTATTGAGAAAGCATGCTGCCTAGAGGGCAATATTTAAGGGAAGGAACCTGGAGCACACCCACCCTCTATGACCTGGTGGAATGGGCAGATACTCTCAGGGAGAGGCAGTCCCACAAATAGCCTGGCTCTGTGCCATTCAGGGCTTTAAAGGTGATAACTAGCACTTTTAGTGGCAGATTGGACTGATGATGAATGTAGGCCATGCTGTCACCTTCCCACCCTTCCACACAAGAGGGCATCAAGTTGGGAGGGCTGCCCTAATTCTCTTCATTTCCAAGGATACTGCACTCTGCAAAGTGAAAGGAAACTCATCATTATGGATGTGGCAGCCATTTTTCCTCAGAGCAAACATAATCAAAGAGCTAGCGAGGAAAAGCCTTTATGAAGGCAGGCAAGCAATATTACTTTTCTCATCAGTTTTATATGAAATGTAGTAGAACAGGAAGGAAGGAAGGAAGGAAATCCATCATGTGTCTTTATGCAGCGAGGAATGTCTTTCAGTATGCAAATTCCTTTCTTGCTTTGCTTAGAGAGAGGGATACTTCAATCCACTTCTGTATTCAGCAATAAGAATTTTTCCTTATTACGGAAGACAGAACATATGAGGCTCACCATTTTGAGAAGTCACTAGTTTGGCATAAATGCAGAGAACATGAAACAGAGGTTAGAAATCCCCCCCCCTTTTTTTTAACCCATACTACTCTTAGTGGCTGTGTGAGGTTTTTTTTCCACATTTTTAAAAAAATATGATGCATTAAATACATAGCTAAATTCAGAAGAAGAAACATCTAATCTAATTAGAATATTTGATCTAATTCAACACTATTATATCTTTTAGCAGAAGACCCTTTTTAAAGCTTGACAGTACATTTGGTCTATGTTTTGTAGACATCTTTAAATACTAAATTGACTTTAAAATACACAGTACTCAGAAGCTCCCAGAAGAAAGGGGGTAAGTTATAAAAGAAAGAACAACCAGGCCTGTTACCTTGCTTGCATTTTAAAATATATTTCAAATGTAAAATATATTTGGCAAGTAACATTTACATGGAGGATTTGTCATAGCAAAATACTTTGCAAGACATTTTTACCATTACGTGGATCAGATGTACTTCCTTTTCCTCAGCCAGCATGGGGTAGCTGCAAAAAGACTACTCTGGCAGAGAAAAAGAATTACAAATATATTACTTAGGGAGTGATTCCATTGATTACTTAGGGAGTGATTCCATTGATAGAAGTTAAATATACTGAAGAAGGGAGTGGAAATAGATACATGGGAATATTTTGAGGATCATCTATTGCTAATTGCTTGAGTCATTCCTTCAACCTACTGTCGTTTAATCCATGACCTGATTTGAAATTTATTCTATGTTGGCTGAGAGAGACCAGTATGCAAAGTTGTAATTTTGAAAGTCTTGGGCACTTATAATAAAAATACATGCATATTGATTCAATTTCATTGTACACATTTTCCAGAGGAAATCAAGAGTATACAATACAGGAATTAATAATAAAGCCTACCCAAATATATATTCCAAAAAGGCCCTTGACTTAAAAGACTGCTTAAATATCCAACAAAAAACTATCAAAACCTGTAAATAATGCCCATACCCATGTCCATAAAACATTTATTGATAGCCAGGGCTGGCTTTAGGCTAAGGCCAAGTAGGCACAGGTCTATGGTGCCAAAGCTTAGAAGGCGCCAATGCCACCCATCCTTCTGAAACATTCTAAAAATGCAAATCTTTGTAGCAGCAGGAGGTGGTGCCATCAGTCAATGTGGCTTAGCAATGCCACATTGAGCAAGCACAGTCGATAAGAGCATTTCTGAGTTCCAGCCCCCAACATCTCTATTACTATATGTGCATTATCAGGTCAAATTAAGTCTTACAATTAATATGATACAGACATAGACAAATTCTTCTTTCTAGATGAACAGGACCCAATGACCCAAAGAAACCACCAGAATATTTCACTTCCTACTTGGGGTTACTGCCCACATGTTAAAAGGTTTCAAGGCTGACTACCAGTTTTCCATTGTTCCAGCATCTCCAGAGTGTTATTACTTCATCTGGGCTTGGAGATACAGCACAGCCAAAGCAGAACATCAGGTCATCTTACCAACACTCAACTACCTTTTGATGTTCTGTTAAATTTAAAAAATTAAATATCTGTTAAATTTAAAAATGTTCCTCCTAAGTAGCAGCCAATTTTTCCCAAGGGAAGTTCAATAAAGATTAGGTGAAAAAAGTGAACACTATCAGCCAATCTGGGTATTAGCAACCTTTTCTTGACAATGACTAGTAAGGCCTATACTGTAAAAGTGTTGTTGAACTGGGACCAAGCAATGTCTGTTTAAATTGACTTGCCAGGCACTGCCTCCAGGGCCAGCATATTAAAATTGTGTGCATCTGCATGCTTTGCTAACATGTAACCTCTATCCTGAAAGACAACCAAAAACTCAGTTTCTGTGATGGAATGTGTTCCTGAAGGAGACGTGAATTCCTGGTGGATTCTGGCACTGCCGCTGGTTCCCAGGAGGAGAATGCATTCCAGACTGATAAGAGGCTTCACAGCCCAGACTCTGTTGATGGGAAGGTTAAGAGGTTCACAGTAGCTTCACCCTAGAGCCCTTCTATTTCCTTTAGGTTAGTTGAGTAGCCTTTAGTCTGGAAAGATTGATGTCAGGAAAACAGGCCAAGAACCACGCTGAGCCATTATTCCAACTTTAGTTCTTTATTGTTCTCACCTCATAGACAGAATCTAGAATCACCTCATAGACAGTTTCCCATGCCTGCATGTTTCCCATCAGAATTTATCCAGTGCTATGCTGCTAAAATGGAAAAAGTTTTCCACAACTGAAGGAAATTACACTGTTGAATCAAACCCTCCCATCTGTCCTTGTTAAGCCTTGATAAAAAGTAGGAGAGCTTTTAAAGTTATAGTTAATTACTTCAGGAAACAGACATGCATTTGTTGTTTAGATTATTAATTATAAATTTAGTATTACTGATTGTATTCATGGAGATGTGTAAATTTGAACTCAGGATTACTTAATGAAATTTTGTGTTTTATGTTTTTTTTTAAAAATCCTTATCTGGCAAAAAGATATTGGGTGGGGGCATTCCTAGCTTGTTAATTATAATCTTCTCCAGCAAAGGAGATTGTTACCTTGTCATGGTGCTGGAGCTTGAGCACCTCAATGACACCATGAGCTAAACCATGAAGGGACACCCCAGACGGGAAGGGCATGGCAGAGAGGCCAGACTAAATACGATCCCTGGGGAAGGTAATGGCAACCCACCCTAGTATTCTTGCCATGAAAACCAAATGGATCAATAGAACCAGAGATATGTCAGTATACCATTGGAAGATGGGAGTCCCAAGTCAGAAGATAGTTAAAATGCTACTAAAGAGGAACAGAGGATAAGTTCAATTAGCCCCAAATGTGATGACGCAGCTAGCTCAAAGCCGAAAGGACGGCTAGCGACTGACAGTGAACAACGTGAACAACGAATCCGATGTTCTAAAGATCAACATACCATAGGAACCTGTAATGTAAGATCTATGAACCAGGGATAATTGGATGTGGTTATTGGTGAGATATCAAGATTAAATACAGACATTTTGGATGTCAGTGAACTGAAATGGACTGGAATGGGCCACTTCACATCAGATGACCATCAGATCTACTACTGTGGACAAGAGGACCACAGAAGAAATGGAGTAGCCTTCATAATTAATAATAAAGTGGCTAAAGCAGTGCTTGGATACAATTCAAAAAATGATAGAATGATCTCAATTCAAATTCAGGGTAAGCCATTTAACATCACAGTGATCCAAATATATGCCCCAACCACAGATGCTGAAGAAGCAGAAGTAGATCGGTTCTATGAGGATCTGCAGCACCTACTGGATAATACGCCAAAAAGAGATGTTATTTTCATTACAGGAGACTAGAATGCTAAGGTGGGTAGTCAAACGACACCTGGAATTACAGGTAAGCATGGTCTGGGAAAATAAAATGAAGCGGGACATAGGCTGATAGAATTTTGCCAAGACAATTCACTGTGCATAACAAACACTCTCTTCCAACAACTTAAAAGACTACTTTATACATGGACTTCACCAGATGGTCGACACCGAAATCAGATTGATTACATCCTTTGTAGCAAAAGGTGGCGGACGTCTATATAGTCGGTAAAAACAAGACCTGGAGCTCACTGTAGTTCAGATCATGAACTTCTTATTGAACAATTTAGAATCAGACTAAAGAGAATACGGAAGACCCATAGATCAGTTAAATATGAGCTCACTAATATTCCTAATGAATATGCAGTGGAGGTGAAGAATAGATTTCAGGGACTAGATTTAGTAGATAGTGTCCCTGAAGAACTATGGACAGAAGTTCGCAACATTGTTCAGGAGGCGGCAACAAAAAATGTCCCAAAGAAAAAGAAAACCAAGAAGGAAAGATGGCTGTCTGCTGAGACACTGGAAGTAGCCCAAGAAAGAAGGAAAGCAAAAGGCAACAGTGATAGGAGGAGATATGCCCAATTAAATGCAAAATTCCAGAGGTTAGCCAGAAGAGATAAGGAATTATTTTTAAACAAGCAATGCATGGAAGTGGAAGAGGATAACAGAATAGGAAGGACAAGAGACCTCTTCCAGAAAATTAGAAACATCGGAGGTAAATTCCAGGCAATAATGGGTATGATCAAAAACCAAGATGGCAAGGACCTAACAGAAGCAGAAGAGATCAAGAAAAGGTGGCAAGAATATACGGAAGATCTGTATAGGAAGGATAATAATATTGGAGCTAGCTTTGACGGTGTGGTCAGTGAATTAGAGCCAGACATCCTGAAGAGTGAGGTTGAATGGGCCTTAAGAAGCATTGCTAATAACAAGGCAGCAGGAGATGACGGTACTCCAGCTGAACTGTTTAAAATCTTGCCAGATGATGCTGTCAAGGGGATGCATGCCATATGCCAGCAAATTTGGAAAACACAAGCATGGCCATCAGATTGGAAAAAATCAACTTATATCCCCATACCAAAAAAGGGAAACACTAAAGAATGTTCAAACTATCAAACAGTGGCACTTATTTCACATGCCAGTAAGGTAATGCTCAAGATCTTGCAAGGTAGACTCCAGCAATTCATGGAGTGAGAATTGCCAGATGTACAAGCTGGGTTTAGAAAAGGCAGAGGAACTAGAGACCAAATTGCCAATACTGCATCTGCTGGATAATAGAGAAAGCCAGGGAGTTTCAGAAAAACATCTATTTATGTTTTATTGACTATTCTAAAGCCTTTGACTGTGTGGATCATAACAAATTGTGGCAAGTTCTTGGTGGTATGGGGATACCAAGTCATCTTGTCTGCCTCCTGAGGAATCTGTATAACGACCAAGTAGCAACGGTAAGAACAGATCACGGAACAACAGACTGGTTTAAGATTGGGAAAGGAGTACGGCAGGGCTGTATACTCTCACCCTACCTATTCAACTTGTACGCAGAACACATCGTGCAATGTGCTGAGCTTGATGTATCCAAGGCTGGAGTTAAAATTGCTGGAAGAAACATTAACAATCTCAGAGATGCAGATGATACCACTTTGATGGCTGAAAGTGAGGAGGAGCTGAGGAGCCTTATGATGAAGGTGAAAGAAGAAAGTGCAAAAGCTGGGTTGCAGTTAAATCTAAAAAAACCCAAGATTATGGCAACCAGCTTGATTGATAACTGGCAGATACAGAGAGAAAAAGTGGAGGCAGTGACAGACTTTGTATTTCTAGGTGCAAAGATTACTGCAGACGCTGACTGCAGCCAGGAAATCACAAGACGTCTACTTCTTGGGAGGAGAGCAATGACAAATCTTGATAAAATAGTTAAGAGCAGAGACATCACACTGACAACAAAGGTCCGCATAGTTAAAGCAATGGTATTCTCCGTAGTAACCTATGGCTGCGAGAGCTGGACCATAAGGAAGGCTGAGCGAAGGAAGATAGATGCTTTTGAACTGTGGTGTTGGAGGAAAATTCTGAGAGTGCCTTGGACTGCAAGAAGATCAAACCAGTCCATACTCCAGGAAATAAAGCCAGACTGCTCACTTGAGGGAATGATATTAAAAGCAAAACTGAAGTACTTTGGCCACATAATGAGAAGACAGGATATCCTGGAGAAGATGCTGATGCTAGGGAAAGTGGAAGGCAAAAGGAAGAGGGGCCGACCAAGGGCAAGATGGATGGATGATATTCTGGAGGTGACGGACTCGACCGTGGGGGAGCTGGGGATGGCGACGGCGGACAGGAGGCTCTTGCGTGGGCTGGTCCATAAAGTCACGAAGAGTCGGAAGCGACTGAATGAATAAACAACAAAAAACAATTATTATCTTACCAGTCTCAACCCCTATCACTACTTCCTCATTGGCTCCTATCTCAGCAATAATTGGATTGGTGAAAAAGATAATAGAGGAGCCTGATATAAGATTAGCTCATCTTACAGTTGAAAATATCCATCATTTCAACCCTGGATTCAACAAGCTGTAAGTTAGTTCATAAACCCTTTTTGCCTGAATAAAGAATTCTAATGTTTTATTTTGCCTGGCTTTTCTACATCCCTGATATTTTAGAATGCCAGATCCTTCAAGAAAAAGATATTTTCTAAATGATCTATATTTACCTTTGACATGCCCTCTTGCTAAGATCT
The DNA here is from genome assembly GCA_023362775.1 of Charina bottae. NCBI lineage: Eukaryota > Metazoa > Chordata > Lepidosauria > Squamata > Charinaidae > Charina > Charina bottae. The sequence goes on from JALMGJ010000016.1 coordinate 5,180,539, forward strand.
GGCATTGTCCTTGAAAATAAGATTTTAGGAAATGTGTTTTCCCATTTTGGAATGCCTAAATTTATCTCTCTTCCTAAACAAATCTGGCCTGTCATAACAGTTGCCATTTATCACAGCATGAAGTTTGCAATGTGTAGTTCCTTTGGAGCATGATGAGTTCCAAAACCACCACTCTCCCTCCATTATATGAGGCATTCTGAATGACAACCATATGGTTTAAAAATCAAAAGGAGCCAATGGACCTCCAAGACTACATGCTGGTTTTCGTTTCAGTTTTAAGACAGGAGATGACCTGGAGTAGGGCTAATTTTCTAACAGTGATGTTATCAATGTTTTTTTCCAATAGTATTATATGTTGAGTGGGGTGAAAATCAGTAATTAACATTACAACTGCATTTCTTCTGCTCTTATAAGGTAGATTATTGGAGGTTTAGGGTTAGGGTTAAGATTAGAATTAGGTTGATCTTTTCTGGACTCAGAAGCTAAGTAGAAACCAACCTGGATGAGAAACCACAGAGAATTACAGGACTGTAGACTGGTTGAAGTAAAAGAGAAAAGAGAAGAGCAGAAAAAAGGAGGGTGCAAAGTATTCGAACCCTAAATGTCTAGATCTTGAAACAGCTATTCTGAGAGTTCTCATTCTAGAGAACATGGGTATGAAATAAACAGGATTCATCTGGTTCAAGTATGAAACAAAAGAGGCTGTTTGAAATGCATCTGTTTTGAACTTTTGTACTGTTTAGGAGTTGTGAAAGAAAGTTGTTTTGCCTCTTGCATTTTGAGTGTTATCTTATGAACTTTCCTCTCTGGCCCAGTACAGGAGGGAAGCTTGGTTATAGTCCTATTGCTATTGGCTTCGGTTGGATGAGGTGAGACACCCAGCATTTTAAAGAATGTATGGCATAGAGCAAATCAGCACAGCCCCTTTTCCCATCATGTGGATGGTCCATTAACTGTTTTGAGAGGCCATGTCTGCATGCCACTGCCTATATCTCATCATCCACTGATAACTGAAGCAGCCTGAGGATTAATTTAGGGGCTTCAGTAACATTACAATGTATGGTCAACAGAAAATCTGCATGAAAATTTGTACCCAGTTTTGTGTGCATTTCTCCCAACATATGCTTTTTCTGGACATCACTTTCCCAACAGGAAAAAAATTCAATTAGTTTTCTCTACTATGCAACTTTGTGAACATTTTTTCCTAACATGCATAATTTTTAAAAAGAATTCTGAAGAGTATGACTTTCAAAACAGTGCTGTATTTAGTTTATGTTTAGTTCAAGAAATGTGATGAAGCTAAGTTCACATTGAAATGCAGTCCACATTAAAAAAAATACATACCCATCTCTGTATTACCATCCTTGATTTCCATTTCAAAGTCAGATTGTTATATGACCAAATATCAGAAAAGTAAGACTCATAGATTTCTGTGGAGCTGACATACTAAAAATAAGTTTAAGAATTGCTGTGCTATTTTAAGGGATTCATATTTTCAGAAACATTTTTCTGCAGGTCCTGGCTAATATTGTCTGGGCTTGGAAGCTAAGCAAGGTTGTATTCAGTTAGTGCTTAGATGGGAGACCACCATCTAGTACTTTAGATTAGATTGGGAAGTTGAAAGAATCCTGGTAGACTACTTTTGTATTGATCCAAAGAAAACTGGATGTGTCCTTATAGTCACTAGGAGTTGAGGTTGACCTGAGAGTATCTCTACTTCCTTTTTGTCTAGTGTGCAGAAGTGGTGTGTACATTTTCCATGAGAAGTCAATTTCCATCAGCAGATATTTAAAAGAAGATTCTGTCTGCTAACAGGTAAAATGTAAGAATAAATAGATAAGCTAAGTGCCCATCAATGAAACCTGTAAAGGAGAGGGGGAAAAAACATAAAGCCATTTGCTAAATTGCAATGTTCATTTTCTGAATCTGTGGCTACTGTAGAAAATAGATTGGGAAATGATGCTTAGTCAACTATGCCCAATTTTCCAAGCGTTTGCACTCATGAATAATTGTTTTATATTGTAAAATAAAATATAAATATGTCAACATTGGAAATGTGAATTGGAAGACAGTAATTTAATCCACTGCACTGTCAGCTTAGTAGGCTTTATTTGTGTTTATGATTTTATAATCATGCAGTGCCAATGCTCATTTGTATCAGTCCTATGCTGTACCTAAAATTATTTGGAGGAAGTATAGGGAGAAAGTTTCTATTGTGAAATAAAATTTCAGTTGATAAATACATGGTAGTATAGTGGTTGTATAATTCACTGGGCTACACAACTTTATTTTCAACTGTTTCAAGAAAGTTTAGCCCTCTTTGTATAAATTGTGCCTACCTTAGCTTCCCTTAGATTACTAAGACTGTTTTGTAGACTTGCAAACGAAATCCTAAAAGGGGAGCAGTTAGTAAAAATACAGCCTGCCTTGGCTTTGTGGAGTCTTACATTTAATCAAAGAAATGCCCTAACACCTTTACTGATAGCACAGATATGTAAAAGCCAGGGAGCCTATATCCTTTCTAGCTTGTCAAGGAAAAGGGCTAAAAAAATGAAGGGAATTTGTAGATGACATAAGTCTAGATATAAACCAGCCCAATATCTGAGACTGTACAATCCATTTACCAAAACACTTATTTGGTGTAAAATGAATTTTGGTGAAAAAATCACGTTGATGTTGAAAAAATTGTATTGTTAATTGTTTGAGGGTTCAATTCAAGGTGCTGGTTTTAATTAGGACTCTATAGAGATGGTCCAAGCTGGACCTGTAGAAGTGAACCAGTCTGATTTGGGCCACATGAAGCATAAACTGATTTAAATTGTTTCTCAGAACAGAAGACTTCAATGATGTATCAGAGGATGGGAAGCTTGCCAAACGCAATAAATCAAATTTATTTATTTATTTAATTAATTATTTACTTATAATAATTTGGAGTTAATGCTAACAATTAATTGGTTATATGTCATATTGCTATGGAGCTTTCTATCTGATAGTTCCTTGGATGTTTTCTGGTGTTTTGTCCAAATGATTGTTCTATTTTTGTTTCTCTCTAAACACTATTCAACTGCTGCTGCTGCTGCTCCTCTTCTTTTTTAGCCTTCTTAGCTGCCCTCCCTGCTTACTCGATTAGGAAGTTCCTTCTTGCTATTTCCTTTGGGGAACACACATTATTTTTAAAATATATTTATGAGCTCTTATACTGCAGGATTCCAGCTCAAGATGCTGGTTATTACTGTACATATAAAGCCCTTCATGGTACAGGGCTGGGTTGATTGCAGAACCACCTATCTCAAATTGTTTCTGTCCTTCCTATGAGATTCAACAGAGTGGACATGCTCTGGGTCCCTTCTATGAAACAATGCCACCTAATGGGGACTCAGGTGCTGCATCATCTCTGCTATGGTATCTACCCTTTGGAACAACATATCCCCTGAGATTCACATGTCCCTGACCCTGCTGGCTTTCCACAAAGCCTTGAAAACATGATTTTCCCCTAGGCTTTGGACCAGGGCACTGGATAATCCCATGTTGTAAAGATTTGGGGAATGGTTTGAACTAAGCTACACTGCACTCTCTTTTGCAGTTTTTAATGCTTACTGGTTATTTTTCTGTGTTTTTAATTCTATGTTAGCTGCTCAGAGTCACAATTCATGAGTTGATGGCCTTACAAATTTCATATATACATACAGTATATACATACATACATACATACATTTGCAAAGCAGTGCTTGCACTTTTTCAGGGAACAGTATATACAAGATAAGAGTAGCAGGAGCCAGTTTAACTTAATTTCCATTTCCATTTTCATGCACTTAGAGGAAATTAGTTATTCTGCTTCTAACAAGATATGTACAAAGGGCTAGCAGAACATATGGTGCAGGTCAAGTATGAATTCTCCCACTGTTGCATAGGGGAGATGTGCTGTCATCCCACCAGTGAGGTGAATGGCCATCACATTAAATTGTTCTCAAAATGTCTATCAACTTCCTGATTAAATCCTACCACAATGGCTGAAAGCCAAGGCTAATAATTAAAGCAAGTAATACCTTTGACCTTTGTTTCTGGAACATATGCTTTGCAGCTTGCTATTTAGGGGGAAATACACCAAAGAAAATAGGTGTTACGGAATTTGTTCTAAACTGTGATCAAGTAGATATCAGCATTTTCATTTTAAACTGGATGACTCAGTCAGTGATTTGAGGCATCATTTCAGTGATGGCTACAAGAAATCAGCTTCTACTAAAACTTTGTCTCATGAAGAAAACATCTACGATTTGCCTAAATGGCTGCTACCTGCAGCTTGTGTTTTCACTAGCAGAAGCTATTCTCTATCCTGTTCTCAATCAGCAGAGTTTAGAAGGTCATGTTTCAATCCAAACATTGATAATGTTCAATTCCCACCAACAGTAAGAGATACATTTACCATAAACTTATTATTTCCTTTTACATATTATCATCACTTGCACTACATGGAGATTTTTATTTATTCATACACAAGATGGTGAATAAAAAGAGTGAAAAAGAGCCAGTTTGGTATAGAAATAAAGGTGTAGGACTGGAGAATGTCAGGTTCAAGTCCACCACCAGTCATGAAAGCTGACTGGGTGACTCTGAGCCAGTCACATTCTCTCAGCCTACTTCACAGGGTCTTTGTTGGAGTGAAAAATTGAAGGAAAGCATATAGCATCTTGAGTTCCTGGAGGGAAGATAGGATATAACTCTAACAAAGTAAATAAACGTTGCATCTGCTTCACCTTTCATTTTAGGAGACATTTTAGAGTTATTTCATTAACCTTTCAATTATAAATTGGCTACTTCAGTCTAGACAAGCATGGTCGTATGTATGTATGTATGCACTGGGACTGTGATATTAACCAGACAGTAGTTTGATAGAGCAAGGATTGATAAAATAATGCATATAGCATCAATATTACTCTGGAAGCTACCCTTTGTATGTTCCTGTGGATTACCATCCTTGGAGCTTTGTCCCAACTAACTTAATATTACTTATATACTACTACTACTACTACTACTACTACTACTAATAATAATAATAATAATAATAATAATAATAATCTATTATGCAACAAAGTTAAGCAGCAGCCTGTAACATTTTCTTCATTTATACTGGTTTTCATACTATGGTGGATGGCTGCAGCCCAGTGTATTTGGAAAAAGCTCTCGGGGGTGGGAGGGTGACAAATCTCACCCAGTAGAGAGGTTCCTGAGTGTCTAAAGGGGGTGTCTTTTGATGAATTAGTGGTTTCTGATGGTCATACCATCCATAATAACCACTTTGAAAGTCTCTCAAAACCTGATCTCAACATTTTAAAGACTTATTACGTAACATATAACTAATCTTGTATAAGAGTGGTTTTGTTGGGATAGGGGAGAAATATTAGTGTGAAGGAGACAAGATTCTTAAGATGCAGAGACTTGCTTTGGGATATATTTAAAATTAACTTGTATATTTAAATGTTAAATTTTTAACATTCTAGCATGTTTTCTTATGGTAGGGTGTCTCTGTGCCTGGTGCATCGCTGTCCTCACTAACTTTCTGGTATCAGAATCAAACCAATTTGAACTTATTTGCTGTTGATTTCTGGTAGGGAGTTTATCTGTTAAGAATTTTCTCAGTGAAACAGACAGATCAGTGTACTAAGTCAGGATTTTATCGGCCTCAATATTGTTCCAATTTCTTACATTTTTCATGTGGCTTTATCAGGAAGTAGGAGGAGTATGGTAGAAACTACTCCCGAGGACTCTTTGTTGTTCTTTTCCATGTCTATATTCCATGTTAAAATAGATGAACCAGCAGATGGTTTCTCAAGATAGGTACTATTTTCTTGGGCAGTTGGGGTGACCAGCTCTATTAAAGGTTTAGCAGCTATATGTGTTATTGCTCATAATTCCCCCAGTTCATCTAGCCTTTTTATAATACCCACTTGTTCAGTATCTGGCAAGGTACTGAAAGAGTTGATCAAGTTTGCCTCTAAGGGTTCTTCAGGACTTGCTGTAGGAGGTACAGATTGTTTACTCGAACTGTCTGTTCTCAAGAACAGTGGTGATAGAACGTCCTTGGAGTTACCTACTTTTATGTCGCTACAATTAAAGTAAAAGCATTCTTATTGCCAAGATGAGTTATTAATGAGCTAACTCCTTCTGTGTGAAACCCACATAGTGGGAAGATCTCAAACTTGTTCAAAAAAGGCTTCATTTTGAACAAAATGCTGGTGATAGTAGGATGTTTAAATGTTAGGGATTCGTTTAGTCTCTCTTCTGGATGGAAGCCATTCAACCTTCTGCAAAGAAGCTGCCTTTCACAGCGTAGAAGCTGACTGAGGGAAAGAATGGCTGCACTTCTGGATCTCCATATTCCTCTATTATTTTGGATTTGTAGAGTGATCTGATTTGGCTATAACTAACATTTATGATTTAATTGCCTTTCGTCCAATACTTCCTAAGAGAGTGGTACTTGCCTCACATGCTCCTCTGGTTGTAGTCCTAGATCTCTTAATTTATTCTTAACTCTCTTTTTAGATTCCAAAATAGGATCCACCTTTCCACCACTATTATCTGCTTTTGAGATGCAGTTGTCTCTGGATGAGCTTGTTTTGACTGTCTCAGCAGTAGTATTTGGCTCACCGTGTTTGAGATTAATAAGAGACTCTTTTAGAGTGTACACTTTGTTGTTAACTGTGGTTAGGTAAAGGTAAAGGTTCCCCCTGCACATTTGTGCAGTCGCGTCCGACTCTAGGGGCGGTGCTCATCTCCGTTTGTTAGCCGAAGAACCAACGTTGTCCGAAGATGCTTCCACAGTCGTGTGGCCGGCATGATGCACGCGGAACGCTGTTACCTTCCCACCAAAGTGGTACCTATTTATCTACTTGTATTTGCATGCTTTCGATTTGCTAGTTTGGCAAGAGCTGGGGCAAGTGCAGGAGCTCATTCCATCACACGGGGCTAGGGATTCGAACCTCCGAACTTGCGATCTTCTGATCAACAAGCCTGGCGTCTTACCCACTGAGCCACCATGCCCCCTTAACTGTGGTTAGAAGCTCATAAATTGACAATACTGTTTGTGCCTTCAGTAGGCATTGTGTGGTTACGAAGTCAGTAACTTTTTCCTTTTTTTAAGTCCTCATCCCCTTGTTGTATAAGCCTTGCAGCAGCTGGACAGATGGCTGCAATCTGTGAGGGGGAAGCTTCCTCAGGGATAGAAGCAGAAAGATCTAAAAGTTGGGAGCATTCTATCTCCGCTTGTAGATCCCATTCCAGGGGATCATATCTACGTATTAGAGAGGCTATCAGGAAAAGTAGAGGGGATTCGGTTACTTACAGCAAGTAGATGTTTGCTTTTTAAATAACTGTCAACTTTGAGCTGTTTGGTAGGCTTGAGTGAAGTCTGAGAAGCAGAATGTGAACACTGCCTCTTCTTCCTTTTCCCCATGGCAGAAATGGTAAAAATACAGGTCTCCGGTAAAACTAATAAAAATACAGGTCTCCAGCAGAACATGAATAAAAAGAAAATGAAATAAAAATAAAATGGAATGGAATGGAATGGAATGGAATGGAATGGAATGGAATAAAAGCAAAGGAGCTAGTTAAAAATTAAATAGTGGCTTTACAGGGAACTCTTAACAGGATATGCTACCTTGACGCCATCTTTCTGGGCTCCCAGCAGAGGCAGCAGCAAAGACACCAGAGTTGTCCATGTCACTGCAGAGTTCAAACCCCAGAGAATTTAACAGCCAGTCTGAGTCATCAGGCCTAGAATCCAACAGCAGAGTAAAGAACTAGAAAAACAGCTATGCAGGCCCCGTGTTGGCAGGTTGTTTCCAGTGGAGACCAAGAATGAGGAGAATATTCCTAAGAAGCTCCAGCATTGTCATACAGGCTCCTTAAATAGCTGTGCCAATCACTTTAGACTATCACCTTTGAAGCTGCTGGAGATCTATCTATCTATCTATCTATCTATCTATCTATCTATCTATCTATCATCTATCTATCATCTATCTATCTATCTATCTATCTATCTATCTATCTATCTATCATCATCTTAAAATTTACATAGGAAATGTAGATAATGTTACAGAATTTTGGAAAATATGTTATTAAACAGAACTAAAAACAATACTATATTGTTTGAAAATCTTCTTCCTTCCCCCTTTATTGCAACAAAAATATTTCAAATATTGGCAAACAACATACATCAACAAATGATGCATAAATTTCTCCTTCCAGTGTTGCATAATTCTTTTAGCCAGAACCCATGCCTGAAAGATCCACAATATTTAATTTTTTAATATATTCCACATATTGTGGATATAGCCAAAATAAATACAAATTGACCAGCTGAGAAAACTCCAGGATAAACAAAGGAATCAGAAGATAACCTAAAACATTAAACCTTATTTTTTTTCTCAACTATTACTATGACACAGTGGTACAAGATCTGAATTACTCCAATTAATAAATTACTTAATCACCAGGAGGAAGTGTAACCAGATAAGTAACCAATTTATATAGTAACCAGACAAGATCTCAAATCCTGCCTTAATGGAAGAGAGAAGGAATAGAGATTGCTGGTCTAACCATAAAACATTACATATCATCAGCTTATAGTAAAATCTTACACTTTACTTCCCTATTGTATTTCCATTAATAGTTTTAGAATTTCTAATTAAATAGGCAACGTTCTAAAGCAAACTAAAAAGAAAGGGAAACAGATACAGTACATCCCTGTTGTGTACTTTGACATACTGTAAATTTAATCAAGGCGAGAGCACACCATTAAAAACCACCATTAATAATGTAACCAAGGAGAGGATACACCTTTAATACTACTAATAAATCATACTAACTCAAAATATAAAACTTTGGAGAGCCTTAGAAACTTCTAAGAAACCATATCAAAGGCTTTCTCAGCATCTGCTGGGCCATGTCTATTTCAAAGTAAAGCAAGCACATTAATTAAATCTGATATTTTTGGAAGTTTGACAGCCTTGTTTAAATCCAACTGTTGGATGTAAAACAGTTGGAAGAACATCCTGTAATCTATAAGACAAAGTAGATGTTAAAATCATATTTGTCTAGGAAATAGGTCTAGAATTAGAAAACATAGTGGGATTCACCTTGCGTGGCTTAGGAATACCTGTGATATTTATCTCATTAAAACTAAAAGACAGGATTCAAGAAAAAAAAATCACTATATATCTATATTAAAATAACAGACAAAACCCAATATACTTTTTTCATCATGCCACTAGAAAATGACCAGTCCAGGAATCCTCCGGTTTCCAAGTTCTAATAGTAATGACATTTTCTTGAAACAAAAGAGGTAAAGTAAAATTAGTAACCTGGTCTTATGATAAATAGAATAAACTCATTTTCAGTAAGTAAGAATGTATTTTACCTTCTATTGACAGAACAAAAGGTAAAATTGATTAAAAAATTAAAAATTGTTGATTAATCTAAAGGCACATTTACATTTGTACCCTAAACAGATGAAACAATATTACATTGAAGAAAATTATAGAAAACTAATTTATTAAACTGCTCACATTTTCCCCAAAATTGTTGCCTTGTACAATATATGAAAAAAAAAAAATCTATTTTGGAAGTTTAACTCTTGTTAAAATTCATGTTAAGCAGAAACACAAGATCTGCATCAATCAGGAAACAGATGGGACATATAAAGAGATAGTTGTTTCACTTTTTCCTTTTTTAGCAAAAAAACTTTAGGGAATTGTTGTTTCTTTGATATTAAAAGTATAGGATAATTCCTTAGTAGTGTTCCATATTACAAATAGTAATATAACGGAGTCCCTATTAATCCAAAAAATCTCTGCCATCTCCTGTTCTATCTGCTTAATAAAATCTTTATCTTTCAGCAAAGAACAAGGACCATTTAAAGAATGTATTTAAACTTTTATCAAATAAAACGTTAAGCTTCACAGGAGGATGACCTGAAAGTATAATAATGTCTACAGTATAACAAATGTTTAACTTTAAATACCAAAGAATGAGATAACAGAAAGTAACCTAATGGAAAACAATTTATATGTGTTGAAATAAATGAAAGTGTATTCCTGTTGGGAAGGATTAATAGAACAAAAAATATGCACTAAATTAAAATCAGGCTTGTAGTCTTGCAAAATATTACAATCTAGCTTGTGAAGTCTTGCAATATTTAAAAAAAATAACCTTCAACTATTATTTGGTCCACTGATTTTCTATAGAGCAGAGCTTTCCAAACTGTGTGTTGGGACATCTTAGTGTGTCGGCTGCAGTGTCTGTGTGTTTCGCGGCTGCTGCTGCCTCCTGGCTTCCACACAGGTCCTAGTGCCTGCCTTGTGCCTTGCGGCCTCCAAACCTGCTGTGATTCCGCACAGGTCCTAGTGCCTGCCTTGTGCCCTGCTGTAAGAGTGTGTCGCGAAATGATGCATGTCTAAAAAGTGTGTCACCAACATGAAAAGTTTGGAAAGCTCTGCTATAGAGGTATTGAAAACAATTATGTAATTCTTCTGGAGAATCTGGTTGGGTTATATAAATTCAGGAGGGCTAGACATTGATCATCCATTCTGTCAAATATTAAAAAGCAATAAATGATATTTATTCATGCAGTTTAGAAAATATTGTAAGTTAAACATTTCACACATATTTAGAGTATCAGTTTAGGAAGAATATGAGCATCCTGCATACACACAAACACACATGTGTGTACGTACAGGTAGTCCTCGCTTAACAACCACAATTGGGACCGGCAACTCCATCACTAAGTGAGGCAGTTGTTAAATGAGACATCATGTGACCACAACTTGTGATTTTACTACCAGCTTCTCCATTGACTCTGCTTGTCAGAAGCCAGCTGTGAAGTGTGCAATCACATGACTGTGGGAGGCTGTGATGGTCATAAATGCCTGCTGATTGTGAAGCACTCAAATCTCAATCATGTGACCACAGGGATGCTGCAACAGTCATAAGTACAAGGATCAATCATAAAGTTACTTTTTCAGCACTGTCATAACTGAATGGTCGCTAAACATGGCAGTCATTAAGGCAGGACTACCTGTATATATTTATGCATATGTATTTATATATACAGACACATTAACATACATATTACGGGTAGTCCTCACTTAGCAACCCTAATTGGGACCGGAATTCCCGTCACTAAGCAAAGCAGTCATTAGGTGAAACATAACCGCAATGCTAAGCAGCGGTAGTTCTGGTAGTCCCGGTTGCAGTCATTAGGACAGGACCCCGCTGTCATTAGGCAAGGACCTCACGCTTCTCCTGTCCTGCCATGCTTGCTTCGGCTTCCCCCCACCCTCCTATCTCCCCCCATATCTGCCCTTTTGGCCACCCTGCACTCTGCCACCTATCCCTGCTGCACCCAGCTGACTTTTGCTGTCTTCTTCCTCCTGCTGACAAGGCATGCCCGGCCAAGGCAGCTGCTGGCCCTTCATGAGGCCTTTGCGAGGCCACATGAGGCCTCCCTGGGGCCTCCCCGAAGCCTTGCGCAGCAGCGGCCTTGGCTGGATGCATGAAGGCCTTGCGAAGGGCCAGAAGCTGCCTCGGCCAGGTGCGCCTTGTCAACAGCGGGAGGAAGAAGATGGCAATGGTCAGCTGGGGCAGCAGGGGTGGGTGGCAGAGTGCAGGCAAGTCAAACTAGCAGAGATGGGGGGAGATAGGGTGGGGGGAATTGAAGCACACACTGTGGTTGTAAATGCGGGCAGACTGCCAAGCGTTTGAGGACCAGCCGTAACTACCATTCGTTCAGCGCCATTGTAACTTTGAACGGTAGCTGAACGAATGATCGTTAAGTGAGGACTACCTGTTAAAAAACCCTTTTGTATTACATATCAAATATATAGCATCCCAATATATATCCCAAAAGCAGTGATAATGAAAAAAGGCATATCTGGATTGAAGATCAACTTCCACAAAAGTCAGAAAAATAAAACAAAAAAGGTGATTACATTTAAAATCTGTAGATCCCAAGAAATGATAGTGAAACATTATGTAACACATCCCTCTACACATATAATAATTGTTATTATTAATATTTTACACACCAGTGGGGAAGAAAAAGAAGAATCTTTATTGAAGGAACTAGTTTTAATGAAGGGGAATTTAGAAAAGAAGGAACAGTAATTGGGGGTGGGGGAAAAATAGGGAGAAAAAAGGAAGCAAAACAAAAGACAGCTCTGAAAGAAACTGCACATTGTAATATTTCCCTGAACCCAAGGTCATACAGATCTAATTGAATATATAAGTGTATAGTACAAAGCCAGAGATAAAAAGTCTGGATAGCAGTCTGGATACAAGTAGGCATAATAGGAAAACAAAAAGAAAATAATAATAATAATAGTCCTCCTTCAACAGAAGCTTAAAGTGAGATGCTTTCTAGTTTCCATATGATTATGAAATGATTTCTGAATATAATTTGATAATTTCAAAGTAGGAATGGATGGGCTTTTCTTTGTATTGTTGAGCTTATTTACTTAAATCAGAGAAAAGCTTAATATAACGTTTATCACCCTGTTCAGTTCCATGAGCAGATTGGGTTTTCTGTTAAATTTCATTCCTAAGGGACCTCACAACGAATGGCTGGGCTTATCAGCAAAAGGAGAAGCTTGGATGTGATAAGCCCTCTCAATATTTAGCTGAAAATCTTTAGCCAGCCCCAATATGTTTTGAATTAAAGCTTCCATAAAGTGAACTAGCTGGTCTTCCTAGGCTTCAAATGACATGTACATTAGCCTGGTGAGTTGAAGATTCCTGTGCCATTATTTTGTCTTGGAGATTCTTAACAGCCTTTAGTCACTTGATTATCTAAGCAACAATTGATTTCTTATGATCTTCTAATTTAGATATTGTATTCTTAGCCATATCCAATCTGGAATTTAAAGTATTAACAGTAGGCCTGATTTGACTTGAATTAGAGATTCAAAATTTGAAGAGGGCTTATTCAATTTAAGTTTCTATTTGAGCTTCAGTGGCAATCTGGTTTGATTCAGGACACTTCAGCATTTGATGTGAAAGAGAATTTGCCTGTAGGCCATTATGGAGAATCTTCAAAACACTCACAGCTGCTTCAGTTCTGGGATGAATGGGATGAAAATAGCGGAAATGGTAGGTGTTTTAGAGAACTTTCACCCTGCCAAATATATCCTGGATATCTTTAAGGATTTTACCACCATAAAATTTTGAAATATCTCCCATGTAGCACTTTTGGAGCAGAGATAGCAAAGAGGAGAAAAGGGACAGTGCAAATGCATCCAAAATTGTTTAGAAAAGGGCCCAGAAGAAGTTGGCAGGGAGTATCTTGCAACAATTCAAAAATACAAACTTTCAAAAGCATTTTAAAAGTAAGTCTATCCTTTCTGCTTCCTTTTCAGGGCTGCCACTGGTTTCTGCTTTTTTTGTCTCTGATCAAGAAGGAGCAGGAGGGCTGAAATAATTGGTTGGCAAGCTGAGAATGGCACCCTCATCTCTGGTTACATTAGGATGTAAGGCTGGGGAGGCACATGGCAAGCTTAACATCTTCTGGACAGAACTTGTATAAGACCTGAATGGCTTCTCCAGCACAAACCCTCTTACTTACATCCATATCATTCTCAGATTTAACTAATACATCTGGAAGGTTTATTTATTGTGTACAATTTGTAAAACACAATTTGCCACCTAGAGAGACCATAAAGCAAATCCTTTTCCCTAGGTGGAAGCATTGCAGAGCCAGAGTTGTCTCAGCCACCACTGATATCTGAGCATAACTAATAATTATTGTAAACCGCCCAGAGTCCCCCAATTGGGGGAGATGGGCGGTGATATAAATTTAAATAATAAACAAACAAACAAACAAATAACACAGTCTTCTAGCCCATCTTTTTATCCCATCTTAACTTATTATGTCCAACTGGACAAACCTTCCTGGTGTTTTACTAATATGATTCAGTCCTTACTAATTTTGCATGCATTCACACATATCCAGAGATCCTTTCTGATCTTTAAATCACTTCTTTCATGGTGGTGTAGCAATCTTCAGGCAGCGAATACACTAGGGAGAAATTAATCAGCTTACTTTAGCATCGTCGAAGTATTTCTCCATAAACAACATCATCCCAAACATTAGGCATTCAGAAATTTGAGATATGGCAATTAGAAGAAAATATAAGGAACACAACTCTTTAAGTCCCAAGAATATTACCAAGTTTCAGGTTTGATAGCCAGGTGGCCAGCCAAGTATCCCCTGCAGCTGGGAGTAGAGGGAAGCTTGGTGTAGCTTGGAGGGGAAGAAGCAGATAAGCTGGGTTGTAGAGAGAGTTGAACATATGGCTGGATTGCACAGAATCCAATGAAGCCTGTCTAGCTTGGGGCCCAGAAACTGGATCTTTTATCCCTTCAAATCAAGGCTGCTGCTCATATACTTGCTCTCACCCTGGATTGGCTTTTTCCTCACTTGCCTAGGGCCTTCCCTCACTCAGAATTGGATCAAGCAGCCATCCATCTCCTTCACAGGGAACTGGTAGGATTGTTTCACTAGAACTTTTCAGTTAGAAGAATTGGGCTTCCAGGAACTGAGGCAGAGGCCATACCAAAGTCCTCAACTCAATTCCTTCTCAGTGTCTGTCTCCAGCTGTTTTTTTCAGCTGGCTATCTCTTCCTTCAAAAATATGTTTACTTTCTACATACTTTCTGCCTTTACTTATCTAAAGCAGCCTCTTCTTTTAAAATAATAAAAGAGAAAGTTCAAGTAGAAGAAAATAAAGAGACCAGTATCTCAGTAATATAACTTTTGCTCATGTTGTAGAAGCAATTTATAATGCCAAAGTATAAGAATACAATTCTATTGCAGGGATACATGTATGACAGATCAGGCCATTCTTAGTACTTTGGAACACAACCATTATTTGCTTCTCAGGAAGCTGTAACTTTCCTGCTTCTGACTATTGCATTTTTTTCCAGGTGCTACTAGGAGCATTGGCATAGCTGACTGGCATGTTTGGCCCTTCCTGGAACAACTTTCTCATCACAGGTAGGAATGGTTATGCCAGAGCTGTGGTTTGCTGGCAATACTCTGTGGTTGTCAGGAGAGGCAGCCAGAGTAGGATGGCAAAATAAAATATAATGTCACAGAGATGGACAAGCCATAGAGAAAGTGGCTGCTATAGAGAGAGTGGATTTGGTAGTCTGGCCACCCCACCCTTATTTTTAGAAGAGGAAAAGCCTGAGGCAATGGCGGGTGGTGGAATAAAATGTGCCTTTAAGTCAATGATTCCTGGTGGCTTTCCCCAGCAGGGATGAGAAAAGTGACTGCCCCACAATCACCCAGATGGCTTTGTGCCTAAGGAAGGACTAGAACTTCCAGTCTCCTGGTTTTTAGTGTGTTACCTTAACCATTACAGCAAACTGGCTCTTAGCAATGAAGGAGAGGTCTGTTAAAAATGATCTGCTTCAGGTGTCAAATATGCTAGGTATGCTACTGATTAAAACTTTTCCAGTCATGCAATATTTTTAAAAATGGGTTCTGGTCGGCAGAGAATTTAATGAGGTGATAAGCCTCAATGACTAGCTGTTCTCAATGGCAGAGAGCCCATCACACCACTCATTCCCTCTCCTGCCCCAGCATTCTCAATTTATGGAATTGAAGTTGTAGCATTTTATATTGTCTGTAAGATTCACAGAAGTAGCTGAAAAGCCATCGAAGCTCCACACTGCTTCAGAAGCCTTTGAACCACTTTGCAGACACCCAGTTCAATTTCTTACTTTGAAGTGAGTCTCTACCCTGGCCTGCAACTCTGGTGCAATGGACAATATAGCTGAAGCTTTGTTGAACCAAATTCCCATTCAAAGCTTCACATGGCCCTAATTAACAGCATCTGTAACAGCTTTTATATCCTCTCTTATCTTGGGAATACCCATCACATCTTTTTAGTAACTGTTGAAACCAGCATGTAAATGGAGGATGATGATGGCAGAACTTTTTTGGGTGTCCATCCAGACAAATTACAAACAATATTCAAAACACAAAATAATCACCTGTATCTCGTTCCAATAGTAGCTACTGTATTAGCACAATAGATGGAATCTATCTATCTATCTATCTATCTATCTATCTATCTATCTATCTATCTATCTATATCTATAAACTGTAGGAGTGCCAAAGACTGCCAATAGCCGTCTAAATGCCATGCCATCTTGACTGGAAGTCCAAAATTCTGCATTCTATTACAAAATGCTTCCATAAATGGAATATTTGGCATGAGAGTCCAGAAATGCTTTGATTTATGACAAGTGAAACTTCTTATAAGTGTTCGTTTGTTTTTAAATCACTATTTATTATGCTAATCTTTTTTCATCCAAAAATCAGAGATGCACTCCTAAATCTATACACACCCCTTTCAGCAGTTTTATCTTACTACAGTTTGTCCATTACATTTTTTAAGCTTGTGGTCTATAATTAGGCTGACCATATTTCCTTCAGACGAAAACGGGACTTTGGGGATGGCAAAACGGGACAGGGTCTTATGCCACCATGCCGGCCTACAATCCCCGCCCCCCAGTCCACGCAATTGGCTCCCACCTGCAAACCCTGCCCCTGCCCCACACGATTGGCTCCCGCCTGCAAACCCCGCCCCACTCAGTGCGATTGGCTCGGATTTTAATATTTTTTTCCAATTTTTAAAGTTTTTTTTTCTTCTAGCAGTAAATGGTGCGGCAGAGCTGGTGTGTTTGGGGAAGGTCGGAGCACACACACTGTGCACACAGCACCGTCATCGGCTGGGGGACAAGGGGAGGGGATGGAGGCCCACCACTGCCCCATCCCCCTCGGGCTTGGCCGAGGGAGGGAGGAGAGTCGCTGCTGCTGCCGCTGCTGCCGCCACCGCACAGTAGAAGCAGGAGCTGGCCGAGCTGGGGGACTTCAGCTGCACCACTCCGCCCCTTGCCGCCTGCCAGGCTGCGAAAGCTACCGCAGCCCAGCGGGCGGCAAGGGGCGGCATGGTGCCACTGAAGCCCCCCAGCGCAGCCGGCTCCTGCCGAGGACAGAGGCCCACCACTGCCCCATCCCCCTCGGGCTTGGCCGAGGGAGGGAGGAGAGTTGCTACTGCTGCCACTGCCGCACAGGAGAAGCAGGAGCTGGCCAAGCTGGGGGGCTTCAGCCACACCACTCCGCCCCTTGCCGCCCACCAGGCTGCGAGAGCTCCCACAGCCCGGTGGGCGGCAAGGGGTGGCATGGTGCCGCTGAAGCCCCCCAGTGCGGCTGGCTACTGCCGAGGACGCAAGCCCACCACTGCCCCAGCCTCCTCAGACTTGGCCGAGGGAGGGAGGAGAGTCGCTGTTGCTGCCGCTGCCGCCGCACAAGAGAAGCAGGAGCTGGCCGAGCTGGGGGACTTCAGCCACACCACTCCGCCCCTTGCCGCCTGCCAGGCTGCGGGAGCTCCTGCAGCCCGGCGGGTGGCAAGGGGCAGAATGGTGCGGCTGAAGTCCCCCAGCGCAGCTGGCTCCTGCCGAGGACGGAGGCCCACCACTGCCCCAGCCTCCTCAGACTTGGCCAAGGGAGGGAGGAGAGTTGCTACTGCTGCCGCCGCCACACAGGAGAAGCAGGAGCTGGCCGAGCTGGGGGGCTTCAGCCACACCACTCCGCCCCTTGCTGCCCGCCAGAAGCTCCCACAGCCCGGCGGGTGGCAAGGGGTGCCGTGGTGTGGCTGAAGCCCCCCAGCGTGCCCGGCTCCTGCAGAGGACGGAGGCTCACCGCCACCCCGACCCCCTCGGGCTTGGCTGAGGGTGGGAGGAGAGTCGCCACCGATGAGCAGGAGGCGGGCGGCAGCACAGCGCGATGAGGTTGTGACCCCTCCCGGGAGAGCGGTGGCGGTGGCGGAGAGAGGGACGGTTCCAGGCGGAGGCGCTCGCGGAGGGAACACTGCTGGGCACGGGAGGCAGCTCCTCAGGCCCCTCACGAGGAAATGCAGTACCATGGCTCCACTGGGCCCTCCTCTCCCTCCTCCGCCACAGCGCCTGACTCACTCTCCTCCTCCAGACACGCTTCAGGCTGCAGCCCAGCAGATGCATGCAGTCCAGCCCCGCGGACCCCGCAGCGGCCGGCGCAGTGTCTCTGCCCCAGCTCTCATGCAGTGCTGCCGAGCCCCTCGCAGAACGCCACCCCACCGCCTGGCTTGGCCGCCATCCTGCCTCCCCAGCGCTGACATCTGCGAGGCGAGACCTAGAGCATCTTGCGGGCAGGATTCTGAGGCAGGATCTCGGCCTTTTTAGGTTGGAATCTCGCGCCGTTTGCGGCTGGGACCAATTGGCCAAGCAGCGTGCTGATTGGTAGAGGGGCTTCTTGTTCCAGGCTGCCTCCAATTGGCAGCTCTGGTTCGGACCATACCAGCTTCTTCCGGAGGTCGGCTCATCTTCCTCCAACTGAGTCCGAATCTGGCATGGCGGCGGGGGCTGACCCACTCCTGTCAGGCTTACTCCTGACTCAGATTTTTGAAAAACGGGACAAAATCAAGATTTTGACTATAACGACGGGACACTCCAGAAATGGTGAAATGGGACAGTCCCGTTCAAAACGGGACGTATGGTCAGCCTATCTATAATGTCTGCCAAAGGGTAAAAAGAAAAAAAAGAAAAACAGTTCCCTTAGTCTGTTAAGATTTTTTTTATTATCTAAAGTTGTTAATAAGTTTCTTTTCATCATCATGTATTTTCTTATTGTTTTCTCAGTCTACCTAATAGTTTCCTGTGATTATCGCTTGGAAAATGGTAATCAGTATTATCCCAAACAGAGATATATTTGTAGCAGCCATTTACTTCAGTAAATTCTGAAACTATTTTGTTTTTTAATTGAATTTAAAATTCACTTCGAGTCATTTCTTTCGTTCTCCCTTAATAGAGCAATAAAAGAGGAATAATTTCAGGTAGCATTTACTATTTTCAATCAAGCTGGTGGGTGGGATGAGGTCTAGCTAATGTTAATAATTGCTGTACAATTTTTGTGGTTGTATGATTTCTGTGTTCTTTATTAGGCCCAGTTTTGAAGCTTAGCATTTATGAAGCAGCTGAAAAAAATGAACAGTTGAATAACCTCCACACAGTGTTTTATTTAATATAATTAGTTTGTCATTGAAGATTTATAGGGCATTGTATTATGAGGAAAAGATTTTTTGTTACTATAAGAGCCAGACTTGCTTGAAATGAAATACGCCAACAGAGAAATTTCCTTCTCAAACACTGTGAAACCTAGTTAAGGCAGTTTTATTGCATAGGAACAATGAACACTATTAAGTTGTGATTTATACTTTTAACATAATTGCCTAGTAAAATAAATGGAAAGTATTACTCAATATAAGTAATGGGAATGGGGGTGGGCTGAATGGGCAAAATCTATATCTCAAACATTCTCCCTGGAGTTACACACATACACACACATACATGAATGACTGACTAGGGTATGATCAAACCAAACCAATCTATCACTTTAACAATGTTGTCTTCATGCCTAGGGGATTAGTTTGAATCAGCCAGGAGTGATATATAAAATTTAGAAATTACAAACTGAAACTGAGCAGCAGAAACAAGGTAAAAATATTTCCAGAATGTCACTGTCTATATAAGAGAATCCAACACTTCACATTTACTTGTGGAATTGTTACAGAGATGCTTGGCCAAAAGTAAAAACGTATATCATACAGCTCTTTAAATTTTATTTCAGTAAGAAAAATTATACTAAGGCTTTTATTTGAAATGTTATTTCTTGTGTTGACATTCTCCATCCCATATCACTCTCTTGAGACAAAATACCAACATGTAACCTAGTCCAGTAAAAACAAATGCTTCAGTACAGCAACTGGGACCCATAGATAGAAGCAGGCTTTCTTTCATAGATGACAGCTAACGTTCAATGAAGCTCAGGAGTGTAGAGCGACTGTATTTGAGTTGCAAAAATCTGGATAACCACTAGATGACAACAAAGAATTAGAGATTTTTCTGTATCTCTTTGCTGTCATATAGTTGTCTGGAATTTTTTTTAGCTCAGATATGGTAGCTCTACAGGGGCTTTCTTCCCAATACTGTGCAAATGATGGTGCAGAGTATTTAACTTCAACCAAACCGTATTGACATCTGAGCTTGAAAATCCTTTAGACACCTCTTCCAATCCTGGACAGTAAAAAATATAATAATTAGACATGCTTTGAAAATGATTCAGAAGCACCAGCATGTTTCCATTAATCTGCATGTCGACACTTAATTTAGGATTTGCAGGTTGGATAACAAAGAAGGAGAACACCAAGAGAAACACCAGGATGGTGATAAATGTTTAAAAAAGTTTATTAAGAAATCGCACCCAAATACTTACAGCGTCAGGAGGATACGACCCCTAACAGCTGGGTGAGCCCTAATGGCAGGGAAGGTTCAAGTTCCAGATCTCAACTCACAAGGAAGCTGGGAAAAAATGGATAGATCTTCTAGCCCTTTTCCCCACTCCCACCCCCACCTGCCCTTTGGAATCCTCACCTTGGTCCTGGGATAACTAGCAACGGGAAATTAGTGTTTGTATTTACATCCGTTGAAGAAGAAGAGATTACAAGAAAGGAAGCAAGTACACAATGAGGGGAACACACATTGAAAGGGATGCCTTGGCACCGGCTGTTTGTATAGCATGCTAGTGCTGCAAGCCCAGAGCCACCTAGCAAAGCCTTTAGGGTGAAACTGATTAGGGTCTTTGTCAACTTCAGATGGAAGTGCTGTGCTGAAAAGCAGTTTGGGAAGAGATAGCTTGTTTAGGCAATCTTTGCCCTCTGCAAGGGGGGAAAAGGGGAATGGTAAAAAATACCAAAAATACAAGTTAGGCAGTCAGGCACAGGATACAGCATAGGACCTCTTGGCTGCTAATTAAAATAGCCATGTCTTTTTTCAGGTTTCCTTATGAGCCGGGGGTAGAGGGGGGAGAGATGGTGCTACTGTAAGAGACATCCAGGTGTGCAAACATAGCACCCTTCTAGACAACTTCTTAAAGCAGTCATGTATTTCACAGGGTTCATCTGGCTGCCCTCTGCAGTTGCTGCATAATCCCTGAAAAAATGTCTTTAGGTTACAAGGAATATATTGTTTTCAGGACTGGTTTGGTTTAATAGAAAAGGTACAGGACTGGCAACTCAAAAATGTCCTTTTGTTACCTCTTACCTTCCTGTACATTGCAATCAAAGTTTACATTCTTAACAGTCCTCTGAGGCAATTGAATATCTTTCTCAAGGCCACCTATTATGCCTGATGGCAGTGGACACCCTGGGAGGCAGTCTAGAATGTTATAGAATCACAGAATTATAGAATGTAAGGATTGGAAAAGACATTGGAGATTATATAATCCAATCCCTGCCCATTGCCTTAATCCACAAGTTCAGCATCCTTGACAGATTCCTACCCAGCTTCTGTTTAAACACCTCTAATGTCCACCACCTCCTGAAGCAGCCTCCCATTTATATAAAGTCCATTTACATATGGCCAGGAGTTAATGTCAGAGCTGGACCTTTCAAGTCCAGGGCCTACAGATCAGAACTCAGTGGTGGAACACTTCAGCAATGAGGCATGTTCAATCCCTGGAATTTCCAGTTCAAAGATTAAAAAGGCAGGTGATTGGCTTAGTTCTCCCCTTTAGATCACAGTGTGAAGATTGCTCAAGAGATTTCTGAGGTATGGAGTGCTGGAGTGAGATAAGTTTCTGATGTCCTTTCTTTCTCCTAGGATGTTTATTGTTTTATTGCCTTGCAAAAAGTACCACTTTTTACTGGCAGCAGATGACTGTTTTTCTCATTTGTGTTGCCACCATACTATCATCAGGTCTACTTTATTGATCAAGGGACTCTATCTCCATATGTGGCTACCTGTATGCTTACTGCCTCTACTGCAGAAAGGGGAAAAAATGATAATTATGCTCCAAAAATATGCTTCCAATCAAAGGAAGGAATCGAATCCATTAGGTTATTTTAACAATGTACGGAGGTGTGAATTATACTGGTAGGTGGGATACTTTAATAGCTGCAGGTGGTGAAATGAAATTTGAGGTTTGAAAAGCTCCATTTCATTATCCATGATTTTTCTCAGTTCTCCCATCCTAGCTAATTATATCCAAAGGAATCGTACTGCTCTTTCATGCCACTTCGGAGACATTCCTTTTATTGCTACTTATTTCTGGATGTTTACAAGTTCAGGTTGAAAGCAAATCGTAATCTAGCCATGCCAGTTTTGTGAATATGCTGGGACTGACTGTAAAAGCAATCCAACATTCTTAGATGAATTATTTAAAACATTAGGCTGGTTCCGCATAAATATTTACACAAATCATTGTGGCAAGCAAATTGTCACAGGGCTATGTCTTACAAAGGTGTTACAAGTGACTATCCATGACAATGCACTGGATGCAAGTGCAGAACAAGAGAAACAATAATTGGAATAAAGCATGTGCCAAAATAGAGATATGAAGTGATTTCCTGAGAATGTTGAATCAGAGTGTTATTTGAAGCCCAAATTAATCTGGAGAATGTGAGTCAGCAATGATAATAATTGCTTCTGAGAATATAGTTAGGTATTCATGTGATTCAAATAATCAAACAAAATCATTTTCATTATTAGATTTTTTTAAATTCTAAAATTATTATTAGAGAAATTGACAGTGGAACTGGAGCAGAAGTTGATAACAGGAGATTATAGATGGTAATGATTTGTAATTTGTTTAGGGAAAGTGATTTGTGATGGTGATGGTAAGTATTTAAGTTTCTCTCCTACTGCAATTTCCAGTGGTTTAATGATATACTAGCAGAGTAATGTAGCTGTTCCTGTACAGCTGAGTTGGCCAGCTGCGCCCCCCCCCCCCAGCCAGATGCAATCCACAAAAACATTTTATTTGGCTTTCTGTTGAGTCTGCCACATGTCCAGTTATGGGTAGGAACAGAAATCCCAGATTTTTCAGTTCTAAGAAAAATAAATGGGTGGTGGCTGTGGCACAAAACAGGATTCTGGATGATCACTACTATCCGGAACAGAGTGATCTTCCCTGAAATAATAGCCAAAGCTGCTCACTTTTGCTATTATACAATGTATAATCAAGGAAGGGCACATTATAAAAGAGTGCCACATAAACAATAAAAAATATAGACTTTAATTATTGTGGTAATTAAGAGATGCTTCTTTTACCAGAAACAAGGCAATGGAGTTTAGAGATAAATCCTGGAGAAAGGGATTGGAGCAAAGGGTGGACTGAAAGTGAACTCCAACAGAAGTTGAACCTTGGTATATCTAGTGGCAACTGTGGCACATAATACATTAAGGAAAGCCCCTGTAATCTGCATGGGAAAGGCATATAACCATGTTAAATAATACTGGATTTTACTTACAGAGAGCAGTTTGGTGTAGTAGCTAAGGCCCTGGACTAGAAAACCAGGAGACTGAGTTTTAGTCCTCCCTTAGGCACAAAAGTCAACTGGGTAACAGGCCAATCACACATGCTCTCTGAACCTAACCTACCTTACAGGGTTGTTGTTGGGAAAATAGGAGTTGGGAGCATTATGTATGCTGCCATGAGTTGTACAAATTTAATGTGGGATATCAATCTAACAAATAAATGTATACATTTATGTTTGGAATCCATTCAGGAGTTTTAGCTGTCAAGGCACACTATTTGGCCAGCCTAGGAGGCACCATTTAGCCAATCTTGAAGAACTAAGCAGAGTCAGACCTGATAGTATTTGACTTGGAGACCATGATGAGATCTCTGAGGAAAGCAATGACAAATACCTCCCATACTGTTGCCAAGAAAACTACATGGGCGTATTCATGTAGTCACCACAAGTTGGGCTTTGCTCCAGAGAGTCTTTATCTTTATTCCTTGTATTGCCATGTTAGAACACATGTTCTTTATACCTTCACAGTAGAGGACAAAATAGGAGGATAACTGCATGGTAAGATGTAGGTGGCAATAATACTGGACATTTAGAAGTGAAAGGGCACATTTTATAGGCTGAAAAACAGAAAAGCGTCATCATCATTGGCGATCACTCGTAGCCGAGTAAGATTGTCTTCCAAAGGTAAAATTTTAACAGTGGATCTGTAAGTGGCTATAAAGGCCAATTCTGGATCTGCACAACCTCCCACAATGAGGGCATAGGTTTCTGGGTGGGAGACGGTCATGATGAGGGTTTGCCTGATGTGCCTTCCTTTTAGCTCTTTTCTCCCTTTCACCCTGTACTCGTGCTTCTTCAAAGTCCATAGCGCTATTAATAAAGGCTGACCTCCAATTGAAACGCTCATGAGTTAGGGCTTCCCAGTTCTCAATGCTGATATTACATTTTTTTAAATTAGCTTTGAGAGTATCTTTGAACCTCTTTTGCTGTCCACCAATATTCCGTTTTCCATTCTTAAGTTGGGAGTAAAGTAGCTGCTTTGGAAGACGATGGTCAGGCATTCGAACAACATGACCAGTCCAGCGAAGTTGATGTTGGATGATCATTGTCTCAATGCTGGTGGTTTTTGCTTCTTCTAATACGCTAACATTAGTCCGCCTATCTTCCCAAGTAATTTGAAGAATTTTTCGGAGGCAGCGTTGATGGAATCTTTCAAGAAGTTGGAGGTGACGTTTGTGGAGGGTCCATGTTTCACAGGCATACAGAAGGGTTGGTAGTACAATGGCTTTGTAAACAAGCATTTTGGTCTCCCTGCGAATGTCCCGATCCTCAAACACTCTACGCTTCATTCAGGAGAAAGCTACACTCACAGAGCTCAGGCGATGCTGAATTTCAGCGTCGATTTCGGCTTTTGTAGATAGATGGCTGCCGAGATAAGAAAAGTGGTCGACATTTTCTAGTGACACACCTTTAAGCTGGATTGATGGCGCTGCGGAGGGATTAGTTCGAACTTGCTGGTAAAGCACTTTGTTTTTTTTAATGTTCATAGAGAGGCTGAGCTTTTCATATGCTTCTGCATCTTTATGTTTAGGATAACATCTTTATGTTTATCTTTATGTTTATCTTTATGTTTAGGATAACATCTTTATGTTTAGGATAGTTTGAAGATCTTCCTCGGAGTGTGCACAGACTATGTTATCATCAGCATATTGAAGTTCTATAACAGAAGTTGTAATTACCTTATTTTTTGCTTTCAGCCTACTAAGATTAAAAAGCTTTCCATCTGTTCGATATATAATTTCTACACCAGTAGGAAGTTTCTCTTCAACAAGGTGTATAATCATAGCGATGAAGATAGCGAATAAGGTTGGAGCAATAACACATCCCTGTTTAACGCCGGATTCCACTTTAAATGGATCGCTTTGAGAGCCATTGTTATTCAGGATTGTTGCCATCATGTAGTCATGGAGTAGCCGCAAGATGTTCACAAATTTATCAGGGCATCCGATTTTCAGAAGGATGGTCCAGAGAGCAGTACGATTTACAGTATCAAAAGCTTTAGTCAGATCAATAAACGCCATGTACAGAGGGTGGTTTTGCTCCTTGCATTTTTCTTGAAGCTGTCGTGCAGTGAAGATCATATCCACTGTTCCCCTGGAAGGGCGGAAGCCATTTTGCGTTTCAGGGAGGATGTCTTCTGATACAGATAGGAGACGGTTTGCGATGATCTTTGCCAGGATTTTGCCTGCTGTGGCTAGAAGGGAGATGCCTCAATAGTTTCCACAGTCTGTTCTATCACCCTTTTTAAAGAGAGTGATAATTATGGCATCCCTAAAGTCTGCTGGAATCTCCTCCCTCATCCAGATTTTTTCGATGAGCTTATGAAGTTGTTGTGTAAGTTCAGGCCCGCCTTCTTTAAAGACTTCAGCAGGAATCCCATCAGGTCCACTAGCTTTGTTATTTTTCATTTGTTTAGTGGCTTTACTGACTTCCTCCAAACTAGGGGGTACTGCAAGCTCATCTCTTATTTGTTTTTGCGGGATTTGCAAGACTTCATTAGCCACAGTAGAGTGACGATTAAGGAGATTGTAGTAATGCTCTTTCCAGCGCAGTGCAATAGACTCTTTGTCCTTTAGAAGTTTAGCACCATCTACTGAGCGTAAGGGATTTGTACCATGGTTTGTTGGTCCATAGATGGCCTTTATGGCATTAAAAAAGCCCCGTGCATCATGAGCATCTGCAAAATGTTGGGTTTCTTGGGCTTTTTTTATCCACCATATGTTCTTAAGTTCTCTGGTTCTTCTTTGGACTTCTGCCTTTGCACTGGCGTAGATTTTTTTCTTAATGGCACAGTTAATATCTTTTTGCCATATCCGGAATGCTTTCCTTTTCTTGTCAATAATATGTTCAATC
This sequence comes from Charina bottae, assembly GCA_023362775.1. Lineage (NCBI taxonomy): Eukaryota > Metazoa > Chordata > Lepidosauria > Squamata > Charinaidae > Charina > Charina bottae. Next base: position 5,206,860 of record JALMGJ010000016.1, read on the forward strand.
TCACTATCGTTCTCGTCAAACCAGTCCTGATGTCTCTTAGTTTGGTATCCGATAGTTTGTTCACAGGCTGAAATAATAGAAGTCTTCAATTTAATCCAGTGTTCCTCAACATTTTCAGGAAGTTCCATAGGCAGATGTTCCTTGAGAGTTGATTGAAAGCAAGCTCATTTAGTAGAATCTTGAAGGGCCAGTGTATTCATTTTACGCCTTGGTTTTCTTCCTTGGAGCCTACGACAATCTTTATGGCCATCGTGGATCGAATTAATCGATCATCTGTCCAGCAGTCATCAGCGCTTGTCATGGCTCTGGTGAGAAGTACATCACGGCAATCTCTAGCACGAACAATTACATAATCTAAAAGATGCCAGTGCTTCGACCGTGGGTGCTTCCATGATGTTTTAAATTTATTTTTCTGGCGAAAGAGTGTGTTAGTAATGACAAGGTTATGCTCTGCACATTTAGTCAGAAGTAAGATTCCATTCATGTTGCTATTGTCAACTCCTTCTTTCCCAATGATCCCTGGCCACAAATCAAAGTCACGCCCAACTCTTGCATTGAAATCGCCCAGGGGGATAATTTTATCCTTCTTTGGTATCTCTGATAAGATGGTGTCCAGCTGGGTATAAAAAATTTCCTTGATATCCTCATCTGCATCTAGTGTTGGTGCGTAAGCACTTACAATATTTGCCTGTTGGTTTTCGGCGAGTTTTATTCGGAGAGTTGAGAGTCGTTCGTTAATCCCAGTGGGAACTTCTGACAAGAGCTTCACAAGGTCATTTTTGATAGCAAAGCCTACCCCATGTATTCTTCGTTCTTGTTCAGGCAGTCCTTTCCAAAAGAAGGTATAACCTCCTTTTTCTTCCTTCAACTGTCCTTCTCCTGCTCTTCGAGTTTCTTGGAGTGCTGCTATATCAATATTAAAACGTCTCAGCTCCCTTGCAATAATGGCAGTCCTACATTCAGGTCGTTCACTATCCATATTGTCTTGCAGTGTCCGTATATTCCATGTTCCAAAATTCATGTGTCTTTTACGACCGCTAGATGGTAACCCCACTGGTCGCGGTAATCCAGTCAGGGAGAAAATGAGGCAGACTATGTTTAGGGCACCTTTTCTAGCCCCCTCCGCATATGGGGTGAGCAGAGTGGATCCTAAATAGGGCTGCTCAGACATGGATATAGCTGCCGAACTACTCAACTGCCTCGATCCTTGAGTCAGGGCGACTGAATCCGTATCCACCACCCATGTGCTGGTCCATGACTAGGAGCTTCCGGATTTCACAGTCCTGCCCCCGTTGCCATTCGTCAATCGCCATGGGACTTTTGGTTGTTTTGGGTTTGGTGTGGTTGGAAGACGCCTGTGCATGAATTTGTTTTATGTGTGGAGATCGGTGCACAACGATCAGCACACAACCTTCACAGAAAAAGGCTCTAATCCAATGGCATGGATACCATGACGATTGGTGACCTTTTGTCTGCTGCAGCCTTCATCCGCCTTTGCAGCCGTTGTAACAATACACCTTGTTATCTTCCGCCTGTTCTGCCGTTGAGGACTTTCTTGGATCGTTCTTTGTCTGGTTCCTCCCCCTGGATCTTACCGCCATGGGTGACCCTACCAGGAGTACATGACTCCCGATGGCTTCGCTCACAGGGTTCATTGGGAACACACAAGCCCACTCACCACAACAAGGTGATGATCCAGCGAGTGGGAGAAAAGCGTACAGAAGGCATAACTAAAAAAGAAGAAGATACAGAATATTCAGAAAAAAACATTAAAAAAATCTTACCTGTATTAGTAATATAACTGTATTTTCATGGTCCTGTAAACCATAATATAGCTTGGGTGTTGTAGAACTCAGCTAATACACCATGGTTAAACAAATGATGGCTTGGCTTAATATCTGAATCTAGCCTAAATCTAACTGTATATGTGTGTATGTGAGAGAGAGAGAAGTGGAGGTGAAAAGACTTGAAAGACACCATTTTCTCTCACTCAAGCAAAGCAACCATTTCCAAGCACCACTTTTTCATTGCCAGTTCGTTGCCAGTGAGGAATGGATATTCATTCTAAAGGACAGCTCTTCAAACCTGCCACATCAGAACATTTTGTTATACAAATAAATGATTATATTGATTTCTTTTTAGAGGTGACTTTCCTTTGAACAAACCTTAGATAGAATCAGAGGTTGAGGCCAAACAGATTTCTGAAACGAGGATCAGGGAGGCTGAATGCTATGGATATGTAGCTGGTTGCAATCTAGCAACAGTAAGGAAATTATGGAGCTTTTGTATTCTGTTTATAAATGTCTGGCAATTTGGCAGAAAATTGGATAATTCAGGCAAAGCTTTAATTTTAATCTGGCTACTGTATCTCAGTGGCTGAAAAGAAATTCATCCTTGTGGTTGTACATGGAGGAAAGAGATGCATGGGGGATTTGCACACACACCCGTTTGCAGAAGAAGATAAAAAGAAAGGCTATAGAATAATGAGTCTGCAAAGAAGGAAGACATAGTGTAAACAGATTTCCACTTGTGCAGTTGGACTGTCACTTCTTTTCTTCTCCTTGTACTGTATATCCTGAAATACAGTATATTCCAGGGGCTTTGGGGATCCTCCAGAATACATTTTGAAAGTATTAAGAGGCCACAAGGAAACACCACGTATCTCCCTAGTAACAGACCCTAAAATTATCTTAAAGTTCTGTTTTTCTCAATTACATGATGGAAAAAAATGTTTTAGATTTTTTTCTCCCCATAGAAAATTTGAGAAATTCTCTCTGTGGACTTCAGAATACTTGTACTTCTTATGTGATGAAATGGCCAAGGGAAGTATAAGTGTATGAGTTACACCCTGTCTTTTATTGAATATTAGTACTGTCTCCAGAGATCTGCAATCTCTCTGACTTCCATGCATCCATTAAATCTGAAAGGAGGACATCAGGAGAGAACTCCTTCCATTAAGTAATTGCACCGATGTCACTGCCTGTCATTAGCCTAAAGGCTGGCATGAGGACCAAAAATGTAATGATAACTCTTATGGTACCTTTTAAGGGAACTTGACATTTAGAGGGAAAGCAAAATGTTTTGGGTAGGCAAAACATGCTGAGCCACTACCAGTACTCCCAGCTAGCCTGCCCTTGGGGAGTTATTGGAGACTTTCTATTTCTGGAAGAATTCAGACAAGTCACCCATCCAAATTTTCTGCCCACATATTTGGCAAAGAATAATTAGTGCACAAATTTACTGTTAAGAACTTGTAACAGCCCTGGTGGATCAGTCTATACGACCATCTAGTCCAGCATTGTGTCACACACTGGCCAATTGGATGCATTCTGGAAGTTAATAAATCTGACTAGAAGCTGTTATTTTTCATTGTTGCTTGTCAGCAATCAGAACTGAGGGCATACTACCTATGATTCAGGAGTTAGTAAACCAAAGTAGCCCAATCCTCTGTAAACCTGCCTAGACCCCTTTTAAAACCGTCTAAACCAATACCAAGTTCCATAGTTCAACGATGCAAATAAATTTTTCTTTCTGTCGGCTCTGAATCCCCCTGCATTTGATTTCAATGGATACATCAAGTTCTAACATTATAAGAGAGTGAGAAAAACTTTTCTTTCTGACCATTAGTTATGCCATGTATATATTCTTCTATTGTGTCTTCTTTTTCTCTCCTCCTTTCCAACCTAAAGAGCCCCGATTGCTGTAGTTTTTGCTTGTAGGGGACCATTCCTCTGGTATTTATCATCTTTAATATTCTTTTTATGGCATTGTTTTATGGCATTATTGGCATGAATATATTGTATATATATATATATATATATATATATATATATATATATATGCTATATATGCTATATATATATGCTATATATGCTATATATGCTATAAATATATATGCTATATATGCTATATATATATGCTATATATATATGCTATATATGCTATAAATATATATGCTATATATGCTATATATATATATGCTATATATGCTATATATATATATGCTATATTTGCTATATATATATATGCTATATATGCTATATATATATATATGCTATATATGCTATATATATATATATATATATATGCTATATATGCTATATATATATATATATATATGCTATATATGCTATATATATATATATATATATATATATATATATATATATGCTATATATGCTATATATGCTATATATATATATATATATATATATATATATATATATATGCTATATATGCTATATATGCTATATATGCTATATATGCTGTATGTATGTATGTATGTATGTATGTATGTTTCCAGCAAGCACAACTCCCTATCTACTGTTTAGTTTGTTTGGGCTTTTTATATAAAAAGCCCAAACAAACTAAACAGTAGATAGGGAGTTGTGCTTGCTGGATACTTACAAGGCTGTAAAGGATATCGAATCATGGATGTTGCCACAGAAACAATCAATATGTGCAGCTTGGCATACTTCAATGAGCAGGAAAAGCCAACTGTGTACAAATGAAATAACAGGTATTGGACCACTCATCCAAGCAGAAAGATAGTCAAGGCTGTGGCAGAGTTGAATTTATTATAAGCTTTGAGCCAGGCAACAAACATGAGTGAGAAAAGGATGTACTTAAATGAGGCACTCAACAAAACATAATGAGGAAACTTCACCTCAAAGATTCTGCTAAAGATTCTCCTTGTGAAAAAAACACAAAAGCCTTCCATATGGTAAACTACTGAAGTTGTGCCAACTAGCAAAGCTCAGAAATGGAGAGATGCTGAAAAGGAAAAAAAGCTGAATCTCTGCAAAGAACCATAGATGGCCAGTCACTGAATGAGCAGCAGGAAGAAAGACAATAGAATATAAATGAGGGTTTAAAATGAAGCCTAAAGCAGAAGGGATAACCAGCACTAACATGCCAGGCTACTAGCCAAGGAGTATGATGAAACATTTACTCCAGTCGAGAAACATACTTCCATAAGAATGGTTCTCAGTATTACAGTTGCAAGAGAGATGCATGTAGACCACATGGATGTGAAGATTGTTTCTTGCATGGAGAAATCAAAGAAGGCATTTGTACCATGGAAAAATAAGAGCTTGTATATAAGCTTCAAACAAGCAGTTATGACTTGACATAATTAACAAGAATTTGGAACAAGAAGCTGAACCAATTGCTGCTTAATGAGGAATAACTGCAGGGATGTTATCTAATTGGTTCATCCAAACTTGCTATTACATTCTTCCTTTTCCTCTGGGCAAGAGATAGTGGCCCAGCAGACCAAAGATGAGTAGAAAACTCACCATCTCCAGCAGCAGGCCCAGACTGCTCACCTGTGTGCTCACTACATGCCTCCTCTACAGCCATGGTCCCCACGTGCATGCACAATGTTATGCCTTAAGGCTAGGCCAGTTCACCCACTAAGAAAGATTCAGTACAAGAGTCCACCAGGGCAGCCAAGTTGGAAGAAAAGGAGGACCAGGGTGAGTCACAAGGTAAGACAAGATAACTGGGATGAGAGTACAGGACAATTGGTTAAGGGAGTGGGAGATCAAGAAGGAATCTGTACTGGAGACAGTTTCCATCTTCCTTTCAGTTTTGTGGCCATAAACTGAGATTCTTCCTGTGTAGAGTATTGATTATACCAGTTGTTATGGTTCCTTGGCGTAAGAGTAACTTATTATCTTTGTCGATGTCAGCTGTTTGTATTTGGGTTTATATTTGGGGGTTGTTTTTATACAGTTTACATATAGTAGGAATGTAAGCTACTGTGAGGTGCTCAGTAACTGGAACAAACATACAAGTCTAGTGCAATAAATAATGAAATAAAAATAAATTATCCTCTTTTGCACTGAGCCACTGCACACATTAGGGCAAAACCTTCTGCCAAAGAAGCTGGGAAACAGTCTAAGGTGCTCCAAAAGCCAGATGCATCCCTTAACACCTCTCCATCCCCCTCAAAAAAACCCACATTTCAATCCCCATATTTAAGAAGTAGAGATGGGGTTAGTCTTAATGTTAGGGAACTGAATATTGTCTACTTTAGATAACACTCTTGGAACCATGCAAAAAAAAATAATGAGCCTGCTTGTACTTCATTTGTAGTAGATGGAGATTAATTCTGATTTATACAGATGATTTGATTATATGCTAGAAAGAGAAATAAGTTAATTATGAAATTGTGAAGCACTTAAACAAGGAAATAGAGGTGAAAAACTAGGAGGCATCACCCTTGGCATTCGGATTATAAGAAAGGAAGGAAGGGATGCTATGTTCCCAATCAGAGGCAGAGGAATGTCTAAGTTTGTCTAAGAATGTCTGTTAAGTTTGTCTAAGTTTGTCTGGAATGTCTAAGTTTAGCAGAAGCCAGGGAAGTTGGTACACCAGTAGCTATACATTTCCTAAGGCTGGTTGAGAATGATGAGTTTCTGTCACATACCAACCAGAACAGAATGGTAATTTTAAAGCTTGGGTATATTGCCACAATGTTAAGGCCAAACATTGCCAGAGTAGTGGAGATCTTAAGAAAATCAAGCACAACAATTAAAACATTGTCTGGGTTTTTTCTTGAATGTATACTAACAGCTCAAGTATGCAAGGAAGTTTCATGGCCACACAAACTTTTACTGGATTTTGGAACAGATGAGCCAGAGCATCAGAGCCATTTGTAGACAACCACAGGCATATTTGACTTTCACAGAAGGAGAAGATTAAGTCTCAGAAAAGGCTCTTTATGACATGAAGTCCCATTATGTTTCAGATATTGTATACAAAGGAAAGGGTTTTTAGTGATGACATATGTATTATCCATCAGAAAATGGTTGCAGATTGATTGATAGATCTTTGAAAGATGCAGAGAATCATGGATTAATGTACATGAGCCTATGAGAAGGGATGTTGGAGCATATAACTTTTTAAATACACTTGTCCTTTTGGATCTTAGGCATTTGTCTCAAAGTATTCTTAATGGGCTTTGTTCTATTCATACATATAAGCTTGCTAAAAATGAAACCTAATGAATTTATTGGAGCATTCCAGTCTAGGTTTCCTCAAAATATTCTATTTTTCTATTTCCTTCTTGGCTGCATACAGCTGATTGCTAACTCATTCTCCATACCTGTTCTAAAATGCTTACACTGCATTAAAACTGTCCTAGAAATAATATATGTATAATCAATGAATAAAGATGTTATGATACTAATGATCCATGAAACAAACACAAATAGGTTTGTTTGGGTGGTTTACCACGTGCTCCCCTTCATACTTTCTAGCCTTTCAGAAGCTTTTTTTTTTCTGAGCAGATTAGCAAACTTTAGAACAAACCACTAGATTGTGTGGGAATCTAAATGGAAGCTGAATCTGATAGTGAACCTAAGTATGTGGAACTTGAACCTGCATATGAAAATATGTGTATCTGTGCTGGACCCAGTATTCAGTGTCCTTGTCAAGAATGATGTATTCATATCCAATGACATGTATATGTAACTTTTAAAATAGTTATGTGCTTTATGGCTTCCTTGTGGTATTTTGGAATGAAAGAGACCAGCTGTGGCCAGTCTGATGAGATGGGTCATGGCTTGGGCAGCTGACAGAGCATGCAAGATCTACAAGTCTGTAATTTTATTTTCCTGATAGGATAAGGGGAAGGGGTCCGGGTTAAGATAAGTTTAAGATAGATAACAAGTAATAATTAATGTATAGCAAAGAGGATGATCCAAAGGACACAGGAAGCAGGTGTTGTGTAGGACACAGAAATGAAGTCACAATGACCTGGTGAAATAGATAACTTTGTAAGAAACATCTGCAGATTTTTGTAAGAAATTAACCAATTGCTTAATTCAAACTGTCATGTGGACCCTGTGAAGAAGAAGTATATAAGCTGTGTGAAACCTGCAATCAGGACTCCATCCATTAGCTGGGAGTCCCCGTTTATTAAGAGCTCAAATAAATGGGTTATCATATCTCCATCTTGGTGTGTGTTATTGGGAACCATACCAAGGGAAACAAACCATTGATTTCATCCTAGCAATTGCAGCTATCCTTCATAAACCCTTTATAATAATGTCTATGGGGCTTACAAGGGGGTCCAAAGGCATTCTTGAAAATAAAGATGACCCTAGAGGCTGATACTATTCTTCTCAGAATGCCAAGTTCCCATTTCTTTATTTTGATTAAAAGAAACGTAAGAAATAATTCAAGTCATGTTTAGCAGGGATTTTGGTAGGCACTAAGTTTTTTGGGTAATTGGTAACGTAGTCCTGATAAAGAATTTGAGCCGAAGTGATAGTTGAGAAAATGTAAACGATAGTTGTCTACAAAATGTGTTGCTATCATTTTGAAGTAACAAAGGAAGCACTCAGAGTTCATTCTACTGGAATAGCAGATGGAAAAGGAGTAGGGTTTGTGGGGGCATTCTTTTTATAATTTTTCTTCCAAAGAATAGACAGACATTGGAAGGCATCATTGCAAGTCTCTAATATTGGTTTCTTTCAGAAAGGCTAAAGTGCACTCCTGCATACATCTACTCAGAAGTAAATTCAGTTGAAATCAGAAGGGCTTACTCTAAGGGAAAAAAAACATATTGTTGGAGCTAATACTTTAGTTCACATGCTTTTAACACTGAGTGCTTTCAGCATTCTTCAGTAATGGGAATCTTAAATGAAGATGAGACCTTCTTCCTGCAGCCATTCGTCAAAGCTATTTTTGGCCAAAGTTACAGTCTGTACTCCGGCATTTATGTCCAAAATGTGTCCAAAGTGGAGGGGAAAAATGTACAGTGAAAGTAACTTCTTACTTTTGTTCTCCTCCCTCAGCCTGCCATTTAATTTTAGACTGTGAAATGTTTGACAGAGAGTTTTATGGACATTAGTTCTTTAGTGAGGCTAAAACCAACTTCCTCAAGCACAGGAAAGGAAAACTGAACGATAGCTTTCCCAAAGTTTTTGTAACTATTATACTTACAGAGCACCAGGCCATTCCACCAAGTCTCCAGATTAGGCCTTTCAGGGGCCTTCCCCGCAGCCTGTGGAAGCCCTGCTCCCTCCAAGAAGCCCTCCTAAATTCCAAGGACAGTTTTCAGATGCCTCTTACCTTTCCCTTTGGGAAAGCCAAGGTTTAATGGATCAGGATCCCTCAGATATCACCTGGAAGGAACAGGGATATCTCATCCTTCCAATTGCAAGGAGCAAGCAAAAGCCACCAGTAAGGCCAATAGGGTAGTGTAGTGTTTCTCAACCTTGGCAACTTTAAGATGTGTGGACTTCAACTTCCAGAATTCCCCAGCCAGCATGTTGCTTGCCCATGGTATACAGCTTTTGAAAGAGGCTGATATGCATTAAAATATCACATGCCCTAAGAACAATCCTGTGTTGGGAACGGAATTATAAGATCTCAAAACAAAACTGACTGCATAAATTAGACATAAAAACAGTGAACATCTGTTAGGCCAAAATGTATTTCTACAGATTTATCATATAAATATATTCCCTATTCATCACTATATTGAATCAAAAAGTCTTATCAAAAGTGGATTGGAAAATAGAACAGGAATTAAAATGTCAAAACAGTGGGAAACTGCATTCGTTTTAAAATTATGACACTCAACAATTGCTATTTTTCCGTGTCTAATCTATCATTTTAGTGGCAAACATACAAAATGTAATTAAGGGAAGAGAAAGATCAATGATGACATACAACGGGAACAAAAGTATACAGTGACATTTCCTCTTCATCAGAAATGTATCAAAACTGGTGCAATTATTTCTCAGTCTAAAATATTTAGTTTTCTATATCTCTACAAATCAGCCATACTGAAGGATCTTAGTCCCAATGTGGTGACAATGAAGCAGTATTAACAGGATGATGAAAAGTACAACATTCATGTTAAAAGAGATTTGATTTAAAATGAACTGCAATTTTGCTGTTGCCATGGGAAGTGGCTTTTCCATGATGAATTTTCCAGCCAATGCCTAAAATGTTTTGTATCATTCCACCATAAAATGGGGCCAGTTTCCCCACACTTACTATCAGGTCCTGGAGACATGGCATAGGAATGACATACAGAAGGAAAATAATTTAAACTAGAACTTCACCTACTTACTTAACTCTAAATTTAATAGTATTTAACTAGTATTTAAGTAGCATTAAGACCATAAATTAAGATAATAAAAAATTAATACAGCAATGAAAGAACTTTGAAAAATCCTTCAACCAAGTATAAATTCATTTAAATGGTCACAATGTTTTAAGCTATATTAGCCATTTTTTCCCTTAATAGAGAACCAGTGTTTGTACAAGGATCATTTTGGGCAGGAACATTAAATGGAGATTATGAATGTTTAAAGTGTTGGTATTTCTCCTTAAAATCATGTACATATATTCCCAAACTTCTCTTTGTTCCTTTTCCATTTGTTTTTGAAGCATTTTTCTTTATAATTCTGTATTTGGTCCTGATTTTTTGTTTCCTTCCTTAACAAACAAATAAGGGTTTATACACTCCATGTAAATTAAATATTTCTTCACATAAAAAAAAGGTAAAGGTTCCCCCCGCACATTTGTGCAGTCGTGTCCAACTCTAGGGGCCGGTGCTCATCTCCGTTTGTTAGCTGAAGAGCCAGCGTTGTCCGAAGACGCTTCCACAGTCATGTGGCTGGCATAATGCACGCGGAACGCTGTTACCTACCCACTGAAGTGGTACCTATTAATCTACTTGCATTTGCATGCTTTCAAATTGCTAGGTTGGCAAAAGCTGGGGCGAGTGCGGGAGCTCACTCCGTCACGCAGAACTAGGGATTCAAACCTCCAAACTTGCGATCTTCCAATTGACCAGCCTGGTGTCTTACCCGCTGAGCCACCACGCCTTCCTACAGCACATTATATACCCTATATTACTCACAGACCCACGTTGGGATGGCACATTCTCTCTACCCAATCAGGTCAGTTACCTTGCCCAATCAGGTCAGTTACCTTGACTAGTATGCCCCCCTCCCATCTTCCTATCCAAGCAGGAAGAGGAGTATTGAGTCAGGTCATCTTCATGTCAACTATCTTTTATCTCCTTTACAATCCTGAATGGCTGTTCTGAATTACATTCCTTATGCAAGGACAAGACAACTTATCACCTTCCACAAGGGTCATTGAGGTAGGAAGGGCAGTGTGTAGTCTAGGGCAATTCACACATTCTTGGTGAGTCACAGCCTCCTGAAGAATGTTTGCTTTGAGATATTTAAACTATACAAAGGAGATTTGATGTGAGGACCTTGATTTCCTGGGCCTACATTTATTTTATACTAAAGAAATGGGGTGTTATTACATGACTATTTATTTATTTATTTAATTCAATTTCTATAACCGCCCATCTCCCCCCATGGGGAACTCTGGGTGGTTCACAATAAACAAGTTAAAATAAAGTTTAAAATCTCAATTATACAATAAATATAAATTAAATTGAAAATCCAGATGGTAATGGAATAATTAAAAGAAGGAGAGTTATAAAATTAGGGGATTAGCCACCCCCATGAGGAACTATCCCTGCCTCCTTCCCATGCCAGGCGGCAGAACCAGGTCTTCAGCTCTTTCCTAAAGGTCGAGAGGGAGGAGATCTGTCTCAACTCTGGGGGCAAGATGTTCCATAGAGTGGGCGCTGTCACAGAGAAGGCCCGCCTCCTAGACCCCATCAGATGATACTCTTTAATTGATGGGGTTCGTAGCAGGCCCTCTCTGAATGACTGGGTGGGATGGGTCGATAACATAGGGATAAGACGGTCTCTCAGGTATTCTGGCTCCATGCCATGTAGGGCTTTAAAGGTGATAACCAACACCTTGAATTGTACCCGGAAGCAAACCGGCACCCAATGCAGCTGGCGGAGCAGCGGTGTTACATGTGTGGATCTTGACGCACCTAAAACTGCCCGCGCGGCTGCATTCTGCACCAGCTGTAGCTTCCGGATAGTCTTCAAGGGTAGCCCCATTGCAATAATCTACATGGGAGATGACGATAGCATAAGTGACTGTATGGAGGGCGTCGCGATCCAGGAATGGGCGTAACTGGCGCACTAACCGAAGTTGTGCGAAAGCCCTCCTAGCCACGCCTGCCCCCTGCTCTTCGAGCAGGAGTCGTGAGTCTAGAAGGACCCCCAGATTACGCACCAGTTCTGAATGGGGTAGTGCTACCCCATCGAGAACCAAAGATGATAATTTCCCAGAAGACGCTAAGCCATCAATCCACAGCCACTCGGTCTTACCAGGGTTCAATTGAAGCCTGTTGTTCCCCATCCAGGCCCTCACAGCCCCCAGGCACTGGGACAGGATGGACACTGCATCACTTACCTCACCAGGGATGGAGATATACAATTGAGTATCATCCGCATACTGATGATACCTCATCCCATGGTGTCGGATGACCTCGCCCAGCGGTTTCATGTAGATGTTAAATAGGAGAGGAGAGAGAACCGACCCCTGCGGCACCTCACATAGGAGCGGTCGCGGGCCGGATCTCTCCTCTCCTATCAGCACCGACTGGGAGCGGCCCTGGAGGAAGGTGAACCAGCGCAAAACTATGCCACCCACCCCCAACTCCCTAAGCCGCCCCAAAAGGATACCATGGTTGATGGTATCGAAAGCTGCTGAGAGATCTAAGAGAGCCAGGATGGATGCACTACCTCCATCCCGCTCCCGCCAGAAATCATCCGTAAGTGCGACCAATGCAGTCTCCGTCCCTTGTCCTGGCCTGAAACCTGACTGAAAAGGGTCTAGATCAGAGTTTTCCAAACTTTTCATGTTGGTGACACACTTTTTAGGCATGCATCATTTCGCGACACACTCTTACAGCAGGGCACAAGGCAGGCACTAGGACCTGCGTGGAATCACAGCAGGTTTGGAGGCAGCCAGGCACAAGGCAGGCACTAGGACCTGCACGGAATCCTGGCAGGGCTCGGAGGCAGCAGCAGCAGCCGCGACACACCCAGACACTGCAGCCGACACACTAACGTGTCCCGACACACAGTTTGGAAAGCTCTGGTCTAGATAATCCGCTTCATCCAGGGTCCTTTGAAGTTGCAATGCCACCACTTTCTCAACCACCTTTCCCAAAAAGGGAAGGTGGGAGACTGGACGAAAATTGTCTAGGATGGTAGGGTCCAGGGAGGGGGTGTACCAATGCCTCCTTGAAGGCCGTTGGAACCACCCCGTCCAACAAGGATGTGTTAATCATAGCCTGGACCCATCCACATGTCACCTCCCTGGCCGATTTTACCAGCCAGGAAGGGCAGGGATCTAAATGACATGTGGTGGAATTAACAATTCGAAGGATCCTGTCCACTTCCTTAGGTCCAACAGGATCGAATCGTTCCCAGATAACAGGGCAAGACCGCTCTCCCGGCATCTCCCCAGACTGCATTCCACGCATGGAGTCCAACTTAGACCGAATCCGAGCGATTTTATCCTGCAGATGCTCAGAAAATTCTTCTGCACGGCCCTGTAGGTGGGTGGTCACTACCACCCTACCTAAGAGGGATCGAGTAATCTTAAACAGGGCCGTCGGACGGCATTCTGCGGACGCAATAAGAGCGGAGAAATAATCACGTTTCGCCGCTCTTACCGCCACAAGGTAGGCCCTAATAGCGGCTCTAGATTGTCTTCGGTCAAGTTCCGTCTTTGTCTTTCTCCAGCAGTGCTCTAGACATCTCTTCACCCACTTCAAGACCCTCAACTCCTCCGTAAACCACGGGGAGTGACGGGTCGAATGGGGCTGGAGAGGTCGCATCGGTGCGATCCTGTCCAAGGCACCGGCCGCTTCCTTATTCCAGATTGCGGCCAATGCCTCCGCCGGACCGTGCAGCAGATCCTCGGGTATTACCCCCAGCTCCCTCTGAAACCTCAATGGGTCCATAAGTCGCCGGGGGTGGACCAATCAAATAGATCCTGCCTCCCTGCGGAGTGGGGCGGCATAAGAGAATCCTAGGGATATCAGGACGTGATCTGACCATGACAACGGGGATAGTTCTAACTTTCCCCTCAGGTCACTTTGCCATTGCTCTGACAAGAAAACCAAATCCGGAGTGAGTCCACTGTCTCGAGTCGGGTCCCGAATAATCTGGGACAGGCCCATGGCTGCCATGGTAGCCATGAACTCCCGAGCCACTTCCGAGGCACGTCCCAGGGACGGCAGGTTAAAATCCCCCAAGACCATAAGCCTGGGGAACTCCACCGCCAACCCTGAGACGGCCTCCAGTAGCTCAGGCAGGGAGGTTGCTACGCAGCAGGGAGGCTGGTACAATAGCAACACTCCCAACTGTTCTCGGGCACCCAACTTGAAAAACAGGGTCTCACATCCGGAGACTTGTGGAGCAAGGCCCCTGAAAGCCACCAGAGACTCTCTGATGATAACTGCCACCCCTCCTCCCCTACCCCGGTCTCTCGGCTGGTGCCACACCTGAAATCCAGCCGGGCACATCTCCGAGAGGGCTACCCCTCCCTCTGGGCCCAGTCAGGTCTCAGTAATACACGCCAGGTCAGCCCCTCTCTCCGTGATTAATTCACTTATGAGAGTGGCTTTGTTGTTTACTGACCTGGCGTTAAGTAGCAGCATCCGGAAACCAGGGCCCTCAAGGATCTGCTGTCCAGAACCTAGGGTTGAACTCAGAGGACTGTAACGCGCCACCAGTATCAAACACCGGGGGCGCCTTCCCCGAAGATGGCTTGTCCTCCAGTTCCCGTCACAATATCTCCTACCCGTCACCACCTCGATCGGATTGCCCACATTATAGTCCCTAGAGTTTCCTGATCCGGTCGCCTCCACTCCCAAATCCCTCGAAAACCTGGAACTAGGCAGGGGTCTCTTCCATGCATCCATCCTTCCACTCTCAATCCTCCTGGGCAGTCGTAGGCCACCAGCGCAACCAACCAAAGCTCTCGGCACTGGTAAGCCCCAACCGCCCCTTCCATTCATCATCCAATCACTATGCCCCCTGTGGCCTCTCTCACTAGCCACAGAGGGGCAAACAGTCACTTCTACCTACCCTGTCTCTCACTCAGGGATAGGTACTCTCTCACACACATACAATCCTAGGCCCTCCCACCCGCACCTCCCACTCACGGGGGAACCACACTCACACAAGAGACCCCGCGATTTCGGCTGCCCTGACAACAGGGGTGGTCGTCCTTCAAATGACTCACAAGCAACAACTATTGAACGATCTTGGTTTCAATAGTGGAGTCCAGATAACAATGAAATAAAATGAGTCCGTCTTTTTTGGGGGCACCCCAATTCCAGGGCCAGATTTCAAGCCCACCGCCGGTTCCAGTGCCAGCCGGCCTCCAATGGTCTCTATAGGCCTCCACAGGCCTCCACCGGCCTCCACAACCATCCACCCTGTCATAGGGCCCCCCAGGTCTGACGGGCCCATTGGACTCCGTCGCACAACGCCGCTCCGTCCGGGCAGGCCACCGGTTCCCCCAACCGTCAACCGTCCATCCACGCTGGTCTGCGGCTCCGGCAGCTCCGCTGGTCGCCAGGCTCCGCCGTCTCCGAGGCCTCCACCAGGCTCCACAGCCTCCACCTATCTCCGTCGAGCCCCACCGGGCCGCAAGCCCCGGCAATTCCGGCAGCTCCGCTGGTCATTACCAGGCTCCGTCGCCTCCGCAGCCTCCACCAGGCTCCGCAGCCTCCACCTGGCCCTGTCGAGCCCCGGGCCGCAAGCTCCGGCAACTCCAGCAGGCCCAAAAAAGCCCTGGCTCTGCCAACTCCGCCAGGCCGGCGACTCCAACGACCGGCCGCAAACCGCCGGATTGCAACTCCACCACGGCCCCAACTGCCGAACTCCGCTCCTGCTCCGTCCGGAGAAGTCCGCTCACCCCAACTCCAACACACCTCTCCAGCCCCAAGGTAAAATTTGGGGGGGTGTAAGGAAGTTTTTTTCGGGGGTTCCAGCTCACTTCTCCCAGAGCGGCTGCTGGCGTTTCCTTGCGGCCGCCATCTTGGATCAGCTTCGATCTAGATATTCACATCTAGATATACAAAAAGGTAAGAATATGTCTACAATCCAACAGTATGCTTTTTTAAAAATATCATAAACAAACAGGAAATTTGTGGGAGATATGAGGTTTATTAGGAAAATTGGTAACAATCCTTTCTCCTGCCCTCTATTTAAATTAATTAAAAACACTGTTGTTTTTGTCATATAGAAGGTTATATAGATGTTCTTTATGCAGAGGTTCAAGGCATTTAGAAACAAATGCAAGTTTACAAATTTTATTGTACATTTTCTGAACTAAATCTTTAAATTCTTCACATGCATATATGCACCCACATACTTATTTAGAAACCACAATGGACATCAGCTCCACCCCTTTTTAAAATGCATCATGACATGCATGTATATAAGGACTGGAGTTTGCATCATGACATCATAACGTTTAATGTTTCTAGCTGTTTGTTTAGTTTTGTACACTGCCCACAGTCCACTGGAATTAGGTGGCCAATAAATATAAATAAATAAATAATGCTTGTTGTGTTATTTTGATGAAGCCATTGGATTCTGCACACATCTCTGCAAACCTTCTCTTGTTCTGAGAATCATCTGCATCATTGAATCTTCTTAGAGATCTTCATTCCAGTATTTTCCCACATGTGGGATTAGCTGAAAGCAGAAATATGGTGACAAATTGCACAATGTGGCTGTAATCATCAATCTGGCAGATGGACTTGCTTTAGTCAGAACAAAACTGCATGACTGAGGCATTGTTGAAAAAGTTGAGGCCTTCAGTTGAGGCTACCATCTTCTTTTTCTCCTGTGTTTCTAGAATTATTCTAAGGTATCAGATAGTCAAGGGGTGTGGTGGCTCAGCGGGTAAGACGCCAGGCTTGTCGATTGGAAGATTGCAACTTCAGAGGTTCGAATCCCTAGCCCCACGTGACGGAGTGAGCTCCCACACTCGCCCCAGCTCTTGCCAACCTAGCAATTCGAAAGCATGCAAATGCAAGTAGATGAATAGGTACCACTTCGGTGGGTAGGTAACAGCGTTCCACGTGTGTCATGGCGGCCACATGACCGTGGAAGCGTCTTTGGACAACGCTGGCTCTTCGGCTAACAAACAGAGATGAGCACCGGCCCCTAGAGTCAGACACGACTGCACAAATGTGCGGGGGAACCTTTACCTTTACTTATCAGATAGTCAGTTCTAATGGAGACTTCGTAGGAAAGTATGGCAGCTCATGGGTGATTGCCAGAAACAGTCATACAATCATTGAAGCAACATGGAAACTACTTATATTAATAAGAAGAAAACAGGGAAGGGAGGCTGCCACGTCTCTGAACAGATATTCTCAGCTTTTTGGGCCCCCTGAGAAATTTGCCCAAAATTGGGAGAGTTCTTACAGTCTGCAGATGATTCTCCAAATTTAGAGGGCATTCCTTGTTCAGCTCTTAACTCATTGTTTTCAAACGATTAATCATGAAACTTGTGGTAGAACTATAATAAATAAAAATAAAATAACATGTAATAATATAGATTACCTTTGGCAAATACAGTGATGATTATATAATACTCTGGCTAGGAGAAAGATAATCTCTCAGAAAATATGAAAAATCATGTGATCTCTGAAGCTATATATCTTTTTTCATCTCTTAGTTTTAGTTCTCCCAGCACAGAATTTAAATTTCTTTGGCCAATGTAAATTTGCAATAAAAAGTTAAGATCACCTAGTAGTTCCCATTAAAGGTAAGCTCATATTAGGTTGATGCCTGGGGCTATTTAAAGTAATATCATTGATTCCATATGCTTCACAATGTGCTGCTACTGTCAAATCAAGAAGAACGTATAGCGGTCTCATGGATTTGAGAAAAACCTAAAACACTGAACTCCTTAAAAAGTGCTAGAGGGCATGGGAAAGAAAATATTAAATATATGTAATCGGATCATGTCAAAAAGTTATCTACAGAGTACTATTTTATTTTATTTTATTTTATTTTATTATTTTATTTTTTTTGGCTTGATACTTCTGCTCGGAGTGAACTAGAGTGGAAGGTGAGCCAGGAACTGGGAGCCTATAGATAGGATTGAGTAATGAAGCTAAGCCTAAAAGCTAAGAGATACACAAAACCATGTCTAAGGAGACCACTGCTATTTAAGTAAGGGTTTCCACTAAAAGGAAGGCTTAATGGCCAACTTGGCTGACAACACTAGAATAGTTCACTCATAGGGTGGATTGAAAGTAGGATTTTAAAAACACTCACAACAGCATACCAAACAGTTCTGATGCCTGGTCCTTAACCTAGGGCAAGGTAAAGTTCTCTTTGAGCTTAACTCCTGGTGATTATATGGGCACAATCATGTAATTTTCTTGGCAACAATACAGGAGAAGTTGGCTACTCTTCATTCCAGGATATGTGTGTGTATTTGCATATAGTATGTGTGTTTATTTGTATACTGTATGTTTTATTTTCCAGTCTAGCCTATGGTCATGGTGATCTCCCAAATGTAATGTCTAGCCATGATGTCTCTTAGCTTCCAACTCCAAGAAGATTGACCAGGTGCTATTACCTGCTGCTACCAGTAGCTGCTTCAAAAACCAAGAGTTTCAATGTCTAATCCTGGTGGCACCTGATAAATTCTAAGAATCACAGCTTGGCCAAACAACTTTTGTATGAAATATTCTTCAGCAAAATTGTATTTTTTTAAATGATGTGATTTTTTTACTTTCAACTATAACTGCTTTTTAACCTTTTATCACAAAAGATAGGGACTTTTATTGGACTGGGATATGGTTGGTGAGCAAGAAATGTAATATGAACATGCCTACTGTGAAGTTTCAGGGGAAGTATAATTGAGATGGAAGTATTCTAATTGTTCATTGATTAAATTCCATTAGTTTGTAAAAGCTCAAAAGCAATAGTTAATGCACTTGATGTACTTATTGTTCACTTGGTAAGCGTTAGTCATTAAGTTAATTAGAAACTGAATTGACTTTTGATGGCACATAATTGGTTTATCTAAATGACTGACAAAAATGAAAGTAAAACTAATGGTAAGTGTTTTAGAACTGTCTTGGCACTAGATAATTAGTTTTAGGTAACAGCTTTTCTAGAGGACTGTTTTCTAAATCTATTGCTTCTCTAAAATCCCTTTGTTATTATGGAAAGGACATTTTAGTGCCTTAAAATAGAGAAACTGTCAAACTCTCGCATGATAAATTCTTATATTGATTCTACAGCAAGGGCATACATGTTGTCCAGATTTTAATATAATCTAGCAATTTGAGGATCCAGTTCTGAAAGTGTGAAGGCAGTCCTGGTAAGTCAAGTGGAAGTTCCTTACTATGTTTCAAGAATTGCCATGACTTCCGTGTGACATCAGCTCGAATTTTGTGCTTATTTTAAAGAAATGAAAGGGACATAATGATCCAGAGGAGTCCATAGCATCAGAGGCATTTGCAGCAACATCACCTTGCTAGCTCTGTGCATTGCAATGGTGCAACATTTCTTTTATATTTACTCCCCCTTGATCTCTCCTGCAGATGCCTTTGCCCTGAGGTATCCACAGCTAGCCACAATGATGCCAAAGTAGTGACACTGCAACAAATATAACGCCACAAATAAATTTGTGGAGGAAGAGTTTGCATCTTAATTATGTTTGGTTTTAATTTTTAAATAAATAAATGCAAGGACCACCTGCACTTGCCTCCAATAGTGCAAACTTACAGAATATGTCCTGATAAGGACATATCAGAGCTGCTTTTGACATACCTGATCATGCTGTGGCAATTATTATGATCAGTTTAAAAATAATGAGGGGTATGATTAGCACCAAGCACAGAAAAGAAAATGATTTTTTTCCCCTGAGGAACAGAACCTGTTGACCCAAAAGGATATTGGAAGATTCCATTTTTCTACCTAGGTAACTGACAGTAAGGTAAAGGTTCCCCCTGCACATTTGTGCAGTCGTGTCCGACACTAGGGGCCGGTGCTCATCTCCGTTTGTTAGCCGAAGAGCCAGCGTTGTCCGAAGATGCTTCCACGGTCATGTGGCCGGCAAGACGCAAACGGAATGCTGTTACGTACCCACCGAAGTGGTACCTATTAATGTACTTGCATTTGCATGCTTTCAAATTGCTAGGTTGGCAAGAGCTGGGGCGAGTGCGGGAGCTCACTCTGTCACACGGCGCTCGGGTCTCGAACCTCCGAACTTGCGATCTTCCGATCAACAAACCTGACGTCTTACCCACTGAGCCACATTTCTACCTAGGTCACTGACAGTACTTTACAATAAAAAAGATGCAGCAGCACAGATATATTCTAGAGGTGCAAGCGAGTAGAAATGGTCGATAAAAAATAAATGATTTGCATAAAAGGGAAAATACATTTAATTGAAGAAAGTATAACTTATCTTGCAAACCTTTGATAAAAGCCCTGCAAAACTAAAAGCTGAAGCTTGACAGAAAGGTGAAGACTTTGGAAGGAATGACCTGTTAAATATGATGCTAAGCACAATCCGGATATGTTCTGAATATGAGCTTGTCCCACAAAAATGAGGCCTATGGGTGGCAAAGGTAAAAGAAAGACTTTTATAGATTGCTAAACTGAAATCAAAATACCTCAAGAGAAACCAATAAAACAGGCATACCTAAAACTCAAAGAACAAGAGGCCACATCATTTAACAGGAGAGAAAAAGCCACCAAACAAAAACTGATAATGAAAAAGAGGAACAGAGACATAGAGGCACTGAAAAGGAACGACATGGCATAAACCTGAAAGTAGGATCAAATATAGACAGGGTCACAGAGCTGTATCAGTCTGACCTGCAACAAGGTCAACAGGAGATTTGGCAGCTATAGCTTCATAATATAGAAAAGCCAAAGTCAAGGGAAACAAACGAACATAGTAAAACTCATCAGTAAGTGAATAATAACTTAGGCCCTAAGGCCAGGGGTTTTTAACACTGCAACATGCTATTAAGCATGACAATGGTTGTAAAGCATCAAGCAAATTATTTGTCAAAAATTAGGGGTTTTGTTTTTGTTTTTAATTTTCCAAGAAATCCAATAAAATATATCAATCAGCACTGGATAAAGAATAAAATTCAGAAAAATATTTCTAAGGATGTTGTAAGGATTTTGATTATATTATATAAAATGTGTCTCTCCCTCTTTATTTATTGAACTAAAGATAAAAATAAGAAGCACAACAACAAAAAATCACTAGTGGAACAAAAACAAAAAAAATCATTGATTATAATCCTTAACAGAGACATTGAAAGGACAGTGAAAGAAAATCAGCCAAAGAAAGTTCACTAATAAAAGATGGATGCAATATATAAATTAAAGTATACTGTGTAAATAAGTATGTGTCAGTCATTGTTAGGAAAAAAAATACAGGTATCTTTACAAGAACTTAATCAGAATTTTGATGGGCTTCCATATACTGTACATAATAAACACAGGTTTTATAAGATATATTTTTAGAATTGAGATTTCTTGTGGTTAAGACACCAGGCTTATGATTCGGAAGGTCAGTGGTTCGAGACCCGAGCGCCGTGTAACGGAGTGAGCTTCTGCACTCACCCCAGCTCTTGCCAACCTAGCAATTCGAAAGCATGCAAATGCAAGTAGATAAATAGGTACCACTTCTGTGGGATGGTAACAGCGTTCCATGTGCGTCATGCTGGCCACATGACCATGGAAGCGTCTTCGGACAGCGCTGGCTCTTCAGCTAAGAAATGGAGATGAGCACCGTCCCCTAGAGTTGGACACGACTGTGCAGGGGAAAACCTTTACCTTTACTTTTACACATACAGTAGTGTGTACATAACCAAATGTTCCATTGCTATTTAAACATTCACAGACTTCCAATTATTTGCTATGTAGAACACTGCTACCATATGCAATTACTTTAAAACATCATTCCATGCAAAAATTCAGTAACTGCCTTCATTGATGAAGAAATAAAGCTTTAATTGTTATCTAATGTAGACTTTCCTTTCAATAATACAGAGTCCAAAATGTCTCTTACATTGGATATTCCCACCAAAAGAAAAAGTTTGACTAACCACTCCTTCCAGAGCCTCACTAGGAATTTTATAAATAAATAAATTGCATTCAGGATAGCACTTCGTCATCCTATATTTTCCCCATAATGACCATCCTGCAAGTTAAGCTGAGCTGAGAGAGAACATGACTGACCCAAAGGCTCAGTGAGCCTCTATAATTGATCCAAGAACCTGGATCTTGTAACCCAAAACCTTAACCACTATACTGCATGGACTTTCATATATTCAGTTATATGCTATTTAGAAAGTTTAGAATATTTAAAATACAGTGGAATACTTGGCATTATTCATAAAGAGGCAAATGAGTTCCAGATACCAAGCAGCTCATTCCAAAGGTTCTGCTAAAATCTTTATGTAATTCTTCATTGGGCCACTATTTTGTAAACTGCTTTAGAAAGTGTACATCTGAAAAATAGTATCAGTTTCTTAACATAACTAGGAGGAGGAGGAGAATACAATAATTTATGTATTGCTAGATTTCTATCCCACCCTTCCTCCATGAGCTTAAGGCAGCATTTGCTTCCCCACAGAATTCTATGAATCTGCCAGATTCAAAATAACTTAAGTAAAACAGGTAGTCTGGAATGTAGGAATTCTGGGATGGTAGTTCCAGAACTCCATGCAACTTCTTATTAGTATATTGCAGAGTAGAAGCGTTCCCATAAATTTGCACAAGGCTTAATCAGTTCAAAACACAAAATAAACACAAAATAAACAAATCTTCTGTGCCTAGGAAAATTAAGACCATTTCACAAGCTCAACAGCAGCATGGTGATCTTAACGATCCTCCTTTAGATAATAAAAGGACTTAAAATACATCTCAATATAACCATGACCCCAGGTGTAAGGTCACACAGCTACCTAGAAACATATTTAGGATTCCCTTACCAACTTTGCTCAGACTGAAGAAGCTCCTTGGATAAGGAGCGAAACGTTTCCACTGAGAAAATAGAAATCCAGTTGACATGATTCAAGCTACAGACAATTCCACCTGGATGACTGAGAACCTTCATAGACATATTGCCATACATTTTGGGGATGAAACCCTGAAGTTGGTAAGGAAATTCGAGAAGACAGCAAGAAAGGTGGCAGACTATAGAAACCACCTACGTTTTAACCTCAGATGCAGACAACAGAGACTCATCCCGACAAGCCTACGCCTGCAATCTACAGTTAAGGGTCACAGAGCAGATCAGATCCTGCAGCAGGCACAAAGACATCTTCTAAATGAAAGAATAAGGCAAGTCCACTTCACCATTGATGCCCTGCAATACAATTTTGAAAACCTTCACCAGGAACTCACAGCCACCCTTCCTGACCCAATCCTGGATAGAGTTATTCAGCTTGGCAATAAAGTACAGCTGGCCCAGCATCACAAGACAAAGGAGAGGCAAACTAAGAAATTTGACATTCTTCTTTCTCGCAGCAAGCAGAAACAAGGAACTGGAGAAACCGCTGGGAGGAACAACAACAACAGGACCACAGAGGACAAAAAGAACATGTGGGTGAAAAATCTCTCAGACAGAGAGCTCACCCAACCAGAGAGAGATGTCCTAGCCAAAGGTCTTAATTTTGCCATCACTCCCAAGCAAGTTCCGGTTGTGGAGCTCATTACAGCCACAGAATCTGCCATCCACAACAACCACCTACCTTTTGAGGAAGCAGAACAACTCCGGCTTAAAATATCTGCAGCTCTGTCCAGTGCTCAACCTCCTCCCCCCAACCTTAACGTCCAAGAGAGGAGAGCCCTGACAGCCCTCAGCAAAGATGAAACCATCACCATTTTACCTGCTGACAAAGGAAGATATACAGTGGTTCTAAACACTGCAGACTACCACAATAAAATTACCTCACTTTTGGAGGATCACCATACATATGAAAAACTGAAAAGAGACCCCACCAACAATTACAAGAAAAAGGTAATAG
Organism: Charina bottae; assembly: GCA_023362775.1. Lineage (NCBI taxonomy): Eukaryota > Metazoa > Chordata > Lepidosauria > Squamata > Charinaidae > Charina > Charina bottae. The sequence goes on from JALMGJ010000016.1 coordinate 5,230,822, forward strand.
ACAGTTTGAAACAATTGGAACATGATGGCTCCATCGATAGGATTACCTACCACCGTCTGTATCCTGGAGAAGCCATCCCCTGCATCTACGGACTTCCTAAGATCCACAAGGAAGGAACACCCCTCCGACCCATAGTCAGCAGCATTAATTCGGTAACATACAACATTGCCAAACACCTCTCTACCATACTAGCACCTCTAGTTGGACACTCTGAACACCACATCCAAAATTCGGAAGAATTTGTTTCCAAAGCAAAGATCCTGAAACTGGATACAGATGAAACTATGGTCTCCTTTGATGTGTCCTCCCTTTTCACCAGCATCCCCACCACTCATGCTCTATCCGCTGTCAGGAAGAGACTAGAAGAGGACAGCACCCTTGAAAGGAGAAGCCATCTCAACCCAAACCAGATCTGCCATCTTCTGGACCTGTGTCTTAACACCACTTATTTCACATACAGAGGTGACTTTTACAGACAAAAACACGGCTGTGCCATGGGTTCTCCTGTGTCACCCATTGTGGCCAATTTATACATGGAAGAAGTGGAGAAGAAAGCACTCAACACATTCCAGGGAACGGTGCCCACCCACTGGTTTAGGTATGTGGATGACACCTGGGTCAAAATCAAGACCCAGGAAGTACAGGCCTTCACGGACCATATAAACACTACAGATGCCAACATTAGCTTCACCAGAGAAGACACCAAGGACAACAGACTGGCATTCCTAGACTGTGAAGTCCTCATTGGGACCGGTGGCAAGCTAGAAATAGGGATCTACAGGAAACCCACACACACAGATCAATATCTGATGTTTGATTCCCACCATCCACTGCAGCACAAACTAGGAGTCATCAGGACATTGTCACACAGAGCAGAAACCATCCCCACCTCCATGGATTCCAAAAAGAATGAAAATCAGCACCTGAGAACAGCTCTGAAGGCCTGTGGATATCCAAATTGGGCCTTCACCAAATCTAAATCTACCAGACCTAAAACAGCGACAGATAGGGCTGAGACTCAGAGTAAACGAAAGAACCTGGTCATTCCCTACATGGCTGGCCTGTCTGAAAAGATAAAACGGATATTTGGCAAACACTTCATACCTGTATATTTCAAACCCACCAACACACTGAGACAGAGGCTTGTACACCCCAAAGATCAAACTCCAAAACACAAGAAAAGCAATGTAGTTTATGCAATCCAGTGCAGTGAGGAGTGCTCTGAACTCTACATTGGAGAAACCAAACAACTTTTGTACAGGAGGATGGCCCAACACAGGAGAAGTAACACCACAGGACCAGAGTCAGCAGTTTATCTTCATTTAAAGGAAAAAGGACACTCATTTGAGGACATTAATGTTCACATTTTAGACAGAGAAAATAGGTGGTTTGAGAGAGGGGTCAAGGAATCCATTTATGCCAACTTGGAAAATCCTTCCTTGAATAGAGGTGGGGGCCTCAGGCACAATCTTTCTCCCATCTTTCTCCCGGCTCTGTCTTCTGTGCCTAGGAAGATTAAGACCATTTCACAAGCTCAACAGCAGCATGGTGATCTTAACGATCCTCCTTTAGATAATAAAAGGACTTAAAATACATCTCAATATAACCATGACCCCAGGTGTAAGGTCACACAGCTACCTAGAAACATATTTAGGATTCCCTTACCAACTTTGCTCAGACTGAAGAAGCTCCTTGGATAAGGAGCGAAACGTTTCCACTGAGAAAATAGAAATCCAGTTGACATGATTCAAGCTACAGATGTCTATGAAGGTTCTCAGTCATCCAGGTGGAATTGTCTGTAGCTTGAATCATGTCAACTGGATTTCTATTTTCTTAGTGGAAACGTTTCGCTCCTTATCCAAGGAGCTTCTTCAGTCTGAGCAAAGTTGGTAAGGGAATCCTAAATATGTTCCTAGGTAGCTGTGTGACCTTACACCTGGGGCTAGGTCATGGTTATATTGAGATGTAATTTTTAAGTCCTTTTATCATCTAATGGAGGGTCGTTAAAATCACCATGCTGCTGTTGAGCTTCTGAAATGGTCTTAATCTTCCTAGGCACAGAAGACAACACGGGGAGGAAGATGGGGGAGAGTTTGTGCCTGAGGCCCCCACCTCTATTCAAGGAAGGATTTTCCAAGTTGGCATAAATGGATTCCTTGACCCCTCTCTCCTTGAATAGAGGTGGGGGCCTCAGGCACAAACTCTCCCCCATCTTCCTCCCCGTGTTGTCTTCTGTGCCTAGGAAGATTAAGACCATTTCAGAAGCTCAACAGCAGCATGGTGATTTTAACGACCCTCCATTAGATGATAAAAGGACTTAAAAATTACATCTCAATATAACCATGACCTAGCCCCAGGTGTAAGGTCACACAGCTACCTAGGAACATATTTAGGATTCCCTTACCAACTTTGCTCAGACTGAAGAAGCTCCTTGGATAAGGAGCGAAACGTTTCCACTAAGAAAATAGAAATCCAGTTGACATGATTCAAGCTACGTTCAAGCTACAGACAATTCCACCTGGATGACTGAGAACCTTCATAGACATACAAAATAAACACACTTCACATGTTAATGTAAAGTTATATAAAAAAAGACTTTACAACTTTATTGTAACTTACAGTTCCTTAGTAGAAATGCATGAGAGCAAGAAGGTTCTGACCAAACCCACACACTTTTTTAAAGTGACCTTGCTGTATGGAAGTATGAGAAACACGTGGACAGCCATAGAAAGGCCACCCTCCCTGGTGGAGATTCCCAATGAGCCAGATCTTAAAGCCACTACCTTAAGTAGACCAGAGAAAGTCCAAATTCTAGAGTATTTATCTAAAAACATCCGAATGTCTAGAAAGCTGACATAGCAAATGCTTTGTAATATATTTCTTTCCCATTATAGGATTTTGAGTCTTCCCATGAAATGGCTGTCTTCTTTCTGAAATGGGATCTGCATTAGTGTTCTCACAGTCTCCTTGATGCATGTGTAATTTGATTCATTCTCTTTCGTTAAGCCTTGTGAATTTCTCAGAAATAGCCCTTCTACTGAATTTTGGTTTTCTAAAAAAAAAAAGACATGTCCAAGTAGCTGTTTAAAATATGGATGGCAGAGAATAGTCTGCTGACTCTGGGAAAATGCAAGGTACCACTAACTATTCTGGGTAATATCCTTGATCAAGGGTCATTAGAATAAGATCTGAAGGGAGCTATTCAGAGTTCATCTCCAAATCAGGCAGGAGAATGACAAATGAAAAAGAACAGACTGTTATATGAGCAATACGTAGGGCACAGCTAATATCACCAAATCATTCTGGAGTCATGATAAGCCAGGACTTCAGAGGGTAGAATTAATGTGTGATTTAATGAGCATATGAATCACTGGAAACATCCCCAGCCTTCAAAATTCACATTTACATCCTGAACTTGCATTTCAGTTGTCTCAAAGCATATATATTACTCACCTTACTTCAGCATTATTTTAAAACCTTCAGTTTCTACTTTAAATAAATGGATATATAAAATTTGTTTTACCTCTCGTCGGGCATTAATTTCATGAAGAAGAATGAGGTATGCTGGCAAGCCAACTATTCTAGTGTGTCCCTTCTAATTTACACCTAAAATATTTGCATATTCCTTCGTGAATTAGAGGGCAGAATTCTGAAAATTGAACCGATTGTTTTAGTTTTGCTTTTAGATCCTATTCATCAATGCAGCCAGTATGTTGCACTTGTTAAAATGCTGGACTGGAATAGAGAAACTCAGATCCACAACTTCAGTCATCTGTGAACAATGAGTGGTCTTAGGTCAGTCACTCTTTCTTGACTTAACCTAGCCTGTATGGGAAGAGAATATGCATGTTGATTGGCCTTGAGGGACAGGAGGAAGAGGCGTTACTAAGACAATAGGTAAAAGAAACCTGAGTCTGGGGCAGAACTGTAACCTGAGAAAACATCTCAGACTTGACCCTCCCTAGTTCTCATGAAGATAAAGGGAGGAAGAGGGGAAGCACATTAAGACTTGCAAGATTCTGTTACTATATTTTTATAATTAAAGTAATATTGGCCTGCATCACTTTGGTTTCCTAGTTGGGTCTACCTTAAAGGGCTGACAATTGTATATATTTGAATAACTAAATAGTTATTCTGTGTTTGAATATGAATACACACACACACACACACACATATTATTGTAAACCGCCCAGAGTCACTCTCTGAGTGAGATGGGTGGTGACTAAATTTGATATATAAATAAAATAAATTCACACATACAAACAATTCTGACTCATAATAAAAAAACCCAACTGCACATACAAATACCAACATATTCAATAACTTTTACAATATAGCATCAAAAATATCACCACCTTCTAAACTTAAGTAACAAAATGCTATTTCCTTAATTTGTTTTCTAACTTTAAATGTCACCATAAAGTGCCAGAAGAAAAAGATATATTTATATACCATTTTTTAAAAATAATAATAATATTAATGTGCTGATTTGTTCAACTTCTATAGCTACCTATCATTAGACATTTTGTTTGTTTTCAGATCAAATTGATTGGCTCATAATATTGTTTTGGTTTTACATATCAGCATTTCTAGGTCTATAAATGTAATTTAAAACAAACAAATCATACTGTGCCTGGTAATGATACAGTGCTATTTTCCAAATTGCTTTTACTGTGTCTCAGGAATTAAATGGGTAACTTTTGTGGAAACTGGGGAAAAAAAGATTCATTTGTTTATTAATGGAGCAGTCTAAGTCATGGTCCATCCCATCCTGGTAAAAAGAAATGAAGGGACTCTACTCACACTACTTTCTTTGTCCTTTTGACACATCTGCATTTGTCATATCATGTTTTTTTTTAAGTTTCACACACACACACACACACACACACACACACACACACACCAACACACACACACCACGGATACCCGTGTAGACCTGCTCAGCATAGAAATCTTACTAGTGGTTTTCTAGTGCCTGCTTAAACCCTTGCAATGAAAGGGAACACCTCATTTTCCAAGTGATCTGCATTCTTTTTTCTTGGCTATCCATGGTATTCTCAGGAGTCTTCTCCAACACCAACATTCACAAGCATTAATTTTCTAACCTGCTTCTTTAAAGTCCAACTTTCACTTCCGTAAAGTGTCACAGAGAAAACTGTTGCATCTTTGACATGTGATTAAACTTAAAGCGATATTTAATGTTTAAATTCTGCTTTTTCTACTAGGATATGTAATTGGTTGTCCCACAAGTCATAATCCTCATAGCAACCTTTTGAGGAGATTTTGCTATAAGACAGTGCTTGGCCCAAAGTCACTCCTAAAATTCCTGTCTGAGTTGGAATTTTGCATCTGGAATTTTGCCTCTGGGTCTCCATGCTGGCTCTGAGCCTTCATAGATCTCTAAATTCCTTTCCTATATTATTAACCAACATACCAGTGTCTCTATCAGTGCACATGTGTGCATGTACACATAGATTTATAATTTCTGAATTCTGCACAAATGCATATGTTGCTAAAATTAATTCAAAGATCTATTTGATTTCTGATTATTCATGAAACATTATCTGTTCTTGGCAGGCCTGACTATTACAACTAGAATGGAAATTGCATTTGATCTTAATACAATAAGTTTTACAGTGGCACTGAAAATAGAGGAATGCTGAGGTATATTTTCCCATCTGAGTGACATGTTTTGAATCAGAAATTTCTTGCATCTCCCTGGAAGTCTATAAGTACAACGTGGTTTGCTATCACTTCAGTGACTTTAATAATAGTGTAGGGACTTTAATGTGACAGCACTGAGCTGTATAGCCTTTAATAGCATATTTCAGGAGTCCTGACGGGTTTGGGCTCAAGGATGAACTGACTGTCAGGGCTCTGAGTTCTCATAAACAAGTTCAGCAGATGTCTCTGTAATCACATTGCTTCTTATACTTGCACGAGCTTCTGGAGGAAGCCCACAGTCTGTTAATGAAACCTAGAACTCAGGGCTCCCGTGAGGTTTCTGCACAAGAAAGCATTCTTGCATTGTTCATGATGATAAAAAGGCTGAGCACTGTGGTTTGCTGTGCATAAGCACTTGCGTCTGCAGAATGAGACTCCAGGTTAAAGGACCCAACAACTTTCTCCAAAGCTAGTCTTCATTTATTAATAACTTGTCATTGTTATTTAACTTAGGAAGCCACCCAGAATCTTATGGAGTTGGGCAGCCTATAAATTCCCTCCCTCCCTCCCTCCCTCCCTCCCTCCCTCCCTCCCTCCCTCCCTCCCTTCCTTCCTTCCTTCCTTCCTTCCTTCCTTCCTTCCTTCCGTTGTTGGCTTTTTAGTTCTTCCAGACAAACAACTGCTTTTAGCAGGTTCCCTGAAAGAACAGACAAGCTTAAATGTTACTATTGTAAATTAGCATGGTGTACTGTAAACTTGTGTTGACTTCGTCAAGTATATAACAGATTTGTTAATCCATGTGTTTCCAAAACACTCTTTGTCTTTTTGCAAGATTAAATTTATCTGAAATATAATCATGGCAACTATCTTGCTTTAGTCCTATAATTCAAGAGATAAAGCATATATTCTTTCCTAACCGTAGGGATGCTAAAGTGTCATAACATATATTGTAATGTCATGATGCAATCTCTGCCCTTTCATACTAGCATTAAAATGTCACATGCAAGTATGTAAGGGGCAGAATCTGTGTCACAATGTCCCAATACACATTTAATCACATGCCCCCTGTACCTCCCCCAGCAGACACCTATGGGTGGACCCTGTGAATTCAGAGGATAGGATGTAAGATGCTTCTCAGACGCAAACGTTTCTCCCAAATAATGACTTCAGCTCAGTTATTGGTGAGTAAACGATTTATTGCTTTACATGAGTAAGCCTTGCAAAGGTACGGATGGTTCCCTGGTTCCCGGCTTGGGTTTTTATACTCTCCCGCCGGAGCATCTGCCCCTCCCTGCTGTGGACTTCCCTTTGGTCTGCTTCGGGCTTCCCTTTGGTCCGCTTGGTGTCAGGTTGAGGTCAAGTCCTTGAGTTCTTTCTTTTCCCTTATCTAGGAGGTGTAGTTGGTAGTTTCCTTCCCGAGTCGTTTGTGTCTTTTGTCTATTTCTTTATCCCTTTCTGATGCTTGATGTGTTTGGGAAATGGCAGGACCCTGGGGCATGCCAGGGTTCTGACATACGAGCAGAGACATGGGAGGGGTGTGTGTGTGTCTCAAGAAAAATTACAGCTGAGGAATTACACTTTGTTACCTATTATTTTTGGTGGCCCAAGGCCACAGAATTTTAGTTTTGGTTTTATTTTGCCACTGTGAGGGTTATGTCATCTTTTTTGACTTCTCCAAAAGAAATCAATGTGAAATCATAGCAGTTTTCCACTGAAAATTTGACAATCTGATCCCAGAGGTCTTTGGAGATAGCAAAGGGGCTAAATGGGGGTCCTAGTTTGTCCATCCTTGCCTTATTATTTCTGATAGACTCTGCAAACTTTCTTCCCTATAGTACCTGGCTAAGCAAAATGTCCTTAATGTCCTTTCCTTTCCTTGGCAAGCAATATCAGTGGACAATGGAGAGGAAACATTGGCTTTGCTATTCTGGAAGGGACTTTTTCTAACGGTAAGGGAAAACATTCAAGTACCTCTTTGGGATTCCACAAAAATAAGGTCTGTAACAGTTCTTTCATTTCTTATTGCTCTTTTCTAGCTCCCCATAGTTTTTCTTGTACATTATTTTTGTTTTTTAAACATCGGTATTCACATATCCTGCTTAACCTGAGTAAATGCATTGAGCCATCAATTAAACAGGTTAATGGTTGTTGTGGGTCTTCCGGGCTTCGACAATACATTAAACAGGTTAAGTTCATCTATCACAGTAAGCCACATGAAAGAACCAAACATAACAATAATCAGACTTAAATCAGATCAAATGCAACCAGATCTTTATGTGAACTGGTTAAATGGGCTGTGTGAATGCAGCTAGTATGACAATAGTGTAGCTCCATTGAAAAATGCAACCAAATGGCTTCTGGAAATGTTAGTAATCAAGCCAGGGTGACAACATTTTATTTTATTCCTCCTTTTGATGAGAGTCATGTTCAACCACTTTGAAGACTAAACTATTTGTCTGTCATAGAAGCTTTGGGCCAAGATGGTGAAGTGAAAGCATCTAGCTACTAGAGTGGTCTGGCAATTTTTTTTTACTTCTATATTATCAGACTAATCTTTTATTAATTACCAGTCCCTGTGCACAGCTGTATATGACTAATTTCCAAACAAACTGGGTGAGAACTGTTTATTTTATCCATAAACTCGGTGAGAACTGTATTTTAAGCTCCAGGTACAGCCCCAATTCAACACTGCGACTCACAAGATGAAAGTGTAGTGGACTACCCCACTTACAACAGCGGGGAACCAAATTCCCTGGGCCCCTTAGACATATCAGTTTCCTCTTCTGAAGGAGCTGCAGCATGTTCGGTTGTAGCATTTACTACAAAAAGTTGTCAGGAAGAGATTTCTAGAAATGAGACTACAGATTTTGTGTCTAGGCAAAGCTTACTGATGGCGCAGACTGTTCTATCAATTTTTGATTATTTAACAGAAATGAAAGTGAAAGTGGACTCATTGAAAGAGTCCTTTGATGTATTTACTCGGTCCTTTTACAATAAATTAACTCAGATTGCTGAAGCAGAAAGCTCTGAGTCCAAAAATGATCAAGCCCTTGTAACCCAAAGTAAAGACTCTATAGCTGAATCTACCAAGAAAAGGGAACAAACCCCCCAAAGTGCATCCATCCTTGCTCTTCTTGACCTCTCAGCGGCTTTCAATACCATTGACCATGGTATCCTTTTGGGTTGGCTCAGGAAGTTGGGGGTGGGTGGTGTAGTTCTGCGCTGGTTCACCTCCTTCCTCTGGGGCCGGTCCCAAGTGGTGGTGATAGGGAGCGAGAGGTCCAAACCCTGGACCCTTCTTTGTGGGGTGCCACAGGGCTCAGTACTCTCTCCACTCCTTTTCAACATCTACATGAAACCGCTGGGTGAGATCATCCATCACCATGGGATGAAGTATCATCAATATGCCAATGATATCAATTATACATCTCTGTCCCGGGTGGAGTAAGTGATTCTGTGCCCTCTCTCGGTGCCTGGGGGCTGTGGGGGTCTGGATGGGGAACAACAGGCTTCAGCTGAACCCTGGTAAGACAGTGGCTGTGGGTGAGGGGCTCCTCGGTATCTGGGAATTTAACATCTTTGGTGCTGAATGGGGTTGCACTGCCCTAGACAGACCCGGTGCAGAATCTGGGGGTCCTCCTGGACTCACGACTCCTGCTCAAAGAGCACGTGGCAGTCGTGGCCAGGAGGGCCTTCACACAACTTCATGTTGTGCGCCAGTTACACCCTTTCCTGGACTGTGAGGCCCTTCGCACAGTCACTCATGCCCTGGTCATCTCCCATATAGACTACTGTAAGGAGCAGGTCTTTCTTCTATACATGTTTGAGAAAATTTGTGGGTTAGGATTGGCTTACTTTACTGTTTCCCTTTGCAGGAAATGTGGCCTCACCTCATGCCACTTTTTTTTCCTTTTTAAAGTAGAAGGCAGCATCCTCACCCATCTTACAAAATTAAATGTGCTTTTATTTCAATATATGCTTTACTTTTCTGCCAACTGAGTACTCAGATAAGTATGGAACAACCCCATGCTAAAAATGTAAGAGAAATGTCATACTCTGTTTGTGTGGTGCTTTGTCACCCCATTGAACAGCAGCTCTTGAAATAAAATAGTAATTTGGGTAGGGCTATACACATTTCTTTGCTTTTCCAAATGTCAGAATTGAAAGTGCTCACCATTTCTCAAGCACTTGCTGACAAACAGACAGACAGACTCTGTAAGAGCTGGAAAAAAACTTGTTTGGGACATTCTTTCAGGGAATCAGCTCTCAAACTCAGGACTGGCTTCTGTATTTCAGCTGAGGCTACAATGTATTGAAATCCTTATATCTACAAATATATATTCTCATCTGTCCAGGGCTATAACAGACAGATCTGTATGCCATGCCACTGCCTCTCCCTTCCCCTCTCCTTAATGGAATACATCCTAGACCACATTTCATGGGGCTGCCCATTACAAAGGTAGAATTTGAGCAAACAGTGTTTTATAGATTCTTGTCTGCCATTGCTGGCTGACAGATCTTGAGATCCCTTATCCATTTTGCAAACTCCTAGGGTTCATGGAACATGGAAAACCACTGAAAGAGCTTGCAAACCTTTGGGAAATGATCAGCAACATCTTTTAATATTTCTAAGCATGATCTCTGAGTGTGACCCAAGAAACATTTCTGGTGAGTGCTGCTTTTAGGAAAAAAATAAACTTCCCAACGGCCCAAGTTATTTGCAGCAATGAAATTCTTTCAGCTTCATTGCTTATTTTCTCCCTGACTTTCATTTGTCCTCAGTTTGAAGAGCTCACAGGAATTAGATCCTACACAGATTAACTTCCACTTTACACTTCTGCTATTTTGCATAGAATTTGAACTTGTTACATACACTTCTTTCAGCTACAATATTTTATAATGTATTCTGACAACAATGGCCTCCCTTGGAGGTATGAGGTGGTGGGGGTGAGAGAGAAACAGCATGACTAGTAACCAAAAATTTCAATGCTCTTGCACAAGGAGATACATTTTTTTTCTCAAAGGTAACTGGGCTGCAGATTGTACAACCACAGTGGACTCATGATCCACTAAACATGGCACACAAATACCGTATTAAGAACTTATCCTAATGATGTCTCATCCCCAGCCCATCATGGAGGCAGCTTAAATATATATTCAGCCATTCCAGTTTTAAAATAGTGTTTTTCCTCTTCTCCCTACACAGTTCTTTCCATATGAATGTCAGTGATTCATGGCTTGGATCAGCTCCTACTTGCTGTTTTAGGGTACTGTGAGCATGCATCCTCCCCCCTAGTTGCTGCACAACCTTCCATGGCTATTTGCTGCTGCAGAGATCAGACACCTGTCTCTTGAAGATGTATCTTCCCATGTTATACTTGACTGGGAATTGCACAGATTACTTATATACATGGGGTTAGCACTCCACTGAAGGAAGACTAACCTTTTTGTAAGCACCCATTTATCAATCTTTTATTTTCCAGTTACATACTGGAAACCCTAGCTGAGCCCATGGAATGAAACGCTAGAGCAGTGCTTTCCAAACTCCTGCCGTTGGCGGCACACCAACGGATGGATGGATGGATGGATGGATGGATGGATGGATGGATGGATGGATGGATGGATAGATAGATAGATAGATAGATAGATAGATAGATAGATAGATAGATAGATAGATATTCTTATAGTGCCACCACCTGGCTGTAAGGAATCAATGTGTGTGAATAGAAATTCCAGTCCTTCCTTGGGAGACAGATCAATCTCAAAAGAAATATACAAAAGCAAACTTCATTTAAAATAAACTGTAATTACTTTTTAAACTTTAGATATTAAAGTGCCAACATTCCCTATTGAAGGATGTATATACTGTACAGAGCTGTTCAAATTACAGGCAAATAACTTTAAAAAGTAATTTCAAAGGGAAATATATTGTTCCAGGCTGACAATAAGATGGTACTGATCAACTGCAAATAAAAACAAAACAAAATAAAACACGAATTTGCAGTAAAAAGATGGAGTGGGATTTCTAATTATTACTCCTTATCTCAAAAGATTCTAGAAAGAAATGATTTCATCTTCCTAGGAGTTACTGGGCTTTCACAGAGAAATAAAAGAAACTTATCCAGCACAAAGAAAGAAACATCAACATTCTCATAAATCTCCTTCCTTGACTTATTACGTATTCCTTCAGAAATAGTGTTGGAGGTGTGTTTTCTTGCACACACAGAGTAGCAGAAAGCGATCAGCACCAGAGACCATAAATGACACCAGTCATTGTTGTAAATTAGTTGCAGTTATATTAGCTTCTCATTCAAACAGATAATATTTACAGTCCTCTTCCAGATCCCTAGAAGTATTACAATTCCACATAACAGAGAGTAGTAACAAGCAAACAGGAGTAAACAGAAACAGAAACTGAGTAAGCAGAAAGGCAGGGTGGGGTAGACAGGCAGGCTCTTTTATACTCTTCATCCTGGATCACTGCTGCCTGACCTTTCAAAGTTTACAGGTGATTACCTAATAAGGCTAGGTTGCTGTGACTTACTCCTCAAAAGAATAATACACCAACAAATAGTACCTGAAGCATCTGTTCCTCTGCTTCAGTTTTGAAAACTTCCTTTTTTCCTGGAGATTCCAAACGCTACTCTTTGGCTTTCAAGAACTATATCTCTGTAGTAACAGAATCTTGCAAGTCTCACTGTGACTTCCCCTCCCTGCCTTTACATTCAAGAGAACTAGGGAGGGTCAAGTCTAAGGCACTTTTTCAAATTACATTTCTGCCTTGGACTCAAATTTCTTTTATCTGACTGATGTCTTGGTTGTGGCTCTTCCTCCTGTTCCTTGAGGTTATTCCTTCTGCCCATTATATTGAGTAGCCAGTTGGGTGTGCTATACTTAAATTCAAGCATGGTTGGAGCAACCCTGAATGGCTAAGGGAAGGGGAGGAAAGGGAAGGAGCAGGAAGATCAGGGAGGGATGGGCACACAGGCCATATGCAAAAGGAGGGGAAAAAAGGGTGAGGTTCATTATCATTACTCTACTCACCTCACAGGAGGTCTTCTAATTTGTCTCAGCCAAAACCCAGAACCACCAAGATGTTTGGGGTTTTAGTTCAGCTGGACCATGACACACCTGGAACAGCTCAGCCAAACTTCCAAGCCATAATGTGTTTGTCCCCTGCATGGAACAAAACTGATTTTTCACTTGGGCTGCCAGTTTATGTGTGTTTAATTTTTTTTCCTGGATTTTGTAAACTGTCCAGAGTCTAATGGAGTAGGTGGCTATAATAATTAAATTAAATTAAATTAAATTAAATTAAATTAAATTAAATTAAATTAAATTAAATTAAATTAAATTAAATTAAATTAAATTAAATTAAATTAAATTAAATTAAATTAAATTAAATTAAATTAAATTAAATTAAATTAAATTAAATTAAATTAAATTAAATTAAATTAAATTAAATTAAATTAAATTAAATTAAATTAAATTAAATTAAATTAAATTAAATTAAATTGATATGTAGCAAGGTCATAAAAGACTTCCTTCATGCCAATTTGCATAACATAAGATATAAATTAAAATTATGTAAAATATATATTTTTTGTTGTGGTTTCAGTAGGATTTCATGGTTGAAAAGAAAGAATTGGGGAAAGGACTACATGTTACAAAAACATGTGATTAGATGCAAAAGTTGAACACAATCTCATTTTCTATAACTTCTAAGTAATGCTCACCCCTGTCTTTTTTTATTTATTATTTAGATTTATATTACCGCCCATCTCCCCCAACGGAGGACACTGGGCAGTTCACAATAAAAACCAGGTTAAAACACAATAGCAATCAAAACATCAATAAATAAATATAAAATCCAAGTGCAAGGATGTTAATACTAAAAAGGGTTTCATGGGATCAACCAGCCCCAGGAGGAACTGTTAGCATTCCCCTCCCATGCAAGGTGGCAAAACCAGGTCTTTAAATTTTTCTGGAAGGTCGGGAGTGAGGAGAACTGCCTTAGCTCCGGGGGCAAGATGTTCCAGAGGGTGGGCGCTGTTGCAGAGAAGGCTCGCCTTCTGGACCCCGCTAGATGGAATTCTTTGATCGATGGGGTCCGTAGCATGCCCTCTCTGCATGACCGGGTGGGGCGGGTCGATGTTCTGGGGATGAGATGTTCCCTCAGGTTTTTAGCTTGTGAGTTGAATGTTTTCATACCACACCTTTTATACAAACAGAATCATATATATATTTCCTCAGAAATTCTATGGTATTCAATGTGGTTTTTGTAAAAGGAACCTATGCATAGGATTGAATTTTATATCCTTCTTCTCCCCCCAGAATCTTTCTAAAAATGTCAATTCTGTAATATATACGTACATATGGAAATGTGCATTATAAGAGTCTAACACTGTTTTAGCCCTTTCATTAACTTGCAGAACAGTACTGATATACTCTTACTTTTCCATACAAATGTTTGAAATTAGTACAGAGGAATGCAACCAGTCATACCATATACCCCCTGCCTCCTATTGTGGAATGTACTTCTTTAAAAAAATATAGTAGGCAAATGATTGAATTTTTCTGCATTTATGAAACTCAATTGCATACAGTATCCTGATTCCTGCTCATCTGCATGGCAGCAGTGATGGTTATATCAGAGTATAATTTCTTTTGTAAAGCTAAAGCAGTTTGAATAAACTACCAGAGAGTGGATTCTCAAAATGTAAGGGAAAAATGGATTAAAGCGATTTAAAACAAACAAACAAACAAACAAAACCTCTAAAAAGTAACCTAAAGCTAGGCCGCGATCTAAATTAATAAAGTGAGCTGTAAGGAGAAATGAAGGAGAATCTTGTCCATTAAGATTTCCCCTTTGATAATAAGAACATGCTTAGGTTAGAAAGAAAAAGAGGATAGAAAGGGTGAAAAGGGAAAGAAAGATAGGAAAAGAAGATAGAACAGAAGAGAAGAGAGAGAAGAGGTTAGAGAGAGAAAGAGGGAGTATGAGAGAAGATATTAGAGAGAATGAGAAGGTCAAATAAAAATTAAAAAAAAAGAAGAAGAAGAAGAAGAAGAAGAAGAAAGGAATGGAAGAAAGGATAAGAGGAAGAATAAAAATGAAAGATAAAGGAAAGGAAAAGAGAGAGATGGGAGGGTTAGAAAGAGTGAGTAAGGTAAGTGAGAGAAGAGATTAGAGAGAGAGAGAGAAAGGGTTAAAAAAGAAGAAGGGAATGGATGAAAGAGAAAAGGAGTTAAAGGAAGAATCAAAAGGAAAGGAAAGGGAAAGGAATAGATAGAGAGAGAATAGGTTAGAAGAGATTGAAAGATAAAGGAGAGAAAAGATTAGAGATAAAAAAGAAGGATACATTGTATTAAATATAATAAAAATAATTATATAAAATCAAATGTAAATATATATACATAAATGTAACCATTGTTATGTGTTATATATGATCATTGTTATGTGTTATATGTTTTGTTTATGTTTTATGTTGAATGTAATAATAAAAAATTATATCTGCAAAAAAAAAAAAAAGATAATAAGAACATGCAAAAATGCGTAATTGGGTTGGAAACAAAATTGGTAGATTTGTCCATTTAAGTAGAGTGCTTGAAAATGAAACTCTGTGTAGTCAACCAAGTTTTCAGTGTTTTATTAAGGCTGCCCTTTCTTCTCTTTATCCAGTTTCTCATCATTTGCAGCTACAAATGACCCCAAGGCCTTTTCAGGGCTGTGAGTGACACAGAGACAGATTCAATTCTTAATATTTATATATACAACTATTTAACATTTAGGAATTTCTTCATGAACCAGGTGGACACATTTCAATTGCGGCAGATAATAACATAGAAAAAAAATGTTCCTCCCTATTAGAGACAAATGGATTCTCACTAAAAGTAACAACAAAAACAAAACAACATTCTCCTGCAGGGAAGTTTTAGAGGTCAACATTCTTTTTCCTAGGGTTTTTAAAAAATCCTAAGAAAACATAAGAATATAGGTTTTCAGAGCTGCTATTTATTGGTGAAATGACATCTCAACAGTGGTAATGCTGGAATCCTAAAAATAAATTTGTAAGATTGGATGAAACAGTTTGATATTGCATGAAATGGCTAAGAAACCTCTTGGTGCTTTCTTTAAACTTTAAAAGGCCCAGCATGCTAGAAAACTCTTTGGACAAAGGTTTCTTTACTTCTCTAGTGCTTTCCAGAATAACCGCATGAGCACAAAAATCTCAACAATGCTGCAGAGATAACTCTACTTCTGCTGGGATTTTTAAAGGTTAACAAAATGAAGAGATCCCTTGGCCATCCTGTACATTTTTTAAAAAAGTAGGTAAATGTAATCTCCAACCCTCTGCAGATTTTTTTTTTTGGGGGGGGGAATGCAGGGGGGAATTGCCAATTTTTTTTTCAGATTAGCATTCATCCCATCATGGATTTCACTAGTAGTCAAAATCCCAAAAACACACTCAGAAAAAATTCCTCTGCATTTATTCCTAGTGTATTCTGCATTCCCAATTATTCCAGATAAAGACAATCCCTTCATCTGCTGTCCTAAAGTGATTATTTAATAATTACATCCTATAAAAGATAGTCATTGACTGTATAGATGAAGGAGAACAGCTGCAACTCTATTCTCTGCTATTGTTTCAAACTTCTACATGGCTGTACCCCACATTTTAGTAATCACAATTCCATTACTTTCCTTCAAGTTTCAATAAATAAAGGTATATCCTGTGACTAGAGCTTATGGCTCACGAAATGAATAAATTGGCTTCAGTATGCAGTTTTTCTAATAAAGTATTCTGCATATATGGCTGATAAAGTATTGTTGTTGTTCAGTCATTTAGTCATGTCCGACTCTTCGTGACCTCATGGACCATAGCACGCCAGGCCTTCCTGTCCTCCACTGTCTCTCGGAGTTTACTCAAATTCATGTTCATTACATCGGTGATGCTATCTAACCATCTCATCCTCTGCCGTCCCCTTCTCCTTTTGCCTTCAGTCTTTCCCAGCATCAGGGTCTTTTCCAGTGAGTCCTCTCTTCGCATTAGGTGGCCAAATTATTTGAGCTTCAGCTTCAGCATCTGTCCTTCCAATGAGCAGTCAGGGTTGATTTCCTTTAGGATTGACTGGTTTGACCTCCATGCAGTCCAAGGGACTCTCAAGAGTCTTCTCCAGCACCACAGTTCGAAAGCATCAATTCTTTGGTGCTCAGCCTTCCTTATGGTCCAACTCTCACAGCCATACATTACTATTGGAAAAACCATAGCTTTAACTATACGGACCTTTGTCGGCAAGGTGATGTCTCTGCTTTTTAATATGCTGTCTAGGTTTGCCATAGCTTTCCTCCCATGGCTGCAGTCACCGTCTGCGGTGATCTTGGAGCCCAAGAAAATAAAATCTGTCACTGCTTCCATTTCTTCCCCTTCTATTTGCCAGGAAGTGATGGGACCAGATGCCATGATCTGGGTTTTTTTAATGTTGAGTTTCAAGCCAGCTTTTGCACTCTCCTCTTTCACCCTCATCAAGAGGCTCTTTAGTTCCTCTTCACTTTCTGCCATTAGTGTGCTATCATCTGCATATCTGAGGTTGTTGATATTTCTCCCGGCAATCTTAACTCCGGCTTGTGATTCATCCAGCCCGGCATTTCTCATGATGTACTCTGCATATAAGTTAAATAAGCAGGGTGATAATATACAGCCTTGTCGTACTTCTTTCCCAATTTTGAACCAATCGGTTGTTCCATGTCTGGTTCTAACTGTTGCTTCTTGACCCGCATACAGGTTTCTCAGGAGACAAGTAAGGTGGTCTGGTACTCCCATCTCTTTAAGAATTTGCCACAGTTTGTTGTGATCCACACAATCAAAGGCTTTAGCGTAGTCAATGAAGCAGAAGTAGATGTTTTTCTGGAACTCTCTTGCTTTTTCCATGATCCAGCGAATGTTGGCAATCTGATCTCTAGTTCCTCTGCCTCTTCGAAACCCAGCTTGCACTTCTGGTAGTTCTCGGTTCACATACTTCTGAAGCCTAGCTTGTAGGATTTTGAGCATAACCTTGCTAGCATGTGAAATGAGCGCAATTGTACGGTAGTTTGAACATTCGTTGGCATTGCCTTTCTTTGGAATTGGAACGTAAACTGACCTTTTCCAATCCTGTGGCCACTGTTGAGTTTTCCAAATTTGTTGGCATATTGAGTGCAGCACTTTAACAGCATCATCTTTTAGGATTTTAAATAGCTCAGCTGGGATACTGTCTTCTCCGCTAGCTTTGTTGTTAGTAATGCTTCCTAAGGCCCACTTGACTTCACTCTCTAGGATGTCCGGTTCAAGGTCAGTGACCACACCATTGTATTTATCAGGGATATTAAGATCTTTCTTGTATAGTTCTTCTGTGTATTCTTGCCACCTCTTCTTAATCTCTTCTGCTTCTGTTAGGTCCCTGCCTTTTTTGTCCTTTATCATGCCCATCTTTGCAAAAAACGTTCCCTTGATATCTCCGATTTTCTTGAAGAGATCTCTAGTCTTCCCCATTCTATTGTTTTCCTCAATTTCTTTGCATTGTTCATTTAAGAAGTCCTTCTTATCTCTCCTTGCTATTCTCTGGAATTCTGCATTCAGTTGTTTATATCTTTCCCTTTCCCCCTTGCCTTTTGCTTCCCTTCTTTTCTCAGCTATTTGTAAAGCCTCATCAGACAGCCACTTTGCTTTCTTACATTTCTTTTTCTTTGGGATGGTTTTAGTTGCTGCCTCCTGTACAATGTTACGAACCTCCATCCATAGTTCTTCAGGCACTCTGTCTACCAGATCTAATCCTTTAAATCTATTCCTCACCTCCACTGTATATTCATAAGGGATATGATTTAGGTCATACCTGATTGGTCTAGTGGTTTTCTCTACGTTCCTCAATTTAAGCCTAAATTTTGTGATAAGAAGCTCATGATCTGAGCCACAGTCAGCTCCAGGTCTTGTTTTTGCTGATTGTATAGAGCTTCTCCATCTTTGGCTGCAAAGTATATAATAAATCTGATTTTGGTATTGACCATCTGGTGATGTCCATGTGTAGAGTCGTCTCTTGTGTTGTTGGAAAAGAGTGTTTGCTATGACCAGCGTGTTCTCTTGACAAAACTCTATTAGCCTTTGCCCTGCTTCATTTTGTACTCCGAGGCCGAACTTGCCTGTTATTCCGGTTATTTTTTGACTTTCTACTTTAGCATTCCAGTCCCCTATGATGAAAAGGACATCTTTTTTTGGTGTTAGTTCTAGAAGGTGTTGTAGGTCTTCATAGAACCGGTCAACTTCAGCTTCTTCGGCATCAGTGGTTGGGGCATAGACTTGGATCACTGTGATGTTGAATGGTTTGCCTTGGATTCGAACTGAAAGCATTCTGTCGTTTTTGAGGTTGTACCCCATTACTGCCTTTCCCACTCTTTTATTGACTATGAGAGCTACTCCATTTCTTCTAAGGGATTCTTGCCCACAGTAGTATATATAATGGTCTCCTGAATTAAATTTGCCCATTCCTGTCCATTTTAGTTCGCTGATTCCCAAGATGTCGATGTTCAATCTTGTCATCTCATGTTTGACCACATCCAGCTTACCTTGATTCATAGATCTTACATTCCAGGTTCCTATGCAATATTGTTCTTTACAGCATCAGACTTTCCTTCCACTTCCAGACATTTGCTTCTGGTAAATATCAGGCTACTCCCAATTAGTGTTTGAAATGGAAATATATAATACTGCTGAATTCCTTGCTGTACAGATTGTTTATCAGCATAAAGTAAAAGAGCCACAGAATATATATATATTTGGCTGTTCCCTTTCCAAACTGTTACCAGTATATTAAAAAATTGTAATAATAAGCAAAATACTTTATCAACTTCTCAGGAAAACAAAAGGGTTATTGTGTAATACCTCTTGGGATTGATTGTTAACTTACCAATGTCTTTGAACTGGTTTTCTTATTACCTGGAGATTTCACCTGAGGCATACTCTACTGAACTTTTGCCATTACTTTCTAGTGCAATTTTAATCTCCCTTCTAAAAGATGAAGGCATCTGAAAACCCAGGAACACAAAACCTGTTTTTCAGACTTATAGGCTAAAGAAACTGTTAAGAAATGTTAGGATTAGCCAGGAAAAAAAATAATACTGTACTGGTTGTATAAGAAAATATATCCCAAATAGAAACTGCTGAAGAGTACACTTTTGCTAGATTTCTCTGCTGTTCACCATCCAGAAAGTATAACTTGTGTAGCATGTCTATTCCTTGCTCCAAGAACAGTAAAATAGTATAAGAGCATGACTAAATGCACCAAGAATCTGCTCCTTTCTATACTGAAGAGAAACTACGGCATGCTATTTTATTGCTAAGTTCATTCTTGGTGAAGGGGATCAGATGAAGAAGCATGGCACACATGAAGAAGCATGGTAGACAACTTGAGAGTCCACACATACGAACAAAAATCCCCACTTATATTTCCATCTGGCCTGACCTGTGTTCTCCAAGATAGTGCAGACCTATCTATAAAGAAAACACTCCAAAGTGCAAAAATTAATGTCACTTTTGAGAAAATGGTGCATATAGAGGGGGCTTGCTAGAGAAAGCACATTTGGGAAGCAGAGGAAACTACAAATCCAATGCTCACTGACAGAATATTGTTTTTTCTTTTGTTATTATTTTCTCTTAGTGATAAAACCTGGTCAGTCATATCTCTACTAAACCTTCTCTAGTGTATCTTCCTTGGCTTTCTTAAAATTCAAAGAAGAGAGTTGCTTCACAATGTGGGCCAA
This sequence comes from Charina bottae, assembly GCA_023362775.1. NCBI lineage: Eukaryota > Metazoa > Chordata > Lepidosauria > Squamata > Charinaidae > Charina > Charina bottae. The sequence continues at coordinate 5,251,280 of JALMGJ010000016.1, forward strand.
ACCTATTGTTACTGAAACCTAAATTGGAGAGAATGTAGGCCTCACTTGTAATAGGGTGAAGCTATTTAAGCTTGAACATTTCATATCTGAAACTGTCTCAATTTGATCCTTGCATTCAACATCATTATATTATACCTTTACCTCAGAAAGTTAAGGCAGCTTATATTAGGGGTGGGGGGTGGGGTGGGTCCCAAATGACTGGGGGAAAGTCACACAGTTTGCTTCTTGCTAAAATGGGGACTCGAACCTCAGTTTCCACAGACTCAGTCAAATGGACAAATCATTCACCACACTGGCTTTCAGGTTGCCTGTCTAATTCTGGAAGTAATGTTAAATAACTTCCCTTGAATAAAAGATATTCCAAGAATATCAGAATCTATTTTCATAATTCATTTGCATAATGTGACCGAACAGCAAAGGAAGAGTGATTGCTCTATATTATAAAGCAGCCGTCATAGTTTGGGCATGAAATCAAGGCTGCAAGAAAATCTGGGTACAGTTAGATTGTAGTGAAGAGATACAGAAAACAACTATCTAGTGGTGGTCCAGATATTTAGTCAGAGGCAGTATGAGACAATTCTTCATTTATGTGTCCTGCCTTTTCCAGAACTTGATGATAGAGTTTAGATTGCCTGGCCGGAACCTCAATAGGATTCACAAAACTTTAATTTCCTCACAACTAAATGACTAGGTTTTTACATCCTTCACCTAAAGTGGCTTGTTTAGTTTTAGGTCAATGTGTTGAATGAATTTTGTCAAATGTAGTTTATTGAGTTGTGGTTAAGTAATCTATGACTTAGTATGTTTGAACCCATCTTGTATTTGTTTTCTTCCCTCTATGAAACATGGCTTATGAGTTGGAGCACATTTCAAACCATATAAGATTTGGCCTCAGTAGCACAGCTGACTGAAATATCATCCCCTCCCTTTTCCAGAAACAAGCAGGGAAAATCAGATGCCATTCAAGAGGGAATAGGTGGTTTAAATAAAACAGAAGAGATAGGCTAAGAGCTATTTTAACTTTCTCTTCAAACTTTCAAAAGCAAATTGTACTATTAATGGCTTGGAAACTATAGTACACATATACAGTACTTATGCTATTCTCCTCTCAGAGTAAGAAACAATATGCAAGGTGCAGAAAAAGAATAAAGAAACAACAAGCAAAGAAATTAAAACATGAGATAAGAAAAAAAAGAAATAGATGAATTTAGTTTACACCAATACTATTCACTATATCTCTCAGTATCTTTCTGTTCTTGCAAGTCATTCTTACTTCCACCTTGTTCATACACTGATTTATTCATTGCCTTTTGTTCTTTATAATTCTCAACTCTCTCTTCTGGAGTACCTCATCAACTCCATCCAACCATGACTTTCTCAGTCTTATCCTTCCTGTCAGCCCATTCGCTTTTCCTTCAAATATTTGTTTTGCAATTTGATCCTTATTCATTCTCTTTACACCACTTCAATGTATTCTATCATATTTGTCACATTCATATTCAATCCACATTCATTCTGCAGCCATTCATTCTTGACCTCATTGCTTCCTGTTTTACCACACATGCTGCTTAAGATCCCATTCCCACTGTTTTCAACTTTTATGTTTCTCCTGACAGTTCTAAATCTCATTTCCATATAATAAACTGACAGAAGTACACCCTTGCACATTGCCATTTTAACTTTTTCCAATAGACATTTATTCCTTGCAGCCGATTACATACTGCCCACTAATTTTCTACCAGAATTTGCATATTTTAAAATTTCTCCATCTATTTCTCCATTATTAATAAACATCCCATCAAGATACACAAATTTATCTTCTTATCTCATTTTTTTCATCGTAGGCTGCAAGTATCATTGGAAATTATGATACACAGGGATTCAGCATTGACCACAAGAGATTAATGTAGGGGGGGGGGAGAAAAGGTATTTCTCCTTGTTATTACATACCATCACTCCAGGACCATTTATGGACTTGTTTTGAAAGCATGTAGTAGGTGATCGACTACACATGAAGTGCAGTGCAAATGAAGCTATAGCCCATAAGAATACTTTCAGAAAAAAGGGCTAGTTCTATCAGCAAAAAATGTGAATTTTTCTCTGATTAGGAAAAAGAGTAAAAGATGTGGAAGAAAAAACCAGAAAAATGGAAGATGATAATGTCAATGAGGCAGAGTGATTGCTTACTAAAAACCTCATGTGAAAATACCCATGACGAAGGTTATGGTAGCGGGGATCAGCAAATGGGATGAATTTCTTTTAAATCAAGAAAGATTAGATCACATGCTTTTAAAAAAGGTAAGATGGTCTTCTGTTATATTACATGTTAAAAGTAATATTAATTTTACTTTTCTTACAATAGCAGCAAATGCTCTTTCATTTTTTAAAAATACATTTTTATTTTTATTTCCTTGCAATATGCATGTTTACTCTGAAGTAAGTCTTTCTGTGTTTGCTGAAGAAGCATCAACCCAGGATGGGGGGCAGGGGGAAACAGCTAGTAACATGATCTAACATTTTCACTATTGTTGGATATGTAAAAACCTTAGATTCAGGAATGAACAAATATTTCAGCTGCCTTCTTTCCTGACATGCCATATTTTTTTAAAAAAACAATAACAAAATTAAGAATGATTCTGAGGGCAGAGGCATCTACAGAAGGGTCAAAAAAGTCAAGATGGCAGTCTTAAATCTGCAACCCTGCTTTTTCTATTAAAAAGGTGTGGGCCCTCAATTTATTTTTGTTTTATTTTTATTCTATTTTTCAAATTTATATGGCCGCCCATCTCACGCAAAGTGACTCTGGGTAGCGTACATGCATGGTTGTAGCCACCATTTTTATTTTTTTTACTCTCCTGCAGGAACCCTTATCTGAAAGGGTGAAAAAAAAGAGATTGGCTAAGATTTACAGTAAAGGGAGCAAACTTTTGATCTGGGTTAGGCCCACCTCCTCCTTACAAAAATCAGGTGAAAGTTTCAACAAATTTGTAACAGAGTGCTCAGGCACATATAATAATAATAACTAAATATTAAAAGGAAGTAGGGCTGCCATGATGTCAGCAGAGTAAAAGAAATGAGCCAATTTTCTTCTGGCTTAGCTGTGCTTTAGTTGAAACTGCTACATAGCTGGGGTTGGTTTGATAAAAGTGTGTGTCCTTTTCCTCCTACAAGGAATGCTTACCTCACTCTTTCTCCTGGGTCCTCTAATCCAACGAAAGGCTAGCTTGATAATTTTGAAGATCCCTCTCAGTGGCCCAGACAAAAATTAGCAGAATCATAGAATGTAAGGATTGGAAGGGACCTTGGGATTGACAAGTGTTCTCTCCCTTTTGCTCTTATTGCACAAAAGGGGTTTTCCTTTTCCTGTGGATTGGGATGATGGGATTTTTGTTGCTGCAGGAATTGCCCCAGTTTAGCAATGTGACAGTGATTCCTGGCCCTTGATTTCAGTGTTGCAGGTCAACAGAAGTTTATCAATACCAGATCACCTGCAACCTTTTTTGGGCATGGGGAATGAAAACTGTGGCAGTCTTGAAGTGCAGTAAGAAAGATGTGATCGGCCTGCAGCTAAAGCTGGGGATTACAGAGAGATTCTTAGCTTCCTGAAGCATGGGAGTGTAATGTGGAGAATAGGATGTGTTTTTATTGGTCATTCCAGGAAAGAGGGATTCAGAAGTCATGGTCATTTTAAGGAGCTACTAACAAGATTCTTTTCCCCCCTTTGTCCTTCTGTCTGCATTTATTGAGCTTAAAAGGGAATGCCTTCGCAAATACAAGCTAGGGCTGTAGAAGGGCCCTCTATACAGCCATACCCTCAATTCTGAAAGAAGATCCAGTTTTTTTTTTTTTTGTAAGCTGATCATAAAATTTTCATTAAATTTGTTCTGGGTAGCTTACAAAATCCAATGTAGCAGAGTTTTCAGATGATGAGAGCTTCATGGAGAATTTTGAACAGAAGGACATAGCAAATCAGAGCCTCGTGTGAATGAAATATTAGCCCTAACTGCCCCAATAAAACCTGGGTTCAGGATTCTGAAATAGTACACAGCCTAGAATAAATATTCAACTGAATGGATTTCTATACTGGTTTTAGTCAAGTGTTTTACTCTCATAGCAAAAGAAAAGAGAAGAAAAGAAAAGAAAAGAATCTGAAGTAATCTGTTACTTCTTTCTCACAATTATCATCAAAGAAGTTTGCAAAGTTTCAAAGTTCTTTTTTTTTTTTTTTTGAATGACTCAAACAAAATTCACATTCATTTTTCTTTGGCTCAGTTCAGGTGGTATAAATATTCCCAGCATAGCAAGAATCATATCACCATGCAGTGATTGCCATGCAGTGTTGAAAAATATGGAGCATGTCAGAAAAAAAATGGCAATAGTAATTTAGCATTGCAAATGTAATTGAATATGGAATGATTCAAACACAGACTTTGAAGAGTAAAGACTCAGAATCTGGTTAGGAAGATGAATTTACCAGTTCTGCTTTCTCCCATTCTTTCTTTAAACCTCTAGCTCTCTCTATACATTGATGGAAAAGTCACTTTTTTCTCCCCTCAAACGCTTATCTAAAAATTAAATTGAACAGATTTCCCACCCTAGCTTGGTGGGTCTGCAGAGATCTGCACTAAACCTAAACATTCTGATTCCCCAGAGGGAGAAGGCAGCATGTACCATGCAGAAAGAAAGCCCTTTAAAGAACTCAACTGCTATTTCTCTTTACTAGACTTCTGCAGCCCACACATATATATTGCAGCAGCCAGTTTGGGGTGGGCTAAAGTTGCTGAACATTTACCTTGAAGTATTATTTCTATAACTGGGCAAGAGATTAAACTGAGATGAAATTGGAACATTTTTTTAAAAAAATAATCACATGCTGTAGTGAAAAGTGGTTATTATTGTGTTTAATTCACATTTCCCAGCCTAGTTTATATTGCTGAAGTGGTCTCTTTGTTTAGCTTTTCACTTACCCAGATCATGACATATCAGCAATTGTTTCAGCCCTTTAAAAATGTAACTTTGCTTAATATTTCATAATAAACCATTAATATCTCTAGTCAATGACATTCCTGGCTTAGGTCTATCTGTCTATCTGTCTGTCTGTCTATCTCCATCTATCCATCCATCCATCCCATTCTCTAGATTGCCATTATGAGATGCTATTTTGTTGATTCATTCTGCAGCACTAATCATAAGACCAGTGGATCTCCATGAACATATGATTGTTTTGTGAGGTTACAGCATTAGAATAGTGGCATTCAAATTTAATTAGCTCTTAAAGCTCCCTTTAATTAATGTGAAACTAGTAGCTCAATGGTTGATAATACCAATTATTAGGAATAAATGTTTATTTTTAACACTGTGATTATTAAGGAACATAAATTAGGATGGGAGGCTTAATGATTGCTGCTTTAAGGTTTTGGGATTCTGAATTCTTTATATTTAGTGAAGGGTTTTTTTCTTTTTCCTTTCATTTTTCTTTCACTGCTTTTCTGCAGGAAGGACATTTAGAAAAAACATGCTCAGGTTGTCTGTAAGTCCTAAAGTCACCTTCATATATCTTTCTTGTGAATTTTAAGTAGCATACCTTGTAACACTTGTCAAGTAACCACAAGTGACCGTTTTACGTTCCATGAACATAACATTGTGCAGTCTCCACACGGCACACGCTGAGCGACCATCTGTTTGTTTATTTTAGTTTCATCAACGAGAGGCCAAATTCTAAAAACTGGTATTCTGCTTTTGAATGTTTAATGGCACACACTCTTCACCATTATTATTATGTTTATTTCAGTGTGTAAAAAAGTTTTTGCAAATGAACTGCAGAGATGTTAAAATCGAACCCTTCTAATTCTAAAAGACCAGAATTGTAACTTTAAATTACTTAAAAAAAAGAAACTTTAACAAACTTAATCTTTGTTCTGTGCAGTTCATCGAAGTTGCCTGAAACCTTGGTGAAATGTTTATTTATTTATTTATTCAATTTCTATTACCGCACCATCTCCCCCGAAGGGGACTCTGGGCGGTTATGTTTCATGTAATTTCACATAGAGTTTACAACAAAGAAGTCATGATCACATGAGGTCCTTGATTAATGATCTGCGTGGTCCTCGGTTAAAGACGGCAACCAGGAGTACTGGAATTGCCGTCGCTAAGTGATGTGATCATGTGATTTTACAACCAAATCACTTAGCAATGGAAATTACGATCCCAATTGACATCATAACCCAAGGACTACCTGTATGCCAATCCTCCTAGCAACCCCCCAAAAAATTGATAGGCAGCAAAGCCCATCACCTCACAAGGACAACTCAGTAGTTCTCCTTCAGTTGATGCCAAGCCTGGCACCTCAGATAAGCAAGTGGAAAATAAGGGGGTTTTTTGTACAAAGTTTTTGAAAGTTTCATTTTTCAATTAGAGCAGGACACCTTCTGCACTGGTTGGTTCAACCGACTTAGGCTCTTTGCAAAGGGAATATTTCCAAATTTTATTATAGAGAAACCCTTGAAGGTATCCCCAGCTGAAACTTGGCACTATTAATGTCCTCTACTGTTTTAACATTGCTGCTATTTTCATCCTATTCCATCAAAAAAAAAAAAAAAAACAAGGAAGCAGCTGCAGGCATTTTGATGCCCAATATAGCTTATGGATTTTTTTCAAACAAAATCAATTTGCCCTTAATATCAAATCATGCCTTCCAGTTTGAATAAAATGAGGACTGATTTGCATATCAACTCTCTAAAAAAGTAATGATTTTATAAGAGTTTTCTGAACCTAGGTCTCTTCCAAGATGTGTTGGATCTTGAAGTCCCACAATTTCAGCCAAAATAGGAACTGCAGCCCTAGCATATCTGTAGGATACCAGGCTGGATATTTTGAGATTGATAACTTACAGGTTACAGGTTCTTTATGCTGATTACTTGTATTTACAGAAATAACTGTTTGGCTGAGATTTTTAAGTTCCTCAAGTACCAAAAAAAAAAGCACATATAATCTGATGCCGTTTTGTTGGTTGCTGGGCTGCCAAACTCAAAATGGGGGTTGAACATCTGAATTTTCCTAACATAATATCTATATACAGTAGCATATGCTCTTAGCTAGGAACTATTTCTGGTCAACGTCCATTTAAATCTGCATTTAAATTGTAGGCATTCTCATAGATATAGACAGATACAGATACAGTACATATGTTTGTATATATTATCGTGAAGCAAGGCACATAAAATTTGTGTCTCCATTAGACAAATTTGAATGCATATATTGACCTGAGAACTCTATCACAATATTCAGATGTGATATTTGTGCTTAGACCAAAAATTACTCTATTTCTTTCCATATTTTAACCTAGAAAATGTAGAAAATGCCAATCCTGCTAAATATACATGGGATCATCAGTCTCCATTCAAATTGTCTCTGAAATGCTGTTATATGCAATGGTCATGTAGAAAATAATCAGAGATGATGAAGATGATGATGATTTGTATATGAACAATAAGCCAGACAATTTATAATGAGTAATGCTAAAATCCTATCACAACACATTATGTGTTCATTTAAATAACCACAGATATCAACTCCTCCTAGTGGTAGCAATGGAAAAAAAACCTATGACAAGGTCTGTGTGAGGAAAACTAAACAGCTACCAATACAACAAAAGGCTAAGAGTACTGTAGATCTTCTACCTCAAAGGGCAGGTAAAACAATGACATTGAAAGGCCTCGAGACAGGAAACTCCAGAGCTGTACCTCCCCCAAGCCTAGCAAGTTGCAAAGAAGAATCACCATTGAAATCACTATAAGCAACCAACAGAGATGTCCAAAAGATGAACCAAAGAAGACACTTTCAGCAGGACATTCCAATTGACTTACAGAACTAAAGGATGGATTTAACAGGACACCCCAGACCAAGTCCTGGGTCCTCTTAGCATCTTAGGAGCAGGTTCAGTTCCACACACCTAAACTATTTCATAGAAAAGCTGACCAAAAATATATATGACATTGTTGGCTTGAGTGAAACAAGAGCATTTGCTGAAACACATAACAAATGCCACAACAATGGTGAGGAAATACAGATTGGTGCTGGTGAAGATACACACTACATTAGTGGAGTTGCCTTTACTACTAGCATACACCTAATATACAATCTGTACAGATAATATCTTCACAATTTGCAGTTGCTGGAAGGAGATAACTGCAGTCTACTGTCAGAAGTATAATGGACTTTACTGAAAGGGAACAGCACTGAAAGCACTGAACAGCACTAAAAGGGAACAACAAGAGAAAGATAGTTGAGCATCTGATGCTCAACTAGGCAAAGTCTCTTAGGGCCTCTTTACATGTGGCATTTGAGCTGATCCAGCATTAGTACCATGCTGTTATGTTCATGTTCGCTACTCAACTGCAGCACAACCATTTATGATGTTGGATTTTTGGCAGTTTTCCTATTCATGGAAACATTTGCCTCACCCTGTTTTCAGTTGCTCGAACTCAGAGCATTCTAGTAAATAAATCTGATCATAAGTCATTTTTAGTTATTTTCACAGTCCCTGTAAAGAGCTGCCTGTCTTGATCTTCTTGTCTTACTTAAGCAATGTATTTTCCAATTTTGCCTCTTACATCCCAGCCTCAGGCTTCAAGTGAGACACTCCTCTATCGACCCACCCAGGCATCCTTGTACAAACACATAGACTCTACACAATAGCCTCTAATCATGGTTATTGGGAAAACCACCAGGTGGCAAAACTTTAGCATGTTCTCATTGCAATTTTCAGTGGAAATTTGTACACAGGAAGAGTGGTATCTTGACAGTCAAGCAATTTCCCTTCATAACAACATCTCAGATTTTGGGGGGCAAAATGGCCAGAAAAAAAATGTGCTCAGTATGTACTGAAAACATAGAAGACTACCAATTTGTTTTCCCCTTTTCAATTGGAGCAAAGATGAGGGGATTTTACTACTCAAGGAGATGCCATAGGGGGCTGAGGCACTGGCTGAATGCCTGAATTCTCACATTCTCTGCTGGAGAGAGCCCTGATTGGTGCTCTTTGATTATTCTCAGCATTCTGAAATCAACATGAATGAAGATGATTGCATTGCTGACTTCAACATGTTTTAGAGGGATTAGGAGGTGCTTAGCATGCCCCATTGCTATTCCAGAATGGAAATTATCCTGGAGCTCACTTCTTTGCACAGTTCTTCCAACCCACACAAAAGAACAGTGAGGTTCTCACATTTCAGATAGGATTCATACATTGCAGTAAGCCATAATGAAGTCTGGTTTAAACATGCTTATGAGCTCAGACATTCTGGTATATAAGCCATGATTGACTATAGACAACCATTTATTCCTTATTTAACAAACCACAGATAAGTAAAACATAACTTGGTAGAATGTGTGAACCCAGACTCTGTATTTGTTACCAACAGCTATTGGGGCAGAAATATATTAGGATCAACTTCTAAATGAAAGTTGGGCATTGTAAATTTAATGACACAAAAGCCCTCTCCAGCTATTTGTTGAACAATGGCTGGCTCTAAGACTGAGGGGCTGGGGTTCACACCCAACACCCCTGAAATGTGGGAACTCTTCTAATCAAACAAAAAAAAAGAATGTTTTTCAGTGTACTGCATGGGTCAGAGTAGTAGGAACAGACCCAGGTTCTGAACAGACCCAGTTTCAAATCACCTTGTATGGATGAACATGAGCCTGTTATTCTCCCCAAATCAACTTTGCAGGATTGCTGTGAAGACAAAATATAGTGAAAGCCTGGTGGAATATCTGATTATATGATATATGATATATGATATATGATATATGATACAGTATATGATATGACACGTGACTTCTAGAAAATCTCCATCTCACAATGTTGCCATGAACATAGTTTGAACCATTCTGTATAGGTCTGTTATTTGGGGAGTGGGGGGAGGGAGAAGTTGTTCCACCCCCCCATACCTTTTCACTGCTTTAAAAAGACTAGAGAAACTACATCCTGCTCTTTTTTGTGTTCAGTCCAAACTTATGAGCTAAATCTCGGTATCTACAACCAAGTGCCTGCAAAGAGCCACACTCCCCATTACATCTATGCCCTCTCCTGCCTTCCTTGCCCAGCTCTTGAGGAAGAGCTCAGTTCACCTTGATATTTTGCTATGCTAATTCCAGTAAACTTCAGACTCTTGTGGATACTGCAAAAAAACATCCACCTCTCCTGCCCCTTCTCTGCCACCTGCTGTTAAGTCAGTCTGGCCATTTTGCTAAGCAAACGGAAGTATGAGCAGACGATATTTGCTGGTTTGGCAACTAACCCAAAACCCTATCAGCGAATGGCTCTAGACACAGCAGAGTAACCTCCTTGATATGTGGGCTGGTGATTGACGCTAAAAAATAAAACAAAACCCAGCAGGAAAGGCTACTGCATCTGGCAGCTGGCTGTTTTGTATCATTCCCATTACCAGTGCCAAGGACAAATGTCCCCTTTTCATCCTGCGGTTAGGTGACTTCAAATGTCCTAAGCCAAAAAAAAAAAAAAAGCAATATCTTCCATCTGTGAAAGATGTGACATCACTTAGCTTTCAGAGCTGTAGATTTATGTATGTCTAAACCTTTAAAAGGCTCTTTGTCTTGGAAAAGATCCTGTGAAAGAGCTCCTGTCAATTCTCTTTCCCCTTCCCTCCCTTTTATATTATTGGATCTGAAGATTTGCACAAGGCCAATCAGAGACTGTTGTGAAATTCCTGAGTACATCTATCCTGAGCGGTCTTTGCTCTTAATTAGTTCCTCTAAGAACTAACATGCAACAGCCTATGGACAGAATTAGAGCAAGCTATAAAATATCATTGTAGTGAAGAGATTCCGAGTACAGTCCCTAGAAAATGTGTGATGGACACATCTGGGTGTTAGGGGAGGGGAGAAAAAAATGGTAATTCAAATGATAAATGAATACATGGAATCTTTCAAGATTGATAAGCATACAAAGCTTGAAAAAAGATTGTCTATGAAAAACACATCCATAAAACTTGCTGTTCTGAAAGGTGGATCTAAAACTTTTTGTATGGGTATTACTGAAGCTTAAAGTATATTCCTAAACATATGATAGATGGATGTAATACAGCATGCCATTCTCTACAACTCTTTTCTTTAACAAATAGATAAGTGCAATATCTGCCCACCTTTGACTTTACAATTTCACTACCCTAAATAAAGGAATGGGGGAAATTTTAAATTGGAGTGTCTACCAACAGTGTCATGTTTTTACTGCTTATAATCTGTAAATCACCTTATACATGAATTATTCCACACCTGTGGCTTGCAAACATCCCTGGCTGCCTCTGAACCACAGTTATTTTTACCGACAGATATGCCAAAGTACCTATGAATAATAGGGCACCAAACAAAATCTAGCTTCCTCTTGTTGAACTGCTGCCTCTCTCTGTCTTCTTTCCACTGCAATACATTTTGGCTGAAAATAGTTATCAATGTGATAATATATATGCATGTATGTATGTACAGTATGTATAGTATGCTATTATGAGATGTGGACAACATGCATAGTGCAGCAGAGATGTGCACAATTAATGCCTGAACATGATGAAACATCTCTTATTGTGATAAAGTATTTTCTCATCTTTAGTAATATCACCTTGAACATTACTGTTTTTTTTTAAAAAAAATACTACCTCTAGGGCTACCAGATCTGGCTGCAAGAATCCAGATGACTACTAGATGGTAGCAGAGTTAGATTTTCTGTATCTATCTGCTGGCTTCTACAGGTAGTCCTCACTTAACAACCATTTGTTTAGTGATGGTTTGGACTTACAACAGTGTTGAAAAAAACAACTTACGACCGGTTCTCACACTTACACCTGTTGCAGCGTCTCCACAGTTACGTGATCACGATTTGGGTGCTTGACAACCAGTTTGCATTTATGATCGTCACAGCATCCCATGGTCACGTGATCACCATTTTCTACCTTCCTGGCTGGCTTCTGGCAGGCAAAATCAATGAGAAACCACGTGATTCACTTAAAGACCACATGGTTTGCTTAACACCCATGGTGATCTGCTTAATGACCACTGCAAAAAAGGTTGTAAGATCAGGTTGGATTCATTTAGTGAACACTTCACTTAGCAACCAAAATTCCAGTCCCAATTTTGGTCATTAAGTGAGGACTATCTGTAATAGTCATCTGGATTCTTAAAGCCCAGTTCTGATGGTCATAATTGTCTTGAAAGTCATGATTACTCAAGTGATATGGGTTTTGAATTAATACACTACAGGCCCTCTGTCATTAAGGTTAGACTAGGAAACAGAATTCAGTCACATGATCCTGAGAAAGCATGGCCTGAGTTTTCAGATGTATAAGGGCTAGGCTTCACTTTCACAACTTAAGTGGAATGATTTTTAATGCTAAATTATATATGTTCTAATACAGATTTTATATATGTTCTAATACAGTTAATTATTTTAATTTAGGATTAGGCAGCCTATATCCCTAAGGACAGGGGTCCCCAACCTTTTTGGCACCAGGGACCGGTTCTGTGGAAGACAATTTTTCCACAGACCGGGAGGTGGGGTTTGCAGGCAGGAGCCAATCGCACTGACAGGGGGTGGGGTTTGCAGGAAGGAGCCAATCGCCCTGACAGGGGGTGGGGTTTGCAGGCAGGAGCCAATCTCACAGACCGGGGGGTGGGGTTTGCAGGCAGGGGCCAATCACATGGACCGGGGGGCGCGGTTTGCAGGCAGGAGCCAATCTCACGGACGGGGGACAGGGTTTGAGAGTGGGGGCCAATCGGGCCTCGCACTCCTCAGCCCGCCTCTCCACCCTTCTTTGCCGCGCGCTGATAGGTGGAAGTATTTCCCCTTCAGGGTCCCCACCAATCAGCTGCTCCAGCTCAGGCTCTGTCTTTGCACCTTCCCAGCTTCTTCCTGCTACCGGCTGTTCTTCCTCCGACTCATGGCGGCAAGGACATGCTTGTTCCTGATACCACCGCTCACCTCCTGCTGTGCGGCCCACTGCCTAACAGGCTGTGGCCCACAGGTTGGGAACCCCTGCCTAAGGATACATGAAGGCCCAAGGTTTCCTTCCTTCCTTCCTTCCTTCCTTCCTTCCTTCCTTCCTTCCTTCCTTCCTTCCTTTCACTGTTCAATTATTGCTTTGACCATGTAGCAATGTTTTAGCAGTAAGTTTGCCAAAAATTGGCAGCATAATTCCCTACTATTTTGAGGTGGGAATCTAATGAAAAATCATTATAAGCCCTAAAAATAGGCTTATCAGAGATTTAAAAAGAAAGAATGACTAAAACGCTACTGGAAATGAAAACCAAGGACATAAAAATTAAAAAATATATGAGAAAATGGGAGGAAAATTTAGGAATTGAAATCACATATGAAGATTGGCAAGAAATCTGGGTCAAAAATATAAAATTTACTTTAAGTAATGATCTAAGAGAAAATATGTATAAAATGATTTTTAGATGGTACATGTCTCTTGAGGTGTTATTTAAATCAAAAATGAGTAATTCTAATTTATGTTGGAAATGCAAAAACAAAAGTGGATCTTTCTACCACGTATGGTGGTTATGTGAAAAAGCAAAAAAATATTGGGGCAAAATACACAAATATGTATGTAAAATATTCAATAAAGAAATAAGAATGAGACCAGAATTATATTTATTGGGCAAAATTGAAGACAATATGAATAAAAAACAAAAGGTTTTATTTCAGTATTTAAGTACAGCTGCAAGGATAAAATACGCCCAATACTGGAAACAAGAAAATATTCCAACAAAAGAAGAATGGATTATAAAAATAATGGATTTAATGCAAACAGACAAATTAACAAATTTAATAAAAGGAAAAGAAATCGGGAAGTACAAGGAAACATGGGACCCCTTCATAAAGTATATTCAAAAAGAATATAACATCAAATAGAGAATAAATAATAATAACAATAATAATAATTAAAAAAAAGTACAAATAGAGGAGGGGCGAGGGGGAAAAAAGAGGTATAAGAAGAGAAAAAATGTAAATCAAGTATTTACAAGATTTTTTTTGTTAAGAAAACTGGAAGAATTTTAATGAAGTGTATGTATGTATTATGTATTATAAAACAAAGATCTAAAAGTTAAGATTGAATTTGATGCAAATATATAAATAAATAAATAATATAATGTAAGGAAAGGGAGACAAGAGTGATAAACATATATAAAGTAAGAAGAGAAAGGAAGGAATAGGTTAGAAAGAAAAAGAGGGTAGAAAGGGTGAAAAGGGAAAGAAAGATAGGGAGAGAAGATAGAATAGAAGAGAAGGGAGAGAAGAGGTTAGAGAGAGAAAGAGGGAGTATGAGAGAAGATATTAGAGAGAATGAGAGGGTCAAAAAAGAAGAAGGGAATGGATGAAGGGACAAAAGGAAGAATGAAAATGGAAGATAAAGGAAAGGAAAAGAGAGAGAGATGGGAGGGTCAGAAAGAGTGAGTAAGGCAAGTGAGAGAAGAGATTAGAGAGAGAAAGAGAGGGTTAAAAAGGAAGAAGGGAGTGGATGAAAGAGAAAAGGAATTAAGGGAAGAGTCAAAATGGAAGGTAAGGGAAAGGAAAAGATAGAGAGAGAATAGGTTAGAAGAGAATGGAAGACAAAAGAGGGAAAAGATTAGAGACAAAAAAAAAAACAAGGAAGAAGGATACATTATATTAAATATAATAAAAATGATTATGTAAAATCAAATGTAAATATATATATATAAATGTAACCATTGTTATGTGTTATATGTAATCATTGTTATGTGTCATGTGTTTTGTTTTATGTTTTATGTTGAATGTAAATAAAATGATATTTTTCAAAAAAAAGAGAAAAAAAAGAAAGCTACTGTGAAAACCAAAAAAAAAGAAAAGAAAGAATGACTCCCACTGCAGGTCATTGTGACATTAATGAGTTATTTGAACATAGAATTGTTTGCATTTACTCAGAATTGGATATCATTCTGTCATTGTATAGCAAGGTAACTTGGGCAATATTCTGCAAAACTATCTGGGATTCTTTTGAGGTTTTAGAATCAGGTGACATGAATGGGAATCTCTGTGGTCTCCTATACATACCCCATCTAACACAATTGAGCGTGGAATGCACAGCTGGATTTATCCCTGCTCTCCTAATTACATGAGAGAAATAAATAACTAAATAGGGCTTATACAGTATATGGATAATGCTAGAGCCACAGGTGTGGAATAATTCATGTATAAGATGATTTACAGATTATAAGCAGTAAAAAGATGACACTGTTGGTAGAAGCTCCAATTTAAATATAGAAATAGAGTATGGAAAAAGTCAAAAGAGAGAGGGCAGAAATTAGAGATAAGGGAAACTTAATAGCAGAAGAAAGGAAGAATATGAGAGTTGTATAGTTGATAACTGTAGAAATGAGTGAGGAGGTGAGGGCTGATGAGATATTTCCTATTTACTGCAGTATCAGTACCTTAACCTTAACCTAAATAGACTATCTCTGCAACACATACATACTGTAATTCACCCTATATTTAAAAGTGTTTCTCTAATTTCCTTTATCGATTTTCTATTTTTTGTAATTTGTATTGATCACACTGGTTTTCAGCTCCTTTTTCTTGGAAATCCCATATGGGTATCCAGAGGTGCTCCTTTTGTCGTTTGGGAGGAGGCAAAGGTAAAACAAAACAACACGAGCAGAGTTGTAGATGAATCACGCTGAAAACAGCTGTGTGATATACAAGCTATAAAACTTTACTGAAGATAAGCAGGAGTATACATATGACAGTGAGCAGCAAAGCGTGTCTTGAACAAAACAGTGCAGTAAACAGCACACAACGAACAGAAGATCAAATGGTCTTCCCCTCTTCTTGCTTCCATCGACTTACAAGACCCAAGGAGCACAAAATTGGCAAGCAGTAAGCCAATGGCTACACTTCAAAGTCTTTTGTCAAGAGCAAAAGAAAAGCACTTGGCAGCGGCTACCAGACATACAGTCGAGCACACAAAATTATTACAACACACACATATATCGGGGGATCCGAAGCTCCCATTGGTTGGTTGGATATCTGGAGATTCTGAGTGCAGAGTGCTACCTGCCAGTAGGTGGCAGTGCTGCGCCTAGAAGGCGTCTCTCTAATCTACAATCTATACTCAGTTAGACATAACATCTGTGAAGACAAGCAATTTGTAACTACTTTCCCATGGGAATCCTGACACCTTTGGGAGGTTTGGGGAAAAACAGCATGGAAGTGTGTGTGTACACATCCACATAGTCATAAAGCTCTTATATGGACCACTAATATTCTAAAGTAGCCTTTCCCATCCTCGTAACCACTAGAGATGGACAACAAACTCTCAATTTCTCATTTAGCCAACACACTTGACAGGTACATGAAATTATATTTAACCACTTGCTGAGAATTTTGTTAAAGATTTTCATTGCCAAGTTCCAGACCTCCAGGAACTCCAGATCAGGTGACTACTTGTTCCTGGAAGTTTCTGGTTGTGGAAGTAGGACTTTTGTTATTGTTGTTTTAAATATACATTAAGTATATGGGATAAAAGGTGGCAAAACTACTGGGATATATTTCAGTCATATTTCTCCAAGTGGATAGAGCAAATATAGCCAGCTGTCAGCCTTCCCAGGTAGACCAGACAGGAAACACGACCAGATTAGCTAATTCTACTGTAGCTAAGGCTACATTAAACAAATCTTGCAAGTCTGAAAGTACAAATCTCCCACCATCTCTTTTACAGTTTGAGAAGTTAGGGAGGGTCCTTTCTGAGCCTCTTTCTCCATCCCTTATGCAGCTATGGGCTATGCCGCCTCTTATTCCCTAGGCCAGGGGTCGGCAAACTTTTTTATGCCAGGAGCCATTTTGACATTTATAACATTTATAACATCACTCGAGGGCCAGGGGGCAGGGTTTGTGGGCAGGGGCCAATTGCGTGGAAGGGGGCAGGGTTTGCAGGCGGGAGCCAATCACGTGGAAGGGGGCGGGGTTTGTGGGTGGGAGCCAATCGCGCACACTTAGGGCCTGCTGCCACCATGCCCGCCACGCCTGCCTGTGCGCGGAGACCATCCGAATGCCCGCAAAGCCCATGCAGCGCGGCGGTCCAGGCGGGGAAGCGGCACCTCCGTTTGGGGCTACAGGAAGACCCCCCTCTTCCTCCTCCGAGAGGGAAAAACGCCGAGGCCGGGCCCTGCTGCTCCTGGGCTCCGCCGCTCGGGACCCCCACCTCTCCTGGCCAAGCGTAGCCGCTCGCCGGAACGCAGCCCCCAGGGAAGAGCGGGAGGACAAGCCCGGGCCGCCTCTCGGGATGGGGTGCCCAGCCCGGCTGCGCTCTCTCGGCATCTCGGGCGCGGGCAGGCAGGGGAGCGCGCCCGCCTGCCAGCTTTCACTTGCCGGCACCCCGCGGCAGCAGTTCCCTCGGCGCGTCGCTCTGTTCGACGGGGCGGGCAGGCGGCCCTCTCCCCAGGGTCTGAGTAAGTCGCGACGGGCGGGTGGCGAGTGAAGCGTCGCCCCACCTCCTCCTGCCATTGCCTCGCGCCCTCCGCACCTGCGGCTCCTCTGTTCCTTTCCTCCTAGCCGCTAGAGCCACACTCAAGGGGCCAAAGAGCTGCATGCAGCTCGCGAGCCACGGTTTGCCGACCCCTGCCCTAGGCAGCATCTCTTCACTCTCTCTCTCAAGGTCTTTCTCACAGCTCAGAAATAACTACATTTTACAGGACATTTCTTTCAGTTCTTTTTCATCAACAACAGTATTTTAAGACATGGCATAATTACAGACATAGAACTGTTTTTACTAAAGCATGGTTGAGTTGGTTGTTATTAACAGTGCTAGATATTATAACGTTACTGTGAGAATCAATGTCCTTGTGGTTCAGATAAGTAAAAAAGGTCCACTATATAGATGCAATAGAATAGCTGAAGCTGTACACTGAGTACTGTGTTTGTTGGTTTAAATAAATATGTAACTACCAAGAACATTTTTCTTTTTTATAATTATGGAGATAATTATTTGAGAGGAAATTCCGTATTTTGTGGGGGAGATGGATTCAGAACTTTAAATTGGTGTAAAGATTACCTTTGGTGTAGGTGAATTAGGTTTCAGTTGATCATTTGTGTGTGTGTGTGTGTATACAATATATATATATATATACACACACACATACAAACACAGCTGGATAGTATAGTGGTTAGAGTGCTGCTTTTGGAGCGGGAGACGGGTTCAAATCCTGGATGTACCTACCTTACCAGTAGGGGTCCTTGGGCAACGACCCCCTAACGCTTCACCTGCCTACCTCAAATATGAGAGTAACACGAACTAAGAGAGTCATGCCAGCTCGGACATCACCCGGATTAACAAGGTCTGAGTCAGATGTTGGGGAACCAGGGCAATCTGACGATAAGTGGGCTACTGGAACAAACCATACATGGATGAGACAAGAGAACCTGGAATTTATGGAATGCTACTACAACAGTAGACCTAATGAGAGGGGATATATGAAATATATGAGGGAACTATGGATGGACAGAAGACCTGCATCCAAACTAACTGAGAAACAGCTAGTTACCCAACGTTTCAACATAGTGAAGAGGAAGATGCTCTCACAACTTGAGACACACCAACTACACATTACATCCTGGACTCAAGAAGACCCAGAAGAACAACAGAGGTGCAGCCAACACCTGAAGCTGGAACATCACTGCCACCCCCTCCATTACAGAGCACAGCAGCTGATATGAGGCAAAAGATCATGGATAATCTAGCTACAGTCAACTCTTGAGACCGATTACCAAGGCTCAGTGGAGAAGTACCATCAGATAGTATGCTAGAAGATGCCAACAGAGCCCTCACAACAATCCCTACTACCACTATAACTCAAATCAATGAACTGGTATAAACTACACCTGCTGTGATCCTGGAGATGCTTGGCTACACGATCAAGAAAAACAGCACTACATCCCCCCCCCCCCCCGAAAATGAGGTTGGAGGCTAAGATCAAGGCAACTTCGAGAAAAATTAGTCAGCTGGTGTAACTACAGAAGGGTGTGGAGATTAAGGATAAGACTCAGCTACTGAAAAAATACAAGGGCCTGACTCCATCTGAAGCCCTAGAGAATGCTAAACAAAGGCTCACAGCACTGGCTACCAGGCTAAAGAGATAAACTAGAGAAGCAGAGGCCAAGAAGATAAATGCCCTGTTCGCCAAAGAACCATCCAAGGTGTACTCCCAACTGCAGTGCAAAAACACAGTAACAGCAGAGCCAGCAACAGCAGAAACAGAACAGTACTGGAAGAACATATGGGAGAAAGAGAAGACACATAACACCAGTGCAAAGTGGCTGCAAGACCTGAGAGCAGACCACAGAAATCTCCCAGAGCAGGAACCAGTCACCATCACAGTAGCAGACATTCAACAGCGGGTCAAGAACATGAAGAGCTGGACAGCACCTGGCCTGGACATGATCCACACCTACTGGCTAAAGAAGCTAACAGCAGTGCAGGAATGCCTAGCAGCACCGATGAACCAACTGCTAGCAGCAGGCTCCCACCCAGACTGGCTAACACAAGGTAGGACAGTGCTGATCATGAAAGACAGACCCCAAAAAGGGAATAACACTGTCCAACTACTGGCCAATAACCTGCCTCCCTACAAAATGGAAAGTCCTACCAGGCATCTTAGCCCCTAAGCTGCAGGACCATATAGGCCAGTAAAGGTAAAGGTAAAGATTCCCCCCGCACATTTGTGGAGTCGTGTCCGACTTTAGGGGCCGGTGATCATCTCTGTTTGTTAGCCAAAGAGCCAGCATTGTCCGAAGATGCTTCCATGGTCATGTGGCTGGCATGACGCATGCAGAACGCTGTTACCTACTCACTGAAGTGGTACCTATTCATCTACTTGCATTTGCATGCTTTCAAATTGCTAGGTTGGCAAGAGCTGGGGTGAGTGCGGGAGCTCACTCTGTCACGTGGGACTAGGGATTCGGACCTCCAAACGTGCGATCTTCCGATCGACAAGCCTGGCGTCTTACCCACTGAGCCACCATGCCCCTATATAGGCCAGTACATGAGCACAGCTTAGAAGGGCATTGGGAACAACACCAGAGGCTCCAAACACCAGTTGCTCATAGATAGAGCAGTTGCCCGAGACTCAAGGTCTAGACAGACCAATATGAACACAGCCTGGATTGACTACAGGAAAGCCTATGACTCAATGCCACATACATGGATCTGTGAATGCCTGGCACTATACAAAGTCAATAGGACACTCAGGATCTTCCTCAAGAACTCAATGGGGCTGTGGAAGACAACACTGGAAATCAACTCAAGGCAGCTTGCACAAGTGGCCCTCAAGTGCGGCATATACCAAGGTGATGCACTGTCCCCATTGCTGTTCTGCATGGGCTTGAACCCCCTCAGCCAGTTTATCACAAGAAGTGGATACGGATACAAGATCAAGAGTGGAACTACCATGAGCCACCTCCTCTATATGGATGACATCAAGCTGTATGCTAAGAATGAACGAGACATCGACTCACTGATCCACCTGATAGAGATCTACAGTGAGGACATTGGGATGTCATTTCAACTAGAGAAGTGTGGCCGGATGATAGTAAAGAGAGGGAAGGTAGTTAAGACTGATGGGGTGGAACTACCAGTAGGCCACATAGCAGACATACAGACCAGCTACAAGTACCTTGGTATCCCACAGACACATGGGAACCACAATGAGGAGGCAAGGAAGACAACAATATCCAAGTACCATCAAAGGATAAGACAGGTCCTAAAGAGCCAGCTCAATGGGAAGAACAAGATCTACGCCATCAACATGTATGCCCTGCCAGTCATTAGATACCCTGCTGGTATAGTGAGCTGGCCAAAGGAGGACATGGAGGCTGCTGATGTGAAGACCCGGAAGCTCCTGACAATATATGGAGGCTTCCACCCCAATTCCAACACCCAGAGACTGTACACCAGATGGAAAGAGGGCGGGCAGGATCTGGTGAGTGTCAAAGCCACTGTCCTGGATGAGACTCAGAGCATCCAGGAGTACGTCAGTAAGATGGCACCTAAAGGTGAGCTGTTGGGAGAATGCCTGAGGCAGCAGCAGACATGGAAGGAAGATCAAGCAGAGGAAGTGCCATGGCAAGACAAGACCCTGCATGGGATGTACCATCAACAGATAGCTGAGGTGGCTGACAATGGGAAATCCTACCAGTGGCTGGAAAGGGCTGGACTAAAAGACAGCACTGAGGCACTGATCATAGCAGCACAAGAACAGGCACTAAGCATGAGATCCATAGAAGCAGGGGTCTACCACACTGAACAGGACTCAAGGTGCACTGTGCAGAGAGGCTTCAGAGACAGTCCAACACATAGTGGCAGGGTCTAAGATGCAGGCAGGAACAGCATACACTAAACAGCACAACCAAGTAGCTGGCATCGTGTACAGGAACATCTACACAGTGTATGGGCTAGACCCTCCAAAGTCCAGATGGGAGATTCCACAGAAAGTGGTGGAGAATGATAGGGCTAAGATCCTGTGGGACTTCCAGATCCAGACAGGCAGGCAGATACTGGCCAATCAACCAGACATCGTGGTAGTAGACAAGGACCAGAAGACAGCGGTGGTGATAGATGTAGTGGTGCCAAGTGACAGCAACATCAGGAAGAAGGAGTATGAGAAGCTGGAGAAGTACCAGCACCTGAAGGAGGAACTAGAGAGGATGTGGAAAATAAAGGCCAAAGTGGTCCTAGTGGTGGTGGGAGCACTCGGGGCTGTGACTCCTAAGCTGGGAGAGTGGCTCCAACAGATCCCAGGAGCAACATCAGAGCTCTCTGTCCAGAAGAGTGAAGTGCTAGGAACAGCTAAGATACTGTACAGAACCCTGAAACTCCCAGGCCTCTGGTAGAGGACCTGAGGTTGAGGAAGACACATACCACCCATAGGGGTGAGAAGGGATTTTATTTTATATTTACATGACTTGATTATTTGGAATTGTGTACACAGACACATACCGTACATATGTATGCATGTATTTCTGCCTCTGCTTATCCAAATGGCAACTTACAAATTACATGTAGCTATTTGACATGAACCTATCTAAAAGGCATCAGGCTATATGTGGTTTTAGAAGGATAAAACTATGTAAAATTTGGTGCAGAGGTGGAAGTAAAATGAACCAGTAAGTAAAGGCCTGCCAACATTTTTTAAAAAATAGTAGATTTAGAGCCGCCACCACTGCCACTGCCATCTCCAGTGCTTCTGCTGCTCCACTAGCCACGGGACAGATGGTTGGCGCTTCAGGAATTTCTTTGTGGCCCGTGAGGATTTTTAATTCATCAATGTGGACCCTCCCCCTGAATGAGTTCTGCAGGCCTAGTTTAGAACGTGGCTCAGCTGCTGGCTTGTATCCACAAAAATAAGCTTGCACTAGCTTCCTATTGGCTTTTGAATACAGTTCAAAAGCTGTTTTTGACCTACATGACTTGACTCAGACGTATCTCCCAGACTGTTTTCTTCAACCTAGTGCAGATATTCCTGGGAAACCTGCTAGTGGTTTTCCACTTTTGTGAGATAAAGGGGATGGAGACTCACAGATGCTATTTCTCTGTGGCTGTGTTTGCCCTGCGAAATTCCCTTCCCTATGAGAAACAATCTGTTCTGTTCCAGGCTGAGCAAACATACCAGGCCTTATTACACATGGTTTACTGATGCGTAGTGCTACAGGCAATTACAAAGTCCAGCAGAAAGTTATCTGAGCAGGCAGCTACGTGCTCCAGGAAATATATAGGAGAGCAAGGTCTTGACTGAGAGCCAGGTACAGTCTACCCAGTTCAGACTGCTGTCCAGAGTAAAACTGTAGGAAACCAGCCTAACACTGGTTTGGAGAAATGGGGCCAGGCAACAACAGAGATGGCAAACACAGTCCATGATAAAGGGACTTAGAAATAAACATCTCAAAATAACCATGACCTAGCCCCAGGTGCAAGGTCACACAGCCACCCTAGAAACATATTTAAGGATTCCCTTACCAACTTTGCTCAGACTGAAGAAGCTCCTTGGATAAGGAGCAAAACGTTTCCACTGAGAAAATAGAAATCCAGTTGACATGATTCAAGCTACAGACAATTCCACCTGGATGACTGAGAACCTTCATAGACATACAGTCCATGACAGTTCTGGTGTCAGATGCCAGAAGACTCTGTAATCCTGTCTAAATTGAAAAGCCAAGAATCAAGGAGCAGTGAAGGAGGCAAATTCACAAGAATATAAATCTGATATTGGAGGCCAGGATCTGGTCATTGTGCTTAAATAGGACAGCTGCATGTACAGCTCAATTAAAGGTGTTGCTGGCCTTGTTTCTTGAGGAGCTGAACTCCTTGCTTTTGCTCAAGTCTCCAAAACTGCCTATGTATCTTGTGGCTGGAGGCCTGCCTAGATCTGGACCCTCTTCACCTGTCTCCATTCTTACCTGCTCGGGCTGATTAGTTGCTGCATCAGCCTCAGGTGGTTGATTGTCTGCTGGCTCCTGAAGTTAGCAACTTAGTAGATCAGGCCTCCTAGCCTCTCACTCTTTGGAGTCAGAAAACATAATACAGTCAAGTTTTTGTAACTTGCTAAAAACTCTTATTCAGAAGAGAATTTGAGTTATGACTGTTGTCATATTTATTGATCAGTTTTTATTTTTGTAGATTTTTAGTGTCCTTTGTTATAAATGTATAGATGTATTTCAGGTTTTATTTTTTTAATGTTATTAGTATATCATGGGCATTTTAAAATATTGTTTTAAAAAATATTTTATATTAACATGTTTTTTTTAAAACACAATCATGAGAAATAAATAAACAGAAATAAAAGCATAAAAAAAGAAATAGAAAAGAGTTTTATAAGCTATATAAAACCTAATAAGACATTTTAAAATTTTATTTATTTATTTATTTATTTATTTATTTGTTTGTTTGTTTGTTTATTTATTTATTGAATTTATATGCTGCCTGATTCCCAGTGACTCTGGGCAGCTCACAAGTAAAAACATTAAAAAAGAGAAAGAAACAAAAATAAAGAATAAAAGATAGCAAAGATAACAGAAACTGAACTGGAATAGAAAAAAGAAACAGACCCACATAGTTCCAGGGAGCTTCACTCACCCTCACTAAAGGCCTGGGAGAAGACCCAAGTCTTCAGGCCCCTTCAAAACTTGATTAGAAGGAAAGCCATCCAGATCTCAGGGGAAACCTCAGTCCAGAGCACAGTCACTGCTACAGTGAAGGCACAAAAATGGCATTGTTAATTGAAGGAACCCAGAGGGTACCAACCCTGCCAGATTGGATTGGCCAGTCAGATACTATGGGAGACCGGCAGTCCCTCAAGTAACTAGGCTCTATGTCGTGAAGGGCTTTTTAGGTAACAACCAGCACTTTGAATTGTACCTGGCAGCAAACTGGCAACCAGTGCAGTCCATGAAGCAGAAGTGTTATATGGGCATATTGTGGCATGCCCATCACTGCCCATGCCGCTGCATTCTGGATCAGTTGAAGCTTCTGGGTGTTGCAGTAGTCAAGCCGTGAGATGTCCATGGTGTGAGTGACCGTCTGAAGGACCTCCCGATGAAGGAAAGGGAGTAACTGGCACACCAGATGAACCTGTGCAAAGGCCTTCCTGGCCACAGCTCACATCAGCTCATCAAGCAGGAGCTTTGAGTCCAGGAATAACCCCATATTTCTCACCAATCTTGAATGGGGAAGTACAACCCCATCCAAGGTCAGAGATGCTATATTCCCAGATCTGGGTGGCCCAAACACCCTCAGGCACTCAATCTTGGTAGCATTGAGTTGGAGATGGTTCCTCCCCATCCAAACCCACACAGCCTCCAGGCACTGGAGATAGAACCTTGATAGCCTCATTTGGCTGCCCTGGGTCAAGAAATATAATTGGGTATCATCAGCATACTAATGATACTGAACGTCAAAATGGCAGATGACCTCACCTAGCAGTTGAAAAGTGGTAGATGTTGAAAAGGAGAGAGAGAGTACAACCCTTAAGCATCCCACAAAGGAGGGGCTGAGGGAACAATCTCTGCCCCATATAAAAATGATCTCATATCAATTTAGCACTTTAAAGCTATTAGCACTTTCAAATCAATACTCAGTAATTAACAAAGGCAGCTAATATAAGAATCATCAATGAAAATATCCAATTGAAAAAGTCTGTCTTTATTATTATGAATCAAACAAGATCTAATATTTTAAACGCTTA
This sequence comes from Charina bottae, assembly GCA_023362775.1. Lineage (NCBI taxonomy): Eukaryota > Metazoa > Chordata > Lepidosauria > Squamata > Charinaidae > Charina > Charina bottae. Next base: position 5,276,543 of record JALMGJ010000016.1, read on the forward strand.
TGTTAAGAGAAACAATGTTGAGAAACTTTGGATGTGGTACAAATCCATCTGCAAAACTATAGTCCATAAATTGTTTCCAAGTTAAATTAAATTCAGTATCAGACTTGGTTTTTTTAAAAAAAGATACAAAAATATTTTTTACATTGGTGTGTACTCCCACAAATCAGTCTGTCATTCTTCTATAGAAGGAATTGTGTATGATTTCCAGAAAGAAGAGTAAAGTATCCTACCAGCTGTTATCATATGAAAAGCCAACTCTGTATACCTTGTAGGAATCCACGGTTTAGTGATACTTAACAGAAAAACAGTTACAGGAAAAAAATCAATATTTAAAATTTATTTAATTCAATGATAAATCATTTTCCAGAATTGTTGAGCTTTATACCATTGCCACCAAGTATAAAAAAGTATGATCCAACCTGATTACTGCATTTCTAGAATTTCATGGTTTTTTTAAACATGAATTACCTATTTTGGCAATCAACACTGGTGCAATATATCAGCTAAAAAGATCTTGTACTAATTTTCTCTGAGTGTTCACAGTAACTTCCATTGGGATTTCCATTACTGCATATCAATTGTTCTGTTTAGATTCAGCATTCACTTAGTCAACAGATGTTCTGAATTTTGTGTTATAAGCTTTTCACCTTAAATATTTCCTTTATACCTACCTGCATGAGAAAATGTGATATTTCTCCTCCTCTTTCTGAACCATTCATCAGCATATAACAATGGCTCTGAACAATTTTCTTCTCTGCTCCTTTGTCACTATAGATTTTCCCTTCTGCCAACTGGACTGAGCTTTGGAACACTACATATGTGACACTCTCCATTGATGAGTTGCTGTTTATTGCTTATGTAAATGCTTGGCTGTGTAAATGTCAGTTATGGGAAAGAGTATTTTCCTACATAATGACCCTTTCAGCAGCAGAAGGCAGATTCTTAGTTCCAGATATTTTCATGGAATGCAGGATCCTATCCTATAAAAGATACCAGAAGCTGTGTCCATAACAAGCCATGATGAGGTGAAAATGACATCTGGGTCATTACATCATGTATATATGTGTATACTATCTATCTATCTATCTATCTATCTATCTATCTATCTATCTATCTATCTATCTATCTATCTATCATCTATCTATCTATCTATCTATCAATCATCACCTGTAAATCACTATAAAAGCTCTAGGCAGTTTTCAAGTGGCATATGTAATGATGTCCCAACACATATGTAATGATATAATCACACAAATCATTTGATGAAAGTACTTAAGTATCATTATATTGTTATAAGTCACACCTTGCACCTCTCTTCATGGATGCCCTTATACACTATACTGTACACATCTTCAGAATAGAAACACCTGATAAGATAGGACCTTTCCCAAGGGTGGGGCATGGGGGCAATTTATAGATTACAACCAATGCAGACATTTGCTGTAGTGGAAGAACAGGATGATTACCTCTTTCTCCAATGTGCACCTGAAATGATGTTTCTGCTTTTGTACTAACCATGTAAAAGCCTTAGTAGATCCTTCAAATAAAACTGCAAAATTCCTTCAGACTTTCTGTATTGGGATTTTTCTAAAGGCTCATCATATTTGTTGTTCCCATCTATTTTGACAAGAATAAGAGTTGCTGGAGTGGAGTGGTTAGAATTCAACAACCCTTTTTAAGCATCCTAAAGAGACCTAGCCTGTGTCCTGTATGTGAGAGGGACTGTTACTAGATGTCAGTGGAGATAATGTTGGCTAGCCAATATTACTTAGGCCAGGAGTTAATAATCTATGCTTCCAAAGCATGATGCATCTTTGCCGAGCTGCTCCAACATTTCTGCTGAATTGAGTGTAATGTAACCCAAGGCGGAAATTATTAAATACTTGGAGTGTAAATCACACTAAATTAATCTAATTAAAAATAACTGGAAGATGGTTCCAAGATGGTGGCCGCAAGTCAGCGCGGCCGTTGACCGCTCCGGGGAAAAGCCGAAAAACCCACCGAAAATCCCCTAAAAATTCACCTTTGGGTTTTGGAGAGGTGGTGTTGTCGGTGGTGAGTGGCTTTCTCCGGGGGGAGTGCTGGGACGAGGCCGTGCGTCCGGGTCGGAGCTCCGTGAATCTACACGAGGAAAAGTGCCCAGTGAATTGCCGAAGACGCCGTAGCCCTTTGAAGTCTGTTACAAGCCAGAGTCTTGGGGTTCGAGCTGGGCCGGTGGAGCTGGGCCGGCGGAGCTGGTGAGGGCCGGGAGCCCACCGAGGACTGGAGATTGTGGGAGGCTGCCGGACGCAGCTGGAGGCTGGAGGCTGTTGGCTGTTGGTCGTCGGGCTGGGCTGGCAGAGTTTGCGGGGCTGGAGTCTGCCGGGGGCTGCTGGAGGCTGCCGGAGGGCTCTGTTTTCGATTGCTGGAGGCGGAGGCTGTCGGGGTTCGGACTGGGCTGGTGGAGTTGGCGGGGCCTAGTGGAGCCGGCGTGGTACAGAGGGATCCCAGCTGTTGCAACGGAGTCCTCAGACGAGTCGCCCCCCCCCCCCGCAGACAAGCTGGATGTTTTTTCCTGGGCCGATTCTAGAGAGGGTTCGGAAGCCTTGATGTTAGAACTGGCTGGAGTTGGGGGCGAACCCTGCGGCCCTGAAAAGTGCAGATGGTGCGGAGGCTGGAGTCCAGGAGACCAGGGCGTAAGAAAAATAACAACACGGACTAACCCCTATGAAGAGCTGGATATTGTCCCATTTAACATAAGGTGGCAGAGGGTTTTTAGGGGTCCCTTGGTATGAATGTGGACCCCCCACTGGGTGAGAGACGAGGTGGGGGAGCCAAGATTGTATGGTTTTGTAAGAGTACCCCCCTGGGTGAGAGTCAGGTGGGGTAGGAGTGATTGCTGGTGAGTGTTGGTACCTCTCCCTGACCAGTGAGAGAAGTTGAGGGAGAGGTACAGAGTGTGACTGGGGGTGGTGCTGGACCCTAACAGTGCCGAGAGCGTGAGCTGGTGCACTGGGGGGTCTTGTCACTACCCGACTTGCTCTGAGATTGGATGATGGATGAATGGGATAAAGGACCCTTGATTAAGCCCAAGAATTCCGGAGGCCTGGGAGTGGAGGCTACTAGGCCAGAGTCGGGAATCTCTGGGGGCTGGGTGGCAGGCCATGTGATTCAGGTGGTGACGGGCAGGGGATGGTATGATGGGAACCGGAGGGCGAGCCATTATCGGGGAAGGCTCCCCTGGTGTTTGTTACCGGTGGTGCGTTCTGGCCCCCCGTGTTCATACCCAGGCCCTGGTAAGCAGATCCTCGTGGGCTCCGGTCTCTGACTGCTGCTGCTGAACGCCAGGTCGGTGAATAACAAGGCCCCCCTTATAAGTGATTTAATCACAGAGGAGGGGGCTGACCTGGTATGTATTACCGAGACCTGGCTGGGCCCAGAGGGGGGAGTAGCCCTCTCGGAAATGTGCCCAGCTGGGTTTCGGGTGTGGCATCAGCCGAGACAACGGGGCAGGGGAGGAGGGGTGGCAGTTGTCATCCAAGAGTCCCTTGTGGCCTTCAGGGGCCTTCAGGGGCGCTGCTCCACAAGTGACCGGGTGTGAGACCCTGTTTTTCAAGTTGAGTTCATGAGAACAGTTTGGAGTGTTGCTGCTGTACCAGCCTCCCTGCTGTGTAGCAACCTCCCTGCCTGAGCTGCTCGAGGCTGTCTCAGGGTTGGCAGTGGAGTTCCCCAGACTTATGGTTCTGGAGGACTTCAATCTGCCGTCCCTGGGGCGGTCCTCAGAGGCGGCCCGGGAGTTCATGGCTACCATGGCAGCTATGGGACTGTCTCAGATTATTCGTGACCCAACTCGTGACAGTGGTCTCACCCCGGACTTAGTTTTCTTGTCCGAGCAGTAGCAATGTGATATGAGGGGAGAGTTACATATTTCCCCATTGTCATGGTCAGACCACGCCCTGGTGACCCTGAGACTCTCTTCTGCTGCCCCACTCCGCAGGGAGGCGGGACCTATTCGATTGGTCCACCCCCGGCGACTGATGGACCCAGTGAGGTTTCAGAAGGAGCTGGGGGTTATTCCCGAGGACTTGCTTCACGGTCCAGTGGAGGTCCTGGCCGCAGCCTGGAATAGGGAAGCGGCCGGAGCTCTGGACAAGATCACGCCTGTGCGACCTCTCCGGCCCTGTTCGGCCCATCACTCTCCGTGGTTTACGGATGTGTTGAGGGCTTTGAAGAGGGTTAAGAGATGTCTAGAGCGCCGCTGGAGAAAGATGAAGACTGAATCTGACCGAACACAATCTAGAGCCGCAGTTAAGGCCTACCTTGTGGCGGTAAGAGCGGCGAAACGTGAATATTTCTCCGCTCTTATTGCGTCCGCAGAATGCCGCCCGACGGCCCTGTTTAAGATTACAAGATCGCTTTTGGGTCGGGAGCAAGGAGAGACCCATTTACACGGCCGATCGGAAGAGTTTTCTGAGCATCTTCAGGACAAAATCACTCAGATTCATTCTAAGTTGGACTCCAAGCATGAGACAAGATCTGGGGAGATGCCAGAGGCTCGTACTTACCATGTTTTCTGGGAGCAGTTTGATCGTGTTGCACCTGAGGAAGTAGACAGGATCCTTCGGACTGTGAACGCCACCACATGCCAACTTGACCCATGTCCCTCCTGGCTGGTAAAATCAGCTAGTGGGGTGACATGTGGCTGGGTCCAGGCGATTATAAATTCGTCCTTGAGTGAGGGGGTGTTCCTGGCTGCCTTTAAGGAGGCGCTGGTGCACCCCCTCCTCACGAAACCATCCCTGGACCCTACCATCCTGGGCAATTTTCGCCCAGTCTCCAACCTCCCCTTTCTGGGAAAGGTGGTTGAGAAGGTGGTGGCGTTGCAACTCCAGAGGATTCTGGAGGAAACGGATTATCTGGACCCCTTCCAGTCAGGTTTCAGGCCGGGATATGGGACAGAGACTGCATTGGTTGCGCTTATGGATGATCTCTGTCGAGAGCGGGATGGAGGGAGTGTGTCCATCCTTGCTCTCTTAGATCTCTCAGCGGCCTTCAATACCATCGACCACGGTATACTTTTGGGGCGGCTCGAGGAGTTGGGGGTGGGCAGCGTGGTTTTGCGCTGGTTCGCCTCCTTCCTCCAGGGCCATTCCCAGTCGGTGTTGATAGGGGAGGAGAGAGCTGACCCGAGACCCCTGACTTGTGGGGTGCCTCAGGGGTCGGTTCTCTCTCCTCTCCTATTCAACATCTACATGAAGCTGCTGGGCGAGATCATCTGTCACCACGGGATGAGGTATCACCAATATGCTGATGATACCCAGTTATACATCTCCGTCCCGGGTGAAGTAAGTGATGCGGTCAATGCCTTATCTCAGTGCCTGGAGGCTGTGGGGGTCTGGATGGGGAACAACAGGCTTCAACTGAACCCTGGTAAGATGGAGTGGCTGTGGATTGATGGCCCCACTGGATCCGGGAAGTTGTCATCTTTGGTTCTGGGTGGGGTTGCACTACCCCACTCGGATCCAGTGCGGAATCTGGGGGTCCTCCTGGACTCGCGACTCCTGCTCAAAGAGCAGGTGGCAGTCGTGGCCAGGAGGGCCTTTGCACAGCTTCGAGTTGTGCGCCAGTTACGCCCTTTCCTGGATCAGGAGGCCCTCCGAACAGTCACTCACGCCCTTGTCATCTCCTGTATAGACTATTGTAATGCGCTCTACATGGGGCTACCCTTGAAGAGTATCCGGAGGCTTCAGCTGGTGCAGAATGCGGTGGTGCGAGCAGTTATGGGTGCCAGGAGATCGGCACATGTGACACCTCTGCTACACGAGCTGCATTGGGTGCCAGTTTGCTTCCGGGTCCAATTCAAGGTATTGGTGATTACCTTTAAAGCCCTACATGGCATAGGACCAGGGTACCTGAGGGACCGTCTCATCCCGATAATGTCGTCCCGCCCCACCCGTGCATGCAGAGAGGGCATGCTTCAGACCCCCTCAACAAGAGAATTCCATCTAGCGGGGTCCAGGAGGCGTGCCTTCTCTGCGATAGCGCCCGCCTTATGGAATATCTTGCCCCCGGAGGTGAGACTGGCCCCCTCCCTCCTGGCCTTTCGGAAGGCCCTTAAGACCTGGCTCTGTCACCTGGCCTGGGACGACGGAGGTGGTAGTGCCTCCTGGGGTTGGCTGGCCCCGTAGCTCCATGATCTATCTGTGGGTCCTAATCCACCTTGGATTTTATTTTATTTATTCTCTGCTTGTGTTTTTAGATATTTTTGTATAGTTTTTTAAATTGTATTTGTTGTAAGCCGCCCAGAGTCCCTTGCATGGGAGATGGGCGGGGAATAAATTTGAAAAATAAAATAAAAAAATAAAACTCAATTTAAATTTAACTTGAGCTCAAACTGCTTTCTTCTGTTTTGGCCTTACTTAAATTTGGGATTGTGGTCTATAATTTAGGCAATTTTCATCTGTCATATCTTCCAGTAGGATCCAAGTGATGAGAGAGAAAGAAGGATGATATCTGATCATTTTCTGAGTATTTTTTATTTTGTTTTGATCATTTGTCTGTCTGTTTTCCAATATGATTTCAGCCTTTTTAGTTGGGAAAATGGTGCTCAGGGTCTGATTGGGTGTTGATGTGAATGGAATCCTAAGATTATGTACCCATAAATATTTTTGACAAGAGGCAGGTTAGCAATATGCTCACCCACATTAGTATTGATGCTAGGTTATTTTCCTTTTTAAGTAAATCAAATCAAGAAAGCAAACATATAAACAACAATGTTAACAATGCAATGTAAAATTAATTATAATCCATCCAGAAGGAGGAAAAGATGAAGTAGATGAAGAGGAGAAAAAGAAGAGAAGGAGGAAGAGGGCGGGGCCTGGCAAATTGTATCATAAATACAGCAATTGTTTATTAAATTGAATCTGCAGCCCTATTTTCCATATATGTGTCTTGTGGCATTGTGCAGATATTGGAATTGTCAGGACTTCACTGGGGTTAAACAATAAAGCCAGAGCAAAAAGAAGCTGAATTCTAAAACTCCTGTTCCAGCTTATAACCAAAGTTCAGTTGTAAGTGTGAAAGCATGGACAATTAAATTCAATTTTCCCAATAGGTAGCTGAAGTTTGTGCAATAAAATTTGTACAGAGTAGCCATACCAAAGAAATTTGTTCAGTGTTTTGTAATGTCACTTAAAATAAAGTAATGGAGTAAAACTAGGAAAATCTGTCAAAATATAAAAAAGTCTCAGAGCTAAATAAGATTAAGATAAATTTATCTTTTAGGCCATATATCTAGATCATCTTTCATTTGTATCTCAGCAAGGTATAGATTTAAATTTACCAGCAGAAAACACTTGTTGGGAGTCCTAATACCAGTATAAATGAAGAAATCAGAATATAACTTGAAATACCAATCCTCATTCTTGTCAAATGTATGGCATTAGATCTGATCTACTCCAGTTTGTAAAGTAACCAGGTAGGATATCAAATTCATACACTAATGAAGTGAGATTACAAAACATAAATTTCTGCTTTATCTCTGAAACATCCCATCATCCACATAGTAGAATCTTTTATTTTTATTTATTTATTTGTCAAACTTCTATCACCGCCCATCTCTCCCCACAAAGGGGACTCTTTTGCTCTGCCATTCACCCAGTTATTTGTTTAGTATTTTCTGAATTTCTAATAATATAGGAAAGAGGTTGTAAAGCCAAATTAAAAGTAAGGAAGGAAGAAAGCATGCTTGATATATACTGTGACATAATGTTATCCAAGGTGTGAGAAGTAAAACCAAGCAGTTAATTTTTAACAGAAGTTGTATGCGTATAACATAATGGGCTAACCACTCTGCAAGAGGCAGTTAAGCCTGCACCACTCTGCAAGAGGCAGTTACAATAAATAGACAATAGAAGGGTGGGGCTTGCAATGCTTATGCGGCCGGAAAGTTGTACACCCAAAACTCCTATCCAATGGGAGTTGAGGGGAAGGAATGGTGTGGTCGGGAATGTGTTTAAATATGCTATGCTGGATCGATGATGGTGTGTTCCCTCACTTACTGTGGTGGGTGCACCCTTTTGCAAAAGAATTTAATAAAGCTGTTTCTTACAAACTCAGCAAACTGTGGGCCTCGTTTCTCACACAAGGAGTGGATACACCATTAATAATGTGATTTTTCTCAATCTAAAATGTAAAACTTCAGGGAAAACCATAAGAAGTCAAAACCCACCCCACCAATTTTTTTTATCTACATTAATTTTTTTCTCAGCATCCAAAAACATTATAGTTCCTGAATTCTATTTATTCTGAGTTAAAACAAGAATATCAATTAAAAATCTAGTATTGTCAGACATTGATGTTGCTGTATAAAGCCAGCCTGACCTGGGCACATGATGTTAGAAGACCAACCATGTATATCAAGGAAATAGGTCTGTAATAAGAAGACATCATAAAAAAAACCCATCATAATGGAGGGAGGGGGGAGAAAGAGAGAGAAAGCCAAAACAAAGGTGCAAAAACCCTTTTGTAATCCATATATATTTCCCTGTAGCCATAGGCATGCAGATATAGCAGGTAAATGCTTAATTAGGAATCAGACTGAAAAGCAAATTTTCACAGCCTAGATACAAATAAGTACAGTGGCAGAAAATGTTTAATCTTCTTCCAGAAGATCTTCAACAGGAACTTAAAGAGGCTATTTTTTTTTCAGTACCTATGATTCTAATTTCAAAACAAATGTGGCTGAAGACTTGAGGCACTATTGAAAATTATTTTATTAAATAATCTTGCTTGGTGTATGAGTTTCTATGTTGCTGAATGCCCTTAGTGTACTGTAATATAGGAAAAAACAGACCCATTATCTCCCTATTCAGTAATTGAAATGGATTGGGCCTTCTGTAACATTTCACTGCCTCTTGGCAAATCTGTGGAACTGCACAGTGAATGGCTAGGTCTAATCAGCTATATGAAAGGAAGGAGCTGAAATGGGATGAGTATTTAGCAGAGGAACTTTAAACAAAGTCAATACTTCCAATATGAGAGCTTCCTGAAAGAGAAGTTGCTGGACTTTCTCTATTTCTGGAATCCCAAAATTGGCCCTGGGATAATGAAATTCCAGGGACATTATTTTACCTCGAAGAATTTTATCAGCCTTCAGTGAATCAATTATAGCTGTTTCTCTTCCTCCCTCTGATCTTCCAACTAAGATCTTTATACTCAGCTTCATCTAGTCCAGTAGTTATCGTGTTAGCTCTGTCTTTAATAGTTTTTATATCAAATCTTATCTCAAAAAGAATGGCTGTCACAACTTTCACAGTAACTATTGAATCTGTCACCTCAGTGGAATAAGATGGCATTAGTTGGAAAATAACATTCTTGTCAGCTAGACAAAAACCAACAGGCACCCTCCAGGAATCAAAACAGAATGTAATGATATCTTTCTAGTTCCAAGAGTAGCAATTAAAGTGGATATCAAATGATTACTAGGATATAATTACTGGACTGGTATTGGAGAATGTCAGTGCATATCTGAGTACAGCACCATCTTAAATGGAAGTCAAGCCAGGCTTTGTGCAAATTGTCTTTTTTTACATCATAGACTAGAACCCTCTAACATTGTATTCTTCATCTTTCTTCTCTGTCTGCACAATGCAAAATTTGGAATTTATTTTTTCATGCAACACTACATCAATAATTCAGTATGATTCTCCAGTTTTCTGTTATTTGCAGATTCTGTGGAGCACAAGCTCACAGGGAACGTTAACAGATGTTTTCTGCATGCTTATTGCTATTGAGTTATACTTGGAGAGAAACAATGTTCTTTTGGCAACTAGTTTCTTCTCTTCAAAATGATGATGTTCAATATGCTCTACAAAAATGATGTTACATAAAGACGTGATCCACTGACCTGTCTGCCAGTGTTTATTTTCTTAATTGATGTGGTTTTGTAGTTGTTAGTTATGGTAAATTGCAGTTTATGCCAAAGTGCTATGTAAATAAGAAGCCTTTTGTAAACAAAATTCAGGTATATTTAGTCCAAAATGATATATCCAATAGCAGCTAATCAGGGGCTCAGCAAATTCAAAAGCAGGCCTGTATTAAAATCAGCCTTTGGTATTCAGAGATACACTCAGTACATGGAGGTTTAACAACCATGGTGAACAGCCATAGCTAGATTCAACTTTCATTAATTCATTCAATCATTCTGTTTATTTTAAGCCATTTTACTCTCATTCTTCCTACTCTCTGAAAAACAAAAACAAAATCTCTTTCTAGAGCAGCTTACAAAAATCAGTAGCAAGGCATACCTGCCTTGAAGCTTGTAATCTAAAATGTATAATAATGAAAGGAAATGGAAAAGGAAGAAAACAAATTTATTTATTTATTTATTTATTTATTTATTTATTTATTTATTTATTTATTTATCACATTTGTATCCCGCCCATCTCCCCTACAAGGAGGGACCCTGGGCGCTTCACAGCAAAAATTTAAAATCAATAAAAACTATAAATATCAATAAAAACAAAATGTACATATATATATTACACAGTTTGATCCAGAAATGGTAGGTTTCATCGCGTTGGTCGATAAGGCTGGATACGGCAGATCTAAGGGGCCAGCCAACCCGAAGACTGGCTGTTCCCCTCCCCTCCCCAAGCATGGTGACATAACCAGGTTCTTAGGTTTTTTCTAAAGTCCAGGAGAGAGGGGGCCGATCTTATTTCAGGAGGTAGAATGTTCCAAAGGGCGGGGGCTACCGCAGAGAAGGCACGCCTCCTAGACCCCGTCAGATGGAACTCTCTTACAGACGGGGTTCATAGCGTGCCCTCTCTACAGGACCGGGTGGGACGGGTTGATTGAACGGGGATGAGGCGGTCCTTCAGGTAACCTGGTCCCATGCCATGTAGGGCTTTAAAGGTGATAACCAACACCTTGAATTGAATCCGGAAGCAAACTGGGACCCAATGCAGCTCACGGAGCAAAGGTGTTATACAGTATGTGCCGATCTTGAGGCACCTAAAATCGCCCGCGCGGCTGCATTCTGAACCAGCTGAAGCCTCCGGATGCTCTTCAAGGGTAGCCCCATGTACAGCGCATTACATTAGTCTATCTGGGAGATGAACAGGGCATGAGTGACTGTTCGAAGTCAGTGCTCTCTCCTCTCCTATTTAACATCTACATGAAAACACTGGGCGAGATCATCCGTCTCCACGGGATGAGGTATCCCATCCTGTTGTTCCCCATCCAGACCCCCACAGCCCCCAGGCACTTGGACAGGGTAGTCACAGCATCACTTACTTCCCCCGGGATGGAGATGTATAGCTGTATATCATCAGCATATTGATGATACCTCATCCCATGGAAACGGATGATCTCGCCCAGTGGTTTCATGTAGATGTTAAATAGGAGAGGAGAGAGCACTGAGCCCTGCGGCACCCCACAAAGGAGGGGCTGTGGACCCAATCTCTCCTCCCCTATCAACACCGATTGGGACTGACCCTGGAGGAAGGAGGTGAACCAGCGCAAAACCACACTGCCCACCCCCAACTCTCTGAGTCATCCCAAAAGGATACCATGTTCGATAGTATCGAAAGCCGCTGAGAGGTCAAGGAGAGCCAGGATGGATGCACTGCCTCCATCCCGCTCCCGCCACAGATCATCCATAAGTGCGACCAATGCTGTTTCCGTTCCATATCCCGGCCTGAAACCTGACTGAAAGGGGTCTAGATAATCTGTTTCATCAAGAATCCTCTGGAGCTGCAATGCCACCACTTTCTCAACCACCTTCCCCATAAAGGGAAGGTGGGAGACTGGACAAAAATTGTCCAGTACAACAGGGTCCAGCAATGGTTTCTTGAGGAGGGGGCGCACCAACACCTCCTTGAAGGCCGCCGGAAACACCCCCTCCTGCAAGGATGCATTTACCATCAAGTGGACCCAGCCACATGTCACCTCCCGAGCTGATTGAACCAGCCAGGAGGGACATGGATCTAATTCGCACATGGTGGCATTGCTTTTTTTCCAGTGCTTTTCAAAGTTACAATTCTTAGAAAAAGGCCACATTCTTTTTGAATTTTATTATAAACAAAATGTAATAGAAATTCTAATATTACAGGAGATTTGTAGAATTTGTAGGTAAAATAGACAGTTTTAAATTATTTTTACAAATAGTGCTTCCAGAAAACCATTTTACCTTTATGCTTCACTTTGTGCCAGAAATTGTTCCACCATATTTCGAGGATGAAATATAAGTCATAATTTGAGTTAAACTTCAATGTAACTCCATGTTATGCTGGAGTTGTTGAATTTAAGGGAAATTAAAACTGAGTGTGGTCAAATATATATCTTGGGTTTTCAAAAATCAGATTTTAGTGAATGAAAAGCAATGAGATTTTGGATTCTGTGGTGGGAGAAAGCAGTGAGTAAATGAGCTCAAAAGGAGATAGTAAAAGCACAATTGCAAATAATTCCATTGAGGAGTAAACAAAATGTAAGACAACCAAAGATGACAATACAACAGCCCAAAAACTTAATGAAGATCTGAAAACAGAAAAGACATATGTTAGGGGTGAAAAAGGGGACAGGTACCAAGAAATAGGAAGCAAAATATTTCAGATTGTAGAGATGGTATCTGAAAGGCCAAAATTCAAAGGCATTGTAAGAAATAAAGGCACTATAATAAAGACACTTGGTGAGTCACGTTTTTGGAATTAAGAAGAGAGAAAAAAATACTATCTTAAAGGATTTTGACTTTAAAAAAAGCTTAACAAGATTGTGATTTAAGAAAGTTTTAAATGGATAAAGGGGACAGTCATTTTAGAAAACAGAATATTTTTTTCTTTGATGAAATTGGCTTTGAAAATAGTAAAATTAAGTAGAAAAACAGACTGGACCTTTGTGGGAATGTTGATTGCTTATCAGTAAGGAAAGTAGATAATTGGTGGATTTTACAAAATAAGATAAGTGTAGTATGAGCCAGACTGTATCTACGGAGAGCTAATTGGGACAAAGTGTTAAAGACAGAGAAAAGCAAAACGGGGAAAAAAGGAGAAGCTTACCTTTTATTTTCACCCTGGTAATTGATACACTTTCACTTTTGGGCCATAAATTTTACAATGGTAACCATAAGAAAAGCAGCAAAAATAGGAGAAGGAAGGAGAGGTTCATTAGAACAACTTACTGTTCTGTTCAGACTTTGACCACCAGAACTTTTTAATAAAATAGTTTTATTAATGAAATGTATTTGCAAATTACAGTCCAATAATACAATTGGAAAATATTGGATCAATTGGTGCATTGGAATATAGGCAGCTAAGCAATAGCACAACTAAGTTTAGAAGCAAGTGTCAAAAGTTCTGGATAAGTTGGTTAGGAGACTTGAGATAGACTTGGCTTCTGCTTGAAGCTGACAAGGCTAGACTGGTTCTCTGGAAACACTAGACTGGAACAGCAGGTAAGCTGGACTGGTTCCACTGGAACTCTGGACTGGACTACAGGATACACTGGTACCAGTCGAAGAGAATATTTGTAGCTCAGGGATGAACTGTGGAGTCCTTGGTGCTCTCTGAGCCTTGTTTTCTTGCAGACATTTCATTGCCAGGCTAGGCAACATCTTCAGAGCAAAAAGGGAGTGGGACTTGCTCTCTGTTTATATACCATGGCTTGTCCTGCTTGTGTTGGTGGAGGTGTTGTTCTCTCCTTAGTAGTTCCTTGAACTACTACTAAGGAACTACTAAGGAGAGAACAGCATCTCCACCAACACAAGCAGGACAAGCCATGGTATATAAACAGAGAGCAACTCCCACTCCCTTTTTGCACTGAAGATGTTGCCTAGCCTGGCAATGAAACATCTGCAAGAAAACTACAAGGCTCAGAGAGCACCAAGGACTCCACAGGATACACTGGACTGGTTCCTCTGGGACTCTGGACTGGATCCTCTGGAACTCTGGACTGGAGCTGCAGGGTAAGCTGGGCTGGCCCCTCTGGAAATATGGACTGGAACTGCAGGGTAGCTGGGCTGGTCCTACTGGAACTCTGGCTGGGGCTGCAAGGCAGACTGGACTGGTTCCTCTGAACCTCTGGACTGGAACTGCAAAGCAGACTGGACTGGAACCGCAACAAACGGAATGGAAGGTGCAAGGCAAACTAAATCACCACCACTAGGCAACACTGCCTGTATGCCAGGCAGGATTGGTACGATAGGCTAGGCAGCCCCCCAAGGACAGAATGGGGGCAACCCAAAATCGACACGATAAACCGCACAAGGCTGAGCAATGTACTTAGCTGTATTGGCCAGGCAATGCCCCAGCAAGACTAGCGAAAGCTGCGAAGTTTCTTGGGAGATTGGAATGGGGTGGTTTCCCCACAAAAAGATTGAAACTCTGAGAAAAAATATTAAAAATACACAAGGCAAACTAGCAAAGGTTTTCTTTGACTTAATAGATAATTTGGAGCTTGTTGATGTATGGAGAAATAAAAATGATGACTCCAAAGAATATACTTATTTTTCTGAAAGACATAGATCCCGTAATTTTATAATGCCCTTCTTTTATTAATACTATCTCCCACTTGGATTTTTATATCTATTTATTATATTAATTGTATAAATTGTTGGTTTATATATTTTATATTTCATGTTTTTATCTAATTATTTTTATTGTAAACCGCCCAGAGTTCCCCGTTGGGGGAGATGGGCGGTTATATAAATTAAATAAATAAATAAATAAATAAATAATAGATCTTTTTCAAGAACTTTCTCAGACCAAAACCCAGTGACTTTAACTTTTAAAAGATAAAATGGCTCTTTCAGATGGAGATTGAATGAGATGTTGTTGCAACAGGAAACAGTAGTGGAGGATTGCAAAAAGAAGTTAAAATAATTTTTTGAGAATAATCTTAATAAAGGCACCGAAGTAAGAATGGTTTGGGATGCAAACAAAGCTTTTATGAGAAGATATTTCATACAATGTAACAGTGAATTTAAAAATAAAAGGCAAGAGAAAATACAAGCGATTTTGAATGAGATAAAAAAAGGAAGAAGAGTTTAAAAAGTCCACAGAGAGGACAACTATTACCCACCTAATTAAGCTTCGACAGAAGCAATTATCCATGTTAACTGTGAGAGAGATGGAAATAAAAATAATTATGCAAAACAAAAATAAATAAATTTGCAAATAAACTGGGGAAACAATTGGCATATAAGTTGTGAAAAGAAAAAGAAAAGAAGTGATACTAAAGTTACAAGAAGAGAAAGGAAAGAAGTGATACTAAAGTTACAAGAAGGAAATACTGTAAGAACAGATAATGCAAATATGCAAAAAGTGTTTCACCAGTATTCTTCTTCTTTATAAAAAGGTCAAGAAATTTCCTTGGAAAAAGTGGACAAATATTTACATAAACAGAATTTACTGAAGATTACAGAGAATCAGAAACAAATTATGAATGGACCTATAACAAGAAGGGAAATTTGTGAAGCTATTAAAAAGACTAAAACAGGAAAGTCACCTGGTCCAGATGGTCTGCCAGCCATCTGGGAGTTGAAGTCCACACGTCTTAAAGTTGCCAAAGTTGAGAAACACTGCTGTATATGATCCTTGACTGGTTAAGATTGTCCATTTGATTGAGGAATCAGCAACAGCAACAACAGCAAAATCAAGAAAAGATGATACTGAATAGTCACACCCCCATCAACAAAGATTTTTAATGTTATGAATTTACACATGCACACAAACATTTTTTTCTTTTAATAATAGTTAAAAAATGTAATGGAATAAAATTTGGTACAGACTTACCAGTCAGTAATTCAAGCCATTTTGCATAGCAAGCTATCTTTTCTTTAATATATTTATTTGAATGAAGTGAAACAGAGTCAGGAAAGGCTATTTAATTTCAAAAGCTGCAGCTCAATAAACCATAACCAATACTGAAATATACTTATGTAGATAAAGGGATATTTTCTATGGCCTGCTCTTTAATTGGGTCATTCAATTTTTAGCAGGGGTGTCATTCTATTACATATATTTTTCTTTACTGAAGGCACAAATACGTTTCAACAAGCCTTCTGTTTTCCTGTGAGATGACTATGTGGGCCAACTTATATAAAATTGTGATGTGCATTGAACATAATTATGTAAAACATGACCGAAATGGCTAATATGATACATGATTTAATTCCTGCTTTGTTCCTAGGAAGATACTTAAGTCTTGGATCTGGATTACTCTAATTCAACTGAACAGCAAAATGAAAGCTAAAGGAATGTTTTGTTTCTAAGGTTTCTACCCCTCCATGTCACCATGTCAGGACTAATACTACTATTAGGTTACTATGACAAGCAAGTTGATTATTAGGCACTCCCATGTAAACTCTCAGCTTCCCAAAAGAAGAATAGAAGATAAGTGAGTTGCAAGCAAGCAAATTTTTACTATGTGTTGGTTCTTTCCTTAGGGCAATATTTGTTTTTCATATTTTAAAAATGGGAACCGAGCCCATTTAAAAATATTTAATTTTTATTTATTTATTTAAATTTATTTTTAAAAGTATTTAAATTTTAACCCAGGAACATCATCTGTTTGTTGGAATCTATCCCAGCCAACCATCTTCCACCTTGCTTAGAATTAGTCTAAGGCAGTGTTTCTCAACCAGGGTTTGGTGGAACCCTAGGGTTCCATGAGAGATCACTAGAGATTCCCTGGGAGATCACAATTTATTTTTTAAAAATTCAAATTTGGGCAACTTCACATTAAAGAGGGAAGTTTCATTCTTTATTTTTACTTTAAGAACACTGTTAATGCATGTATATAGGCCTACCCATGAAACAAATATACAGTATAAATTTTGTAACCTGTGGCCTATATTTGAGCCTGAATGTGCATGGGTTCCTCGAGGCCTGAAAAAGATTTCAAGGGTTCCTCTGAGGTCAAAAGGTTGAGAAAGGCTGGTCTAAGGTCCTTGAGATGGTCACTATCTTGTTCATTCAAAAGAAGGGTTAACTCCTTGAAAAGTGCTTGTTGAATAAAAATCTTGGTCCTATATATGGTACGAGGTAGGCTTCTTTCTCTCACTTTCAGAGTTTCACACCAAATTTAATCCTAAATATGATGCCTACCAGGCTGGGTTTTGTGACCAATGTTTGTGATGGTTTTATTACCATTTAGAGACTTTTTACACCCTGAATTGCATGTGGTTTTACAGTAATTTAATAATCAATCTTCAATTTAATTTCTGCTGTTAGAACCTGCTGTGCTAGAACCTCTTTTAGATATAACAACCAATAAACAAACAAACAAACAAAAAACAAATAAAGAGATGGTCATTATCTTTTATACCAAGTGTTGAGAATAAATGTCTTACCAGTACTTTGTTTAGTCAATCGGGGTTTGAGGATAAGCCCTTGCTTTCTGGAGAACAGTAATATTTCTGAGATTCTCCAGCTTCCTGCTGTCTTCAGCATGGGCTGTATCCATCATAATTCCAATGTATAAAAAGGGATGTGGTAAGGATGTGACAAATGTCTGCCCCATCAATTTGCTAAGGATAATAAACAAGTTGTATGGCAGGCAAGTCTTTGGAAAAATAGTAGACTGTTTGACTCAGAATTGTATCCTAGCAAAGGAGCAAGCCAATTTCAAGGAAGGGCAGTTGATCCTTGATTACTGTCTCCTACATAATTAATAGAAAAGTGTATTATCAATCCATGTGGAATCCTCCAGCTTGCCTTTACTGATTGAAAGGTAGCATTTGACTCTTTCCCCAGGAACAGGCTCTGGGAGATATTGGCTTTTACATCCATTAATCAATGTCTTTTGATTTTTTTCATGAAACTTCATGAAAAAAATGTAATGCAGGTCTGGACATTTTTCACTCTCAGTTCATGACCTTAAAGGGGAGAAATAAGGTTACAAACTGACATCCATCCTTTAAAATGTTTATATTAATTAACTAGTGCAAGAGCTGACAAAACCAGAATTCTGTTCCTGTTAGGCAAGAGACCTGTTTCAGTACTGTTATATTCCACCAATGCAGCAATCCTCTGAGACGAAGACTTTGTGCTCTTCCCCAATACTACAGAGAGAAGCAAGTTGACATTAATTACAATAAAACTAAAGTAGTCACTTTCTCCACTGAAAGGCTACTTGCCACTATTCTTGGAAAATTAGGCTTTGACACTGATCAAATTGGGCATTTAGGTGTCTCCTTTCAAGCCATGGTGACATGGCATGAACAAGAGAGGCATTAGTAGCCAGACCCATAAGTTTTCAAATCCCATCCTCAGTTTTGCCAACCATAATGATGTTAACCATGTTCCACTGCTATCAACATTTCCAGAGTCACTATATCAGGGCTTTCCAAAGTGCTGCCACTGGCGACACACCAGCGGCAGTGGCGGCGGCGCACACGCGCACGGCGATGGCACAGGGGGCCATGCGGTGGCACGCGCGCACGGTGGTGGCACGGGGGGGCGTGCAGCGGCGCATGCGCGCACGGTGGCGGCGCGGGGGGGCGTGCGGTGGCATGGGGGGCGTGCGGCGGCGCCCGCGTGCATGGCAGCCACCGTCCACGCACGCACCGCTGCTTCCGGGTGGTGTGGCGACACACCACGCTGTGTGTGGCGACACACTTTTGTGTCGCGACACACAGTTTGGAAAGCTCTGCACTATATAGTCAATATGGTGCATATATTTATTGTTGTTGGCTGTCCAATAAATATTTCTAAGGGTTTTGCTTGAAGTATCCCACTGAGTATCTAATTCACTGTTAGAATCTGGACTAATTTCTTTGGAGACCCACATGCAATTTTGCTTCTTTAGAAGCACCCTGGTCTCTCTAATTTTGCAGGACAATTTCATGTCTGCATGGAAGATGGTTAGTGTGGCAGACTTCAAATATTATGGGCTATCAGCATATAACTTGATCCTGCTCATCCCTGGTTGGAATTAAAACAATGGCAGTTTAACCAAAATTCCTACCTTGTATGAAGCAGGGAGACAACTGTTTCATGTTAAATATTTAGCAAATATAATTTATCTGAGCCACAGGAGAGCTTTCACCTTGCCTGATATAATGCCTTGCCATCTTCCCTGCAAGAAGGAAGACTGCATAATGTTTCTGTGCAAGAAAGTCCATTAGAGGAAACAAAACCAGTTTCACGTGTCACTGTGCAATGTGTCTATGTGACCTGGCAAAATGAGTTAATAACGCCTCCCTTAACCCACAGCCATGCTCCTTCAGAAGAGAAGTTTATTTGCCCCTTCTTAGCTGACAGATCACCAAATATCTCTGGAAGGGTTGCTAGATTTGTTGCAATTACTATTTCTGCTATATGGTTAATTGTATAGCAGTCTTGATCATTTGTTTTTCCCTTATACTTTTTGCACTTTCTGTACATTTTGTTTACCACTTTTTGACTTTTAAAAAATGTGTGCTTCTTTTAGTTTGTATGTTCTGCTCCTTGATCACAAAATTAATCAAATAAAAGCGTGGGCTGCATGAAGGATTCCTGGTATCTCCTTCCTCTTCCCTCCTTCAATATGTCATTCTGCCTCAACTACTGAAAAAGACAGGAAGGGTCATGAGCATGTAACCCTTGGTATGAAGAAACAGAATGGTGGATGGAGCAACACATCCTTTTCCTTCTACCTATTCCGTATGCAGGGGAAAAAATCTGTTAGTGGAAAAATCTTCACTAGATTCTATTTTCTATAACTATAATAATGGGCAATTTGAAAGCGAACTCTGGAAAAAATAGTTCCTAGTAGAAATAATATCTAAGAGGATTTGTGGGAAGCAGGAAACAAACAAAAGGATCTCTCAGTGGCAACTAAATCCCTATTCTCTGCTTTACAAGTAAGGATAGCAGCTCTGTCTTATCTGAATAAATCCTCAATTTTTTTTTGCCCAGTCAATCCATTACCAACATCAGCTGCTGATTTAGAATTTGAAACATCTCCCTTTCCTTCAAATAGAAGGATAGTGGTGGCAATCATCAGGATACTCAAAAACAGTTTATAGTTATAATTTAAAATACTTTCCCCAATATATTTCTCAACAGTCTTGCTAAATCTGCCTCCCACTTTCTCTTGCAAGGACATATATAAATCTTATGAAAAAAAAATCATACAATGCTTTTAACAACATATTGTTGAGAAAAGGAATTCAAAATGTATCAGAATAGTTCAATAGTACCCAATAGTTTGGGTACTAATGTGATTACTTGGGGGAAAAAAGCTGAACTGAAGTTACTGAAATCATAGTAAATCCTGTTGATTTTTTTTCTATAAATAACTATATGACATAATCAGATCATCCTTTAAAAAATCTTCCTAACTGTATTTTCTTCCATAGAGTGAAATCCTTAGGGTGATTCTGAGATGCAAATTCAGAATGATTATCTTTTGATAAGACCTATTTTAGTTCAACAGTTAGATAAGAAGAACTATATAAATTTACAGTCTTGATTTACTAATAATATAAAAAAGTAAGAATCTGAGTGTGCTAGATCTTTTCCATATTTAAAAAGGATTATAATTCACATCTCATCTCAGGAAGATAGAATGAGTCCTATTTAAAGACTGTTCAATAAAAAGTTAAATGAGCAGTGAATAGTACTGTACTTCAATGGTTTGGGGAGATTTTAAAACTTTTTTTAAAAAATAGCAATCTGCATACAAAATGTGTGGATTTTATGCCATTTGCAGAAAAAACATGCAATCTGAATATATATACATATGTATGTACATATGTATGATGCATTCAACAATACCTATAATCAGTTCTTGGAAGAAGACCTCAGCACATTTGTGAACTTTTGCACTGGAGCAGAACTCAGATTCCAGGAGTGATTTTAAATGTTCTACAGCTTTCCATCTGAGGCTTAGCAAACTAAAGGTTTGATATTTGGCATGGCCCAATTAGACACTCAAGAGTCCAGTGCTGATTGCTTCAATACTTAAATTACATAAATGTTAACTAAAACAATCATTCTGTTCAGAGATCTACATAGTAAGCATTTGCAAAAACATTCTCACATTAAAATGTTATGGATTTGGAAAAGATGTTTTGAGTGATCAACCCACCCCATTTTCCTGAGTGTTGTCTTGAACTTGGAATGAAACATATTGTCTGTAGCTTGAATCATGTCAACTGGATTTATATTTTCTCAGTGGAAACGTTTCGCTCCTTTTCCACTGAGAGAGCGAAACGTTTCCACTGAGAAAATAGAAATCCAGTTGACATGATTCAAGCTACAGACAATTCCACCTGGATGACTGAGAACCTTCATAGACAATGAAACACATTGTTTGTCCATACTGTTATGAGTGTCACCATATACTTACAATTTCATAGGCTGTATCATTTAATGGTAGGTTACTTTCTTTTTTCATGGCAATAAACATTTAAAAATATTGTAATGCAGATCTACAAAACAACCAAGAAAGAAACATAAAAAGAAAGATATTAGAGAAAGGTGTGTAAAAATGTGTACCCTGAAGTGAAAATATATAAAGAGAAGCATATGTTAGGAAATTCCTTGCAAATGTGTGTGTGCATGTCAACATTACTTTGAAAGAATTTTAGGACAAATAACATGAAGATGCAAACACAGTTTAGAAAAAAAGTAGAAATCAGATGAAGTCCATTTAAAATGGGGAAAAGGAGATTGACTGACTTGTCCATCTTTTTTCTGCTTCACCTTGTCTGCCAGTCCATACTGACTAGCTAGTTATAGTCAACAATTATGTACAACTTAACCCTCTGGCTAGGTGGAGCATAATTTTCTGTTTTTGTCCACCTAAACCTCAATAATTTTGAAACTGCAGGGGTGTTTTGGTGCCCTTAAGCCATTTTAAAATAAATGGTTTCATTTAATTGGTGCTTGCAATTTAGTACCATCTGCTCTCCCTCTTTTGCCTCCCATTTCCTTGTTTAGATTTGTGTGTGTGTACTCAGCTTATGCTAATAAATGCATTTTTGGACCATTATTAATTACATTGCTATTATTTCCCCTTACAAAGCAATAGTGTCTTTATTCTTACTCATTAACTAGTGATGAACCCAGTGCTTCTCATTCCAGAAACACAAGTAAGTAGATATTTCAGGCTTGTTGGCTTTTTTATATATATAAATAAGTTCTAATAAGAAGAGATCCATACCCAAGGTATTGATGTTTACATTCAAATAGCAGAAAGCAGAGAAAAGGAATCCTTTATATTTTTACTATAATTAGGTTTGATATTTCACCAGTCACCTACAATTCTTGTCCAACTGATTCTCTTACGGATGTCTAAATCATTAATTAATTAGAACTAAGAATATAAAAATATATGTGAAATACAAAAATGTTATAATAAATTCACATGTCACAAAAAAGAGACCAAGATTCAAACTTTTCCAGAAATTTCTAAATGTCAAGCAAAAAAATCCAAAAAAAACCCCAAGGAAACTGAATTGAAAGGAAGTAAGACTGACATGAAAAGAAATTTCATGATTTCAAGACATAACAGAAAAGCTCCCAAGTGAGTGTTCCAACTTAGCCTTAATTTTTAAGGTTATTTTATTAAAACAAAATCCCTTCTTACCCCTATGGGTGGTATGTCTCTTCCTCAACCTTGGGTCCTCTACCAGAGGCCTGGGAGTTTCAGGGTTCTGCACAGTATCGTAGCTGTTCCTAGCACTGCACTCTTCTGGACAGAGAGCTCTGATGTTGCTCCTGGGATCTGTTGGAGCCACTCTCCCAGCTTAGGAGTCACAACCCTGAGTGCTCCTATCACCAGTGGGACCACTTTGGCCTTCACTTTCCACATCCTCTCTAGTTATATGAATGTTGATGAATATATAACACTCTCTCTCTCTCTCTCTCTCTCTCTATATATATATATATATATATATATATATATATATATATATATAGGTGCAATGGCTCAGTGGTTAAGACGCCAGGCTTGTCGATCGGAAGGTCGGCGGTTCGAGACCCGAGCGCCGCATGACGGAGTGAGCTCCTGCACTCGCCCTTGGGACTTTGGTGGGTGTTGAAATGGGAGGAAGGAAGATCCATTGAGAAGGCCAATGCTAGAGTCAGAAAATCCTTGTTTCCACAGCAAGGGAGGGGAGTGATTGTGAGGATGGAACAGCAAAGCCACTCCTCTGAGCACTTCTGAAGACTTGGCTAGGGTAGGAAATAAGCCAGGGCATCATAGCTCTTTGACTTTGAGTGAGAGGAAGGAAGACCTAGGTGCTGGGACAAGATGGCATCTCCAGTTGGCTCCAGCCATTGGGACGCTGCCTGCCTAACAGCTCCACAGGAAATCCTGCAAATTTGTCTTTGTGGTGTTTCCTCTGAAACGAGCTGATATTTCCCAAGCCCTATGAAACCCCATGGCATTTTGGGATTGCAGCTGGTCTGCATCAATCTCAGATCAGCCTCTGCAGAGGGAAGGGACCATAGTCACAGGCAACTACAGCAGTCCTCCTCCACACCCTCCCTTCCCCCTCCATTCACTGCTTTTTTTCTCACATTGATATCTGCAGAGGAAAAAGTCTACATACAGAAAGCAAACACTTTTTATGGCAACTGTAAAAACAGAATGCTGAACTCTTCCACCCCCTCCTTTTGCTGTAGCCTATTTAATTGTACCACATCGGAGTATTATGGTATTTCTATTTAGTTACATTCCTATGAACAACACTTTTAGAATACTTACTGAGCTCCTACAGTCGGCATTCAAGATCTTAACACTGCAGAAAAGTTGCTTCTTTCCTGAGCTGAACTTTCCTGAATCTGGGGATGCAGGTATTTTATTTGTTAAGAATCAGATAAATGTTCTCACATTATAGAGAATAACCAAGCTACAGATAAGTATGGACCCTGTGTGCTTTTTCTCTATATCTGACTTAATACGGAGCTGCCCATGTTTCAAGCTAGTATTATGAATGTAATTCCCTGTTCTTGGCATGAATAAAGCAAATACAATATACCATTCACATCTTTCTAAAGTTGTATCAGACACATTGTCGCTTGCTTTTATCTGTTATTAAAATCTTGGTTGTCTGTAGCATCTTTTTTTCTCTTTTGAAAAAGAGTTTCTGTCCTTTCTTTTGGTTATAAAAAGCATCCTAGTCTACTGTGTTCTGTCCCCCAAAACAAGTTCTGAGAATTTCTGAAGTGATGCCCAATGTCCTTTTTTTAGTTCTTTGTCACTGACAGCATTTGTCACAAGATTTCCATCAAAAGGGTCTCCTGAAGATGGAAAGTTTGAAAATCACCAGGTTATGGTATCAAAATAGAAAATGTAAAGGAAAAGCTTTAAAAGTACATTTTCCATAAAAAGTGTCAAGGTCAAAGGAGATTAATTGTTCCTTTCAATGAGAAAATAGAATATAATGGCAGCTTTGCTTAGTTCCTCACTCACAAGTAATGGAAAATAAAAAGAAATGTGGCAGTAGTCAGTAAATGGAACTGAAGTTAGAAGCATACCAAGTAAGTATGTTTACCAGAGAGAAGTCAAAGTTGCGAACTTTTCTAAGCAAATCAATTATCAGCTTCCCTACCCCTACCTATACAAGCACATGGTTAACTGTATGTTCAGCAGAAAGCAACTTCTATCAAATTGTTTTTTGAGAGATCTGTTTGCCTTGTCTTACACAATACATAATGAGATTTTTTCCCATTTTAAGCTAGTATTTGTTTCCTTGGAAAGAACTAGCAGTGGAATTTGTAGGCCTATGTAAATCAGTCCTGGTTTGATTCAAATTGGAAGTTCAAAGAAGGCATGATTCATGTGAGTTTCCAATTTGCAATTCAAGGGCAAACCAATTCAGTTCAAGCCACTTCAAGACTTCAAATTTCATTCAAAAAAGGTTCATCCATTGAACATAATTGGGAAGCATCAAAACACCTGCAATGGTTTACTATTGGGCTTAATGGGACAAAAATTGCTGTTATGGTAGTTTCTTTCAAGACAGTAACATTTCTTGGTTTTAAAAGTTCCACCAAAATAAAATTTTGAAATAATCTTCTAGCACTTCTTTATCTAAAGGTAAAGGTTCCCCCTACACATTTGTGCAGTTGTGTCCGACTCTAGGGGCCGGTGCTCATCTCCGTTTCTTAGCTGAAGAGCCAGCATTGTCCGAAGACGCTTCCACAGTCATGTGTCCGGCATGACACATGTGGAACGCTGTTACCTTCCCACCAAAGTGGTACCTATTAATCTACTTGCATTTGCATGCTTTCGAATTGCTAGGTTGGCAAGAGCTGGGGCTAGTGCGGGAGCTCACTCTTTCACACGGGGCTAGGGATTCGAACCTCCGAACTTGCGATCTTCCGATCGACAAGCCTGGCGTCTTACCCGCTGAGCCACCACACCCCTACTTCTTTATCTACTTCATTGTTATATTCTCATATAACAATTAGCCATATTTTCAGCAGATTACTGGTGGTGAACAGCATGATTCATAGAATAAAACAGAAAAAAGGTTACCCAATATATAACATACTAAAATTAGACAAACATAGCCTTCTTCCAACATTGACTTAGTGGCTTAGCAATCTTGGCTCTACCAGGGAATAACCACCTCATCACTAGCTTTGGTGGGGTGCCATGCTGGGCAGGACACATTTGCAAAGGTTGGCCTCTTTTGGCAAGGCTCAGAAAAATAACCATTGACTTTTCCTTCTGGGTGATGTAGCTTTGCTGCTTCTGATGATTTGGATATGTGGGGTGCCAGAAGAGTTGACATAACTGATAAGTAAGATTAACCTCTCCTAAGAAGAACCTTCTCATATTTGGCAGGTTTCAGTTGTGCTGTGCTTGCTGGCAATACTCAAGTTACTTATCAGAGGAAGCAGAAACAGGTTGGCACAGTGAGATTCAATGCTACAGTAAATGTTTCAGTAAATGTTAGCTTGGCACCCATTTTGTCATTCTCAAGAACTTTAAAAGTGCCCTAACACTGGAAAAGAAAGTAAGATTTGATCCAAGAGTTGAAATAGACTGATAAGCCTTGAATTCAGTGTAGAAAGCTGAGTTGAACTCCCAATTTTATTAAGGACTGTGTCTGGGCTCATTAAAGAAATCAAGCACTGAGAAAATTAATGAATTCCAAAATAATGTTGGCCAAAAAAGCACTGATAGGCAGAGAATTTAAGGGTGGCTGCTCATGTCAATAGCTGACAGCCCATCACACCACTCAACCAGAACCATCTGGTTCAGTTTCAATGTTTTGAAGCTAGTCTCTACTTTGATTCATGAATCTGGTTTAATAGGGTGATCTGCTTGAAATTTGTATGAATTGAAGCCCCATTTGAAACTTTGCAGAGCCCTAGTATCTCCCAATCTAGACTTCTACAAAAAGAAACTATGAGCATTATTAAGGGTTTTCTTTCATTTGGAAGTTACTTACATTGAGTTACTAACATTGAATTCACCTTCCAAGTTTTAGCGTGCTATGAGTTTATACTTAATAAATTAAAAATTTGTGTTTTCAACTGCTAGACATGGAAGGAGAACTTTTTTCTCTCTTTATAGGTATGAACCTATTTATATGCAGAATCTTTCTTATTTCTATGACCTCTCTTGCTAGTTGGTGTTCATGGATGCGTTCTGCTAGTCTTCTGCCAGTCTGTCCTACATAGTGGCTGTTACAGTCCTTACACTGTATGTTGTAGATAACTCCTGTTTTTTCTTCTTGGGCTACTGGGTCTTTTGGTTTACTTACGATGTTCTGAAGGGTTTTGGTTGGTTTATGTGCTACAGTGATGCCATGTGGTTGTGGCATCACTGTAGCACACAAACCAACCAAAACCCTTCAGAACATTGTAAGTAAACCAAAAGACCCAGTAGCCCAAGAAGAAAAAACAGGAGTTATCTACAACATACAGTGTAAGGACTGTAACAGCCACTATGTAGGACAGACTGGCAGAAGACTAGCAGAACGCATCCATGAACACCAACTAGCAGTCAGAAGACATGATGAAAAGTCCTTAATCTCACAACACAAGGACAGACTTAACCATACTTTCAAATGGGAAACTCTGAGCATATTAAACCAAGCCAAATCCAAAAATGCTAGAGAATTCCTGGAAGCTTGGCACTCAGACAAAGCAGCCATCAACAGACACATAGAGGTAAACAACATTTACATACCATTCATAAGAGACAATAGAACACCTCTTGGCCAGCAATCTACAACAAGATATGCAAAGATTAACAGCAAGGTTAGCAGCAGAGGAGCAATCAAACAACACAATAGACCCTAATCAAGGAACTATTAATTCAGTCAATCAACCAAGCAGCACACAACAACCCAATCAAGGTACTACCAAGGAGAGTACAACACCCCCACCCCCACAGGCAGGACAAGCCAGGGTATATAAACAGAGAGCAAGTTCCACTCCCTTTTCGCACTGAAGATGTTGCCTAGCCTGGCAATGAAACGTCTGCAAGAAAACAACAAGGCTCAGAGAGCACCAAGGACTCCACTTACATATCTATCATGCTGTTCTACTTCAGGTAAGCAGTATTGTGCAAACTGCAGAAGAAACGTAAGAAATAGTAAGCAAAGAAAGTAAGGATATGAAATTTAAAAAAAGAAAGAAAATATAGATAAACCAATTTACTCCAAAACTATTCACCGTATCTATGTGAATGTTTTATCTTTGTTTCTACCGTATCCATACCTGATTCAAAATTGTCTTTTGTTCTTTAAACTTCTCATCTCCATAAGACAGAATGAATGACAGAATACAGAATAGAGTCATAGGAGACATCTTATAGGGCATTGGGGAAGCCAAAACAAGGGCCTTGGGCACTGCACAGAGCTGGAATGCAGGTTAGCAATCCCTAAATTGGAAGATAATATGGTTTCATTGCTAGTGCTGAAATAAGATTCAGTTGCCAGCTAGGTTGGCTGTTGAACATCAGAAAGCCACTTTGGCCATTGCTTGAGTCCTTCAAATGAACCTGGAAGAAAAACATGGATTTGGAGAGGCTGGGAAAACACAAATTAGAACTGCACTGAAAAGTGTAAGTATCCCTTTTCTTATGTCCTGTGCAAAAAAAATTACAGCTATTTTCTTTTTTTTAATAGTAAATTTTATTAGGTTTCAAGAAAAGAATAAAAACTACAAAAACAAAAAACTACAAAGAAAGAAAAAAAACTAAAAAAGTGCAGAAACACAAGAGATTTTTTTTAATTTTAAAAATATGTGGCTTCCGACTTTTAACAGCAAGGATATACATAATTTCCATAATCAATCTCTTACTCTATATTAAACCAAAACACATTATTTCTATATGTCATTCCACTTTATCACATAATAAAAATCACTAAGTATAGTTACTCCTCCCCCTTATATTAAAATAAAGGAATAATATATTTATTATTAAGGGGGCGCGGTAGTGTAATAAGAAGTTGCGTGGAGTTCTGGTACTACCATCCCAGAATTCCTACAAAAATTAACCAGAGCAGTTACATATCCCCACAATGTGCACAGAGTTTCCTCTTAAAAGAATCAAACAGCCCAACTGCCCCCCTCAAAGATTCCAGGTTCTTTGCATGGCATTCCACCAGGAGACTGATTTTACTTATGGCTTGCAGATCACTCTCTCCCTTAGATTTCTCCAACTCCATTATACAATCTTCATCCAGCATCTCAATAAAAATCCCCATCTCAGTCTTAAAAAAGACCTTTCTATTGCTCTTAAATTCCTCAATTTCATCCACCACATCCCCAACCTGATGGAACATTTTAGATCTCATATTTTCCACAATGTCATGTAGGAAAACATGTAGGAAAATGCTAATATCTTCAAATTTAATACAAAAATAATAACAGGAAGACAATTGTTTACTCTCAATCTTTGGAATTTTCTTTGGAAGGAAAAAAAAATCCAAAACTTAAAATATTTTTTTAAAAAAAAAGTAATCCCCAAAATAATGCTAAGCATCAAGAGAACGAGCTTCTTCTCGCTGTAGAAAGCCTCTCTTGGGGTAAAGGTAAAGGTAAAGGTTTCCCCCGCACATTTGTGCAGTTGTGTCCGACTCTAGGGGCTGGAGCTCATCTCCATTTGTTAGCCAAAGAGCCAGCGTTGTCTGAAGACGCTTCCATGGTCATGTGGCCGGCATGACGCCTGCGGAACGCTGTTACCTGCCCACCGATGTGGTACCTATTAATCTACTTGCATTTGCATGCTTTTGAATTGCTAGGTTGGCAAGATCTGGGGCGAGTGCGGGAGCTCACTCCGTCATGCTGGGCTAGGGATTCGAACCTCTGAACTTGCGATCTTCCGATCGACAAGCCTGGCATCTTACCCGCTTAGCCACCACACCACTCTTGGGAAACATATACTTTACACAAGAAATCAAAGATGCAATCAAAAGATTAAAAACAGGGAAAACACCAGGAAATGATGGTTTTATAGCCGAATATTACAAAAAATTTCAAGAACATCTAATTAATCCATTAAAAATTCTATTCAATTCAATACTACAAGGGGCAGATATACCAATATCATGGAGAGAAGCAAATATTGTACTAATACCAAAAGAAAACCAAGACTTAACAGAATGTAAGAATTATAGGCCAATTTCCTTACTAAACAATGATTACAAAATATTTGCCATCATTCTTGCTGAAAGGTTAAAAAAAAATTACAGAAAATTATTAATCAAGATCAAAATGGTTTCTTACCAAACAGACAAATAAAAGAAAATATAAGACATGTGATCAATCTAATTGAATACGCAAACGTTCATAACGAAAAACCAATAATGTTATTATTTCTAGATGCGGAGAAAGCTTTCGATAACGTTAATTTGGAATTTATGTTTAAAGTACTAGAAAATAGAAACTTTGGGGAAAAATTTATAAAAGCAATAAGAGCAATATATAAGACTCAAAAAGCAAGAATAATGGTAAACGAAGAAGAAACCCAAGAATGTACAATAACAAAAGGCACAAGACAAGGCTGTCCCATTTCACCATTATTATTCATATTGGTTCTAGAAGTATTACTGGAAGAAATCAGGAAAGATCAAAATATAGAAGGGATCAAGGTAAAACAGGATAATCATAAACTAAAGGCCTTCGCAGATGATCTAGTAATAACAATACAAAACCCAAGAAATACAATAGAAAAATTAATTTTAAAATTACAAGAATATGGCGATATATCAGGATTTAAAATTAATATGCAGAAAACCAAAATGATAAATTTAAATATGACAAAAGAAGAAAAAAGTCAATTAGAACAAATAACAGGATTTCAAAATGTCAGAAAATTAAAATATTTAGGAATACAATTAACAGATAACTTAGATTTGTATAAAAATAACTATGAAAATTTATGGAAAGAAATTAAAAAAGATCTTGAAAAATGGGCAAATTTACAGTTATCATTACTGGGGAGAATTGCTACAATAAAAATGAATATACTACCAAGATTTTTGTATTTGTTCCAAACAATCCTGATTATGATTAAAAACCAAATTTTTATAAAATGGCAAAAAGAAATATCCAAATTTATATGGCAAAAGAAAAAAACTAGAATAAAATTAAAATATTTACAAGACACAAAAGATAGAGGGGGATTAGCAATGCCAGACCTTAAATTATATTATGAAACATGCGGCCTAATATGGATTAAAGATTGGATAACTAGAAAAACTAAAGAACTAAAACTAGAAAATGAAAAATTACTGAATTTAGAAGGACACGACAATAGATATGGTTGGCATGGTTACATGTGGTATAATAAAAGCAAAATACATAAGGCATTTAATAACCACATAATAAGAAAATCCTTGCTAAATATTTGGAACAAATATTTGGAACAAATACAAAAAAACACTATTACCAAATCTTCCACTATGGGTGTCAACCCAAGAGGCATGTACCAGATTAGGGAGTCAAAATAAAAAAGAATATATAAGATATAAAAATTTGTTAAAATTTGAAGGAAATACTCAGAAACTTAAAACAAGGGAAGAACTAGAAAATGAAAATATAATATGTCATTGGTTTACGTATTTCCAATTAAAAGAGCAATATAAAATAGACGAAAAAAATTATCAATTTACAAAAATAGAAAATAATTGGGATAATATATTAGAAAAAGAGGAAGAACATTTAATTTCTAAAATATATAAAACATTACTGGAAGTGAAAACCAAGGACATAAAAATTAAAAAATACATGAAAAAATGGGAGGAAAATTTAGGAATTGAAATTACATATGAAGATTGGCAAGAAATCTGGGTCAAAAATATAAAATTTACTTTAAGTAATGATTTAAGAGAAAACATGTATAAAATGATTTTTAGATGGTACATGTCTCCTGAGGTGTTATTTAAATCAAAAATGAGTAACTCTATTTTATGTTGGAAATGCAAAAACAAAAGGGGTTCTTTCTACCATGTATGGTGGCTATGTGAAAAAGCAAAAAAATATTGGGTCAAAATACATAAATATGTATGTAAAATATTCGACAAAGAAATAAGAATGAGACCAGAATTATATTTATTGGGTAAAATTGAAGACAATATAAATAAAAAACAAAAGGTTTTATTTCAGTATCTAAGTACAGCTGCAAGGATAAAATACGCCCAATACTGGAAACAAGAAAATATTCCAACAAAAGAAGAATGGATTATAAAAGTAATGGATTTAATGCAAACAGACAAATTAACAAATTTAATAAAAGGAAAAGAAATGGGGAAGTATAATGAAACATGGGACCCCTTCATAAAATATATTCAAAAAGAATATAACATTAAATAGAGAACAAATAATAATAATAATAATAATAATAATAATAGTACAAATAAAGAAGGGGCGAAGGGAAAAAAAAGAGGTATAAGAAGAGAAAAATGTAAATCAAGTATTTACAAGAATTTTTTTTTTGTTAAGAAAACTGGAAGAATTTTAATAGAGTGTATGTATGTATTATATATTATAAAACAAAGATTTAAACTTAAGATTGAATTTGATACAAATATATAAATAAATAAATAATATAATGTAAAGAAAGGGAGAAAAAGAATGATAAATATATATAAAGTAAGAAGAAAAAGAAAGGATTAGGTTAGAAAGAAAAAGAGGATAGAAAGGGTGAAAAGGGAAAGAAAGATAGGAAAAGAAGATAGAGCAGAAGAGAAGAGAGAGAAGAGGTTAGAGAGAGAAAGAGGGAGTATGAGAGAAGATATTAGAGAGAATGAGAAGGTCAAATAAAAATAAAAAAAAGAAGAAGAAGAAGAAGAAGAAAGGAATGGATGAAAGGATAAAAGGAAGAATAAAAATGAAAGATAAAGGAAAGGAAAAGAGAGAGATGGGAGGGTTAGAAAGAGTGAGTAAGGTAAGTGAGAGAAGAGATTAGAGAGAGAGAGAGAAAGGGTTAAAAAAGAAGAAGGGAATGGATGAAAGAAAAGGAGTTAAAGGAAGAATCAAAAGGAAAGGAAAGGGAAAGGAATAGATAGAGAGAGAATAGGTTAGAAGAGATTGAAAGATAAAGGAGAGAAAAGATTAGAGACAAAAAAAGAAGGATACATTGTATTAAATATAATAAAAATAATTATATAAAATCAAATGTAAATATATATACATAAATGTAACCATTGTTATGTGTTATATATGATCATTGTTATGTGTTATATGTTTTGTTTATGTTTTATGTTGAATGTAATAAAAAAAAATTATATCTGCAAAAAAAAAAAAAGGAAACATATACTTTAAAAAATATATAAATTGGTGATTTAGAAATGGGGTTGCCAGTCTTAGTGTCCCTTTAAGGCTACAGCACGGCTTGGAAATGGTGACATCCCAACCTCCTGGCTGCTCTTACCAGTCGAGCGCGAAACACTGTTTGCAATCTTCTGGCTGCAAGCAGCCGTCCGGAGGATAGATGGGATGATTCCAGGTATTCGACTTGATCCGGAGAATGTTTCTGTGCTTCAGGAAAACCTGCCTGAGCCCGAAAAAGTTACCCCGTTGTCAGCTCCACCCGCTGAACCAGCGGGCACAGCCGTTCAGTCTGCCATTGCTACCAGAAGCCAAAAATACAGCTATTTTCTTGAATGCAATGCATTGTTTTCCAGAATGTTTCTAAGGAATTAGCACGATTCTTTTCACTATAATATAATATCACCCTTTTCAACACATATTGCTTTTGTTGGTTCTAACAAAGAAATCTAAAAGTTCAAAGTATGTCTCCATAGAGAAAGATGCTTCAGTTTATGTGAGATGGATTGTTGGAAACTGAAGTGAATTTAGATTTATCAAAGAAGGCACATCTAAAATCAGTATTCCTACTTACTCCTTAGTATGGTTCCCTGCACTATTATCTAATTCTACTGGATCCAGAGCTATGGAGAAAGCCCTTTCCATCACAAAAGGCAAACTCATCCCAGAGATGAAATACTGAAAGCCATTTTCCCCACTTTCCTTTTAATGATAAAAGATTTTAGGATTGTTGAAAAAGCAACTCAGAGTAAAAGCAGTTCATAGGCCTCTTTTCTCTCCCAGTCCTTCATCACAGCTGAAGGAACAGGAGAGGCAGAGAAAAACAAAAGAGAGAGAGAGAGAAACAGGAAAAAAGAATGAACTATAATTTAGTTGTATATGCAGGAAAGACAAAAAGCACATGTCTGCTGTATCCTTATCTTTCACCTCTTCCTTGAAGTGTAACATAATCAGGATACAAAGGGAAGGACTTGCAGAACTGTTTGCTTTTCCATCCAGATATTGAGCAGCAAGCAAACAGCAGAAGGGTACTTTCCATTTAGCTCTGCCTGCCCTAATACTGATTATGTACAAGCTTAGATGGGATTACAAGAAACCCACTGACATTTTTCCAAATCAACAAAATAAAACTTGTCAACGGCTGTGTATTAGGTATTACATGGCTGAAATACAATTGAATTAAATCACTGCTGATTATAGCTATACATATGAGACTCAATATTTTCTGGTTTTAATGGTTGCTGAACAGATGCATCAATACAATGGATTTTAAAGCTCAGCCGACATGTATTTTTCCAAAAATTGACAAGTGGATATATATTTATTTGATGAAACTAGTAAGCCATCTCAGAAATATAACCAGTCCATTATTTTTGCATGTAGCTTTCCATAGGGTGTGATTTGTCACGGGTGGCAGCATGCACGTAAGAACCGTTAAACTAGTTCTGGTAGGTGAAATATGGCATGAAGATTATGATCTCCATATTCAGTTGGAATGTCTACTGCAAACTACAATTGTAAAGCAGAGGTTAGTAAAAATGAATAAATCTTGAGGCCAAATTTAAAATAAGATGTCTGGGTTTAGTCATTCATCGTCACTAAGGCACATTGGAGACTGCATTATTCTGCAGAAAAAAAAAACAGAATGCGATCATGCCAGAATGAAAAAATGCACTGAAGAGAATAAAGTAAGATAATGAAACATGAACATCTGACCTACTGTAACATGGAAGAACAGGCAGATCCATACTTCAGCTGTGGAATGCTGTTCCCCTTATATTTTCTCCCTATAAAGCCTATTTTGCAGATCAGAAATCAGATAGACAGAAAGAGGACTCTTTTGCAAAACAGGAAACTCTAAAGTCTTGAACCCCACTCTTCTCAAGACTACATTCCCTTTTCTGGTTTATGAGCCAGAAAGTCTGTCTGTCTCTTTTTCTCACACACACGTACACACACTGCTTCTCTCTGTTCATCAAAACTGCAGATTCTTTGCCTGTATACGGCTGTCAGCTTCTCCATGCTCTGAAGGCTATCTCATTCCAAAAGCTGGAGAGGGGTTCCCAGTTATCAAGAGACCACCTTCTGTCATTATCTCCCATTGATTAAATACTATGGCTACCAGATATGGGGTGCAAAAATCCAAGTGACCAATGGCAGAAAAATAGTTTGTGTTGTATGTATCCAGCCTGTATCTGGTAACTCTACTAAGTAACAGTCAGATGTCACTCCATTTAATAATAAATTCTAAGTGATGCATTTTGAAATGGAACTATAACCTGACCTATGAGCAAGAAGAGGGAATTATCACCATCTTCAGGGAAACATTGTGGTTTTGCAGGGAAGAAAAAGGATCACAAACTAAAAAAATAAAAGAGCAAAACCAGCTTACTCAGGATCTGGTTTATGTTGAATGCTGGTTAGAACAGAAAAATGGGAAAGTGTATCTGGAAGGAGTGTTTCCAGAATGCCCTGCTTAAGTTTCTTACAGGTTGTAGAATCCTGGAAGAAAACATGGCTAGATGGCAGGAATCTTGAATAAGGATATTACAAATGGCAACATTTTGTTGTGGGACTCACTTGTTCAGATCTATTGTAAAGCAATTGGCTTTACAAAAGATTTTCAAGCACCAGCTGCTACGCCGTCATCTGTACTATTCTGTACAGATTCACACTAAAGGAACAATATTTCATCTGTGCATGAAGCATGGCAGAATTGATCACAGAATCCTTTTGTACAGTAGAGGCATGCCCTGACTATATTTCAGAGCCTGAAAAGGAAACCTCACTACTTCATCCTTATTCTATTGGCATAATCTCGAGAGAAACAGAGAAATATGCTTGTTTTAATGAAGTCTGATTTATATGTCATGCTCTGTTTTCCAACAAGTTACTGTTCATAAGCAGAACTCATTAAGAAAAGTAAGTGCCAGGGTATTTGTGGCACATACACACCAACTTATGCTGTTGCAGACACACAACAATGTTTAGGGGCTTATTTGCATTTCTAACATGGAAGTGGGTGTCAAGATTCAGATAGGGTTAGAGCAGAAGAGATCAGGGCCAGTTTTAGACAAGTGCGGCACCCTTTCTAATGCATGATAGAAGTAGCCAGATGGGAAACTGCTGTCATAAATATCCCATAAGGCCCTAAAACATAAAATGGTGGCTTCTCGGCTATCCAAAACAATGGTTTCTGGACAGAATTAGCAGCAATATTCCTTGTTAAACTCTTGGAACTGTGCCTGACTGATACATCAAAATTGCTTGGCTTTGTTGATAAGTATAAGGGCGTCTGTGGGCTAACCACACTACCTTGTCATATAGCAGCTTTTTCTCCCACTGAAATAAATAGATTTATTTCTGGTGAAAAATGTAGAGGGTTAGGCTTTGCAACCTGCAAAATGCTGTGCACCCCCTTGTCCTGGTTATCATGGTATAGTCCATGAAGACAAAAGGAGGCCGGCTTGCTCTCTTTAAGTGTGAGTAACACGGATAATTTTACTGCTTCTTATGCTTCCTTACCTCATTCCCTCATTCCCTGACTGGTAAACTTGTTTCTGAGGTTAAAAAAGAAAAGAGTATGGGCTCACACACAGCAAAATAAAACATGGTATCTTTTATGCTTTGGTTTTCAGATTCCAACTGCTTTACGACAAAGACAGATTATGGTCAGACAGCTCTTTTTCACGGCTTCCGGGACGTTGGCTCCCCAGCTATAAAACCTGTCATAAAGTGAGTGATCTTGCTAGAGATAAAAATAGATTTTTATAGAGTCTGCAACCCTGTTATGATTTTCCATACCATAGAATGTGAGGTGTTTTAAATGACTTTTGGAGTGAGAGAAAATATTCTCTGATGGCATGAGAAAGGGGAGAAAAGTACTCCACAATTATGATGATTAGAAACTCTCCACATTTAAGATAATTAAACCATCATAATGGTTTAATTCTCTGAATATTTCCACCTAGGAAACAGAGACAGACAGACAGACAGACAGACAGACAGACAGACAGACAGACAGACAGACAATTTAATTTTAAATAAATACTGGCATTTATCTAGAGCAGGGCTTTCCAAAGTTTTCCCGCGGTGACACACCAACCGCCATTGGTGTGTCGCCGCGGGAAAACCCGGAAGCTCCGCCATTGCGGCAGCGTGCAAAAACCCGGAAGCGCTGCTGCTGCTTTCGGTTTTTGCGCGCCGCCATTGGTGTGTCGCCGCGGGGAAACCCGGAAGCTCCGCCATTGCGGCAGCGTGCAAAACCCCGGAAGCGCTGCTGCCGCTTTCGGTTTTTGCGCGCCGCCGTTGGTGTGTCGCCGCGGGAAAACCCGGAAGCGCTGATGATGATCAGCGCTTCCGGGTTGTGTGGCGACACACTTTTGTGTCGCGACACACAGTTTGGAAAGCTCTGATATAGAGAGACAGAGACAGTATGGTCTTGTGATTAGGGTTTTGGGCTAGAAGCAGAAAGAGCCAGGTTTTAGTCTCACTCTCAGTCACAGAATTACTAGGTGATTTGGGGCTAGTGATTCTTTCTCAGCCCAACCTCCCTCACAGGGTTGTTGTTGAGGGGGAAAAATGGCAAGAGGAAGAGCTATGTATACTGCTTTGACCTTCTGAATAAAAAGCAGGATATATTTTTTTAAAAATAATACATTTAATCTAGGGCTTCCCCAGCATTGTTTATGTTAGTTGAAATATTCATTATCCTCAGGACTACAGAGATATATTCTACATGCCAACATAGTCTATTTTTTTAAACAGGAACTAAAGACAAATGTAGAAGATCTTTTTAAAAAGAGGAATGCAGCAGCGGAGTAGCAGAGAGAGTGAGGGGGAAATCTTCCAGATTCAATCTCTGGCATTTCTAGTTATACCCCCTTTTTTTGGGTGGGGGGAATCTTATATCATAGGGATTGAAAGGACATCTCCTAGCTGGAGTATTATTGACAATTTGAGAAGACAGTACTGTACCACATTTAGGGACTATTTTCTTACTCAGCTCAGTTTATCTGCTTATTACAATTATATAGAGAGGACATCTTTCAGTCCCAAATCTATTGGGATGAGAGCACTCACTATTGCCACAAGAAGACTA
Source organism: Charina bottae (assembly GCA_023362775.1). Taxonomy (NCBI): domain Eukaryota; kingdom Metazoa; phylum Chordata; class Lepidosauria; order Squamata; family Charinaidae; genus Charina; species Charina bottae. The sequence continues at coordinate 5,314,352 of JALMGJ010000016.1, forward strand.
TGGGTCTTTCTACTGACAAAAGATTTTTGTTCCTTGTCCTTCTTGGCAATTCTGATGCCAGAAGGGCTAGGAAAAGGTTTCAAGGCTATGAGAGGCAAATTACAATCTATCGGTTTATCGTAATTATTTGCACAGAATATTTTATTTCTTCCTTTCTGTATAGGGCTGAAATTATGAGAAAAGATGCTGTATACAAATTTATGGAAAATAAATAGATTTTACTCAAATACAACACTTCTGACAGAGACTACCCAGCCTTTGGTTTAAGACCTTTAGCGAAGGAATATTTACCACTTCACGTGGCAGCCTGTTCCACTGGTTGACAGCTTGTATAGACTGGAAGTTCTCCCTGACATCTAGCCTGAAACTACTTCCTTGTACATTTAACCCATAGGTTCTGACCCTGCCCCCTGGGGCAAAAAATAGGCCACTCCCTCATTTATGGGACTCACCTTCAGATATCAGAGGACCACTACCATATCTCCCCTCAGTTGTTTCTTCCTTAGGCTAAACATATAGAGATCTGTTAACTGTTCCACATTGGGTTTGGTTTCCAGACCCCTCACCATCTTGATCATCCTCCTCTGAATTCACTCCAATTTGTTACTGCCTGTTTTTAACAGTGGTGCCCAGAATTGTTAACAGTATTGCAGGTGGATTCTGACCAGGACAGAATAGAATGGAACAATTAGTTCCTGAGATTGGGATTCTGTACTTCTGATAATGTACACCAAGATAGCATTTGCCTTTTTAGCAACTTATTCACACTGCTGACTCATGTCTAACTTCTGGTCAACAAGGACACTCAGCTCACATGTACTCCTGCCAAGTCAGGTCTCCTCATCCTATACTTGTGCCTTTCATTTTTCTATCCAGGTGCAGAACTTTACATTCCTTCCTGTTAAACTCCATTGTCTATCACATTTATTTCAGAATTGCTCAAGCCTGTCTAGATCATTTTGAATCTTCTCTCTCACTGTTATAGAGTATTAACTACACCTCTGAGCTTTCTTCTCAACTTGGCAAGTGTCCCCTCAGCTCCCCCATCCAAGTCATTGATAAAAATGTTGGACAACACAGAGTTTGGGACACAACCCTATGACACTCTATTTGATACTTCCCTCCAAGCTGAAATAGAGCTATTGACATGCATTCTTTGTGTGCAGTCATTAGCTAACTATGAGTCCATCAAATAGCAGTATCATCTAGTTTATGTCTTATCCTGTTCTTAATGAGAATATGTTTATCCTCTACCCATTTTCTTTTCTCAATATCCCAACAACAAATGATCTGTATGAAAGTTGCAACAGATATTTCTTTTTATATGGTTAATTGTTGATGAATATTTGATTATATTCTGTCTCCAAAAAGTTACTGGCATCTACCTACCTACCTACCTACCTACCTACCTACCTACCTACCTAATCTATCTAATCTATCATCTACCTACCTATGTACGAATTCAAAACAGTGTCGTTTAAAAATATCTGCTCTAATTTCTATTTAACATGGAATATCCTCTCTTAATAGTTTTCTAGTTTTTTCATAAAGTTCACTCCAATCTATGGCTGTTGTGGGTCTTCCGGGCTGTGTGGCCGTGTTCTGGAAGTTGTGGTTCCTAACGTTTCGCCAGCATCTGTGGCCAGCATCTTCAGAGGGCAGGAGCACAGATAGAAGCAAAATCTCTCTGAGATTTTGCTTCTATCTGTGCTCCTGCCCTCTGAAGATGTTGGCCACAGATGCTGGCGAAACGTTAGGAACCACAACTTCCAGAACACGGCCACACAGCCCGGAAGACCCACAACAGCCATCGAACTCCGGCCGTGAAAGCCTTCGACAATACATTTTCACTCCAATCTGTTGAAAAGCCAAAGAAGTAACTTCTGAAACACAGATGTTAAAAGTGTGTAACTCAAAAACCGTTACACCAATTTCTAAGAATCTGGCATGTTTCCTCCACTTAAAATATTTTGAAAAGTTGGACTATCTCCCAAATTGACATGAAGTAGATTAGGCTCCTTTTTGAACTTAAGATCTGGCTGTAAAGCAGGGTGAACTTTGAACTGTCTAGTTTTGAAGACAGAGGGGTGATTTTCTCACTTTATTTAATTCTGTGGCATTGAATGCTGTTGCCTGATTCCACTGGAAAAAAAATTCACGTCTGAATAAATATGGCAATTTGTCTAGAATCTTAACTATTCATTGGTCCTTTTACATTTGCACATTTTGGTGCATTCTAAAGAAGTCTCTCTGTGGGGGTGGATACAATGATAAAAGAAAAAGTGTCATGGATGGAATGTGCTAGCTCAACAGTTAGCAAGTTCTTTTCATGGAAGTGCCTTTAAAAAAAAAGATGTACCTGAGAAATTCAGGCTGAAAAAATGCAACCCACTTTCAGTTCCACTCCAGCTACTTCCTTAGAATCTCCTCCATGAGATAGTGGTGTTTTTGAATTGAAACCCAGCCCCCTCTGGTATCTGGTTATTTGTTCACAACTTTTTCTGAATTCAAAGAAACTTTCTCCTAAATGCCTGTAGAATTATAGTCTTACCTTCAAAACCAAGATCTGTTCTGTTTAACAGCACCTGGACAGCCATGATATAAATAGTTAATAATCTGTGTTTGGCTTGTAGGTCAAACATTATACAGGCCTGGTGAGAGTAGAATAAACTCTACCTCCAGTGCTATACAGCTGGAAGAGGAGAAATGTCAGAGGAATATAGGCAATAACAAAGCTAGATTCTCATAATGACTATTGATGTCAGATCCATTGGAAGCATTAGATGGTGGATTATAAGAATTAGTTGAGGCTGAAATTCCATTTACTTCAGCTTGGAAGTTGATAAACATAATAGCAGTCCTACTCGTGTTTGAGGACCTTGAGCAGAAGCATATACAGTATATAATGTGTCCTGAGTGACATTCATCCATTCACTTTCTCTCAATTATAGATTAATTGACACTAACACAAATGGTCTCAGCAGAATTCAAAATTTTGCTGAGTACACAAAGATATTCACAATTGCCTTTTAGAAACATTATGCCCTCATGTAGAAAATGCTGTTTTAATATAGCATAAAAATACAATTTTAATCTATAAGCAGGTGTTACTGTAATGAGAGCAAAAGGTAGTTACTTTTTTTCATTTAACTGTCAGTGCTTGCTATTATTATTTTGTTTGGCTATAGACATTTTCCTTACAATATTTGAACTAATTCATGTAACTGCAAAGGATTTTCCCCCTTTGCCCACATAATAATGTCACATTTTGTATTAGCAAGGGGAAAAAAATATTGTCCACTGTGAAGCTGTTTTATTTCTGCAGTGAAACACTTCACATGCTGTGAACAGATGGTTAAGTGAATGGAAACCATAGCAATTGGACTTTGAAACTAATATATTCCTTCAGATGAAGGAAGTAAAAGTTAGTGCTATTTTCCTCCTTTCCTATCATTGTAAAAAATAATAAATTCAACTAACATCTTGTAATAGAGTGGTGTAGTATAAGAGTGGGTACATTAAGTTTGTTGGATCAACTATATATATATATATATATATATATATATATATATATATATATACACACACACACACACACACATACATACATACATACATACATACATACACATACACACACACACACACACACACACACACACACACAATTGAAAGATCCAAACCTGACCCCAGTGTTAAATAATCAAACATAAAATTAAAGGATTCTGAAGCCAAACTCAGTGGAGTTTGCAGCCCTTCTACACAAAATATAGTATCCTGTAGATTTTTTAATTTCAGGGATAGAATTTAAGTCTGGGTGGAGCCATTTTGTTACTGCTGTTCTTCAACCATTTCGAATTAGAAATCCTTGGCAGTCTACAGTCTACTTCTTCACTGCATCTTCAACTTCTTTTCTCCCATGCTCAACCTGGCTGAAAAGGGAGCCAGCTTAAAACCCTGCTGCCCAAATGTCAGTCTCTGGGTCAATCTTGGCAATCATGCTGTGCCTGGACAGCAACTTAAGGCCACTGATAGGATTCCTTACTTCTTTTCCACTCCCACAGACTGCTGGGAAAAGCAACATCAATCAGTGTCTTTGCAGTCGGCAGAACTTCATGGGATCCTGTGCTTGCCTTTAAAGTCCTGAGTATTGATTCTCCCTATGTAGTAAAACATAAATTTGACACTTTTGCACATATCTGTACCATGCATTCACCACCAATCTAGCAGTGTTCTGAAAGATGTCTCGACATGGAGCTGCCACATGTCCACTGGGGGGTAGGTAGTCCACCATATAAAACTCCTGTACATGCTGCAGTGCCCCAGTCTTCCACACAAAATGTATGCCAACTGAATTCCAGTAGTCTCCCAGTACACTACCTGATATTGCATCACATACCAATATAAATAATTCTCAAGGAAAAGGCAGCACCATTCTGTTTTCCCTATTCAAAGGGAGGAATATTTGCAGAAACATGTATTTTGCAGATTAGAATGTGTAGATCAGCCTTCCTTGAAGATGGATCAAGGGGTGGATAGTTTTTTAGGTTCATATGCTGTGGTATGCTGGACTGATGGGATGTTTACTGAGGGTGTACACTGTTGGATCAAGTGATACACCAGTGCTATTGCTGTGAGGGTTAGAATGAGAAAGAGCATAGCATAGTCATCAGTCCAATAGTTTGAATCCAGATTGAGTAGAGATTGACCACATGATTAAAGTAAAGGATAATTTCTGGATGATGTTTTTGTTAACCATGGAAATAGGTGATATCTTCTGCTATACCTCTACATATATAGGTGAACTATTTCTGTCCCTCAAGACTGAGAAGTTGAGAAATCTATCACATGTGATCAATAATGAGTACCTTAGTGGCTGGTTTTCCTCCCCCTCCCCCTCTCTCCCCAGCTAGAATTAGTGCACCTGTCTTCAAGAGTACCAGTACTTTCTGATCTATAAAGAGCTCAATACTCCTTGGCTTGGAAAGCAAAAGGCAGTTCACTAACTACATGAGATGGCTTCCGTTTATCCATATACTAATCATTCCTTATGTACTATTCCAAAACACCAGAGTATATGCACCTCTTACATACAACACCCTGCCAACCATGGATTATACAGGATCAATTGATATACCATTGGCTTGAGGGACTTTTGGTTTGGGAAAGGAGGTTGTTGAAACCAGTGTATCAGTGCTCTAGCACACCAGTGTTTCCTGATATATAACGGAAGGTAATGTCATCTGTTCATGTTCTCAAAATCACTTTCCTCAAACAAATTGGGTTCATTTTTAGTAGGTAATGTGGAAGAGCATACAGCAAATCATTCAGAGATGTACTGTATAGTGAACAGAGTTAGGAAACCTGTGTTCAGTTCCCAGTCAGCTCTTAGATTTGACAGCCTGTAGCAAAATATTTTATCTCAGCCTAGCTTTCGTTGACATTGAGAGAAGAAAGTAGAAGAAAAATGTGTGTTACCCTATCCTTCTTGGAGGAAGAGCTAAGGAAAATATTAATATTAAAAAGAAATATAGCAAGTAGCGGTCTGTCAGCCATGCCCTTCTTCCAGGATGTTCCCTTCTATTTTTCTGCTCATCCATTTCCTTTTTTTTTCCCTTTCAAAATTAATTCACAGAGTTGCTCTTAATTTCCACCTTTAATGGAGGCTCTCTAACTTGATTTAGTAAATGCCAATGGACTTACATGCACACACATACAAATTTAAAAAATGCTCAGCATTTGATGTTTTGGATGAATATATGTTTTTTTATTTTTTTTTTTATTTTTTTATTTACTTATTTTCCCCGCCTTTATTATTTTTATAAATAACTCAAGGTGGCGAACATACCTAATACTCCTTCCTCCTCCTATTTTCCCCACAATAACTACCCTGTGAGGTGAGTTGGGCTGAGAGAGAGTGACTGGCCCAAGGTCACCCAGCCAGCTTTTATGCCTAAGGCGGGACCAGAACTCACAGTCTCCTGGTTTCTAGCCCAGTACCTTAACCACTAGACCAAACTGACTTTATGCCAGTTGCCAGTAAAATATAATAATTAAAAATGACAATTTTGGCTGGATTTCTCCTGCACACAGAGCTATCATTCAGGCCCACTCCTAAGAAAAGTAGAAAGCTCCAAACTCTATCTAGCTATTTATACCTTTGGACCCACTTTGGGCTTGACCATAACTTACTCAACTCAGACCTGTACATTTTGTGGCTCATTAAGCATAAACACTATGTAAGGCACTGAGTCTTGGTAGCAGGCCCTGACAAATTGGTATATAAGAGTGCTAAGCTATATTTGGCTTAGTAGCCTACAAGTTTTCATCTGAGGGGAAATGGATAAAATATTTTTGAAAAGATTAGCCACATTTCTCAAGAAGTTACATAGCTCCACAACATGCCAACAATTCTACAGTATGGATAGAAAAGAAACCTAACAAAGATTTCCTTTCCCATAAAATATCCTGATTCTATTCATGATATGGATGACTACAGCAGAGTCTAAAAGGATCTATCACTGCCTTCATCAAGTTTCCTTCTTTATAGAGGAAGTTACATAAAGGGAACAAGACTCCATTTATTGAGGACACATATGTAATATCCATATAGCAACTGTTCATTCTTTAACATCTTTTTTTTAAAAGAAGGAAGAGAAGGAGGAGAGTGGAATGATATCTGAGTATATGGAGGACTAAGACAGACCAGATGTCTATGTTCCTATTTTAATAGTCCCTGTTCTGTCTCCCTGAATACTTGATTTGATCAGGCAAAGAAAGAAAATGTTTCCCAAAATTTGTCAGTTTCTCAAAGCTCCAACAGAAACCTCAGTATTTATTGTCATGCCAACCCAAGCTACAATTCCCAATTTCCCTTGAGAGAGGGTATAATAGGTAAACCCCTATATACCGCCCAGAGTCAGGCGGCATATAAATTTAATTCTTCTTCTTCTTCTTCTTCTTCTTCTTCTTCTTCTTCTTCTTCTTCTTCTTCTTCTTCTTCTTCTTCTTCTTCTTCTTCTTCTTCTTCTCCTCCTCCTCCTCCTCCTCCTCCTCCTCCTCCTCCTCCTCCTCCTCCTTCTCCTTCTCCTTCTCCTTCTCCTTCTTTCCTCCCCTTCTCCTCCTCCTCCTCCTCCTCCTCCTCCTCCTCCTCCTCCTCCTCCTCCTCCTCCTCCTCCTCCTCACATGCAATGATTGTTCCTCAGCTATTGAACTCTTTCCTTGGAATTCTGACAATCCTGAATCCTCACTCTAATTCTAGAATTAATGCAAGACTTTGTGCCTGGTTACTTCAGTGGTTGGAGGACAGGGACGTGCTTTTAATGACATATATATTTTAATATATTCCAAACTCCTTTTTTATTACTTGCTGTGTTAAAAAGCCATTTTATGAATTTTGGAGGACACGACACATATATTGTTATAGAGAGTAAGGCAGCACACATAATTTTAAACATAAATGAACATACTTTGTAAACAGTTCTACATTTGTGGGAAAACAAGCTCTATCAGCCCTTTCCCTTTCCCTTTCCCTTTCCCTTTCCCTTTCCCTTTCCCTTTCCCTTTCCCTTTCCCTTTCCCTTTCCCTTTCCCTTTCCCTTCCTCAGTGTTGAAGTTAGGAGGCTGAGTTTACATTAGCTAAAATATAAGCAGGGCTGGGGAAAGGGCTGTTCTCTACCCCTCCCCCCAAGTCTCCATAAAAATGCAGAATGAACTGCTCTCCATTTATACTGTATGCTCTCTCCCTTCTATCTCATCAATTTGAGCACTCTGTTTCTGTTGCTGTAGAGAGGACAAACTCAAAAATGTTTTAGCACACTAAGTCAAAGTGTCATCCATCATAGCAAAAGCCCCTGATGTCAGGGAGCACTATGGGCCTTTTCATGCATCAGAGTGCACCCAAACTCTCTATAGTTCATTGACAGTATACTCATTTTGCCACTCAAAGAGTAAATTGATAGTTCAGTCTTCCTAATATTTTAGCATTGTTTTTTTTTATATTCCTGGAGGAGAATGATAGCAATTCCATGTGGGAGCCTTAAGCTCTTTCTTTGTCTTCCATGCCGATAGAACTGGAAATGAAGCCACCTTAAGGTATTGCTGTTGGGTTTCAAGCTTTGGTGATGATGCTAGTGAAGTGTTCTGTCCAGAGAGTGGTTGCCATGGCTGCCTCATTGGTAGATTCCCCTGCTCCTTTTCCCCTGTCACCCAGTTCAGAAAAGCAAGCATCAATTGGTTTCCTTTGCATGGGCAAGTCTTTGAGGGCATGCATTTTCTATTTCTGTGAGTAAAAATGTATCCAGCAGCCACAGAGTCTTAGAATTAGAATGGTCCATAAATTTCATCTAGTCCAATCAGTGCAGCAACCCAATCTTACAGTCCCTTCAGCTAGAAGGAGAAACAGGCAAACTCTTGTCAACAGTACACCATCCTTTGTTGTCTTTCCAAAGAAAGTCTTCTGACAGCTCTTTGCTTTGTGAGTCATCTTAGGAATGTTTCAATAAATCAAAAACATCACTATTTCTAGTCCAAGGGAACTGGGAGGTATATTCCCACTAGGAGAGAAGAGAGTGGGAAGAAGGTTGTTTTATTCTTCATTTTCTTTACCACCATCAAAAAAAGGGTTGGGGTTAGGTTGCTTCCTTTCTGTACTCACCCATCAAGCACACAAATACAGAAAGAGAGAGAAAAAGAGAGATGCATTCCCACCTCACCCTTTCTCCTTCTTACAGCCTTCCCTTCACCCCCACCAGCCATTCCAGCCTCCTGTCCCTCTTCCAATTTCATGCTTTTAAGTAATGTCTGTGGGATGGATGGATGGATGGATGGATGGATGGATGGATGGATGGATGGGCTATCATTTTATTGGTTCACCACCATCACTGATATTATCAAAATCAGGGACTCCTATAACCATTTCTTCTCTGTATCAATGAATAAACGGGTCACCTCCTTAGCTTTTTCCATTACTCAGTCACCAGTATAGTTGAGAAGAGAAGGAAAAAGAAAAACAGATGTGTGGTGCAGTCCCCATTGCTTCTGTGAAAGATTGGAATGTTTATTTTAATAGCATATTCTTTCCTAGACAAGTAATCTGACATCCGGTGCTTGTCATTCTGTGGTAGTACAAAAATGGGAGTGACTCATCCTATACTGAAATGTTCAAACTGTTCTGCTGAATCTGGGGGAAATAAGACATTTAATTTAGACCCCATGAAGGGAGCATCCTTCCTCCTTCTGCAAATATGCTACTGCTGCTGCCCTTGGAATGAGAGCTGCATGCTTAAATAAGGCTCCCTATATAGCTAAGAACAGGAGAGACTGAAAAACAAGAGCACATTGTACACATTAAAGTAGCTTTGAGTAGATGCAGCTTTCACCTGAAATGTTAATGGGGCAGTGTGGGGAGGGAAAATGAATCCAGTGCATCCAAAAGCACTTTTGCCCAACAACCAGAAGAAGGAATGAAGGGGTGAATGCCTCCCCCATTTTTCTACCTAGCAAAAAAATAATAATAAATAAAATAAAATATCCAAAAACATAAAACCATTAGCTGAACCTGTCTTCCATCTTTCTCTCATTCTATCGCTCCCCCAGCACAGCCCACTCCCCTCTGTGTGTTTTCCTATTCTCCCCTCAAGGAACAAAAAATCAATTTGCATTATGCTAATTGGCAAGAGGAGCAGACAATAAAAAACAGCACCATTTTCCACAAAAAAGTAAAAAGCATATTCTTGTACTGGACTTGCACACGGTATGATTCCACCAGATGTTTTCATGTGTATATTTTGGAATGTTTTATTATATGGCTTTGAGAACTTGTACGAAAAAGTGGTTGCCTAGTTTATCTACCTGGAAAAAAAAATCCAAATTTTTTCTCCATCAACCCTGGATTTTTATTTTAGATGTATTTTTATGGATTTAAGAAAGGTTGATGCTCTCAACCCAGCCAACATCTTAAAGTGATCAGAAATTGGTCTGACACCATTCAACATTTTGTACATAATCAATCAATATGCATTGAAGCTCTTATTGCAGGCAGGTGCAGAAAGCTTTACTAACCCAGCATCCCTGTTGTGCTCTGAAAGGCTCATAGGGATTTTTCACACATGCAATACCTCCCATATTCCATGTGTGAAATGGGAAGCTTACTATGGAAAGCAAATTTTCTTGATCACATCACTTCCTCATCTGCAGAAGACCCAAAGATGTATCAAGATTAAGATGTATTCTTTCTAACTATAGAGTCAGCATAGGGCTAAGGGTAGACACTATAGATTTACACTAGGATTGGGGGAGATTTTAAAATAAAATGTTTAATGCAATGCGTAAAGGTAAAGGTTCCCCCTGCACATTTGTGCAGTCGTGTCCGACTCTAGGGGCCGGTGCTCATCTCCGTTTGTTAGCCGAAGAGCCAGCGTTGTCTGAAGACGCTTCCACGGTCATGTGGCCGGCATGACGCACGCGGAACACTGTTACCTACCCACCGAAATGGTACCTATTAATCTACTTGCATTTGCATGCTTTCGAATTGCTAGGTTGGCAAGAGCTGGGGTGAGTGCGAGAGCTCACTCCATCACGTGGGACTAGGGATTCGAACCTCCGAACTTGCGATCTTCTGATCGACAAGCCTGGCGTCTTACCTGCTGAGCCACCATGCCCCTTAATGCAATGCATACTAATATGTAAAATCCATTAGTGCAAGACATCATCTAAGCCATAACTTTGAATGGCTTGAAAAAATAGGAAGAGATCAACTGATAAAGAATAGGTTAACCAATTAGCCAAAATTATAAAGAAAGATGTACCATTATTTTCCTGCAATATCTATACATATGTTCTCAGGCTGAAGAAATTGTTCCTGGCTGCTCCCCATCCCCCTTCACAGAAAAAAATGACACTAATTCTTATGGTGAGATGTGAAAATTTGGCACTTACTTAAGTTACAAGGTGACAAGTGTCCTGTCTTTTACTGTATAACAATCTGTTCAGCACTCTGTAGCCTCTTTGGCTTCCCATCTCAATAAAAAAGCTAAGATACCATAAGGAAACTGTTTTCGTATGGCTTTTTCAAATTAGGAAGTGTTGACAGCCAGGAAACCTGCAGAGTAGTGGAGAATTATGTAACAGAAAAGCCAAATTTGTTGGATCCACTATGTAGCTCAAAAGTATCCATCACAAATAAATAAATCCAAGCAAACCAAAACCAACAATAAAAGAAAGGGATTTTTTCAAATATCCTGAGAATGATAGAAAAACAGACTTTTATAAGGAAAGAAAAACCTTCAAATAAATCTGCTAAATAAATAAATATGAACTTGGAGGACAGAATTTGGTATGCTATTATGTAGAAAACAGTTTGTGTGCATACTCTATATGGAGTAAGTATCAGACCATACTGATTCAGTAATTTTCGGGGTGGTCTCACAGTTTTCTGGAACTTAAATTTTCAAAATTGGAAGTGGTCCATTCTGTACCAGACAAACTCTGACCATGAAATAGCGCTGCACCACACACTGCTTCTGATTTGGAGGATTAGCTTCCAGAAAACAGCTACATCACTCCCAGAACAATTGAATCAATGTGGTCCAGAGGAGGACCAGAACATTCTGGAGAATTAGATATTATCCCTTCCTCGACAACACTAAACACATGCTAAGCCAACCTTTCTTTGACTTAGGTTGGTTGATCTTAAATGAGATGGGTCACATTTTCATTCAGCTATGTCACTAGATTGCAGTGTAGCTCACATGGCTTGTTTGACCCTATTATTGTTAAAATCAATTTATTTTTTAAAACATATCTTTTATTTAACTTTTAATCCCCAAATTTGCTTACAATAATCATCCAAAGTGAGGGGCATGGTGGCTCAGCGGATGCCAGGCTTGTCAATCGGAAGATCGCAAGTTCGGAGGTTCGAATCCCTAGTCCCACGTGACGGAGTGAGCTCCCGCACTCGCCCCAGCTCTTGCCAATCTAGGAATTCGAAAGCATGCAAATGCAAGTAGATGAATAGGTACCACTTCGGTGGGATGGTAACAGCGTTCCGCGTGCGTCATGCTGGCCACATGACCATGGAAGCGTCTTCAGACAATGCTGGCTCTTCGGCTAACAAACGGAGATGAGCACCGGCTCCTAGAGTCGGACACGACTGCACAACTGTGCGGGGGGAACCTTTACCTTTTTAATCATCCAAAACCTATATGAAAAAGGGACACAGCCACCATGATCAATGGGAGTTAATAAAAACCAGGACTCATTAAAACAAGCTATTAAGGGCAGCAAATAATTACACCACTGATCTGCACCATCATACCGCTAAATAAACACATGAAATAACACTATTTCAGGCACTATTTCAACCTTAAGCTGATAGCAGGGAAGGAGTGAAGTGAAAGTATCTAAGAAGACAGTCCACCGTTTGGGCACCACCACTGAGTGAACAGTCTTGCCCACTGTTCTTCCAATGGAGAGGACATACAGGAGTCAAAGGACAAACAAGAAATATACAAACATTTTAGTGAGTGCTGTGCTGGCAAGATGCCATTCTCTAAATGGTGTCTGACAGATATGAAATGCCTGTTGTGAGCTGCAGCAGTATATAATCAAAATAAAAAGGTGCTTCTTGATTAGACATTTGTTCTCTTGATTAATTTTTCTTTGCTTTTTTAAATCGAAGCCCTTCATTTTTGTTCTTGATGAAAGATAATCTTTGGATTACACTTTTTCTTTTTGCTGTTTTTAGCTAGCAAAGTGTATAAAAAAGTTTTCTTCAAATTATTGTGTTTATTTTCAAGTGGAGGCAAATACAAACATGATTAATTAAACTATTATGAAGAAGTAAATCAAAGGAGTTTTTTGGTGACCATTATTCAGTTTGGTTTGATATATTAATATGTTGCTATTTCCTTATTTAAAATGAGTAACCAAAACGAATGTAACCTTTTTAATAAAGATAAATGCAATACCTACTTTTTAAATCCAATATTTTGTTTACAGATAATTTTTACTTCTTGATTTCATATCATATGTCATAGAAGTTAAGAGGCAAAATGATTACTGATGGCATAATGCAGACATTTGGCAGGATATCTTCTAAGCTTTATGCTTAGAATTATTCTTCAGTATTCTATTCTTTGGTGCTGCTGTCAGGTTTATTGTGGGGCTTTAACAAGTAGCATATATGTAGTGATAACAACAGGAATTACATAGATGGTTTTATTTTATTATTATTTTATTTATTTTATGTTATTATGTTATTATTTTATTTTATTTTTTTAGTTTTATTTAATTATTTAATTATTTAATTATTTTATTTTTTTAATTTAATTTAATTTAATTTAATTTAATTTAATTTAATTTATTTTATTTTATTTTATTTTATTTTATTTTATTTTATTTTATTTTATTTTATTTTATTTTATTTTATTATTTTATTTTATTAATTTTATTTTTTTATTTTTTCAATTTATATAGCCGCCCATCTCAGAACAGTGATTTCATGTCATAATTGGGGATTAGTGGATGGATAACTGAAAATAAAGTTAAAATTTGGACCTGGGATGTAGGAGAAACTTAATCAGCTCATATTGAATACTAATTTATTCAATTTACATTTTGTGAACCCATATGTGAACTAGAATGCAAATATATATAAAAAGTATATCTATATCTATATCTATAATTTTTATGAAAGGTCTTTAAAAAGGAAGATAGAAACTAATACAAACTAATATAAAGTAAGGAAAAGAAAAGAAAAAGAAAGAAATCAAAGAGAAAGCTAAAAGTGCAAGAAAGGTAAAAAAGTAAAAGAAAAATAGAAAAGAAAGGAAAGAAAAGAGATACAAAGAAGTAGCTTCCAATCTTCTTTACAGCAGTTATAAGTACAATTATAAATTAACCTCTTACTCTATAGCATTTATTTATTTATTTATTTATTTATTTATTTATCATATTTATATCCTGCCCATCTCCCCCTCAAGGAGGGACCCTGGGCGGTTCACAACAAGCTTTAAAATCAATAAAAAACTATAAATACTAATAATAAACAATAAAAATATATATCATACAGTTCGATCCAAGGAATGGTAGATCTCATCCCATTGGTCGATAAGGCTGGTCAGGGCAGATCTAAGAGACCAGCCAACCCCAACACTGGCTGTTCCCCTCCCCTCCCCAAGCATGGTGACATAACCAGGTCTTTAAGTTTTTTCTAAAGTCCAGGAGAGAGGGGGCCGATCATTTCAGGAGGAAGAATATTCCAGAGGGCAGGGGCTACCACAGGGAAGGCACGCCTCCTTGACCCCGTCAGATGGAACTCTATTACAGACGGGGCTCGTAGCGTGCCCTCTCTGCAGGACCGGGTGGGACAGGTTGAATGAACAGGGATGAGATGGTCCTTCAGGTAACCTGGTCCCATGCCATGTAGGGCTTTAAAGGTGATAACCTTTAATTGAATTGAATCCGGAAGCAAACTGGGATCCAATACAGCTCACGGAGCAAAGGTGTTATATGTGCTGATCTTGAGGCACCTAAAACTGCCTGCGCGGCTGCATTCTGAACCAGCTGAAGCTTCTGGATGCTCTTCAAGGGTAGCCCCATGTAGAGCGCATTACAATAGTCTATCTGGGAGATGACCAGGGCATGAGTGACTGTTGGAAGGGCCTCGCGCTCCAGGAAGGGGCGTAACTGGTGCACAGCACGAAGTTGTGCAAAGGCCCTTCTGGCCACGACTGCCACCTGCTCTTTGAGCAGGAGTCATAAGTCCAAGAGGACCCCCAAGTTATGCACCAGGTCTGTCTGGGGTAGTGCAACCCCATCCAGAACTAAAGATGATAAATTCCAAGACACCGAGGGGCCATTAATCCACAGCCACTCTGTCTTAGCAGGGTTCAGCTGAAGCCTGTTGTTCCCCATCCAGACCCCAACAGACCCCAGGCACTTGGACAGGGTAGTCACAGCATCACTTACTTCCCCCGGGATGGAGATGTATAACTGTGTATCATCAGCATATTTATGATATCTCATCCCGTGGAGATGGATGATCTCGCCCAGTGGTTTCATGTAGATATTAAATAGGAGAGGAGAGAGCCCTGAGTCCTGTGGCACCCCACAAAGGAGGGGCCGTGGACCCAATCTCTCCTCCCCTATCAACACCGATTGGGACCGGCCCTGGAGGACGGAGGTGAACCAGCGCAAAACCACGCTGCACCCCCAACTCTCTGAGTCATCCCAAAAGGATACCATGGTCGATGGTATTGAATGCCGCTGAGAGGTCAAGGAGAGCCAGGATGGATGCACTGCCTCCATCTCGCTCCTGCCAGAGATCATCCATAAGTGCGACCAATGCTGTTTCCATCCCATATCCCAGCCTGAAACCTGACTGAAAGGGGTCTAGATAATCCGTTTCATCAAGAATCCTCTGGAGCTGCAACGCCACCACTTTCTCAACCACCTTCCCCATAAAGGGAAGGTGGGAGACTGGATAAAAATTGTCCAGTACAATAGGGTCCAGCGATGGTTTCTTGAGGAGGGAGCACACCAGCGCCTCCTTGAAGGCCGCTGGAAACACCCCCTCCTGCAAGGATGCATTTACCATTGACTGGACCCAGCCACATGTCACCTCCCGAGCTGATTGAACCAGCCAGGAGGGACATGGATCTAATTCGCATGTGGTAGCATTTATAGTCTGGAGGATCCTATCCACTTCCTCGGGTCAAACAGGATCAAACTGTTCCCAGATAATAGGGTAAGTACGCATCTCCTCAGACCATGTTACACGCTTAGAGTCTAACTTAGAGCTAATTCGAGCGATTTTATCCTGCAGATGCCTAGAAAACTCCTCAGCATGGCCCTGCAGATGATTTTCTGAATCACCTTTCCCCAAAAGGGATCGGGTGATCCTGAACAGGGCCACTGGGCAGCATTCTGCGGATGCAATAAGCGTGGAGAAATACCGGCGTTTCTCTGCTCTTACCGCCACAAGGTAGGTCTTAACCGCGGCTCTAGCTTGTGTTCGGTCAGGTTCAGTCTTTGTCTTCCTCCAGTTGCGCTCTAGGCATCTCTTAATCCTCTTCAGGACCCTCAAGTCCTTCGTGAACCATGGGGAGTGTCGGGTTCAATAGGACAAGAGAGGCCGCACAGGCACGATCCTGTCCAAGGCCCTAGCCGCCTCCCTATTCCAGGTGGCAGCTAGGACCTCTGCTGGACCGCGCAGCAGATCTCTGGGGACAACCCCCAGCTCCCTCTGAAACTGAATTGGATCCATCAGTCACCGGGGGTGTACCAATCGAATAGGTCCTGCCTCCCTGCAGAGTGGGGCAGCATAAGAGAATCTCAAGGCCACCAGGGCATGATCTGACCATGACAAAGGGGAAAGATGTAACTCTCCCCTCAGAGCACATTGCCACTGCTCCGACAAGAAAACTAAGTCTGGTGTGAGACCACTGTCTCTAGTCGGGTCCCAAATAATCTGAGTCAGGCCCATGGCCGCCATGGTGGCCATGAACTCCCGAGCCACCTCTGAGGACCGTCCCAGGGATGGCAGATTGAAATCATCCCCCAGAACCATAAGTCTGGGGAATTCCACTGCCAACCCTGAGACAGCCTCCTGTAGCTCAGGCAGGGAGATTGCTACGCAGCAGGGAGGCTGGTACAGCAGCAACACTCCCAACTGCTCTTGGGCACCCAATTTGAAAAACAGGGTCTCACAACCAGCTACTTGTGAAGCAGTGCCCCTGAAGGCTACCAGAGACTCTCGGATGACAACTGCCACTCCTCCTCCCCTGCCCTGACATATCGGCTGGTGCCACACCCGAAACCCTGCTGGGCACATCTCTGACAAAGCCACTCCTCTCTCCAAGCCCAGCCAGGTTTCGGTAATACACACCAGGTCAGCCCCCTCCTCCGTGATCAAGTCACTTATGAGGGGGGCCTTGTTGTTAACTGACCTGGCATTAAGCAGCAGCAGCCGGAGGTCAGGACCCCCACGAGTCTGCTGTCCAGGGCCTAGGTTTAAGTCCGGAGGGTCGGAACACACCACAGATAATAAATGTCTGGGGCGTCTTCCTCAACGATGAGTCACCCTCCGGCTTCCACGATAACATCCCCTGCTCGTCACCACCTCAATAAAATGCCCCGCCTTATATCCCCCAGGAAAGCATAGCTTTCCAAACTGTGTGTCGTGACATTTTAGTGTGTCGCAACACACAGTTTGGTGTGTCGCAACACAACCCGGAAGCGGCGGTGGGGGCGTGCATGGCAGTGGCACGGTGGTGCATGTGGCGGCAGCTCCACGCCATCAGCGCTTCCATGTTTTAGCAGAGGCCGCCGCTGCCACCGTGCATGCCCCTGCCCCCACACGAGCACGCGCCCCTGCTGCCGCCGTTGGTGTGTCGCCAATGGTGGCACTTTGGAAAGCACTGCTCTATAGTTACAACATAACTCTCTTCTTTCTATAATCTATTCTGTCTAATCACCAAACATAAATCATAAATTCATTTTTTTTCTGTTTTACACAAAAAGTCCATAAGGGATTTTCATTTAGCAATAAATGTAGATATTGTCTTTTCTCTGATCAAAGAAGTCAATTTAGCAATCCCAGCAAGTTCCATCATCTTCACCAACCATTCCTCCATTGTGGGTAATGGTGAATCTTTCCATCTTTGTGCATAGAATAATCTTGCTGCAGTTATCATGTACAAAAACAAATGTCCAAAACTTTTTTTCCAACTGTTTGTCCATCAATCCCAAGAGAAAAACCTCTGGTTTCAATTGCATATTAATCTTTAAAATCCTCTGAATCATGTGTGTATTTGAATCCAGAATTTTCTAGCTTTTTTACACTTCCACGAAATATGATAAAATGTCCCTTCTTGTTGTTCTCATTTCCAACATAAATTTGAAGTGCCTTTATACATTGTAGACAATTTCTTTGGTGACATAAAGCAACGGTAAATCATTTTATAAAAATTCTCTTTAAGATTATAACAGTGTAAATTTCAATCCTTTCAACCACATATTTTCCCATTGTTCGATCTGTATATTATAACCAAAATTTTTAGCCCACTTGTTCTTCTGTTTCAAATTTCAATAACAGTTTCAAGGCACAGAATCATAAGCAAAAGGCACAGAATCATAAGCACAAAAGAATAGCATCTTGATCAGTATTTTTAACTAACTTCAGATACAGTAAGTCACTGGCTTTTCATGGGTTAAGATACAGGAAAGATTAGGAACTTAGGCTTCTTGTCCCTTGTTCAAATGTTAATAGAAAATATAATAAAGCCACAATTCAAGCTGTCTTTCTATAGCAGAGACAAAGAACCTGGTGGCTTCCATATATTTTAATTTACAATTACTCTCAGCCCAAGTCAGCAATGAACGGTTAGCAATTACGAGAATTATAGTCCAAAACATCTGGAGGACACAACATTACTCTATAGAAACTGTAAAATTAAGTGATCTCAATTGTGTTTCTGTGTGTCAGGAATAACAATAATACTTGTAATAATGCTATGATTTTATTTATATCACATTATTCTATGATATGACTGTTTCCAGTAGTCATTTTAAAAACTAGAAGATTATTTGGGTCTCACCCATTGTAGCTGGTAAATGTTAGGCCCATTCATCACTTTTAGATTCAATAAAAGTTTCCAGATATCTACTTATTAGTTAATAGAGAACCAATATTTCTGTTCCTTTCCTTTTTCTGAGATTTATCTAAGTATCTGAGAATACCAGAGATATAATTTATTTGTTGTCACTGTAAACTCTGAAGATGTTTTATCTTATTTAAAGCTCAGCAGAAATGGCAACATTTCTATATCCTTTTCTCAGAAACAGGGAGATGGAAAGATATTGTGAAAAGATCATTCATGACATACAATTTGTAGGAAGTTCTTGGCCCTGACACAGGAAAGTTCACTAGATTAGAGATAAAGTGGTAAAATTAGAGTAGTAATGCTTGTGGAATCCTATCTAAAAATGATCTGATCTACATCTGTTCAATTAAAGGGTGGATCAATATTTAGCTTTGCAATATTGAGGTGGTTTTCTTAGAAGAATAATTATACATATCTATTCCCAAGTTAGCTTAACTGACTTCAGTGGGATTCTGTAGGGAAAAGAGTCCACAGTAGATAAACCACTGCAAACTGAACCCCACTGAACTCATCTTAGGCATAGTAGAAGGAGGTAGTGGCTTTCCTCCTGCTCTCTCTCCTTTCCTCTCCTTTTTCTTTCTTTTCTCCCCTCTGGTTTATTTTACCCTTCTTTTTTTCCATGTTCATTCTAATTAGGAGGGAAATGATAATGTCACAAAACATGAAGTTTCCTCTCTTCTAAGGGAACATCTGGACAATTAGGAAATTTTTCAAAGTTGTCTTCCTTTTTATCCTTGCCACTAGTTAATAGAAAACCTCCACAACAGACTTCCTTCTTCTCCTTAGAGGGGGAACGCTACAAAATCCTACATCTCCTTCCATGCATAACTTAATCACATTATACCATATTGGAGAAAACCAATGTCCCTTAAGATAGTTGGCCAACTGGTCATAGTGAACCAAACTTCTTATGATATATTTTATTACATTGTGTCTTCTAGAAACATAAATGGAACCAGAAAGAGGTTGATCAAGCTTGGAACAAGTTTGGGGAAATTGAAAAGATTTCAGACTCAGTAGGGGGTATATGGCAAAAAGAAGAATGCAGTCCAATTGGAAGGATATTACTGAGAATAAATAGTTCTTCTGGGATGGAATGGAACTTACTTACAACTAAGATTCAGTAAATATTACTGGGGTAACTTCCATTGAATAGTACTTAGAAATAGTTTTAGATTTGCTTCCATATGTAAACATAAGCATTATTATAGAAAAGTGAAGTAGTGGTTAAGGTAACAGACTTAAGCTTGGGACAGTCAAGTTCAAATTTTTCAGAATGGGCTATAAATGTAAAAAAGAGGAAGAAGAAACATGAAGTCTCTCTGTGTAAACACAAATGGAATACTTGCAGTAAAGAAAAGGTTTTTGACAGTTCCTGGAATAGAAGGTCCTGCTCACCATCACAGCTCCCATTTGAATTACTGTAATTTGTTTTCCATAGGGTTGACCTTGAAGATTGTCTGGCTTCACCTGGTCTGGAATATAGTTGTTTAAATAGTGATGGGGTACCAAAGTGCTTTCATGTAACACCCCTATTTCAAGTGTTTTACCGGTTGCTAGTCTGCCAAAGGTGCTGGTTGTCATCTTCACAGCCCTACATGACTCATGTCCTGGATAGCTAATCCCAGGCAGGGCAGGCTCACTATGGGTCCCACCTCTTAGAGCTGTCATCTGCAGGACCCATAGAGTCAAGTCTTCTCTGTTGCAGCTCCACTTCTTTGAAATAGTTTACCTCCTGAGATCAGACTAACCCCCACCCTGTTCTGTTTTAACAGGGATGTCAAAACCTAGGAGGGGATCTAGTTTAAGTGAGAACCCCCCACCCTGAGTTGGGCTTGGAAGTTTAGTGGCCATAGTCTTTTACTATTGTTTTTCCTATTGTAGTTCTGTTTTTTGTATGTGGGTTGTTGTTCTTTTACATTGTTTTTTTTTAGTTTGGGAATGTAAACCAATTGGTCCTGGTGGATTGGAGCAACATACAAACCCAAGTAAATAATAAATAAATGGAGTAATGTCTGGGTTTTTTTTGTTTGTTTGTTTTTGTCTTGAGGTTCACGGTTAAGAACAATAACTACTGGTTCATGGTTACTGAAAATGAAACAAGCAAATAAGTAAAATATATAACTCAATTACAGACTTGCACAATTTGGGATCACAAGCCAAATTATTAGATATCTGAAAAATCACATTTCCCCCCAGTTAAACAAGTAGCAAATACAAGAAGAATTTGCTACATACGGTGAACAGATTTTAACTGACTCCAAGGATTACAAGTTGAATACTTTGCACTGACTCCATAATTAATTACATCATATACCATTTGGTTTGCTAAATCCCACAAAGGATATTTTGGATTAGGATATGAGGATGTAGAGCTAGATGAAATACCAAAAAGGGAAGCTAAAATAATGAGAAACACGAACAGTTTTCTTATCAGGAGCATGTGAAGCATTTGGACATTGTGTGGGAAAAAACAAATCATGTAAGGAATTGGTTCAGTTTAAGCCACACTTTCTATTCATGGCAGTTCCCTGCATCACATTCATACTGTTTCAGTGGGTTTGCTAGCCCTCAGAACTACCTTTTTTAAAGGTCCCGGGACTGCAGTAGCTTGGTGAAATGTGAGGGCACTGCCTTGCATGACCAGAAGTGCTTTCAGTTTAGGCAAAAGCACCTTTGACTACAACCACATGAGATTTGAAAGTGCCTAATTTTGTGCACATCTCTTTCTTTTTGAAAATACTGCTCAAAAATATGCAGAATCTGACCCAAATCCAGAGAGATTTAGTAGTAATTAAGAACAGTATCTAAACCACCCATAGATTTTCATAGGCCTTAACGATTTGCTTAGGGCTGGAATACCTAACAAAGCCATTCTCATCTGAATTTATTTATTTATGGTAATGACATCTTAAATTTATTTATTTATTTATTTATTTATGTTTCAATTTATATACCGCTCCATCTCCCCGCAAGGGAACTCTGGGCGGTTTACAAAACACAAAAATTAAAATCCGACAATTAAAACAACCCAATAAAACACTCTAATATATTAAAATTAAATATAAAAATCCAAGATGCAGTGGTATGATGTTTGGATGTTTAAAAGGGCCCTTTTAAATCACTACCTCTGCAACAACATGCTTTGCTTTCAAATGATTTGTATTTATTTATTTATTTGATTTAAAACAACTATATAGCTGTCCATTTTAAAACCAACTCTGAGCAATGTACAACCAATAAAACAATATGTACAACCATAAAAGCCAAAAAGATAATACAACCCAAAACAGAAAAACCTGGTGGTACAACCACACTTCCCTGATGCAGCCCATGGCTCATCTCACTCTGACCTCACCCTCCTAGTGCCTGATGGAAAAGCCAGGTCTTAAGTGCTCTCCAGAAAGTTAAAAGGGGACTAATCAGATATCAAGGGGACCGGTGTTCCAAAGGGCAGGGGCTGCAATGGAAAAGGCATGCTTCTGGGGACCCACAATAAGACAATGTTGAAGGGAAGGGACCTGGAGCATGCCTACTCTATCCACTCTGGTGGCACATGCAGGTACCCTCAGGGAGAGGCAGTCCTGCACATAACCACAGATATTTGCTTCCAGAAGACATAGTCCAGAACATTTACAATGTGTGGCTCAAACAGGTGGTACCTTTTCATAATAGAAGATGGTGCTTTGCTTTGTAGGAACCAGATTATTCTTCTTTTTAAATTATAGCAGAGTCCCCTCTGCGGGGGGAGATGGGCGGTGATATAAGTTGGATAAATAAATAAATAAATAAATAACAATCTTTTAAAAGAGTAAGGAGCCTGGGCATTTATGCATCTATGGGAACCACACTGCCTACTTCTGGTGTTATTACAGTTATAATGATTGGAAGAAGGCTATGTTCCTACTTCATAAAAATCTCAGCTTAAAGAAAAAGAGCCTTTTCCATCTCTGACATTTCTAGCAAATCAAGCTGCCTTCAAGCAATCAGGGGTTTTTCAATGGCCTGGTGTGACCCTGTCAATCTTTGCCAAGCCTCTAATTGCATCATCAGCTGAAGGACTTTGCTATGTTCTTTTTTTCACTGCCAGTAACTTGGTGAGGCTGCCTTGATTATACATCCTCTAATTGTTGCCTTGCAGAATAAGACCACCTTCCCTGCGGTAGAAACTTCAGACAAGCAGGTTTTTAGTTGATAATTGCAGCTTCCCCATGAGACACATGGCAAGCATGTGCATATCACAGCATCCTGTGAGTACCCCGCAGTTCTGCACAGTGATAGAAATCATTTTTAAAAATATTTATTTATTTATTTATTGAATTTATATGGCTGCCCATCTCAGGTGTATGACTCTAAATAATAATGATAATAAAAATGGTAGTACAGAGAGTGGGCAGTGATTCGCATTAGCAGAATCATCCCAGAGATGTGCATATAGTGTGGAGTAAGATTGGCCTTCAGATGCTTTTTTATTTATTAGTCTGAGTTTCTTAGATTTATAAACTACTCTGTAGGCATTTTCCATTGGAAAATATAACTAGTGAGAAAAAGGAATAAATAAATATTCACTGTTTTTAATCTGTGAGGTGGGAAAAAAAGTAACAGAGTACTAGATTCCTATCACCTATCACCTAAACCAAGGGTTGGAAATGGCGGCTCGCGAGCCAGATGCGGCTCTTTGGCCCCTTGAGTGTGGCTCTTCCGCAGCTGAACTCACCCCCGCCCCTTCCATGCGATTGGCCCCTGCCCGCAAACCCCGCCCCCTGGCTCTCGCACTGAGCGAGGCCAGGCGCGGCAGGGAGGCGCTGCTGGCCCAGGACGCGGCGCTGTCAGAGGCGGCGCAGGAGCGGCTGCAGGGGCAACGTGTGTGCGTGAGAGTCAGCTCCGGGGGTTGCGGAGAGGGGGAGGCTGTGTTTCCCCCCTTACATGCAAGGCCGTTTGCAACCCAAAGGGGGGAAACACAGCCTCCCCCTCCCCGCAAGCCCCGGAGCTGACTCTCACACACACACATTGCCCCTGCAGCCGCTCCTGCGCCGCGTTTCAAAAAAAAAAAGTGTTTTGGCTTTGATCAGGCCCGCATGCAAGGCCGTTTGCAACCCAAAGGGGGGAAACACAGCCTCCCCCTCTCCGCAACCCCCGGAGCTGACTCTCACGCACACACGTTGCCCCTGCAGCCGCTCCTGCGCCGCGTTTCAAAAAAAAAAGTGTTTTGGCTTTGATCAGGCCCGCATGCAAGGCCGTTTGCAACCCAAAGGGGGGAAACACAGCCTCCCCCTCCCCGCAACCCCCGGAGCTGACTCTCACGCACACACGTTGCCCCTGCAGCCGCTCCTGCGCCGCCTCCTGGGTTGCGTAAGCGGGGAAACACAGCCTCCCCCTCCCCGCAACCCCCGGAGCTGACTCTCACGCACACACGTTGCCCCTGCAGCCGCTCCTGCACCGCCTCCTGGGTCGCGTTTCAAAAAAAAAAAAGCGTTTTGGCTTTGATCAGGCCCGCATGCAAGGCCGTTTGCAACCCAAAGGGGGGAAACACAGCCTCCCCCTCCCCGCAACCCCCGGAGCTGACTCTCACGCACACACGTTGCCCCTGCAGCCGCTCCTGCGCCGCGTTTCAAAAAAAAAAAGCGTTTTGGCTTTGATCAGGCCCGCATGCAAGGCCGTTTGCAACCCAAAGGGGGGAAACACAGCCTCCCCCTCCCCGCAACCCCCGGAGCTGACTCTCACGCACACACGTTGCCCCTGCAGCCGCTCCTGCGCCGCGATTAAAAAAAAAAAAGCGTTTTGGCTTTGATCAGGCCCGCATGCAAGGCCGTTTGCAACCCAAAGGGGGGAAACACAGCCTCCCCCTCCCCGCAACCCCCGGAGCTGACTCTCACGCGCGCCGCGTCCTGGGCCGCATTTCTCTCTTTTCCCTTTTCCTAAAAATTCCTTCTCCGTTTCCCCTTCTGTCTCCTCTTCCTTCTCCCTCCTCCTCGCTGGCCCCGAGCCCAACATAGGATTTCTAGGTCTGAATTCCTGTCTTGACAACCACCCCTGTGGATCTCCATCTTCCAACGTGTACCTTTCGCGTTCAAGAATTGGTCACTCTCTCTTCAAAACTTCCATGCGCCTATTGCTCTCTCGCCTTTGCCTTCTTTCCCCCCCTAAAATTAATAAAAGATGCCTTCCCCCCCCCACAAGTGCCATTTGTTTTTTAAAATGATGGCAGCAACATGGATCAGGCCCGCATGCAAGGCC
This sequence comes from Charina bottae, assembly GCA_023362775.1. Lineage (NCBI taxonomy): Eukaryota > Metazoa > Chordata > Lepidosauria > Squamata > Charinaidae > Charina > Charina bottae. The sequence goes on from JALMGJ010000016.1 coordinate 5,339,254, forward strand.
GTTTGCAACCCAAAGGGGGGAAACACAGCCTCCCCCTCCCCGCAACCCCCGGAGCTGACTCTCACGCACACACATTGCCCCTGCAGCCGCTCCTGCGCCGCCTCCTGGGTCGCGTAAGCGGGGAAACACAGCCTCCCCCTCCCCGCAACCCCCGGAGCTGACTCTCACGCACACACGTTGCCCCTGCAGCCGCTCCTGCGCCGCCTCCTGGGTCGCGTTTCAAAAAAAAAAAAGCGTTTTGGCTTTGATCAGGCCCGCATGCAAGGCCGTTTGCAACCCAAAGGGGGGAAACACAGCCTCCCCCTCCCCGCAAATCCCCGGAGCTGACTCTCACGCGCGCCGCGTCCTGGGCCGCATTTCTCTCTTTTCCCTTTTCCTAAAAATTCCTTCTCCGTTTCCCCTTCTGTCTCCTCTTCCTTCTCCCTCCTCCTCGCTGGCCCCGAGCCCAACATAGGATTTCTAGGTCTGAATTCCTGTCTTGACAACCACCCCTGTGGATCTCCATCTTCCAACGTGTACCTTTCGCGTTCAAGAATTGGTCACTCTCTCTTCAAAACTTCCATGCGCCTATTGCTCTCTCGCCTTTGCCTTCTTCCCCCCCCTAAAATTAATACAAGATGCCTTCCCCCCCCCCACAAGTGCCATTTGTTTTTTAAAATGATGGCAGCAACATGGATCAGGCCCGCATGCAAGGCCGTTTGCAACCCAAAGGGGGGAAACACAGCCTCCCCCTCCCCGCAACCCCCGGAGCTGACTCTCACGCACACACGTTGCCCCTGCAGCCGCTCCTGCGCCGCCTCCTGGGTTGCGTAAGCGGGGAAACACAGCCTCCCCCTCCCCGCAACCCCCGGAGCTGACTCTCACGCACACACGTTGCCCCTGCAGCCGCTCCTGCACCGCCTCCTGGGTCGCGTTTCAAAAAAAAAAAAGCGTTTTGGCTTTGATCAGGCCCGCATGCAAGGCCGTTTGCAACCCAAAGGGGGGAAACACAGCCTCCCCCTCCCCGCAACCCCCGGAGCTGACACGCACACACGTTGCCCCTGCAGCCGCTCCTGCGCCGCCTCCTGGGTCGCGTAAGCGGGGAAACACAGCCTCCCCCTCCCCGCAACCCCCGGAGCTGACTCTCACGCACACACGTTGCCCCTGCAGCCGCTCCTGCACCGCCTCCTGGGTCGCGAGTGGCAGGGCGGCACAGGGGGCCTGGCTGGGGCGGTGGCGGAGGGGGGACGGAGCCGACGGAGGTTTGCCGGGCGGCAGGATGGGGAGGGCGGCACTGCTGGCGGAGCTGGAGGGACCAGGCGTTCCCATGGGCGCAGCGCGCGCTCTGCAACCCGCCTTGGAGAAGCGGCCGTGGGAGGCCCTCCGGGTAGGCCAGCAGCGCCTCCCTGCCGCGCCGGGCCTCGCAGAGACGGGCCTGAAGGGGCGCAGAGGCTGGAGAGGGAGCCCCTCCGTCTCCCCTTCTCTCCATGCCTCGCCCGCCCGGGACGCGAGCGGCAGGGCGGTGCAGGGTGAAGGTTTGCCCCACGACAAAGGGAAACCTGCCCGGAGGGGTCATCAGGAGCACAGGATCCGGCCCCAGCCCAGCCCGGCCCGCAGCTTCGGCGCCCTCCCCTCGCCATCGCGAAAGTCCCAGGCGACGGCGGGGACATGTTCGACCTGCTCGTGCAGCACGGGGCGGCCGCCCCCAGAGACTCCACGGCCCCCTGGCTGCCAGAGAGGAGGAGAGGCGGTGGAAGAGCTGCAGCCGGGGGGCCGCGGAGTCTCCGGGGTCGGCCGCCCCGTGCTGCACGAGCAGGTCGAACATGCCCCCGCCGTCGCCTGGGACTTTCGCGATGGCGAGGGGAGGGCGCCGAAGCTGCGGGCCGGGCTGGGCTGGGGCCGGATCCTGTGCTCCTGATGACCCCTCCGGGCAGGTTTCCCTTTGCCCCACGATATTCTGGGGAGCGGAGGGTGGCAGCTGTTTCTCCGCCACTCCCGGTGGGGCGGCCGGGGTGGGTTCACGGAGCCCCTCGCTGCGCGGAGCTGCTGGCTGCACCCCCTCCCTCTGTGAGCCCCCGCCCCCTTCTACGCGATTGGCTCCCGCCTGCAAACCCCGCCCCCTTCCACGCGATTGGCTCCCGCCCGCAAACCCCGCCCCCTTCCACGCGATTGGCTCCCACCCGAAACCCCGCCCCCTTCCACACGATTGGCCACCGCCCGCAAACCCCGCCCCCTGGCTCTCGAGCACTTCAAAATGTGCACGAGCATGTCAAAATGGCTCCCGGCAAAAAAAGTTTGCCGACCCCTGACCTAAACTATGATGAGGCTTGGGTGTTGCGTGTGTGTGTGATGAGATCATGTTGCCGAAATCTCCCAGATCTTTTGCCACAAAGCTTTAAAGTAACGGGTCAATTTTTTGAAGTCCATGGCAATTGAGTATAAAGGGTTCCCTCTGATGCACTTGGTTCTGTAGTTTATGTAAATTTTATATAATGACCTATGGCTTCAAGCATAATAAATTGACATATAATAGGACTCCAAACAAACAAACAAACAAACAACTATCTTGTCTAAAGGAATTACTTCAGCAGTATTAATATTTATTTTTATTCATCTAATTCACTTTCCATTTTTTGCTGTATGTTGCTTGAGCTGTTATGTATGATGCAGTTGGCATGTGCCCTCTCAACTCTACAAGGAAGGCTAGATTTCGAAAGTGTGGTTTCCCCAGGCATAATGATTATCATGAATGAATTTGGATTGCAATGTAGTTCTTCCTGGTCCAAATCCTACAGTATATTCTTTCTGGGTCTGTGAAGATCTATTACATGTGAGATCTTTAGTCTCAAGAATTCTTTTGACTGATCTCAAAACCCTCAACTTTTTCATTTGAAGGGAATCTTTCAATTTATATTGTTTGGCATTGCCAAAATAATTTTGTTTGTCTTTCCTATAATTCCATCCTCCTCCTCCTCCCCCCCCTCCTCTACGATTGTGACAATTCAGCAAACCCCATTTCTTTATCCTACTACATTAAGTTTCACACAGTTCTTGTGTGGAGTCCCTAAAAAGGTGAACTCAAGCAATGCAATTTAATATAGCTAGTAGTAATTTAGATAAATGAAGCTGTTGAAAGTGATCTGTTAAGACCTGAACAAACTCTCCTATTCTCAGTTCCATCCTGCTGTGATACAGCCGTCTGGCCTGGAGAAGGTCATGACACATGTTTAATTGACATTATAAATTCAGAAGGCTCATTTCTGCAGTGGATGCCAAACCAGGCTCAGTGAGATGCCAATAATTATTTGCTAAACCTATGCTATGTGACAGTACCGCATGCCCAGCAATCACACTTGCAAAGTGTGAAGAGATTTGGGGGTGGTTGTGGTTATGAAGCTTCTGTACGAGGTACCCTATTGTCAGAAACAGGCCAGGCAAGCAGAAGAATCATTGAATGACATTGGCCATACTGTTCTGCTTTGAAGAAATTCTGTGTGTCTTTGAATGAACTTCAATATTAAAGAAAGCAGAAGGTGGGAGGGTAAGCAGCTAAAATGGGAGGGATTAAAAGCAGCCTACTGCTGGAAAAACAAGGTAACTGCCTGAAAAAATAATAATAAAGTGAGAGAGTGTAGGGTTTCTTTTAAGGATCTGGGGAAGGAAGTGTATATAGGATAAATAAATGTCAAAAGAAGGAGTTAAGAGAAACAGAATGGCCAAAAAGAAGAGCTCCATATGGCTAAAGAGAGTAACCTACTACTAAATGATTTAAAATAATTAAGCAGATGTTTGGCTGCAGTCCTCTAAATTACTTTAATGAGAGCTGCACTCATTTGTTTGACTTCAGGGTTCAGATGTTTTGGAAGGAGGATACATTTTCTCTGAATTATTTGAAATGACATAAAATGGACTGATTAAATCATTCCAAAGGATGGGGCTTACATTTCTGGCATGCAGTAAGGGATTACCTACTTCCCTTTCTGGAGTAAGTCAATTTGGATTTATTTAATGCAAATAAAGTCTATTTGTTTAATATATTTAATACAGATAAATATAAATAGATTACAGGTTTTTTTCAAGGTGCACTGAGGGGGAAAAATCGATCTAAAATGGCTGGCGTTTCTTGACAGTAATAACAATATGCAGAAAAAACTACATTTAGTTCTGGCTCAGCCCATATCCTCTCAGAAAACTAGATTTCTTGAAGAACACTGCAAAAGACAAAATAGTTTGCATTTCCAGTGTAGACATGCCTTGACAGCTGCTGACTTTCTGCATAGCTTAAAAGATCCTATAAATTATTACCAAGAAGAAGAAGAATCAAGACAAATTGAAACTTCATTGCTTTTCCTAAGCAATGGATGAGACCAGTCCCTTTCAGTTATTGAATTCTAAAAATCTCCATTAATGTTGCATCTTATGTACCTTACAGAGATGCTCATAAGGTGTTTCCTCTTTCCTGTCTCATCCTGTACAGTAAAGCACAAGAAAACCCTAGGATCAACAAAATCTTTTGGTGGACAGAAGGAAAAAAGAGAAAAACAATGTCTTGCTTGTGTTTTAATCTGTCACATCTTTATACTGATGTTGATATAATCTTTTCCTGTTACTGCTTGGATTCGAAGACATTTACTGGCATGATGCCTTTCACCTGTAAAACACCGTTTCACAAACATCTTAATCTGTGGCTTCTCTTTTAACTTACTCTGTCTAGTAAGAGGTGCAGTTTAGAGATTGTTCTGACATTAATATACTCTGGGGAAGAGCCTATAGATCAGTGTATGAACTCTTCATCTAACGAGGCACACAGGAAGCTGCTCTATACCAAGATGAGACCATTTGCTCAGCTTGGTCAGTTTTGTTTACTGAAGGGATGGGAATTCCCTGTAAGTTAGCCATTCTGGGTGAGTCTACCAATTGAACCATTAGTGGAGTGCATTGGTTAAGTGGAGTTAGACTAGGATTGATAAGAACTAAATTCAGCTCTACCCTCAGCCATGGAAACCCACTGGGTGACTCTCAGTCACTTTTCCTCAGCCTAACTCAACAAAGAATTGTTGGGATAAAAGAAAATATTTCTATGTTGTCTTCAGCTCCTGGAGAAAAGACAGGATATTAATCTAACACATAAATAAATAACTGGGTACCTTCTTCATGCCAAACATGTGTTTTACTACTTACCATTCTATATCATTCAATAAGGACCTACTCAAGGTTAACAAAATCAAGTGTACTCTAGTTTGGAGTCATTTAGTATGTGGAAGAAACTCTCAGAAAAGCTATAGCTCTAAATTCCATTGTTGTCACAACTGATGCCCATCTGTTCAACAGTAGTTGAAGGATGGTTTAAAAGCCTGCAAGCTATATCTTTTTATTGCTGCTATTAATTATGTTCACAGTCATTATAGTATAATCTTAAAAAGTTCTATTATTAATTATTGTGTTATGTTTTTTAATTATATTGTAGCCTGGCCTTCAACTTGGAGGAAAATAGAATATAAATATTTTAGATGAATAGATATAAAGATAGAAGATGTGAAGCATTGGTTTAGCAAGAATGGTACCCAAAGATGTATTGATACTATATATTTGTATTAGGTTTTGTTTTGTTTTGTTTTAATACAGCAGTTTAGGGCTAGATAGAGGAATTCTCCTGCAATTTTTTCCTACCATTTCTCATTCAATCTGATGAAAGAGAAATTGTTTTAGAAATTATTTCAAAGGAAAACAGCATTTCAGCTAAATTCTCATGTGTAGAGTGTGTGGTGCTTTTGCACATACATAATTACAATATAGTCCAAGAACATGTCTGAATTTCCTTTTATTGTACAATCATTGATCCAGTGATCTGCAAACTTCCTTGATTTCTACACTCCAATTATATTCTAAGAGAAGACATTGCAAGGGAACTCCTTTTGTTGAGCTTTTTCACTACTCTACCCAATAAGATGGAATTTTGAGAATTTGTTGCAGAGATAATCAAACTCAGTTTCTCTACTCATAATTATGCTGGAGAATTTTGAAAGACCATTTCATTCCTTTGAGAGAGGTCCTATGAAGGCAGCTGCTGGCACACATATGTAAGCTCAGCCTGCCGTGTGTCCTCCAATATGTCTCTTTAAGCATAGTTGGGTTGAACAAGCTAATGGAGCTTGTAAAATTGGGAATGTTTCTTTATCAAGGAAAAAAATAGCATATTAATCCATTCTAACCGATGACAACAACAACAACAACAACAACAACAACTTTATTGATTAGTCTTACGACCATATCAAAGATAAAATAAGATAACAAGAATACAATACAATTCAATTTAACTAATAAAATTGATAAAAATACACCAAAATAGGAAATAAGATAATTGAATAACCTGAAATAATAATAAATACAATACATGTATATCTAATCAGAATTCAAATGAGTTCATCACCCCTACATGGGACTCCAATCTTTTCCATATAATGGGCTCTCTGGTGAACTGCCTTGTCTACAAACTTGGCAGTCCTATTCACAATAAAAGTATTTGAGCCCGAAAGAAAATAAGATAATCTGTGATTAGAATCCCAGTGTGCTGTTCTTTCTAACAAAGGAGACAGGAATTTAATCCTAAGTGAATCATATAATTTGCAGTCGAACAAAACATGGGCAATATCTTCTATGGCTGGGTCCCCACATACACAAGTCCTCTCATTATATGGCAAATGATGAAAACGTCCATATTTAACCATAGAGTCCAACAATTCAAACCTAGCCCTGGAATAGGCCCTTCTCAGATTTTGTGTTAGACTCATCGACAGGTATTTTTCAAATTTAAAAATAGTTTTATTCTTAGCTAACCATTTTAATGAACCATTTTTTGCCAATGTCTCCATGTCCAATTGGGCACTGATATCCAGGGCTCGCTGTTTAAAAATATCCTTTGCCTGCGGTGCAGTTATAAGTACCTGTTGAATGGAAAATCCATATTGTGTAATAACTTTAGTGAGATGTTTTAACCAGGATGTGGTAAAATCCAAACTCATTTGTTCAAGTAGGCATAATTTGGGAAGCCTATCATGGTCCATTGAATGGACCTTCTGCCAGTAAGAAAAGACCTTTGATACTGTCTGGCTATGTATAGAGTAGATACCTGTTTCTGCTCTAATTGCGGGTGCTGACGTATTTTTATCAACTCCCAGTATACTTCTTAAAAAGCGGGTTTGAACATATTCAAGTGCAGCAGAATTTGTAAGACCCCACACTTCCGCACCATAAGTCAACATTGGGACAATTTTTGCTCTAAATACTTTCAGAATAGGGGTCAAAGTGCCGGGATATTTATAATTATACAGTTTAGATAGCCTTTTGGCACAGACCTCAGCCCTCCCTGCGGTCCTTCTGAAATGATTGTCCCAGGCTCCAGTATCAGTAAAAACCACTCCTAGGTAAGTGAAAGAATTCACTTGTTCTATAGGCTCCCCATTTATTTGCCATTTATATTTCATCCTTTTTCTTTTACCAAAAACCATCACTTTAGATTTAGACTTATTTATAGTTAAAGAGTTATGAACACAATAGACATTCAACTTTTTCAGGAGTCTTCTCAGGCCAACTTGTGAATGTGCCATCAAAATCATATCATCTGCATATAATAGGACATTCACAAATATGCCATGAATTTTTAACATGTGAGTATCTACGGTACGCATAAACCCTGGAATATCATTAATATAAAGATTGAAGAGCATTGGAGCTAAGATACAACCCTGCCTGACACCTCTATGAGTAGGAATACTTTTGGTTAAAGAGCCATTTACACCAGTTCTTACTTTTAAATAAGTATTTGAATAGAGGGCCTTTACCAGGAATAAAAGTCTGGGCTCCATATTTAAATTAATTAATTTCTTCCATAAAATGTTTCTATCTATGGAATCAAAAGCTGCGGTAAAATCTATAAAAGCAGCAAACACTTTTTTACCATTTGCCAATTGTTTTGAAATAAGATGATGTAATGTGAAACAATTATCTATTGTGGAGCGATCTGGTCTAAAACCAGTTTGTTCCTCTACAAGGAGGTTTGTCCTAATTACCCAGTCCTCTATTTTGCCCAAGAGGTGTTTGGCATACATTTTTGCAGCAATTCCTATAAGACTGATTGGTCTATAATTTTGTGGCTCAGTCCTATTTCCTTTTTTAAATATAGGGACAACAATTGCTACTTCCCATCCTACTGGAATGAATCCTGTGTTGTTTATATAAGAAAACAAACCTGCAAGTAATGGGGCCCACCAGTCAGTATGGGTTTTAAAAAGTTCTGGTGGTAAAAAGTCCTCTCCTGGAGCCTTGTTGGGTTTCAAGGAATGGATGATAGATTTAACTTCTGCCACTGACACTGAGGGCCAAAGAGGGAGGTTTTCAAAATAAGTAGGATCAATTATACTTTCCTGCAAGGGTCTTTGGTTTGACTCAGTAAATAAACTTGTATAGAAATCCTCCCAGACTGAGGCAGGTATAGGAATGTCAAGTTGAAAATTGCGTTCCTTCAATAAACCCGAGACGGAATTCCAAAAAAATATTGAATTAGTTCCTTTTGCTGATAATTCCAAGTCTGCCCATATTTTAGCTGTATAAAGAGCTTTTTTGGACACAATAAGTTTCTTATATTCCCGCCTGATTTGTAGCATTTTGGATTGATTTTTTATACTAGGATAACTCTGGGCCATACGCATTGCTGCCCTTAAATGTTTCCTAGTATGTAGACAATCAGAATCAAACCAGTTCATACTGTTTTGAGAATGATTTCTAGCAGGAACTTTATCTATCAAAAATTTCCTCAACGAGCTAGACAAAAGATTATATTGTGTCAAGATCTTGTCTGGGCATTGAAAAGGAGTTGAAATAGAATTTCTCCAAGACTGAACCTGCTCTGAGTTTAGATAGGTTGTTATTGCCTTTGTATCTACCTTGTGCCACCTAAGTCTTCTGTTTTGCCTAATTTCAATATTGGCTAGTAACCTCTTATCATAAGTCATAAATGATCTAATATCTGATCTGGCTGCAAAATAAACTGTAATCGGCTGATGATCGCTGTCTTCTCTCACATGGGCTTGAATATCTGAAAATAACCCAGACTTATTTCGAGAAACACAAATATAATCTAGGACACTACTAGAGTTTCCTGTATGAAATGTAAATGGATATATAAAATCAGATTCTTTGCCTCCTAAAATATGAAGGTTACATTTATAAATTAGTGAGACCAACTGAGAACCCGCCATGTTCCTTTTGGAATCTCTAGAACGCCAGGGTGGGTTGTTAATAAGGTAGTCCTCAGGAATAACACCCAGTCGTACAAAATCAAATAAAGAAGCCCCCACTCTGGCATTAAAATCTCCCGCTAAAATTACAATAGCATTGGGATAATTAAGGTTTATCTTCAACAGTAAATTTTCTAAATTTACCCAAATGTTGGGAGAAAAGTATGGAGATGAATATGGTGGCAGATAAATGTTCACTAGTACTACTACAACTGCTTCATACGAAAATTTAACCACCAAATAGAAAGGAGAATCAAAACCAAACACCAGTTCCTGGCCTTGCCAACCCAACTCAGCCTTGGCAAGTATCGACAATCCTCCCGATGCCCTTCCTTTAGTCTTGTGTTTCACTGCCGGGACTGACCAGGAATTAAATCCTGGAATGTGGATCCTTTCTTCCTCTTTGGACAGCCAAGTTTCTTGAAGAGCTATAAAATCAAAGCCAGAGAGAAATTCCAACAAGTCTCCATCAGATACTCGATTTTTCCAACCGGCAATGTTCCAAGTCAGTAGGTGGAGAAAAACCTTGCAATTGATGTTGGCAGGCGGCCCCATTGGAGACTTGAAATTTTGGGTTAGAGTACATGAGGCTTTTAGTCAATCGGCAGGGGTGATGTTGTCTAGAATGCCTTCTGTATCGAAGAAGACACATTGATTTACAAGTTGTCTGCCTTCGTCATTGTCTTGTTGATGGGGAAGCGCCAACAGAGATTGGGGAGCAAGACAATTATGATGAAATACTTTAACAGGTTGAAGAGTCAAAGTAGAATCAGCATCCAAACAAACAAAGTCCTCACTAACAGGTAAGGATGTTCCAGCCTTTAGTTCTTTCCATAACCCATTTTGAACTTCTCCTTCAAATGCTGTAGATCTAGCGTATGCGGGACTCATTTGAGACAACATTTGGTTGGAAATAGAATCCTTAGGACTTAGTTCTATTCCACCACCAGCTTCCGATTTTAACACACAAGATACTTTAACTTTCTGCAAATTATCTGGGACTGGATTAAGCAATGCCATTTCCTCACAATCAGCCTGTGTTTCTAGACATTTCTTTTCTGTTGAAGTAGTAGTATTTTGTTGAACAGATATATTTTCACAGGCCTGAGTACTTAGTAATGCCATATTTATTAATGGCTTTGCCATAGATTGTGTTGTTTTCAATGTCTCTCTTAATTCATCCAGTCTTTGTATAACATCTGATTGCTCTGATTGTGGTAACTCCCCAAATAAGTCAATCAGCGTTTCTTCTGGCATTTCCTCACTCAGGGTCATTGCTGTTGTAGCAACTTCATGATTATCTGTATGTTTGCTACTGCCATCAGAACTTAAAGCAATATTACCCCCTTTCAAAGACTGATCAAGGAGAGGACTCACTTTCTCTGAGCTAAAAACACGTATTGGAAATATTGAAAAAGTACTCAGGAAAGGCTTCATTTTAAAAAGCATGCTGGGAACTATAGGCTGCTTAAATATTAACAAAACTCGGATATAGTCTCTTCTGGATGGCAGCCATTCAGCATGCACTAAGTCTATCAGAGAGCGTTCGCATCGTAGCAGTAGACTCAACGAGAGCATAACAGCTCTCCTATCACCCCATCTCCCTCTATTCATTTTATTATCATAAATCTGCAAGGTAATCTGTTTGGTTTGTAAGTAATAACTACATGGATCTCCTCTCTGCCTTTTTCCTGGTTGAGAGCTATTTTCTTTAGAGCTATTCTTTCCTCTCCTTTCGGTTTTGGGAGTAGAGCCAGCTTTATTTTCTGTATTAACCCCTTGATGACTGTTGGTGGGAGTAGTAGTAGATATCTTCCTGTTTCGTTCTGTTTTATTTGGATAGTCCTTAATGAATTTTACAACGGACTCCTTCAGGGAGTCAACCTGATCCTTAATTGATGTTAGAAGTTCGAAGATTGAAACCACTGTCTGTGCGGTAAGCAAGCACTGTCTAGATATAAAGTCTCTTGCATTCTCCCTTTTTAAGTCCATAACAACTCCCTCCTGCATAAGCATAGCAGCTGCCGAGCAAGCTGCTGTAGTCTGGGAGGGGGAGACATTTTCTGTAAGGCAGGAGGAAAGTTCTAAGAGCTGTTGACTATCCCATTCCACTGAGCTCTGTAAGTTAGCTCTACCTGATAAGGAGTCCAAGGTTAAGTTACTTACTACAGCAGTCTCTTTACTTGTTGTATAATTATCCATTTTCTGCTGCTTCAGTGGCTTCTGTGCTGCGGAGTGCGCACGCTGCCTCTTTTTCCTTTTCCCCATTCCTGAGAGCTAATTTAAAATGTTGATAAATTAAAGCTAAAAAGTTGCCTGTCTGTCATAAAATGATGATAAAAGTGGTTAAAAATAGTTAAAAATAGTTAAATATATAAAATTTTTAAAATAAAGTATAAAAATAAACTACTAAAAGTAAACTTTAGAGGAGCTCTTTCCAGCAAATGCTGCCTCATCGCCATCTTGGCCCCACCCCCCTAACCGATGACCCATTATAGTTATAAGTTGAAAGTTCTACGAGGTTGTATTTAAGATTTAGAGAAAATCCAACAATTTAGCATAAACACATAATATTAAGCAATTACATTACATTTGGTACTTTTTTTCATTTGGGCTGATTTACTGTTGCAGTTCTTTTGTTACAAAGAAGCTTGCTTCAATTTCTCTAAACCCTAGCACAAAGAGAGAGAAAGAAGCTGCAAAGAGAGCTGTAGTTATACAGTTATGTCAATGGAACAAAATATATTATTCCTTACAAAGTGATTTTGTAAGACAATGCATAAATGGCCTTACAGGAGACTCACTTAGATTTTGCCCAGCACAGCATTCACTGCATTTCCAGTCAGATACTACTTAAACTGTATATGAATTGAGAATTGGATGGAAGAATATTTTTTTTTTATTCTATAGAACTCAGCATTTTAAATTGGTTGTTTGCTGGCCAGTCCTTCTGTGCAGTGTGTGAAAAAAAAACATGTATACTTGCTGTATTTTCTTCCCAGGGAAAATTAGAACTATATTATGAAGAAGTTTGAGATAAATATGCCAGTTCAGTTGGCTTCAACTTTTTCTAGAGGACCATGTAACATCTATTCCCTATGTGTAAGAGAACCTGGCAGAGAAACTGGCCAGGATACCAGCTACATGTATTATCTGGGTCCACTGAGAAAAGCTTCTGCTGCTTCCTTCAACCATATATCTTATAAGAATGAATCATTGCCCATGATGAGATGCTATTCTTGTTGAGTTCAATATTTTAAAATTATTTTTTTTCAGAAGGGACCCTTCTTTGGACTCAGATTTCTCTTATCAGACTGTTGTCTACGCTGCGGCTCTTCCTCCTGTTTCCCAAGGTTATTCTCACAGCCCATTACATCACCACAGACTGTAAAAAATAATTGGATGGTCAACTTAGAATGTGTCATTCTTCCAGGCAAGGTAACATTTTATCTATAATGTTTGTTTTTTTGTTTTTTTTGTTTGTTTGTTTATGGAAATTATAATAGATCACAAGTATTGTGAAGGGGCACCGTTTTAAGAAATATGCACCATCTATTGTTTTTAAATCTTTCTATGATACCTGCATCAACTAAAAGAACAAGAAGTTGATCTACTCAGCTTGGCAGAACATGCTGTGTAGGTGAAGCCTCTTAGCAAAAGAGAACCTCTTTGAAGTCATAAGAGCTTCACAATGATTCAACACAATGGAACATTTCACTAGTCTAATGCATTTTATCCACTCCAGAGAGTAGGGGGGGAAATGCAAAATCAAATCTGAAGATCAAATGGAGATGGAATGATTCTGTTCTTATGAGTTCTGCCAAAAATATATGATCAAATTGAAAGACACAGTGGTGAAAATATGAGAATTATCCATATAACAGCAAGAAAAGTACATAAAAATATTTTGATTTACGTCAAAAAACAACAATAGTAGTGACATGATATAATAGTGTCCATAAAAAAATCAGAAATTTTTTTTTTGTTAAGAAAACTGGAAGAATTTTAATGGAGTGTATGTATGTATTATGTATTATAAAACAAAGATTTAAACTTAAAAAAAAAGAAATTGATTAAACATAATTATTGCATGACAGAGGTATCTTTCACAAATTTATAACTTCTCAGTGGATGTATTGAGTCCATTAAGAAGCGCTGTATAGTGGCAATATGAAGTAAATTAAACAATTCCAGAATCAGAAGTATAGAGTTTGAAGATTCCTCAAAAGTTATCCAGTCAAGTTCTGATTGAGGACACAAGAGAAACAGAAACTGATGTGTATACCATGCCTGATAACAGTGATACCATCATACATTCAGATTTTGAAAACTATTGTTTGTATGGTTTCATTCAGATTTATTCTTTTTAAGTTGATAATCATAGCCATAATCTAGATGGAACATGGTGAAATGAGCTGGCTCCAGATTGGCAAAGGAGTGAGACAAGCCTATATACTCTCCCCTTATTTATACAATCTATATGTGCCTTTAATTTTTAGAAGAGAGAAAGAGAGAAAATATAGTCTGCAGTTCTTTATTCCTGCATTTATGGTGCTGATTTTAAAACTCAACAGAAATTAAAACTTTATTAGGGCTTTATTTATTCTTGAAGTGGTCAAAATAGAATTTGCTTCAAAAGCACAGGTGTTCAATATAGTCCAGGCTAGTGTTACCTGTGGTCAATACCAACAAGTGGAGGGTTATCATTAACTTGGGGCTAGCAAGCAACCTTTCCTGATGGGATTAAGTAACAGATCATATCCAGTAGAGCTCATGACCTAGTGACATCTGCATCACATGGGGTTTATTTGATTACTCTGGTGATGTTACTATTACTAATAAGCTCTCACTGTACATTAATATATACTATAAGTACTGGTGACTTCATTCCATTTCTGTAATGATCTGCATATAATTTTAAATTTGCAAGTGATTAAATATGCATTTCATATGTCAGAAATTATTAGTCAGAAATGCAATGCATCTTTCTGGTAAAGTGTTCTTCCTTATCATGAGCGTTGGAGGATTGAGAAAGTTTTTGATCTTGAAAATCCCAGATCTCCATTGATCGTCAGCATGTTCTTGACATGTCTCTTTGTCCCTAGATGAGCATCAGTGACAGAGGACCAATGGAAGTAGATTTCCACTGTCTCAGGTAGATTGCTGTTCTCCTGTGTCCTCAGATTCCCTTCTCCATTTATAGACATCTTTGATATCCTGTGGCTCAAGAATACTTTCTCAGAGGCCATGATATTGCATTTTAAGCTATTTCTAATGGTGAAAGTCTATACGCAAATAGAGGGAAAATATTTAACTGGGAAATAAAGATTGGTTGCATAAACCAGTTATATAAATGATAATCACAGTTTTTCTGACTATCAGCCCCAATTTACATTCAAATTTAGTTCCCCTTGCCAAGAAAAGAAAAACTGTGGTTTAATGCATTCCTAGGTGATCTTAAGTTCCTTAAATACTGAGATGGAACATAATTTGCTTTTTTTCCCCTAATGTGTCCTCAGTCAAGATTTACACCATGCCTGACATGTGATTTACTTTAGTTAATTGACAGATACTTTTCATTGTTGACTACCATGCATAGCACATTGAGCAAAATATTTTATCTGTGGGAGGGGGAAAAACATGTTCTCTGAGCTTAATCATGGATTTTAATTGCCAGCCTTAATTTGAAAATAATTGTTCACAGCAATTAAGTAAATGCCCCAATTTCATTAACAGACTTCCTAATTAGAACCTACAACATAAAACTGCCAATGTATGCTTCATTAGCTTTGATTTACTGTATCTAATACCTTAAAAAAACCATTTCCTATTAGTTTTATCATACACTAGTGCATTTCAGATAATAATTGGTACTAAATTTGTCATCTGTCCTGGGGAAATTTTGATAATCAGATTATATTTGAATTTTATGAGTTATTTCTGATAGGCAATGGTTCAAAAGTTAAAGAATGATGTTTTTACTATTATTTAATTTGGCTTAAATCGAGGAGCAGAACTTTATGTAACAAAAAACCAAACACACACACAAACACACAGAGACAATAGCAACACTCTGTAATTCAAGTTCTCATATTCTCCTCAGTAATCTTTGTGGGTATATGTATTTCATATTTAACATCAATCTAATGTATCTTAACTAGGACTTGCCATGCTGGCCATGGTAAAAACATGTGAGACTATAACATTAGAACCCAGCTTACATGAGCTTGAGAAGATAAAAGTTGCAAATTGACATAGGGTTGCTCTATTTTAAAGATGTTGTGAAGGAAAAAAATGTTCTGAGGCACAGCATTACATAGTTGCTTTGTGCCAGTTGGGTTTACCTTTTGTCTGGTTTTCTGAATTAAATTGCCATCCAATATACATAGAATCTTTGTATTTTATTTGTAATTCTGGACTGTGACCATAATAAAATATTGATTGATTGATATACATAAAATCTTAGTTTCATTTTGTTTTGCTTTAGTCCTACTCCCTGCTTCTATAAGACAAATCCAGAATTTTGTCACTCCCAGGAAAGCAGATAAGATCTGGCTTACTATGTACTCTTTATTACATTACTGTCAGATTTGTATGTGTGTGCATTGTTAAATATTAATGGTATTCTGCTTAGGGAATCTACTCAGGGAAAAAGAGGGCTGGGAGAGAAGGAAAGAAGGAAAGAAGAAGCAGAAAGAGCATTTTCTAATAATCATGGTCAGCTAAACCACACCATAATAATTTTGCTGCTGTTAACTGTGGTATATCCTGAAAGGAATGACTTCCTGCCTTCACATTATAGTCAGAGTAGTAGAACCATTCTTCTACCAAGCAGTAAAAAGTCTTTTCATCAAAGGTCTCTCTGTGATGATGATGACAAAGTGGCTGAAAGGCTTCACGGTGCTATGAATAGATAATTACCAGGAAAGATGACAATAAAACTGCAAAATTGTTACTTTGGCATTTTAAGAGATCCATCCCACCCTTCAGTACACCTTTCAATAAAACTTATAGCTAATGTTCTTTTCTGATAGTTACAGTTACATTCAAACTTCTAAGGCAGTGTTTCTCAACCTTAGCAACTTTAAGATGTGTGGACTTCAACTCCCAGAATTCCCCAGCTGGCTTCAACTCCCAGAATTCCCCAGCTGGCTGGGGAATTCTGGGAGTTGAAGTCCACACATCTTAAAGTTGCTAAGGTTGAGAAACACTGTTTTAGGCTCTTGAAGCTCTACTCAAATAAGTTTATGGCACTTTCAGAGAACTAAACAATAGTTGGGTGAAAGGGTCAGGTCGTATATCTTACTTCTGAATTAATGCACTGCTCCTGCTCTTAGAATGTGCACATTTGACTAGTTGAAAGATGGCTGATTGCTCCCTTCATCTGAGACCCAAGAGCATGAAATGAGAAATGTGAATACAGTGTGTGCTTTATACTTCTGAATGGCATACAAGTCCAGCATCAAGACTTTGCTTACATCAGTTTCTCCTGCTCAATTTTTAATGTTATTTATTTATTCAAGGGTGGAACTGGATGGGGGAGCACAACAGTGGCAATTTATACCATCCCTCTCTACAATAATTGAACAATGTCTCCAGGATTACAACATTGCATCGAAGTCCAAAGACGGTTAGAAAAGAGGAGGAGGGGGAGGAGGCAGCAGGAGGGGGCAGCTGCTGTAGAGTTCTCCCACCTGTATATTTCTTTTCAGCATGGGCTTGCTGTCACTTTTTCCTTTCACTTGGTAAGCTGGCTGGGCAGGCTGAGGAAATTCCACAAAATCAC
Source organism: Charina bottae (assembly GCA_023362775.1). Lineage (NCBI taxonomy): Eukaryota > Metazoa > Chordata > Lepidosauria > Squamata > Charinaidae > Charina > Charina bottae. Next base: position 5,356,315 of record JALMGJ010000016.1, read on the forward strand.
CAAACTATCAGAAGTGATAGAAGCAATCAAGTCAGCCCTTCGAGTTAGACCAGATAGACACCACATGAACTAATGGAACTCTACTTTTTTCATTATAGTGTATTATAACAATAACCTTGAAAGCCTGACAGAGATTTTCTCTCTCTCCTCTTATACTAAAGAGAATCAAGGTGTAGCATCTTGATTTTTTCCCTCACTTCCTCTTGCCTATTGAGGCTAGGTTGATGTTTATGTAACTGTCACTGAATACCTTCTTCAAGGTTATCTCAATATTCTTCTATAACTTTCAAGCCCACTGAGATATTGAAAGGTCCATTCAATTGTTGAGTGTCGCCACAGTTATCGCAGTGTGGCTTTTTCTTATGCACAGCTGGGATGTGGCCATGAACCATGGAATCCATAACAGCTTGGGAAATGCCATGAAGCTGCTTCTTATGCCTGCAAAGGCATTCCTAAAACTGAGCAATGTTTGGATGGAAAGGAGCTGCATTTGCTTTTCCCCAATATAATATGTGGGTTTTGATGCTACATCAACATTTAAACAACTGGCTTGCAAGTACTGTAATAAAAGGAGATCCATACCCACAACTTCTTCTGAGCTCCCTATTCTCTATCTTTTATGTAGTATGGTTATATGGGGGGAAGGAAAGGGAGGAAGAGAGAAAGTCTATTCTTTGCGTAATGAAATGGAATATGCATCTTTTTGTGGGTTTGTTGTTGTTTATTCGTTCAGTCGTTTCCGACTCTTTGTGACTTCATGGACCAGTCCACGCCAGAGCTTTCTGTCGGCCATCACCATCCCCAGCTCCCCAATGGTTGAGTCCGTCACCTCCAGAATACCATCCATCCATCTTGCCCTTGGTCGGCCCCTCTTCCTTTTGCCTTCCACTTTCCCTAGCATCAGCTTCTTCTCCAGGGTATCCTGTCTTCTCATTATGTGGCCAAAGTACTTCAGTTTTGCCTTTAATATCATTCCCTCAAGTGAGCAGTCTGGCTTGATTTCCTGGAGTATGGACTGGTTTGATCTTCTTGCAGTCCAAGGCACTCTCAGAATTTTCCTCCAACACCACAGTTCAAAAGCATCGATCTTCCTTCGCTCAGCCTTCCTTATGGTCCAGCTCTCGCAGCCATAGGTTACTACAGGGAATACCATTGCTTTAACTATGCGGACCTTTGTTGTCAGTGTGATGTCTCTGCTCTTAACTATTTTATCAAGATTTGCCATTGCTCTCCTCCCAAGAAGTAGACGTCTTCTGATTTCCTGGCTGCAGTCAGCGTCTGCAGTAATATTTGCGCCTAGAAATACAAAGTCTGTCACTGCCTCCACTTTTTCTCCCTCTATTTGCCAGTCATCAGTCAAGCTCGTTGCCATAATCTTGGTTTTTTTGAGGTTTAACTGCAACCCAGCTTTTGCACTTTCTTCTTTCACCTTCGTCATAAGGCTCCTCAACTCCTCCTCGCTTTCAGCCATCAAAGTGGTATCATCTGCATCTCTGAGATTGTTAATGTTTCTTCCAGCGATTTTAACTCCAGCCTTGGATTCCTCAAGCCCAGCATGTCGCATGATGTGTTCTGCGTACAGGTTGAATAGGTATGGTGAGAGTATACAACCCTGCCGTACTCCTTTCCCAATCTTAAACCAGTCCGTTGTTCCGTGCTCTGTTCTTACCGTTGCTACTTGGTCGTTATACAGATTCCTCAGGAGGCAGACAAGATGACTTGGTATCCCCATACCACCAAGAACTTGCCACAATTTGTTATGATCCACACAGTCAAAGGCTTTAGAATAGTCAATAAAACAGAAATAGATGTTTTTCTGAAATTCCCTGGCTTTCTCCATTATCCAGCGGATATTGGCAATTTGGTCTCTAGTTCCTCTGCCTTTTCTAAACCCAGCTTGTACATCTGGCAATTCTCGCTCCATGAATTGCTGGAGTCTACCTTGCAGGATCTTGAGCATTACCTTACTGGCATGTGAAATAAGTGCCACTGTTCGATAGTTTGAACATTCTTTAGTGCTTCCCTTTTTTGGTATGGGGATATAAGTTGATTTTTTCCAATCTGATGGCCATTCTTGTGTTTTCCAAATTTGCTGGCATATGGCATGCATCACCTTGACAGCATCATCTTGCAAGATTTTAAACAGTTCAGCTGGGATACCGTCGTCTCCTGCTGCCTTGTTATTAGCAATGCTTCTTAAGGCCCATTCAACCTCACTCTTCAGGATGTCTGGCTCTAACTCACTGACCACACCGTCAAAGCTATCTCCAATATTATTATCCTTCCTATACAGATCTTCCGTATATTCTTGCCACCTTTTCTTGATCTCTTCTGCTTCTGTTAGGTCCTTACCATCTTTGTTTTTGATCATACCCATTTTTGCCTGGAATTTACCTCCGATGTTTCTAATTTTCTGGAAGAGGTCTCTTGTCCTTCCTATTCTATTGTCTTCTTCCACTTCCGCACATTGCTTGTTTAAAAATAATTCCTTATCTCTTCTGGCTAACCTCTGGAATTTTGCATTTAATTGGGCATATCTCCCCCTATCACTGTTGCCTTTTGCTTTCCTTCTTTCTTGGGCTACTTCCAGTGTTTCAGCAGACAGCCATCTTGCCTTCTTGGTTTTCTTTTTCTTTGGGACGTTTTTTGTTGCCGCCTCCTGAACAATGTTGCGAACTTCTGTCCATAGTTCTTCTGGGACCCTATCTACTAAATCTAGTCACTTAAATCTATTCTTCACCTCCACTGCATATTCCTTAGGAATATTAGTGAGCTCATATCTAACTGATCTGTGGGTCTTCCCTATTCTCTTTAGTCTGATTCTAAATTTTGCAATAAGAAGTTCTTGATCTGAACTACAGTCAGCTCCAGGTCTTGTTTTTACCGACTGTATAGATGTCCGCCACCTTTGGCTGCAAAGGATGTAGTCAATCTGATTTCGGTGTCGACCATCTGGTGAAGTCCATGTATAAAGTCGTCTTTTAGGTTGCTGGAAGAGAGTGTTTGTTATGCACAGTGAGTTGTCTTGGCAAAATTCTATCAGCCTATGTCCTGCTTCATTTTGTTCTCCCAGACCATGCTTGCCTGTAATTCCAGGTGTCGTCTGACTACCCACCTTAGCATTCCAGTCTCCTGTAATGAAAATAACATCTCTTTTTGGTGTATTATCTAGTAGGTGCTGCAGATCCTCATAGAACTGATCTACTTCTGCTTCTTCAGCATCTGTGGTTGGGGCGTATATGTGGATCACTGTGATGTTAAATGGTTTACCCTGAATTCGAATTGAGATCATTCTATCGTTTTTTGGATTGTATCCAAGCACTGCTTTAGCCACTTTATTATTAATTATGAAGGCTACTCCATTTCTTCTGTGGTCCTCTTTTCCACAGTAGTAGATCTGGTGGTCATCTGATGTGAAGTGGCCCATCCCAGTCCATTTCAGTTCACTGACACCTAAAATGTCTATATTTAATCTTGACATCTCACCAATAACCACATCCAATTTGCCCTGGCTCATAGATCTTACATTCCAGGTTCCTATGGTGTGTTGATCTTTAGAACATCGGATTCGTCGTTCACCACCAGCACCGTCGGCCGCTAGCCGTCCTTTCGGCTTTGAGCTAGCTGCGTCATCACATCTGGGGCTATTTGAACGTATCCTCTGTTCCTCCCCAGTAGCATTTTGACCATCTTCCGACCTGGGAGTCCCATCTTCCGATGGTACACCGACATATCTTTGGTTGTACTGATCCATTTAGTTTTCATGGCAAGAATACTGGGGTGGGTTGCCATTACCTTCCCCAGGGATCGTATTTAGTCTGACCTCTCTGCCACGACCTTCCCGTCTTGGGTGTCCCTTCACGGTTTAGCTCATGGTGTCATTGAGGTGCTCAAGCTCCAGCACCACAACAAGGTAACGATCTCCTTTGCTCTAGCTTTTTGTGGGAAACATGAGAATTTCACTTGCCTGAAGCTGGGTTTACTGAGAAGAAATATGGTCAAATGCCTTCAGATCTTTTGTTCAGCTGCTCTTATAATATTCAGAGTACTTTTTGTAATATTTTTAACTATTTAAACCAGTTTTTTGCAACTGAGTAAATAAATCTTGGGTCACCTATCATTTTCTTACAATGATCTAATGCAGGGTTTTTTCAAACTGGCTTCCAGGAAGACGTGAATGGGTTCCACAAGGGGCTGCGGAGAAAGAGAAATGTGAAACACAATCAGCCATCCACTCCTACCTCAACACTGCTCTTCCCTTCTCACTGGCTACACATGTCCAGCATTTGTAAGAGCTCTGTGCAGGAGTCACTTGGATGCCTTTCCCTCATCGCATGCACTCTCACAAAACCCAGCTGCTTGCCTGCCCCAAACTCCAACAAACATTTCTAACTCTGGAAGAGTAATTGTGGTTCCAAATCGCATACGGTATTTGTGTGTGTGCTTGTGCTTGTTTCCAAGAGGTCTGCTTAATAATCCAGATGGCATTCAGTGCACACTTGCATATAAACACATCAAAGAACATATGTCCAATAAGACCCACCCCCAGGAAGTAAAGTAAGAGGCAATTCCTTTCTGAAAGAGAAAGGTGGAATGGCATAGCAGCCCAGAATTTGTCCAATGGGAGGATGTGGTAGCCTGCAGTCTGAAATGAATATATTGCAAACTGTCTCCAAAGTGTCTCAGTCTGGACAGGATTTTCTTAAACCAATCTTGAATCAAGTTGGCATAATCACAAGACTCAAAGCAGTTGAAATGTTAAGCCTGGATATGCCTTAAGTGTAGCCTAAAGTAAAATTGGTTTCCCCATCTTCTTGTAGCAAGAGTTACCGGGTTTAGGTAATGGGAACTTCTCGATCTTGACATTTTCTCAGAAATTAAGCCTGATTTTTGAGTAGGATGAGGTACCACATATTTTGTGTTTAAATCACATGGTGGTTTTCTACTAGATTTCTAAGGGGAAAAATGCAGATATTGGTAAAGTGCCTGTATTTATTCCCCTAGGAGGGTTAGAGAAGCTTCAAAGCCAATTTAGATTAAAACAATGGGATTGAGGAAAGGATTAATTCCCCCTTCCTTAGCGCCTCTGCCAGAATCAAAACTGAAGCCTCTGGAATTGCTTTAAAGCCTTTAAAAGTACAGGTTTCCCATGCCATGCCTGAGTGTCATTTTAAAATTTCACTTTCATCTGGAATTATATGTTGCAATAGGAAATACGATCATCTTTATATTCCTATTGTGGGTGTATTGATTTTAGTGGATTTGACAATCAAATAACACAGATGTAGGGAATGAAATTAATACTGGCCATTTTTAAAATCTATGTCCTAACACAGCAACTAGCATGCAGATTTTAACATTCATTGAAACTTCTTTGCCTTCCTTATTAAAGATTCAAACATTTTCTAAACCCTCTCAGTTCTGACAACCCCAATTGTCATTCAGATCTAAGGTGTTTTAAACTAAATTTCATCCTAAAAGTATGGAAATATTACAGGCCGAAGCAGCAGTGCATTGTTCTTCAATGTTTCACAGCTAGTGGAGGATGGTGTAGAAGTACCATTCTGCTGGTGAGGCATCACTTATTGGAAGCTCCTTAACAACAATGCAAAATTCACCTGGCTTAACTTGCCCCACTTAGTTTGGGGCAGGGTGGGGGGCATTATGGAAGCTTGATGAAACAAGTGCTAGAGTGAGTGTGAACTAGCTGAAGTTAGAAAGTGATCGTTCTCCCATAACCAGCCCCATAGGGTTTCTCTGTGGTACTTGCCAGTGGGATTGTGATCACTCCAAACTCGTATGTGTTTGCTTTTTTTAAAAAATATAATTGACAAAGTTTTGTGGGCAGGATGGGAAGCCACAGATCTAATGCTTATCTGACTTAATGAAAATTTATGATGATTAATAATTAAAATTAAGAACACTAATGTTTCCTGATTTGAAAAAAAATGGTTAGTAATTAAGAAATAATTTACAAAATATTTATCTGTAAGTGCAGCTGGCTATAGATGGGAGCAGCAGCATTCTAGTCATTCCACCATCCTGCTTCCTTCCAACATGCCCACTCCTGGGAATGGTATTTTCAGTACTCTGTAGGCTGCCAGGAGTAACTGATATTTTTAGATTCTTAAAGAAGTGGGGGGAAAATTCTGCTACTGCTGCTTTCTTTCCTTCAAACTGCCAGTCCCAAATTCAGTGCTTACGAGTGCTTAATTTGGGAGCAGTTTTGTTTATTTTCCCTTCGTTATTGCTCAGATTTGTATGTCCGCATTGTCTTGGTCCTTTGTTTCCAAATCTTCTGGTCATGTTCAAACCTAGATGATTACTGTGCATGAATGTAGGTCAAAGAAAAAATAACAACTACATTTGCTGGTGTCATAAAATAACTTTTCCTTTGAAGAAGAGGGTAAGAAATGCCATTGTATTATATACAGTAATTGCTAGAGGGAAGAGCATTTCTTATAGATATGTTGCAGTGAAAGTTTTAGCTCACAGTTGATAAACCTTTAACTTATGGGTTAACAAGAGTCCTCAGACATCTTAGTGTAGGCTTTTGATTGCCCCAAGTCATGGTGCCCCTCTCTAGGTCTCATCCCATTTTCCACAGCCACACTCCTTTTCTGGTTTCATTGTACTCCAGATATAAAGCTGAGGATCAAAACTTTGCACAGGTTGTAGAAGAAAGCCTGGATACAAATGCCTTTTGGTTACATGTGAAAAATATGAAAATGTTGCTTGTTTTTTTTCCCCCTTCCGTTCCCTTTTTGCAAAATACCTAACACATTTCTTTCCCTGCCCTGCTTTCCCCATGCGCCAAATGCAGTGTCGTCCTGTGATACTTCGCTTAGCTAGCTGTCTTCAAAGGTTGACCTTTCCTGAGCTCCCAGTGTGTGGCTATTCCACTGACTCCATAAGGGCTAGTTTTTGTAACCAACAAGGAGTTTATTTGTACAAGTCCATCTGCCCCGTGCTGAGTCCTGCTCCATCAGGAGAATTGTTGAAATCTGTATGCCTTCTCATAGATCTCTCCAGCTAATTATTTTAGCTTAAATGTTTATCTTTCTACCTCTTACCTTTTGTGCATTTCTCTTTCCCTTTCTGCCTTTTCCTCTTGAAATGTTGAAAAGTCAGTTCACACTGTGTCACTGTTGCAGGTCTGTGACTGTGGCAAAGATACAATATGGATACAGAACTCCGTCTTAGACCTTTTTCACTGACCCCTACAGAAGCAAAAATTACAGCTTTTATCTTTCTTGCAGGTTGTTGGCAGAGTTGTTTTTCTTGTTTCTTTCTTTTTCTTACCTCCAGTTTTCTATCCATAGGAAAACTTAACTAATGAGTAGGTGCTTTGAAGAAGCAGGGCTCTGTCAATTTAAAATATGATCTACCAAAAAAAGAGGTCAAAATGCAGAGTATATGGTGCCAATTTAGTCAAGGTGAATGATAGAGCAACTGCTTGAAAAAAACCAAAAAAAAAAAAAAAAACCAAACAAACCTGAGCCTTGCAGTTATGACACTGCTCAATGGGTAGTATAGATTTTTTTAAAAAAATAATCCTTGCTTCAACTCATAAATAAGAGAGAAAGGGAAAATACAGTTGAAAACTCCTTCGGGGATCTGAAAATAAAATTGCATGGCATTTATGCACAGACGCATAAGGCAGTGGATTGCAGTGCCACAAGCTCTTCCAAAACTCTCATTTGGTTTGCATGAACATTCAATTCAATTATGAGCAAATATGTTCTGATGAATGTTTCTTTTGGGACACATTATTTGCAATCTGTGTTATGCAGAGGTATTTTTCTTAGCATTATTATGATTAGCAACATCATCATCTCTGGAATCCATAGTTCAAAAAATGATCTCTTGGAAAGCTTCAAAATAATACTTAAAAATCTGCTGACTATATTATAAGCAACCAGGCTCCTCATCTATATTTCAACCATGTGTACTTTGCATTTTTAAGGCTCTTGATAGCTAGGAGATTTAGAGGAGGGGAGTACCTTGTTTTGTCCTTTGAACAAACAGCACATGTTGACTTTTCCTTAACCTTAGTTTACAAGAACAATTTATGTGACATGGGATATGTGTGTGTATGAATGTGTGTAAGAATGCACCCCTAATACTCTTAGGCAGCTTCAGAAATTAAGTCACATTTCACTGTGGCCCCATGATAATTATGCAGATGAAGATGTGACAGTATGAAGACAGATTAGCCTTGGCTTTTAAGAGTCAAAACTAACTGGGCCCAAAAACAGCAATAAATCCCAAGTTGATAGAATCCATAAGATATTAAGCAGCAGTGACTGCTTTATTTCTGTACCTAACCACATTGATGAATTCTGGAATCTCAACAGCATCTCAAATATAGAGATAAACAAGCCATTACAGCACTGAATGAAAAAAAAAATGTCTATTGCTTTTTTGGTACTTATATAATAATATAATATTGTATACTTTTCAGTTGGGAGGCAGCCAATACATTTTTCCCCCAAGAGTTATATCATTTCTGTTGTGCACTTTGATGGAAGCACAATCATTTTCTCAGCCTTATCTGTGTGAGCAGAGAGTCTGGTAAGCAATCTATAACATTTGTAGTTATGACTCTAAGAATAATATTCTGAAGCAGGATCTTGAAAACTACTAGCAGTAAAAAAGTATCATCTGTACTGTCTTGTATATTATGTGACAATGTCCTTTATCTTCCATAAAGATAATGCAATACTGTCACCATTTTTAGCATGAAACATACATTAATTTGATGTCATCCTTATAAAAAGATGGAGATTTTCAATGAAATTTGATAGCCCGGAACCATTATTCCGTTGAGTAGGATCAGAATATGTATTGCAGCCATATATGTTTTATTTGGAGTTCCTAGAGTGCCTTGCAAATGAGTATGAAACAACAATCACTGCTGTCAGGTGGACAATCTAAAAAACAATAATGACATAGAAAGAAAAAAGAATTGGAAGGGAAAAAGAAAGACAATTGACATGTTCTTAAAAACTGATATTGCAGTAGACTGTCTAACTGCACAATATCTTGCTTTCCTGTTCATATTTAAAAATGAAAACAATCAAAAATGTCCTAGTAAAAAGTAACTGTCTTTGTCTAAACTTTTAGAATCTATTATCTTCTGTTTTGTTCTTTGCCTTCAGTTTTCATTTCCCTAATATGATACATACAGAAACAACCCACATACTCTTCACTTGGTGTATTTCCTTTTTTTAAAATAAATTTTACTAAAGGTTTTACAAAGAACATAAACACTAACTATGTCCCGTTAGTATTTTATTGCTTTTAGGTTATGGATTCTTTCACATGCAGGGAAAATAGTAGATAGCTGTTGTGGGTCTTCCGGGCTGTGTGGCCGTGTTCTGGAAGTTGTGGTTCCTAACGTTTCGCCAGAATCTGTGGCCAACATCTTCAGAGGGCAGGAGCACAGACAGAAGCGAAATCTCTGTGCCCAGGTAGAGTGAAAGCCTTCGACAATACAAAATAGTAGATAGTTTATATTAATCTGGAATGTTTCAGTTTCACATATATCCAGTTGTGAAGTCAATCTTCCAATTTCTGCATAAATCTGTCATGTTTTGTTTTTTTCTGTTTTTAAAGTTCAACTTTCCTTAGCATAAGAACGTTTACATACATACATAAGTACGTACATACATACATACCCTGTTGCTTTTTTAAACAAACTGAGAATTAGGTCATAAAATTTACTGAAATGGAAATCTACAACATATAGCTATGTTCTAATATACATGTAGTTCAGGACTCATGAATTGGGTCATCTTTGGTGCTGGATGGGGTTGCACTGTCCCAGACAGACCCGGTGCGCAATCTGGGAATCCTCCTAGACTCGTGACTCCTGCTCAAAGAGCAGGTGGTAGTTGTGGCTAGGAGGGCCCTTGCACAGCTTCATGTTGTGTGCCAGTTCTGCCCCTTCCTGGATGGGGAGGCTCTGCTCACTGTCACTCATGCCTTAATCACCTCCAGATTGAACTATTGTAACATGCTCTACATGGGGCTGCCCTTGAAAAGTATCCAAAAGCTTCAACTGGTACAGAATGCATTGGCGTGGGCAGTTATGTGTGTCCCTAGAAGAGCACATATTACACCTCTGCTTTATGAGCTGCATTAGCTGAGGATGCTATCTCTTCTGTTCTTCATTCGAGTCTGGTACATCTTGAGGAGAAGAACAGTTATGTGCAATTGCTGTTTATAGATTTCAGCTCAGCATTTAGTACGATTGTTCCCCAGCATTTGGTGGACAAAATGGGTTCTCTAGGTTTCAGTACTCCTGTCCTGTTCCGACTAAGACTTGACATGGGAGTGTTACTGAAATTAACTTTATTTACACAGCTACACAAGCAGCCCAATTTATACTGTCCTCTTCTTCTTCTGGAGACCGTATAACAACAAGTCCGGGGAAGGCTCCTGGCCCAACAGGGAGGACCAGAGAGGGTGCAGGGGCTGTGGTCGATGCTGCAACCAGCAGCGATCCGGAGGTGGCAGGCAAGGCGACCGCAGGCATGGAGTTAGCTTGGCTGATGGGGCTGGGAGTTGACTGGGGCCCGACAAAGGCAGCCCACTGGTGACCGGTGTCGGCTGGGCTTGGCTGTTGATCTGGGCTAGTGGGCGTATGGGTAGACCGGGGACCTACAAAGGCAGCCCACTGCTGGCCGGTGTTGGTTGGCTTCAGTGCGGAGAGCAGCGGAGAATCTGTGACGCGGGCAGTCGGGAGAGGAGCAGGCAAGGTGGCGGCGCTTACCCCAATGTTGGCTTCTTTTGCAGGGAACAAGGAAGGCTCTGAATAACACCCTGGAACGGGGATCTCACGGGATGAAGGTGCGGCAACCGGCAGAGGCTTGGGAACAAGGCTTGGCAAGGCAGCAAGGTGAGGCTTGGTTCCAAGGTTTGGCGCGGCGGCGAGGCAAGGCAGGGGATCAGGATCTGGCGCAGCAGCAGGGCTGGGCTCCACAACGAGGTCCGGAGCAGTGGCAAGGCAGGGCTCTCGATTGAGGTCTGGGGTGGCAGTAAGGCAGGGCTCGGAAGCAGGGTCTGGTGCGGAGTCTGGAGGCATCAGCGTTGAGCATGTAGAACGGTTGTCTCCGGCAACTGAAGTAAGTCGCGCCGGCCTTTTATTTCGTTTTTCACGCCTTTGGAGAGCAGGGGTCAATTGGGCTTCGCGTTGCTCAGCCCACCTTTCTGCTCTCCTTTGGCGCGCGCTGATTGGTGGAGGCGTCTTTCTTTCCGAGCCTCTGCCAATCAGCGTTTCCGGGTCTCCAGTCGGTTTCGCGCCAAGCCTCCTGTCTCCTGTGATTGGCTCCTCCTCCAACTCGGAGTCTGGCATGTCGGCTGGCAGCGAGGTAAGTGGTAGAACCCTCACAACTCCCTTGTGTAATTGGCTGCTTGACTTCCTTACTGAGAGGTCTCAGTCGGTGCGAGCTGGATATATAGTACTTCTAGCTCTATCTCCTTGAGCATCGGCTCCCCACAGGGCTGTGTCTTGAGCCCATTGTTGTTCACCCTGATGACACATGACTGTTCTGCGAGGTTTACCACCAATTCCATTGTGAAATATGTGGATGATATAACGGTAGTGGGTCTTATCAGGGGTGAGGATGAGTGGGTTATAGGGAGGAGGTGAAGGGTTTGGTGGAGTGGTGAAATAAAAACAGCTTTGTTCTAAATGTGGAAAAAACTAAGGAGATTATTATAGACTTCAGGAAGAACCAGTGTAGTCACACTCCACTTTTTATCAATAACATAGCTGTGGAGTCAGTCAGTAGCATCAGATTCCTGGGGGTGCAGTTAACAAATAGTCTGACCTGGTCCCTTAATACCACATTTTTGGTAAAGCGAGGACAGCAACGTTTGCACCTTTTGCGTCGGATGAAGAGAGTACATCTCCCATCTTCCATTCTCCTTACTTTCTATAGAGGCACTATAGAGAGTGTGCTTACTAATTGTATTTCCATCTGGTTTGGAGGCTGTTGTGCCTCAGATAGAAAGTCTGTGCAGAGAGTGGTAAGGGCAGCAGAAAAGATAATTGGGATATCTCTGCCCCTCATCCAAGATTTAGCACATGCACACTGTTTGTCCAGAGCACAAAAGATCATCAGTGATGCCTCCCTTCCTCATCATGGTTTGTTTTCTTTGTTACCCTCTGGGAAGAGGTTCCGCTGTATCCAATGCAGAACAGCCAGATTGGGAAACAGCTTTGTCCCCCAGGCTATTGGATTCTTGAATGCTTAAATAAGTTCTTTTAGGTGAAATGTTGGATGTGTAAAGAATGTATATTTTATAGTAACTATGCATTTTTTATTAGTATTTTAGTGTTTGACTGAAATTGTGAGCTAAAGAATGTATATTTTATAGTTACTATGCATTTTTTTTTAGTATTTTAGTGTTTGATTGAAATTGTGAGCCAACTGCAACAAAATTTCATTCTATTGTGCACTTGGTGTATAGTGTATAGTGGGATGACAATAAAGTTATTATTCTGTTCTGTTCTGTTCTATTCTAAATGATACTAATTATACTATATGTCTTTATTAGCTAACTACTCCCACATTCAGCCTCCTGCTCTAACTACTTGTTGAATGATAACAAAACTACTTCCAGGGCCAAAAACAGTATTTCCCAGCAGAGGGCGTGCTTCCCCAATCTCAGTCCTCCTTCTGTGTTACGAACTTTGTCCTCCTGACTCTACCACTTAGTTCCACCTATTGATACAGGTCCCAGGAGGTGGGCTTTCTCTCCTGTGACTCCTTCCTTTTGGAACATTCTCCCCCATGAAATTAGGCTTCCTCCTTCCCTGCTATCATTTACGAAGTCCCTCAAGACCTGGTTATGTTGTTGGGCCCGGGGGTCTTTGGGAATGGGAGACATTCTTAGATTGCTCCACTATGTCTGACATTCTTGCTCTCTCCGCAGGGTTGGTATATTTTAAATTTTATGATAATATTCTTTTTAATGATAATTTTATCTTTTTACATTGATTGTTTTTATTTACTCATTCTTATACACTGTTCAGAGTTGCCTTGTATGAGATGGGCAGCTATACAAATGTGAGCAATAAATAAAATAGATTTATAAACTCACTTAAAACGGAGAAATAAACAAAATGTTCCCTTTCTTAGCTTCTTTTGTACAAGCAACCTATATCCTGTTCTCACGTCACACAGAAATGTATTCCTACAGTCCAATGTGTCAGACTCCTTGCAATCTGTCATGCTGCAGATTGAGGTTAAACAAGAAAAGTAATTTTGGAGCTTTAACACACTAAAGGGAGAAAAAGTTCCATTCAAACTATATAGCTGCCTATTCTAACAATTTAGATCCTGTAGGTTCATAGTGAATATCATGTGTCAGGCAATGTATTAAGAATACCAAGTACTGGGATTGCTTTCTGCAAGTAAACTATCGAGCATTGTGGTGTTTATTTATTTATTTGGTTCCTTTGAGTCACTGCTGACTCCTGGTGACTGTCTGGACAAGTCCCTGTAGTTTTCTTGGCAAGGTTTTTCAGAAGTGGTTCGCCATTACTTGTTTCCTAGGGCTGAGATAGAGTGACTGGCCCAAGGTCACCCAGCTGGGTTTGTGTCCAAGGCTGGACTAGAACTCACAGTCTCTTGGTTTCTAGTCTGGTGCCTTAACCACTAGACCAAACTGGCTCTCCAAGCATAGTTTAGCCTGGGTAAATGGGGCAATCTAAAATGGCACTGCAATTAGCTCCAGCTTAGTAAAAAAAAAGGGACAAAGCAGTACAGAAGAAGAAATTTGCATACATGTTCATTTATACAGAATGGGAGAGAGAGGACGATGAAAACTCAAGTGGTGTTCATTGAAATGTGCCCTGGAGTAACAGAATCTTCTGAGGTAAACAAACATTTATATTATGAATATTAATAAATGTGTATATTTTGTACTCATCTTCTAATATGTAGTAAAGAGCAAAGATGAAAAGGTTATCTCTAAATCAGGTCTAATAGTTACTTTGTAACTTAGCCTTCTTGTTGCTAGCCTGGCAACTTTCAGATGCATCTTCAGAGGGGGCAAAGGGGAGCAAATGACAAAACATGTCCCATGGTGTCATCACACAAATGCCATACTTTATGTACTTGCATTAGACATTGGGATGCAAATGTACAGTATAATCTTGGTATTTTCATGATTATATCATTGCACAGGGGTCATCATTGTGTGTTATCACAGTTTGCTGCAGACGCTGCTGCTTCCAGTAAAGGTATAGACTAGAATCTGTTGACTGCTACTGTATTACTAAGGGAGTAATTATGATTTTAGCAGTCTTATAGGTGGAAGAGTTTTAAATAATTATTGTTTTTAAAATTAACATGGGACTTTAAATACATGTTTTATTTAGTTACAATTTTAATAAATGTAGGTCAATGGACTGGTACATAAGAGCCTATGAGAGGTCATTGATATGACAGTCCTAATGTCCAATATCAGCCAAATAATTAGATAATTCATTTCAGGGAGCTGTGAGTATAAAATCAGAGACACTTGAAACACATTTTTCAATCCTGTGTCCACAGCAGAAGAAGAACTTGAAGTCCAAGTTGCATGTGAGCTATTCTGGCTGACTAGTGCAGGTAGGAAAAGGGTCCCTGGCACATTTATTTTAATAGGAAAGTTAATTGGAATAAGGGAATATTCAGTCATTAGGAATAATATCTAATTGTACAAAGAACTAAACATCATAATATATAAATAATTGTTAATATTGTACCTTTAAATAATTCCCTTGTCTGTTTAATTCATACAAATAGCCTAGAACCACACTTAAATCACTGACTGTAGCAAAATAATAAGAGTTTATGGTGGCTCCCAGAAGTGAGAAATAAGAGTATCATAAAAGAGTATCATAAAAGAGTATCATAACCGCCCAGAGTCCCCTTGTGGGGGGAGATGGGCGGTGATATAAGTTAGAAATAATAATAATAATAATTATATAACCCATCTTCAAAAACAACTGTCTTCTTTCACATAGTGGTGCCTTTGGGACAGCACAATTGATCCTAGAAAACCAGCCCACTTTTTTCCCCTTTTTACTTGATCAGCCATCATCTGAGTGAGACTGATCTTGATGTAGTCTAAAACAGGAGTACTGGAGTACTGAGAGGGATTAACTCTCTCTCAAGATTGTTTTTCTGTACCTGCTAGCAGGGGAGAAAACAGAGATCAAGGATATGATTATAGCAGAAGGAAACACACAAATCCTCTATCTGTGTGAGGTATAGAGGTGGTATGTGGCATTTGAATTAATCTCTCGTGGTGGGACTTGAACAGATATATGAATTTTGATTTATGTGCTTACAAAACGATTTGGAAGAAGGGTTTCGAAACTATAAAGTACTCTTTTATTATTCATTAAAGGAGCCTGACTTTTGGGGGGTTTCTGCATCAACTCTTCCCCCCCCCCAAAAAAAAATTGCTGCTTTAAGAGTTGCATGAACATAAGTGGATTCCTAAAAGCAATATTAGGTTCACATGGAAGCCTGAAAAAAGACAAGGCTATTTGAACAGATAACAGAAAGGTCCAATGCTTTTACAAGATCTAAAATATTTCTTTAAACAATTTCCAAAGCATGCACAGGATCATTATACTGATACTAAATTAGACATTATTATGTCTGTTACGGATTTATTAATTGTTTTATTCTGTATTTGTATTTGTGACTATTTCAGCCTGAATAATGCATCTGTCAATTATCCATGACCTTCTGGTAAACTTAAATACTGAGTATAATGGAAGCTGAATGAACATAACAGTAATGTCTAAGCCCATTAAGAAATTGTAGGTATTAGCCCTCAAACATCATAATGTATGTGTACAATTAAAAAAGCAGGAGGGACGGAAAAACGACTTGATGTTGAATGTATTAGTTTTTTTTTTTTTTTTTTAATCTGTTCAATCATGTCCCATTCTCGGAGACTACCTGGACAAGTCCCTGCAGTTTCTTGGAAGGTTTTTCAGAAGTGGTTTGCCCTTGCCTGCTTCCTAGGGCTGAGAGAGAGTGATTGGTCCAAGGTCCCCCAGCTGGCTTTGTGCCTAAGGCAGGACTAGAATTCATGGTCTCCTGGTTTCTAGCCTGGTGCCTTAACCACTACACCAAACTAGCTCAAATAGTTTTTAAATAATAAAATATTTAAATATTAAACTATATTTAATATTAATATAATATTAATATAATCGTATTAATATTTAAATATTAAATATTTAAATAGTTTTCAAATAGAAGGCATTATTAATATCACAACAAAATGTAAGGAGTTTCTTTAATTATTAACTTATGTTTTACTAAAGAAAAAAGCATCATCATCATCATCTTAGAATAAAATTAGTTTGATTGCAGCAGCTAGGACATTGTTCCCAGTGAAATTAAAAGTAAAGATTCAAGAAATGTTATTACATTTATTTAGTTGATGGGAGACGTTTCTCAGACCAGGACCAATATGGATAGTGGGGAGTTATATTGCTTCTTTTGTCATCAAAAGGAACAATTTGTTGTCATATTAAAAAATTGGTTTTGGATAAATCCAGGATTGGCAAAAGAGCTATCATTTTGTCATTGTTTGTTACTTACTTTCCCATCTGAAGAGCCAAAAAGTAATGGCTTTAAAAAGAATTTTGCAAATTCTGGAGATATAAGTATAGCAGCAAATAGTTATGAATCTTTTTTCTACCTCTGACCTGTTAGATACATACCAAGGAACCTGGTAGCAGCCTTTGGGGTATAAGGTAAAAATTATTGCCATCATCTGCTCTGAGATCCTTTCGAGTGAATACGCCTGAAGCTTGGGACCTTCTGCATGCAAAGTATTGATGTATGATCAAACAATGATCCTTCTTCCTCCAAGATCAATATTGAAGAAGAAGGTCAGGGGAAGTCTACCTCACAGTCTTGCTTCAGTTCTGGGTGGGAAGCTTTGGGCATATTCACTTAAAAACTGAATGTGGAACTCAGTTGTCCTTAGTTTAATTCAGGAAGGCTGTTCTTATATTCTGTTATCTCTTCTAGTGCTAAATACTATCTATCTATCTATCTATCTATCTATCTATCTATCTATCTATCTATCTATCTATCTATCTTGTAAGGCAACTATAGAAAGAAAACCAACACCATTCCAAAGACACAGCCAGGGGTACCACCTAGCTTAACCTAAGGCCTGGGGGAAGAGCCAGGTTTTAAGGGCTTGTCTAAGCCAGGCCAGGTAGAAGCAATACAAATTTCTGGGGATCTGCTGTGCAAGAGAGGAGATATTGTGACAGAAAAGCCTCACTTCCTGGGTCCCATCAGATGACACTGTTTAATCAATGGGATCCAGAGCAAGACAACTTTATTTATTTCAGCTCCTAAGTTGAATTAAAAAAATAAAATAAAATTCTGTCAGATCAAAGAGGCAGACAGAAATGCTGGAAGTCTGTGCAGATAGCAACAGCAATATAGACAGTACATACAATGAAACAAATAAAATAAAGAAAAATAAATACAGGAAAGGCAGCAACCAATATAATGAGCAGAAAAAATGTAGCATATTAGCCAGAGCAAATACAAATACAATAAAAGTTACAATATCTTTAAAGTTGAGCTCACATTGAGATGGAATGATTTAAATAAATATAAGCAACAATCGAGGGGCGTGGTGGCTCAGCAGGTAAGATGCCAGGCTTGTCGATCAAAGATCGCAAGTTCGGAGGTTCGAATCCCTAGCTCTGCGTGCGGAGTGAGCTCCTGCACTAGCTCCAGCTCTTGCCAACCTAGCAATTCAAAAGCATGCAAATGCAAGTAGATGAATAGGTACCACTTCGGTGGGTAGGTAACTGTGTTCTGCGTGTGTCATGCAGCCACATGACCGTGGAAGTGTCTTCGGACAACGCTGGCTCTTCAGCTAACAAACGGAGATGAGCACCAGCCCCTAGAGTCGGACACAACTGCACAAATGTGCGGGGGCAACCTTTACCTTTAAGCAACAATCTCCAATATTTTTTAAAAAGCACAAATATTCAAACAGTTTAATAATTCTTTTTGTGAGTGAGAAAATTTGCTAGCTTATTAATATCTTGGAGATCTGACATTTTATGACAAATAATTCTTCCAAAATGCCTATTCTTGTGTTTCAATTTCAAAGTCAGTTACAGATAAAACCATGAAGCTTTTTGTTTTTTGATGGGGTAGCTGCTTAGCAGACAACTATTCTTTTAAGCTTCTTTAGAACTGTTTTAGAAATTATTTGACAAGAGCTTTTCTTATTGCAGTCTTATGTTATTATCTACACATTCTGGGATAAAAATAAATAGACTCGTAGCACAGTATAAAAAAAGAATGAAACATTCTTATCTAAGAGTGAAGGGTAACATCTTCAATTAGAATGTGAATTACCTTTTGTGATGTGGATGTGGTTTAAGGGAAACCTGATGCTCAATAAAAATGGTATTATTTGTCATTCAAGCCAGCTAATTTTTAAGTCTGTGAAGATTTGTTATCTATTGAAATGGTTTTAGTAGATACACCTATTTTGAATGCAGTTCACAGTATCAGGGAATGTAGAATGAAAAAGTCTTATAAGGTTTTGAGTCTGGAATGTAGTCTAGTGAGTCAATGCGTTAAAACTCTGCTGGGTTTTAATGGCTAAATGGCTGTTTAGTCTGGAACTCCCACCAGATGCTCATGGGATGCCTACAATCAGGACATGAGATCATAAGTCTCCACAGCAACTAGTAAGGGCATGCTTCTTTTGATACAGGAGGTAACCATGCGTATCCATATCTTCCATTCGTCAATTCACCTTTTAAATAAGGAAGTGTCAAAGACTACAGTCACTTTCATAATTTAAGAATAACTTACTTTTTGTGAATCTCATTCCAATCAAATTCATTAAATAATCACAGGTTCTGAAATAGTGTCAAAGGATGTTTCATACAGCTTCTATCAGACCCTTCTTATTCACTTGTTTCCTAAGCTGAATAATACTAAACATTGTAATGTTTCCCTGAAAAGGAGTTTGGTCCAGACTTCCAGTCATTTTAAGTGTCCTTTTCTGCACACTTTTCAAACTCTTACAGTACTCCAAGTATGGTTGCTCTTCAGATTTGTTAAAAAAAAAGTTATGATATTAAGAATATTAGTTTCAATATATAACATATAATGGATGGATGGATGGATGGATTACTAACATATATGTATTCAATCTATACCATATAACATATATAGCATGACCCCTAATATGAACATCACCATTTTCATAGCATCCATTCAAGGGTAAATATTTTCATTGAGCTATCTGCCAGGCCTCAGTATCCCATTTCCTAATCAGTCCTTGCTAGCCAAGACCCCAACAATGTATATAAGAAGTTAGGATTTATCTTGCCCCAGTATGCATCAGTTTACCTATACCATGAAACTATTAGTGTCTCTCTCTCTCTCCGTGTGTATGTGTCCATCACGTTCATCACCATTTCTTGGACAATTTATCTTCCAGACTAATCCTGAGATAGCCTGTTACACCTAACTCAAACCTAAATGAACATTATTTGCATTTCTGAAATCCACTTTGATACAAATATGTGTAGAAGGAATAACCTTGAGGAACAGGAGGAAGAGCTGTAACCATGACAACAGTCAGATAAAATAAATCTGACTCTGCGTCAAAACTGTAAGCCAAGTGTCTCAGACAAGACCCTCCCTAGTTCTCACAAAGATAAAGGGAGGGAAGGGGGAAGCACATTCAGACTTGCAAGATTCTGTTACTGTAACCTTATAATAGGAAGGGGCGCAATGGCTCTGGTTAAGATGCCAGGCTTGTCGATCGGAAGGTCGGCGGTTCGAGACCCAAGTGCCACGTGACGGAGTGAGCTCCCGCACTCGCAGCTCTTGCCAACCTAGCAATTCGAAAGCATGCAAATGCAAGTACATTAATAGGTACCACTTTGGTGGGATGGTAACAGCGTTCCGCGCCTGTCATGCCAGCCACATGACCGCAGAAACGTCTTCAAACAGTGCTGGCTCTTCAGCTAAGAAACAGAGATGAGCACCGCCCCCTAGAGTCGGACACGACTGTGCAGGAGAAAACCTTTACCTTTTAACCTTATAATAAAAGTAGCATTTGAATGCAAGACTTTGGTTTCCCAGTCCAATTTACTCTGAAGAGCTGACAATATGACATCATTATAAATTGTATAGATAAATGCATATCTGTAGGAATAAGCTCTAAAAATGTGCATTCCTGAGCAGTTTCCTTCCTCCAGAATTAAAATAAATGCTATCATTTGTCAAAATCTATTCCTCATTTTATGAAAAGAAATATCCAATAGGGGAAAAGGATATCATTGGAGACATGTTTATGTAGACTAATGTTTATATTGTACTATCTGATTCCTATGCTTCAACAGAACCTGATTCCAATTTAAGTACCTTGATCTGATCACAGTTTATTATGCTGCAGAGCTATTAGCTCTGCCTGAAGGATTATACTCTATATTAGAAATGGCTAAGTTGCCAGGCACATCAAAATAAGCTTGACCTCAGAATTAACTACATATTATATTAACCCCAATGATGTAGCTTTATCTTGTTTTCCCTGGAGTTACAAATAAGAAATATTGTACATTTAATAACTATAATTGTAAAAGAAGACTATCATAAGATAAGCAGTATTCACATTTTACTGTTTATCTAGACAATTTAATCAGCCGTAAATTGGTTTTATGGATTTTAATTATTATTTTATTACTGTATTCTGGTTATGATGGTGATGATGATGATGATTAATGATACAGAGAGAGAGAGAGAGAGTGAATGAGTAAGATCGAGATGTAAGAAAAAAAAACCATCAAGGCAGAATTACATGAAACTGCTCAGTAAAATGGAAATCTGGGCCAGGCCGCTTTCCCCGTTTTAGAATATAATCAATAAGGTATGCTCTTCCCTGAAGCATTTATAAAATTTGCATCCCAAATCTCTAGTACATATATGCTAGGGCAACTTTATTTTACCTTGCTTGTAATAAAAGTTCAACAGAGCAATGATAATTTGCTAAAGGCCTCCCAGAGAACTCAGCAATTTAGTAAGAATTTGAATCTAATTCCACTTTGTAATTCCACCACTACACTTGTGTTGGTCACTTTTTTTTTTCTTTCCCTGTCACCTGTAGTCAGTATAAGAAAAGAAGGTTTTGGCTTTATTTGTACGGGGCTGAGATACAGAGTCCATAAAATACTAAAACAAATGAACAAAAAAATAAGCTTTAAAGGTGATGCTGAAAGTTAATGGAGCTCTGTAACTGGAGAGGCAAATCTCCCATTAAGATGAATCAAATGGCTATAATTATCCACTAAAATGTCAACCCTAGCAACATGCAGTCCACCAACTGAAACATATCAAATTGCAATAGATACAGGTCAATAAGCCTGTATCATGGTATGTGTATTGCTGTCATTTATTTACTTCCCATATTCTTGTGAAGAATATTAGTGACTATATTTGTGGCAACCCTCTTGGACAAACTTGCTAAGATGATCTCAGAAATGGTGTAGGAGAATCACAGATTGTTATCCTGGGATATTTTAATATGTACGCTATAGTCCATCTAATGGGACCAGCATGGAATTTCATGGTTACTGTGATAGCCTTGGGGTTCTTTCAAAATATAATTGGCTTGATATAAGTGGCAGGTCATACCTTGCACATGGTATTGCAGCCAGACAAAGTGAAAGGAGATGGAGGGGATGGGATGGGATGGGATGGAGGTTTTTTTAACTTCTTGGCCATGGCCAGGCTACTTTCTTATGAGAATTAGATTGGCTGGAGTAAACGATCCATCAGATTGTCCATGGGGATTTTATGGCTGGCAGGACTGGTGATCTTGTTGGGCCCCTTGTCACATATGGAGATGGAATGGGCACTGAGACAATTGTTCTTAAATACCCATTCTAGGAAGAAACTGAATTGTCTCTTGATTCATGCAGCATCTTCAGGGGATGAGATAGGAAGTAAGATGGCTTAGAGCATAGGTAGTCAAGGCTAAAGATGAATGCAGCCAACCATAACTGAGTGCAGTACATTGTGCCTACTATATGATGGAAGTAAAAAAAAAACTTATTTTGTCTCCTCCAATACATCCTTAAAGTGTCATCCAATAGAATTGTTTCTAGTGGTGAAAGTTTTCTGGCCTAGTGTGATAGCGCCTGAATCTACAGTCATTGTTGCCCGTTTGAGGCAGGCCAGATCAGAAGAACCTTTGGAACTCTGTTATTATAGGGTAAAATAAAAGAATCTTGAAAGTGTGACAGAATTTCTTTCTCCTCCCTCTTGTACCCAAGAGTATCAAAGCAGGACAATCTTGAATTTCTTTTTCACCCCCTCCTTTCTTTCCGGGCTAAGCTGGTTTTATGCAATTGCTCTTGCATTTCTTCTTCAAGTTATCTCCATCTTCCTCTGCAGTCACCACTGTGATGAATTTGCTAAGCACTTTGAGATGAAAGGGCATCCATACATCCATGTAGAAACTGATAATACACTTATAACTGATTTGAGGGAGCTGCCCAGTGCACAGCTAGTCGTGCACTTTCTGAAACATGATGGGATGGACAAGGCACTTGCATCCATTTGACCTACTACATATAGTCTCAAATGTTGCCCATCTTGGAAGACGTGGACTGAAGGAGTTGGTTTAAGATGTAGTAAATACTTCACTTATATGTGTGTACCTGCCATTAAGTCCCTCTTAAAGGATCTGGAGTTGAGTATACTTAAGAACTATTGCTTTTTTGCAAAGATCCTCTTTTAGAGCAAGTACAAGGTCATTTTGTACTGCTGGAATTATTTGATTGGAAGTATTGAAGAAAATAAGAAAGTAATTGAAAGAAATACCTATTGATTGTCAACTCAAAAGCCTTAATTAATATGGACACTGTCAATCAGTAATTGTGCAAATACTCACTCTTGGTGAATCAAATTACAAGATCTAGTAATGGAAGGTGATGAGACTTTATCCATCTTTATATCTACTTACAATATATCTGAAGTTATTATGCATTTTTTCATCCATTCAAAGTCTAGGAAGTATAATAAGATGGAGTGAGTAGGAGTTAGTAGGAAAAAAAATAATGGAAGATGAGAAACTTATAAAACAATTCAGAGGTAAATTATATGATAATACTTCTTCAAATAACCTCTTTTGAGATTGATTATCTTTCCAAGGTTCATATAACACTAAGATTCTAACAAACCAGCCATTTAATATGAAAAGGAATTAAATTCCACAGTAACATTTTATATACATACTGGCAATAGCAACAGGAGTTGAAATATATATTTTAGAAATGAATTAAATTTTGTGTAGGCAATGCAGTGAAGTAAAAAGAAAAAAAGAACTTTTATTATTTGCACTTAAAAACTTTGATGTATATTTTTATGTTAGGTTCAGAAAGGCACTGAAATGTAGGGAAGAAAAAGGCCTGAAAATGCCATCTATATATACTAATATTATCCACACAGTAGCCTATTACGATCTATAAAGGTAAAGGTTCCCCCCGCACATTTATGCAGTTGTGTCTGACTCTAGGGGACGGTGCTCATCTCCATTTGTTAGCCAAAGAGCCAGCGTTGTCCGAAGATGCTTCCACGGTCATGTGGCTGGCATGACGCACACAAAACGCTGTTACCTACCCATCGAAGTGGTACCTATTAATCTACTTGCATTTGCATGCTTTCGAATTGCTAGGTTGGCAAGAGCTGGGGCTAGTGCGGGAGCTCACTCCGTCACGTGGGGCTAGGGTTTCAAACTTGCAATCTTCCAATCGACAAGCCTGGCGTCTTACCCGCTGAGCCACCACACCCCCTTTATTACTATCTATAGATTGCTTCTATGCTGCCCTTCCATTCATTATAACAGCTTAAACCAATAAGCAATAACTGTTAACAGGAAAGGGGAAAATATTTGTTGTAAGGGCCTTCTCCCCATTTGAACTCTTTATGTTTCCTGAAAATTTACTCAAGGTAGTTCTGGGACACCTAGAACTTCATGAGGTACTGTGCTCCTTGGGGTACTATACTGTGACTATTGGTACTGTGCTGTTGATACCAAGTGATTTATATTTCCCCTCTTTGAATGAGAAGCAGCTCAGAAGATCAAGGCCACCATAATAATCATCAGCTTGTCCTAAGTTATCACTGGTCCAACCTGCCTTTCTGATCACACATTAGATTAGGCTTTTACTTCAAAGTACATGAGATATGATCTGGTGATGCAGGGCATGTTCATCAGTTCCTCGCAATGGACAGATCACTTTGTTGTGACAATGGGGTTAACTGGAGTCTGCAGCCTCCACAACAGAGAAGCATCCAGTTAAAATGACTCACCCAAGGTGCCTGATAAATCTGGAGACAGCTGTTAGGGATTTTCCCAGAAATCTGGAGGGTACTTCAGTTAGGGGCCTTGTTAGCCTCTGGAATAGGGCTCATTGTCTTTCTTATGAACTCTGGGAAATGAAATGGGTGAAGAGACACATTGTACTGGTCTGAGAGAATAACCTTGGGAAGCAGGAGAAGTAGGAGCTGCAGCCTGGGCAATGGTCAGACAAGATATTTTTCAGCCCACAGAAGGAATGAGGATGTGGGAAGTGACTCAGAATGTACCCTCCTTCGTTCTCTGAAAGGAAAAGGTGAGGAATGGAAGAAGTGCTTTCAGACTTGCAAGATTCTGTTACTGTAACTTTACAATAAAGATACTCATGGTTTTGGTTTCTTGTCTGGACTACTTTGAAGGGTTGACATCCATGGATCAATACTAGTGAAAAATAAGAAGTGAGTTTGACTGAACACAGGTATGAGTTCAAACTGTGGCAATAAGAGCAGTGAAGCACAATTTCTTCTCCACATTTATTGTATCCTTGGAATGTTGGCCATTTGTATTATTTAGAGTGTCCAAGACCATATTATGGAATGATGGACTGGGAGAACCAGTGAGTATAAATAGAAATCATCTGGTCAAGCATTTTTTGGATAAAATTTATCCTATTTGCTTTGAGTTGAAACCAAATGGACGGAATCTATTGGTGATACCTTGTGATAGCACTGTAGTGGCAATGCAGAAGACCATTGTATTTCAAGGAGTTTAAGTGACATCTTTTAATTTATTCTTCATATTAAGAAGTTTAGAGTTCATTCTGAGCTATGTTTAACATGCTTGTTTTTCACTTTTGCTTGAAAAGTGGGGAGTAATCTTCACACAGTTGTGGGAAGATCTCAAGATTGTTTAGGGTAGCACTGGCCTATCTCTATAGTTTCCAGACATTCCAGGGTTTTGTTAGTTTACATGATGAGCAGGTACACCATCTAGTCAAGGTCAGGTCCTGCAGTCTCGGCACCATGGAAACAGGGTCATGAGGTTTTAGTACCAGACTTTGATAAAAACCTTAAGATTGCCTCTTTAGTTTTGAGCTTGGTGCTGTGCAAATTGGCTAGTGGACTCTCAGCTGACGATTACTGGAGCTCCTGACACCTGATGTGAGATTTCTTATCATCTGGCTTGGTATGTTTTCCTGTGTTTTTGTTTAATTTGCCTGCCATGGTTAAACAATAAAGCTTAAAGTCTTCTTACTTACTGGTGTGTTCATTGTCTCTGGATCTAAAAGAACCAATTGTCTGATCACTGCCTGGGAACTTGGCAAAACAAGCACCTGGGAGGATTTTAAGCCTGTAGATCTCAAGTAATTGTACAGGGTTCCTGGTGATCTCTGGCTCATGAAAGTACCCAGGGAAAGGACTGGGAATGGAATCCAGACTGAAGTTAATGCTTCATGGAGGGACTGTAAGAACACAGCAGCTCTGAAAGGGGAAAGGAAGCACAATCAGGCTTACAAAATTCTGTTATAGCCTATCTCAATAAAGTATAGTTCTAGTCTTCCTGGGAGTTGATTTTCTGGTCTAGTCTATCTAGTGGGGCTGATAGTGATCTTGTTTCAGACCTAGTCATGGAACAGAAACTGCATTGGTTGTTCTTATTGATTACCTATAAAAGTACTTAGATGGAGGAAGTGTGACCATCCATGTTCTCCAAGACCCCAGGTTTTGATACTAGTTTCTGCTAAGCCACCTGCATTCTTGGTAGTTTTGGTGGTTCTGCTTCTACCTGAGCAGGTAGAATCAGTTGCCAGAGCTTAATCCTTTTCCCTATCCCATTTAACATCCACATGGGAAAGGCCAAACATCAGTTCAGGGTGAGATACCCTCAATATGCTGATCATATCCAATTGTACTTTACCACTCCAGGTCCAATGATAGATGCAGCAGAAGTCTGGAGCTATCAGAGTCTGGATGGGGAAAAACAGTCTCAAACTCAACCCAAGCAAGATAGAGGTAATTCAGAAGTCTACAAATTTCAGCATTGTACCATCATTGATTTTTGATGGGGTTGTGTAGACCCCCCTCCCTGAAAGAGCAGGCTTACAGCATTGAGATCCTACTGGACTCATGGTTCTTGCTTAAGGAGCATGTGGAAGTCAAGTTCAGGAAGGCCTTTGTCCCACTTTGACTGGTATGCCAGCTGTAACTTAACCTGGTATTGGGTGCCCTGAGGACAGTCACTTATGCCCCTGTCATCTTTCAGTTAGATTATTATAATTGGTGCCACATGGGGCTGCCCTTGAAGACAGAAACATCAGTTAGTCTTGTCAACCCTTTGAGGTAGGCCAAGTCAAGAAAGAGACTCCGCAAATCTGAGTGGAACTATACTGGATACTGAATCTAAGTGTTGTGGGGGGAGGGATTACTTTTTCACCCTAGCACATTCCATGTTGGATGACTTCATTTTGAAAGAAGCCCCACACTTCGATATAATCTCTTCACCTTTTATATATCAGCAGGAACAACAAGCAGCTCTGGAAATGTTCAGTGGCAAAGGTACGGAAGAAGTAAAAAATCTGAAAGAGGGTAAAAACTTCCACAAAACTGTATGTGAAACTTTGTCTTATGCAACTGCAGGTTGGTTTAAGATGGGACTGATTTCAAGCTGTGGGTACTGATGAAATTCCTGGAAAGTGCCCAACAAAATAAGGAGCAGGTGTAAGCAATTGCTTTCATGTTTCAGAGGAATAATCATCAACACCTGTCCACCATCCAGCTCCTGTAATGCCGTATGTTTGTGTCATTACTCAGTCGCATGGAAGAAAACCAGGGACCAACTTTGCTTCTTCAAAAGGGCCAGGTGAATGTCCCTCTCCATTACAAATTATTGCCAAAGAAAACTGGGCAATGGGCATACATTCATTCTGTTGATGGGTTGTTTCTATTTCAGAAATGCTGACTGTGATAATAGCACACAAGTATTACAGCTGGAATTTGCCCATCTTCCCTCCAGAACCTCAAGCGCCAACAAGTAAATGTCAGATGAACAACAAATTAGAGTTGATGAACTATTTGCTACTTTGATAAATGGAATAACAATAACAACAACAACTTTAATGATTAGAAAGAATCCCCATGGGAAGATTCTTCTCCCTCTCAGAATTAAAGTTCAGAAGGCAGGACTGATGACACTGCATTTGTACACTCAAATATACTGTAGCTCATAATGGTTGCCCCAGATACAAAAACATTTCCTCCAAGCCTTCTCTGTTTCAATCCACCTTCAAAAATTTATTTCTCCATACTTTTCTCACATCTCTAGTAGTAGGGGGGAAATGGAAGAAATGAGATAGTGTAAGTTCTACCAAGTCTCTCCTTCTGTTTCTGATATCTATCATGACTATGAGTACATATCAGGTCCCATAGGAAAAAGAATGGCTTTTGGAAAATGAAGCGTTCTTGCTTTCCTCTGTTAATATGTCTATGAAGGTTCTCAGTCATCCAGGTGGAATTGTCTGTAGCTTGAATCATGTCAACTGGATTTCTATTTTCTCAGTGGAAACGTTTCGCTCCTTATCCAAGGAGCTTCTTCAGTCTGAGCAAAGTTGGTAAGGGAATCCTAAATATGTTTCTAGGTAGCTGTGTGACCTTACACCTGGGGCTAGGTCATGGTTATATTGAGATGTTATTTTAAGTCCTTTTATCATCTAAAGGAGGATCGTTAAGATCACCATGCTGCTGTTGAGCTTGTGAAATGGTCTTAATCTTCCTAGGCACAGAAGACAAAGCCCGGAGAAAGATGGGAGAAAGATTGTGCCTGAGGCCCCCACCTCTATTCAAGGAAGGATTTTCCAAGTTGGCATAAATGGATTCCTTGACCCCTCTCTCAAACCACCTATCTTCTCTGTCTAAAATGTGAACATTAATGTCCTCAAATGAGTGTCCTTTTTCCTTTAAATGAAGATAAACTGCTGACTCTGGTCCTGTGGTGTTACTTCTCCTGTGTTGGGCCATCCTCCTGTACAAAAGTTGTTTGGTTTCTCCAATGTAGAGTTCAGAGCACTCCTCACTGCACTGGATTGCATAAACTACATTGCTTTTCTTGTGTTTTGGAGTTTGATCTTTGGGGTGTACAAGCCTCTGTCTCAGTGTGTTGGTGGGTTTGAAATATACAGGTATGTGGTGTTTGCCAAATATCCGTTTTATCTTTTCAGACACACCAGCCATGTAGGGAATGACCAGGTTCTTTCGTTTACTCTGAGTCTCAGCCCTATCTGTTGCTGTTTTAGGTCTGGTAGATTTAGATTTGGTGAAGGCCCAATTTGGATATCCACAGGCCTTCAGAGCTGTTCTCAGGTGCTGATTTTCATTCTTTTTGGAATCCATGGAGGTGGGGATGGTTTCTGCTCTATGTGACAATGTCCTGATGACTCCTAGTTTGTGCTGCAGTGGATGGTGGGAGTCAAACATCAGATATTGATCTGTATGTGTGGGTTTCCTGTAGATCCCTATTTCTAGCTTGCCACCGGTCCCAATGAGGACTTCACAGTCTAGGAATGCCAGTCTGTTGTCCTTGGTGTCTTCTCTGGTGAAGCTAATGTTGGCATCTATAGTGTTTATATGGTCCGTGAAGGCCTGTACTTCCTCTGTTAACTAACCACAGTTTAATCTTGTTAGATGCCTCAGTCCAGCAACAGGGGTGGGCTCTGATTGATATGAGGTATGGGTGGGCAATTATCTACGAATTGCAATCTCATTTTCATCAAACTTATATCATACTTTCAGCTGTTACATTCCATTTCCTCTTTGTACCTGAAAATCCAAGAAAAAAACTGGGACATTTCTGAAAAAGAAATGTCTAACAACGCAGGGAAATAGGCCTTTTGTATCATACATTGTTGCCTGCAGTTGAGTTCTTGGGGATGAAACACTAAATAATCTTGTTCTAAAGTCAATGTTAAGAGGCATGATGGCTCAGTAGTTAAGATGCCAGGCTTTTCGATCAGAAGGTTGGCGGTTCAAGACCCGAGCGACATATGACAGAGTGAGCTTCCGCACTCGCCCCAGCTCTTGCCAAC
Source organism: Charina bottae (assembly GCA_023362775.1). NCBI lineage: Eukaryota > Metazoa > Chordata > Lepidosauria > Squamata > Charinaidae > Charina > Charina bottae. Next base: position 5,385,776 of record JALMGJ010000016.1, read on the forward strand.
CTAGCAATTCGAAAGCATGCAAATGCAAGTAGATAAATAGGTACCACTTCGGTGGGATGGTAACAGCGTTCCGCATGCATCTTGCCGGCCACATGACTGTGTAAACGTCTTTGGACAGAGCTGGCTCTTCAGCTAAGAAACAGAGATGAGCACCGGCCCCTAGAGTCAGACACGACTGTGCAGGGGAAAACCTTTTTTTTAAAAAGTCAATGTTAAGAAATCATGCAGATGGATGGGCCACCAAAGCTACTATTCATGGCAAGATGTTATTTTAAATCTGAGATAAAAGAAAGGCAATGTGTTGAAAAAAGGTATGTATACTCCAAAGTAAAATTGGGGCAGCATTCCTCCCATTCCTAAAAGATTAATTGTGCCCCTTCCCTTATCTCTAAACATTCAGAAAAAAACTGGACTTAATATTTGAACTTCAGAAATTGAAAGGGTTTCTTTCACATTGGAAAATGGACATCCTTTTCACCCTTAGCATTGTATCCATCCCATATGCATACGAGGGAAAATGAATGTTTAGTTTAAAATTGAACATTTTAAAAATAATTGTATTGTAAAGCAGATAAACAACCTTACTTTGAAGGCAAGGGGAAAAATATTTAAAAGTTTCCTCTTCCTTTTACAGTTTATTTATTTATCAAATTTATATAGCCACCCATCTCACAAATGTGACTCTTGGCAGTGTACAATAATAGAAAACAATTAAAACAAAGTCTTAAATAACCAGTAAAAACACTTAAAAAAATAAGTGTTAAATTAGACCATGAGAGAATGAGTCAAAGCCTCACACAGAAAACCAAGTTTTAACAGATTTCCCAAAGGTCGATAGGGTCGGGCCTAATCTAAGCTCGAGGGGATGATGTTGCAATGGGCAGATGCCATGGCAGAAAAGGCTTGTCTTCTAGGTCCTATCAGATGGAACTCTTTACCAGGCAGGACACGTAACCGCCCAGAGTCCCCTTGGAACCGCCCAGAGTCCCCTTGGGGGAGATGGTGCGGTGATAGAAGTCGAAACATAAATAAATAAATAAAATAAACATGCCCCTCCTGATGGGATGGGTAGATGTAACTGGGGAGAGACAGTCCCTCAGATAACCTGGTCCCATGACATGTAGGCCTTTAAAGGTCAAAAACAGCACCTTGAATTGGACCTGGAAGCAAACTGGCACCAATGTAGCTCAAAGAGCAGAGGTGTAACATGTGTCCTAGGGCAGGGGTGGGGAACCTTTTTTCTGCCAAGGGCCATTTGGATATTTATAACCGGGAACCAGGGTGTGGGGGGGTGGGGTTTCTGGGATTTCCGCGGACCGGGGGCTGGAGTTTGCAGGCGGGAGCCAATCACAAGCACTGGGGGGCAGGGTTTGCAGGCAGGAGCCAATTGCGTGGAAGGGGCAGGGTTTGTGGGCGGGAGCCCCGTGGGCCTTATATGGCCCACGGGCCTGATGTTGCCCACCCCCGTTCTAGGGGCACACATAACTGCCCGCACCGCTGCATTTTGCACCATTTGAAGCTTCTGGATACTCTTCAAGGGCAGCCCCATAACTTGGCTAGAGTGATATTTTTAACATCTTCTGGTAGTTTAAAATAGTAGTAAAACATTGCTGTACAGAATGAATACGAATACGAATACGAATACGAATAGATTGCTTTGTTGAGACATTTTACTTTGAGAAATGTGGGAGATCTTGGGAGGGGGAAAACATAAAGAACTTTTTACTCCCCTCTCAGCTCGCTGTCCCTGATCAGCACAATCAACACAGAATGCAACAGCACAACAATTGGATGCATTTATTGAATGAAAGCTTGAATATGTTTGTCTCTTTAATACATTTCTCAGTTCCAGTGCAACCAGTTAGAAATACACATTGCTGATCAACATGATTTCCTTAACTAAAGTAAGCAGAGGATTTATCTAAATTAGTAATCAGATAGTTACCAAAAGCTGTATTGTAGCTCCTTGATTCCAGAAAGAATTTCCAGTGTGGAAAAGATAATAAGAGAAATCGAATTATCCATTCAGTCATATCTGACCCTTGGCGATTCCATAAGGCAGCTCTCTCCATGATTTCCAATCTTGTACAGCTTCTTTCAGTTGCTTTAAATTTTGTCCTGTGTCTACTTTGATTACATCCAACCAGTGCGTTCTTTGGCATCCTCGTCGTCTTTTGCCACTGACCGTTTATTTATTTATTTATTTGTTCAATTTATATCACCACCCATCTCCCCCCACAAGGGGACTATATGCCGTTCCTAGCATAACGTCTTTCTCCAACGATGTTGATCTCATGACATGACTGAAGTAACTAAGTCTAAGTTTTGTTATTTTTCCTTCTAGTGACATGTCCAGTTTTATGCGCTTCAGCACTTCTTTATTCGTTATCTTTGCAGTCCTAGGGATTCACAAGAGCCTCCTCCAACATCATAGTTCAAAAGAATCAATAAGCAGCACACAAAATAGCAAGCCATAAAAGGCAGAAGTTCTTCCACTCTACATGCACACCTGTACCACTTCACATACTTCTTGCAGATTACGTGCAAAGCTCCTCTTTGTCTTCTGTTTTATAATCTAAAAGTATAGGACTCTGACCAACTGGTTTTCATCTATCTTGTCATGACATTGTTTGGAAGACAATTGGGGAGGGATCTAGCTGTTCTTGGGCAATTCTTGATCTTAGAAGTTCATGTCCTGACTCTTGGTATTTTTATACTGTACATCAGTCATATTTGATCTCCTGGTCTTTGGCACGTAATTTTTTTTTACTCCACCCTAGTATGCTCTTGTATTTCTATGCACCTGCGTGTTCAGATGGATTATATGTACTTCATTAGACTGAGTATTCATCATAGCTTTTATTAAGCTTATTATGCATCATGTACACTAGAAAAGGTCATTTGTTGCAAAGCCTGCAAAGATGTAATATTGTGTTAAACATCCATTGTCTCTGGTTCTGCTAGCCCTTGGCTTCTGTAACCTTCCCATGGAAGGAAGGATTCTAGATACTATGAACAGTGTAAATTATTTACACCATTGTTTCTGACTTGGAATATTTATTATTTATTTTATTATTTATTATTTAAATTTATATGACCACCTATCTCCCCCAACCGGGGGACTGGAATATGTTTTTAAAAGGAAGGAAAGGAAAATTATAAAAATGTTAGCTATGTATTTTCAAATTCAACTATGATTATAAATTTAGAATAGAATTTGAGGACACTTCTGTGACACATTTTTATGTTGAAGAAAGAACCCATTGTGAGGCTGTTGTAAGTATTCATGTTTCAGGGCTCTACAGCTTCTTTAGAAGAAGTAGTAAACTTGATGTGGTCCCTTAAATCTAGCTAGCTGAAAGTAAAATAAATTTCTTTGATAGGGAAGCCTATCTTGACTGTGTGGCAAAGTATTAAAAATATGTGGGGGGGAGGAGTTTGTAGTGACATTGTGGAAGACAATTGTATTTCGAGGAGTGTAGTGACATCTTTTAATTTCTCCTTCATATTAAAAAGATTCTAGAAGCTTAGAGTTCATTCTGAGTCATGATGGTGTCTAAATTGCTTGTTTTATTCCCACTCCTGCTAACAGATAACTTACCTCACAATTACTTAAATTGGCACTTCATTACATGTGTAGTCACTGTACATGTACAGTTGCCAGACTCTTGGTCTATATCCCAGGGGCTGTCAATTTGCATGATGAACAAGTATACCACCTAGCTAAGGTCAGCTCATGCAATTGTGGTACCATGTAAACAAGGTCATGAGGCTTTGATTCCAGGTGTAGACAATCAACCCCTTGGCACATGGTTTGGTGCAAGACAGGGATAAAAAACCCTGGTATTGTCCCTTGAGTTTGGAGTTTCGACACAGACATGAAGCTGTGTGCCGTGTGAATTGGCTGTCTTGGAGTCTCTCTGCTGTTGTTCCACTGGGGCTCCTGACATCTGAATGGAGATTGGTTATCATCTTGCTTGGTATGTTATGCTTTTGTGTTTCTGTTTAATCTGCCTGGTAAAGCTAACAATAAAGCTTAAAATCTCCTTACTTACTGGTGTGTTTATTGTCTCTGGATCCTAAAAGATCCAATTTCCTGGCACTTGGCAACACAGGTTTGTTTTGTTTTTTTGCCTTGAACACTAAATTATATGAATTATGAACATCGTATTATGATTCCCTTTACATATTCAACAATATGTCCTGGCACAGCACAAAAACAGAATTGTTAGAGTTCACAATGTTGACAAAAATATAATGTGAAAAGGAACATTTTATGCCTGAATTTTCTATAGGTACAACTTTCTAACTTTGTACAACTTTCTTGTATATATGTTTTCTATAGGTACAACTTTGTAACAACTTTGTAACCCCTTCATGGATCACTTCCTTGTCATGGCAAAGGGGCTTGCCTAACTCAATTAAGTCAGGTCAAGAAGGACAGGTCATGACGGAGAGTTCTGACAAAACGTGGTCCACTGGAGGAGGAAATGGCAACCCACTCCAGTATCCTTGCCAAGAAAACCCCATGGACAGTATCAAAAGGCTAAAAGATATGACGCCGGAAGATGAGGCCCTCAGGTTGGACGGTGTCCAATATGCTACTGGGGAAGAGCAGAGGGCAATTCCGAGTAGCTCCAGAAAGAGTGAAGCGGCTGGGCCAAAGCCGAAAGGACGCTCAGTTGTGGATGTGTCTGGAAGTGGAAAGAAAGTCCAATGCTGTAAAGAACAATATTGCATAGGAACCTGGAATGTAAGATCTATGAATCAAGGTAAGCTGGATGTTGTCAAACATGAGATGACAAGATTGAACATCGACATCTTGGGAATCAGCGAACTAAAATGGACAGGAATGGGCGAATTTAATTCAGGTGACCATTATATATACTACTGTGGGCAAGAATACCTTAGAAGAAATGTAGTAGCCCTCATAGTCAATAAAAGAGTGGGAAAGGCAGTACTGGGGTACAACCTCAAAAACGACAGAATGCTTTCAGTTCGAATCCAAGGTAAAACATTCAACATCACAGTAATCCAAGTCTATGCCCCAACCACTGATGCTGAAGAAGCTGAAGTGGACCAGTTCTATGAAGACCTACAACACCTTCTAGAACTAACACCAAAAAAAGATGTCCTTTTCATCATAGGGGACTGGAATGCTAAAGTAGGAAGTCAAGAAATAACCGGAATAACAGGCAAGTTCGGCCTTGGAGTACAAAATGAAGCAGGGCAAAGGCTAATAGCGTTTTGTCAAGAGAACACGCTGGTCATAGCAAACACTCTTTTCCAACAACACAAGAGACGACTCTACACATGGACATCACCAGATGGTCAATGCCGAAATCAGATTGATTATATACTTTGCAGCCAAAGATGGAGAAGCTCTATACAATTAGCAAAAACAAGACCTGGACCTGACTGTGGCTCAGATCATGAGCTTCTTATCGCAAAATTTAGGCTTAAATTGAAGAACATAGAGAAAACCACTAGACCAATCAGGTATGACCTAAATCATATCCCTTACGAATATACAGTGGAGGTGAGGAATAGATTTAAAGGATTAGATCTGGTAGACAGAGTGCCTGAAGAACTATGGATGGAGGTTCGTAACATTGTACAGGAGGCAGCAACTAAAACCATCCCAAAGAAAAAGAAATGCAAGAAAGCAAAGTGGCTGTCTGATGAGGCTTTACAAATAGCTGAGGAAAGGAAAGCAAAAGGCAAGGGAGAAAGGGAAAGATATAACCAACTGAATGCAGATTTCCAGAGAATAGCAAGGAGAGATAAGAAGGACTTCTTAAATGAACAATGCAAAGAAACCGAAGAAAACAATAGAATGGGGAAAACTAGAGATCTCTTCAAGAAAACCGGAGATATCAAGGGAACGTTTTGTGCAAAGATGGGCATGATAAAGGACAAAAAAGGCAGGGACCTAACAGAAGCAGAAGAGATTAAGAAGAGGTGGCAAGAAAACACAGAAGAACTATACAAGAAAGATCTTAATGTCCCTGATAAATACGATGGTGTGGTCACTGACCTTGAGCCGGACATCCTAGAGAGTGAAGTCAAGTGGGCCTTAGGAAGCATTACTAACAACAAAGCTAGCGGAGAAGACAGTATCCCAGCTGAGCTATTTAAAATCCTAAAAGATGATGCTGTTAAAGTGCTGCACTCAATATGCCAACAAATTTGGAAAACTCAACAGTGGCCACAGGATTGGAAAAGGTCAGTTTACGTTCCAATTCCAAAGAAGGGCAATGCCAAAGAATGCTCAAACTACCGTACAATTGCGCTCATTTCACATGCTAGCAAGGTTATGCTCAAAATCCTACAAGCTAGGCTTCAGCAGTATGTGAACCGAGAACTACCAGAAGTTCAAGCTGGGTTTCGAAGAGGCAGAGGAACTAGAGATCAGATTGCCAACGTTCACTGGATCATGGAAAAAGCAAGAGAGTTCCAGAAAAACATCTACTTCTGCTTCATTGACTACGCTAAAGCCTTTGATTGTGTGGATCACAACAAACTGTGGCAAATTCTTAAAGAGATGGGAGTACCAGAACACCTTACTTGTCTCCTGAGAAACCTGTATGCGGGTCAAGAAGCAACAGTTAGAACCAGACATGGAACAACCGATTGGTTCAAAATTGGGAAAGGAGTACGACAAGGCTGTATATTATCACCCTGAATATTTAACTTATATGCAGAGTACATCATGAGAAATGCCGGGCTGGATGAATCACAAGCCGGAGTTTAGATTTCCGGGAGAAATATCAACAACCTCAGATATGCAGATGATACCAACCTAATGGCAGAAAGCGAAGAGGAACTAAAGAGCCTCTTGATGAGGGTGAAAGAGGAGAGTGCAAAAGCTGGCTTGAAACTCAACATTAAAAAACTCAGATCATGGCATCTGGTCCCATCACCTCCTGGCAAATAGAAGGGGAAGAAATGGAAGCAGTGAGAGATTTTATTTTCTTGGGCTCCAAGATCACCGCAGACGGTGACTGCAGCCATGAAATTAAAAGACGCTTGCTCCTTGGGAGGAAAGCTATGGCAAACCTAGACAGCATATTAAAAAGCAGAGACATCACCTTGCCGACAAAGGTCCATATAGTTAAAGCTATGGTTTTCCCAGTAGTAATGTATGGCTGTGAGAGTTGGACCATAAGGAAGGCTGAGCACCAAAGAATTGATGCTTTCGAGTTGTGGTGCTGGATAAGACTCTTGAGAGTCCCTTGGACTGCAAGGAGGTCAAATCAGTCAATCCTAAAGGAAATCAACCCTGACTGCTCATTGGAAGGACAGATACTGAAGCTGAAGCTCAAATACTTTGGCCACCTAATGCGAAGAGAGGACTCACTGGAAAAGACCCTGATGCTGGGAAAGACTGAGGGCAAAAGGAGAAGGGGATGGCAGAGGATGAGATGGTTAGATAGCATCACCGATGTAATGAACATGAATTTGAGTAAACTCTGAGAGACAGTGGAGGACAGAAAGGCCTGGCGTGCTATGGTCCATGAGGTCACGGAGAGTCGGACATGACTAAACGACTGAACAACAACTTTGGGAATGTACAATTTTGTTGATCTGGTCACATTTTCTGTGAATTAAAAAGAAAAGAGTATATGATATTGACATAAAACATATTTATTATTTTTTTTATTACAGCTTTTTACTGCAGTAGGCAGTGGGCATCATTAAAAATCCATTATCAATAGAATGAGTAGTGTGAGGTTCAGAAATGCATATGGCCTCTTTCAACATTCCTGAGCCTCCTCTGACTTAAATTTTAATAAGCACATAAATAATAATCTGACTGATGAATATTAAAAGAACAGATTGGGAAAACTATATCTGCAAACATAATGTGTAAAATCATTTTAAAAAATCTCAATCTCTATATATACACACACTCACACATCAACAAAGCACTTCTCACTCATTCTGAAAATAGAAAATATTGTGTTGAAAATTGAATCTTACAGAAATTTGAGAGAGGATTCTAGCAACTTCCTTCTTAGGACCACCTCCATTAATTTCTGCTAGTGTTTGGCTATGCAACCTGCATATTAAAATTCAGTTCACATGAGAAAAACTGAATGGACATGCAGCTTTTGGAAGCATATTAACTCATAATGTCTGCCAAGTTTAATAAAACATGAATCTGTAAAAATGAAGGCTATCGTATTAAAAGACAATACTATAAAAATAAGTCTGTGTTCATAGATATTTAAGAGACTTGTTTTCTTGAACAAAGGCTCCAGTTTTCAAGCCCTTTGGGAAATACAGTGTAATTAATTCTTAAGAAATGCAATTGCTGCTTGAGCAGATTAATGGGTTAAAGCTGCCCTCCACTTTCCTCATCAACTCATATTTTATATTGCAAATAATTATTATAATTTTTCGGTTAACTCTTTGTTCTTGGAGGTTTGACTGGTCCCATCATGCAACTTTCTAACAAGGTTAAGGAGAATAATTAATTCATTGGAGGGGTTGCTGTATTTCCTATGGGGAAAAAGAAGTAAGTAAGCTTCATGCAGGTCAATGGGACCAAAGTACTCAAACAGCACAAGATCAAAGCAGATCTTCCAATATTTAAATAAGTAAGTGAGATAGCTCTGTAGGACAAGTACATGTCACAGATGTCATTTCAGGAGCAGCAGCTATGTTAGGTAGTTGTAGCAATAAACACTAAAGTAAGATTGATTTCACAGATAGTAAAGGTAAAGATTCCCCCTGCACATTTGTGCAGTCGTGTCCGACTCTAGGGGCCGGTGCTCATCTCCGTTTGTTAGCCGAAGAGCCAGCATTGTCCGAAGTTGCTTCCACGGTCATGTGGCCGCATGACGTGCGCGGAATGCTGTTACCTACCCACCAAAGTGGTACCTATTAATCTACTTGAATTTGCATGCTTTCGAATTGCTACTTGGGGTTAAATTGCAAGTTGCATGGATCCAAATAAGCCTTCAGTGAAAAGTCATCTAGATACCTATGAGTTGGACTCTCAGTTGCTATTATGTGATCACAGAAAGGCATCTGATTAATCCAAGAGTCTAGCTAGGGTATAGGTAGATGGGAAGAGGCAGATGCTTAACTGTTATTTGCACTTAGAGCTGAAATAGAAGGAGCAATGATTCAAAGGAGGGAATATCAAGCACATGAATTTCTCTGTGTTAGGGAACAGGAGGATAGAGCTGAATGAACCAATACAACAATGATTATTTTAAAAGAACTGGGAGGAAATGTAAATTTGCATCAGGTCAAGTAAAATGAAGATTGTTATTTCTTTGAATTAGAGAGGTGGAACTGAATAGACTATCATCTACAGACCAGATGATGTCAGGGATAAAGGTGAAGGCTCTGCTCATATCTTCCAGCTATCCTTTTCTGCGGTTAAAAAATACTCAAAACTGGGAGTGCCTATAAGCATTTCTTTTTCTGGCCCTTTTCATCTAAAAACTCAGAGGGACCTGCTAAAACAGACTCTGGTTGATTGGGGGGAAGACATAGGCTCAGGATACAGAAGAGCTTTATATCTTGAGTTATACAATAGCCCTTGTCAGATAATTATATAAACTGGATGATATGGACCACATGAGCTCATATTTTTAGAGGGGTGTTATTTTTGGTGGGGGAGGGTTTTTTTTAAACAGTATGTTTAGTATGTTGCCCACCTCAACAAGGTGAAAAACTATGCTGCCAGTTTTTATTATGCCATGTAGCACCATTGTGTAACACATCATTGGTGGAGGCGAGTTGGAGATAGAACCAGGGGTGGGAGAAGATTTTGTTTGGTTTGCATATTTAAAGTGAGATAGTCTGATTCTTATTTCCTAGGCTAGTTTGAAAATTGGAACAGTTGTATTTCTGACTGCACATAGCTCTGAATTTTGCAAAGTACTTCTTGGCTCAACCTTGCCAACAAAATATGCATCATTAGGAAAAACTATGTACAAAATGAGCATGTTAGAAACATTTCAAATGTAAATTAATATCAATTTCTATGTAGGGTTGGTATTTTTTTTCAAAAATAAATTCACAGAAAGAAGCAGAAATTGGGTGGAATGGTTTTATGAATGAATGAGTGTGAAACTGAAAAAAAATGAGTGATCTGTCTATTTTAGAAAGGAATGTGCCCCAATTCTCCATAACAGGAAGAGAGATGTCAATGAAATTCTCCTGACCCAAGGCAGACTCAGAAAGTAGTTTGTTGATTGTTAAGGTCCAGCTCAAAGGATAGGTGAGCTTTTCAAGACCTCAGATTCTTCTCTAACAGAAATTGAAATCAAAGGGAAAGGGAAAGATTTTGCAAAGAAAACTTTCCAAACCATTATAATTCCATGTGCAATTCAAAATGGCGGTCATCTTTAAAGCACTGCATGGTACAGGGTCTGGGTATCTATGGGACAACCTACTCCTACTGGTTTCTGCCAGGCCATTACGATCTGGAAGAGAAGGCTCTCTCTGGATCCTAACCTCTTGGAAGTATAATCTTGAGGTATCTCCGTCACTACCCTCTTGTCTGGAACAGCATTTCCCTGACAGCATACAGGCTCCAACTCTTCTGACAAAGCTATTAAGATCTGGCTTTTTCAGCAGGCCTCTGAGATCTGAGTGGTTGTATTTGTCTTGTTCCTCCTGGGGGTGAATGTTTATGTGTGAGAGTTATTCTTCAGTGTTGGGGAAAATTGTTATTGTTGTTATAGATCTTGTGGTATATTGCTTTAATCCTATTAGTGGTTGTAGGTCTGTAAGCTTCTTAGAGTCAGCATACAAGCCAAATAAATGAATAAATCAAAGAAGCAAGCAGAGGACTGGAGAAAGTTAAACGTTCTTTCTGTTATCAGGAGAAAAAGGAGAAGAAAGAGGACCTAGAAAAAAATAGTTTGACATTAATACTGGAAAAAAGTCTGTTTGTGAGTATTTAGAAAGAATGTACTGCTTGGCAAGAGCCACCTTGGGTTTATCAAGAATATCTCTTGCCAAACAAGCCTTGTTTGGAAAAAGTGACCAGCTAATTTGACCATGGGAATGAGATTGCTGTAGTGGACCTTTTCAGGAAAGCATCAGACAAAGTCTCTCACGAGTTTTTAGTAGAGAAGATACTGTAGCTAAATGTTAGCTGGATTGAGCTAATATTAGGTAGATACAGACTTGGTTTAAAAGAAACTGTATGTTGATGGCTCCATGTCAATCTAAAAGAAGTGTTGTATTGTGTGCTATGCTGTTCACCATATTTATAATTGATTTGAATGAGGAGTTAGAAAATATGATTACCAAATTTGCAAAGAAACAAAGATGGGTGGGGATAGGAAACACATTAAAGGACAATATTGGGATTTAGGAACACATTGGCAAACTGTGTTTCATCGGGGGGCATGATGGCTTAGTGGTTAAGATGCCAGGCTTGTTGATCAGAAGGTTGGAGGTTCGAGACCCAAGTGCCACATGATGGAGTGACCTCCCGCACTCACCCCAGCTCTTGCCAACCTAGTAATTTGAAAGCATGCAAATGCAATTAGATAAATAGGTACCACGTCAGTGGGATGGTAACAGCATTCTGCACGCATCATGCTGGCCACATGACTGTGGAAGTGTCTTCAGACAGCACTGGCTCTTCGGCTAAGAAACGGAGATGAGCACCGCCCCTTAGAGTCGGACACGACTGTGCAGGGGAAAACCTTTACCTTTACCTGGCAAACTGTAACATTGGGAAAATCCCCAAATATCAATGGGGACAAGTGTAGAGCCCTACATTTGGGGAATAAATATAAAAGGAATTAATATAGGGTGGCAGGGAATTGAACAGGATATTAGACAGCAGTACATGCAAAAAAGATTAGGGTTCCTTGGTGGATCACAGGCTGAACATAAGCTGACAGTCTGATGTAGCTACAAAAAATGGAAATGAAATTCTACACTGCAACAACAGAAGTAGTGTCAGGATGTAAAGAATATTGTGTCCACTTTGGTAGGCTGACCATACGTCCCGTTTTGAATGGGACAGTCCCGTTATTTAAACATTTTTCAACCATCCCGTCGTTTTGATCAAAATCTCAATTTTGTCCCTTTTTTAAACCGGGCGGGAAGGAGGACAGGAAGACAGGAAGGAGGACTGGAGCCGGACTTGCCATTGGAGGCAGCCCGGAAGAGGCCCTATCAGCGCGGCAACTGGAAGCCCAGTTGCCACGTGCGAGCCCAGCAACAGACACAGCACCACAGTCCACTCGGTTCCTGCCTCCTTACCTGATCCTACCGGTGCCACTTGCTCCAAAGCTGAGATTGTCTGCCCAGCAGTGGTGAGGCCAAGGAAAGCAGGCACGGGAAGGTTGTGGAAAGAGGGTGCAGGGTGCGTGTGTGTGTGTGATTACTTGCTCAGAGTAATCACCCGCACACACACACACACACACACACGCATGCACCCCACACTCTCTTTCCCTAGCCTCCCCGTGACCAAATGCACCCACACCTGTTGCAGGGAGGCTGGAGAAAGAGGGTGTGAGGAGCATGTGTGTGTGTGTGTGATTACTCTGAGCAAGTAATCACGCACACACACACAAACACGCACCCCACACTCTCTTTCTCCAGCCTCCCTGCAACAGGTGCCGGTGCATTTGGTCACGGGGAGGCTAGGGAAAGAGAGTGTGGCGTGTGTGTGTGTGTGTGTGTGTGTGCGCACGCGCATGATTACTTGTTCAGAGTAATCGCACACACACGCTCCCCACACTCTCTTTCTCCAGCCTCCCTGCAACAGGTGCATTTGGTCATGGGGAGGCTAGGGAAAGAGAGTGTGGGGTGCACGCGTGTGTGTGTGTGCGCGCATGCGTGATTACTTGCTCAGAGTAATCACACACACACACTCCTCACACTCTCTTTCTCCAGCCTCCCTGCAACAGGTGCTGGTGCATTTGGTCACGGGGAGGCTAGGGAAAGAGACTGTGGGGAGCGTGTGTGTGTGCGCGCACGTGATTACTTGCTCAGGGTAATCACACACACACGCTCCCCACACTCTCTTTCTCCAGCCTCCCTTCAACAGGTGTCAGTGCATTTGGTCACAGGGAGGCTAGGGAAAGAGAGTGTGGGGTGCGTCTGTGTGTGTGCGCACACGTGATTACTTGCTCAGAGTAATCACACACACACACTCCCCACACTCTCTCCAGCCTCCCTGCAACAGGTGCTGGTGCATTTGGTCATGGGGAGGCTAGGGAAAGAGTGTGGGGAGCGTGTGTGTGTGCGCGTGCGTGATTACTTGCTCAGAGTAATCACACACACACGCTCCCCACACTCTCTTTCTCCAGCCTCCCTGCAACAGGTGCCGGTGCATTTGGTCACAGGGAGGCTAGGGAAAGAGAGTGTGGGGAGCGTGTGTGTGTGTGATTACTGTGAGCAAGTAATCAATTTTTCCATGGAGGGGGGGTGGGGTTTGCAGGCGGGAGCCAATTGGGTGGACTGGGGCAGGGTTTGCAGGTGGCAGCCAATCGCACGGACAGGGAGCAGGGTTTGCAGGCGGGAGCCAATGACGTGGACTGGGGGGCGGGGTTTGCAAACGGGAGCCAATTGGGTGGACTGGGGCAGGGTTTGCTGGCGGGAGCCAATCACACAGGCGGGGGCAGAGTTTGCAGGCGGGAGCCAATCGCGTGGACCAGGGGGCGGAGTTTGCAGGCTGGAGCCAATCACGCGGATCGCAGGTGGCTTTGCAGACAGGAGCCAATCACGTGGACCCGGGGGGTAGGGACCCCTGTCCCGTTTTTTCCATCCCAATGTCCCGTTTTTGTCTCAAGGAAATATGGTCAGCCTACTAATTATCCTGTGGTAGGGAAGCTTTCCTCTTTCACTTCAGCTCCCTAACTAAGCTCAAATGAGTAGTCCTCTAAGAATGTGCGAAGTAGCCCACCACACAGCCCCCTTGTCGTGGTGTAAAGATGCCTACTTACAGTAGCTTTCATGACATTGCCTCTGTCTCATTGCCAGCCTACTGCTAAGGCAGACAAAATAGTTTTAGGAGTTCTGGTGTGGAAGTAATGTTTCCCTGTTATGCCAGCACAGGACATTCCATGCAGGTATATGGAGGAGGTGATTTGAGATGATGTGGTTGGGGTTAGTGATCTGCTCACCTCCAGTTGATCTGGCAGGTCTGCTAGCAACCACATTTTCCATCTAGTTGCTGGGCAAGAACTTCTTCTTTGGGCTGTGGTGGAGTCCCAGTTTCCATAGCCACTTTCTTTGTGGTTTTTCCCTTTTATGGGCAAGTTGACTGATTAACTTAAAAGTGGTCACTGTCTCAACCAACCAGCAATGCAACCTAAGGCACGTGACAGGACACTGCACATACATCACTCTTAAACCCCAATACCATTTGTACTATCAGATGATCCAGAGGAAAGGATGATCTATACATAATGGAGGTGATGGGTTGCAGGGGCCTTCCTCTGAATTTACCATTGCTTTGGCTGCAAGGAAGACTGGAACTGGACTTCAGCTGCTTTATTTGCTGTATTTTGAGCAATAGGTATTCGTAGACATATAAACCTACTGTATATCTCCTGTACACAGCAACCCCCCTTTCTCAAACTGTAGTTCTTCAACCACATTTATAGAGTAGCTTCATGTTTTGGATTATCTGAGGACACTCCATAGCTTAACACATATCCATAGCTTAACACATCTCAAAACCAAAAATACTTATGCAGTGGCTTCATATGGGCATCACAAATCCAGCAACCACTATGTTACAGTCAAGAAAGTCAAACTCTTTGCTAATATTTAGGGTTCATTAGGTTGATAGGTTGACAGTCTTTAGACGAGAAATGAATGGAGTTTCTGGACCATCAAAACACATACACATACCCTGTATGGTGATTGATGGCAGCTTTTCCTGTGTTTGGTGACATTCAGTTTTCACCCAAGCTGAACTTTAGAGTGTTGTGCAATACAGCTTTAAGGACAACAGCACAGAGGTTGCTTCAGTCTTGGATTTCTGGAACGGCATTATTGAGTTGCTCATTTTCGTTTTCCTCAACTGGACTGCCTGTTCTACCGTCTTTCTCCATTCTCCTTGCCCCTCTCTTTTTTTTATGCAGGCTCTTTCCCAGTATGCACACTGTACAGAGAAGTTACGTCCAACCTAGACCACCTTATGCACTACTGGCTGAAATTTTTGAACAGAGAAATTCTTTGAAATATATGCTTGGGGTTTATGAAAAGTGGCTTCGACTTGGTTTAGAAAGATGCACTCTGTTGCAAAGGTGACACTCAGTAGGGTTGAAAGCGTTTAATTGATATCTTTGCTTTAATTGGGCGAGGGGCAGAAGAGCAGAGGAGAATAAATTCATATTATTTTTAACTATACCAGGATAACCTGAAACTTTTAATAAGAATGTTAATCACTAAGAACCTAGCACCCTGCTTGGTTTCCCTTTCAATAATATAAAAATTTGGGTGGAAAGCAAGGGGCGGGGTAGCCTTTGATATAAAAATTCCAAATCGTACAACTGATAGTAGTGGTCCCACCTGGATTCCACAAGCAAATGTTCGGGGAGTGTTTTAACTGCTCATCTCCTCCTCCTTCCTTGCAATAGCAAGAAATTTATATTCAGAGCAATGCATGGGATACATTTTTATTTAGAAATATTTCTAAGTAGCTTGGTCTCCAGCTAGAAGATCATATTAAATAAAAAGGAACTAATTATGAGACCTTTATAACAGAATTTACCTTACTGGTTTCACATAGAGTTCTTCTATCTAGCAGACTAATTCTTAACAGACAAAGATACCCCAATAAAAATCATTCTCTTGCATAATGCTTCAAGGACAGGGTCACTTTTTCTTCTTCCCTTCATTTCACAAAGAATCATGTTAAATCCCGATGGCGTCATATTTCTTTGAGAAAGACAATGTGTACATTTTATAGTTCAGGATTTGTAGTTTCAAAATGAAACTTTCTAGTTGATCTGTTGAGAAACGTTTCCAGTCCATAAAGCATCAAACACATTTGCAAGATTCTGTGTAATTCTAAAATACAACTAACATTTTTTTTTAATAACAGGACATTGTGTTTCTTTCAAACTGATTTTAAACTCAGATGTAAATTTTTGTAACTTGTTCATAAATGAAGTTTCATCTCAAACATTTTCAGTTGCATTATTGTATTTCTTACAGATGTTACATTAAAAAAAATCACACATACCCAAGGATGTACCAGATAGATACCAGCTCCAGGCCTCACATCTGTTTATTACCCTACTTGATTATTGTGAGCATTATTAAGGGAGTCATTGTCATTTATTACCCATCTAAAAGACAGGAAGTTTAAAAAGTAGCATTTATGTTAAAAATTTTGTATGCCATGTTGTCATTGCTATTTTTTTTCCTTGGAAGTTATACTATTGATCAGAAAAAGACCCTAAATAACATTCTTAGTCCCATTCACTGGTGCATTTTGAAGTTTTGACTTCTGAATGCATTGATTTGAGACTATAATCTGATTATTGAAGGTAGAGTATTCCATGAACAAAATTCTCCATAAACTCATATCAAATAACTCTTCAAATTAGAGCAAGTGTCCTCACCTCATTTGGCACACCAAGTGTTCTTCCCAGCCAATTAAACACTTGTGTATATGTGGCCTCATATTTCACAAAAATATGAGGGCTTCACAGCTATACATTCTGATCTACTCTTGCACTCATTGTTACAAAGAACAAAAGCTGAACAAGGATGAATGATACAAACAGGAAAAGGTAGTAGAAAAATGCTGCCCCCTCCCTATGGATAGCAATCAGTTATCTTTCATCTTCAGTAATAGTCATTTATAGACTATTCTCTAAACATACTTTCCTGCTCTTAACATTTATATCAACCAATCTCGATTCATGTGTATGTGTTTATTCCCATTCCATTTTCTTTTCTTACAGAAAAGTCATAGAAATAAAAAAGAATGAGAAGAAGGTTACATACAAGTTCCTTGCTATCAGCTTTCATTCTTAAGACACACTTCACTGAGAGAAAACACTTAGTGGGATTATTCATCAGTAAATCTACATAAAATTGTACACTGAGAATCAATGTTTAATTCTACCAGTAACATCATAAGCAATTTTCCCTAACATATGTATACTTTTCTGTGAAACTTTCTCTTAAAACTTGCACGCTCATACTCAAATTTTGAGCCTAGCATTACATCTCAAAACATGAACCAAATTAAATTTCTACCTTCCTATGCAGTAATAAAAATCTGATGGTACCATCTCATAACATTCTAGTATGAACTGTTCTCAGACTGCAGGAACAATAATTTATAGCAAATGGAAGCAGTTGGATCCTGATCTTAGTACACGAGCTACTGGCAGCATCTATAAAGGAGTGTCAAAATCAACAAGTGGTGGTCAAAGCATTGTGATGCAAGTCCCACCCCTTTTGAACATGATGTGACACACATTCAAGAGGCAGGCTTACATCGTGAAGTGTGTCTGCCATCTTGCTGATTTTATCTACTTTCACTCTGCAGGTATTACTTCTAGTTACATATTTCAAGTGTACAAGAGGTTTATAGTCTCAACATCCTTCATCTTTATTGAGAAGAAGGGTGCAAAATGGAATGTTTGGGAACATTCCAGATTAATTTCTACCCAAGTTAACAACCCACAAGAGTTGCCTTTAGATTAGCCAATCCATATCTGTGGCTGGAAATAAGGTTCAACCCTGAAGCATCCTATCTTCAAAGAAGAGCAGATTAAATCATCTGTACTGGAACTTTAATTCCTTGTTTCTCCTTCTAATTGTCATTCAGAAGAATTCTATTTGCAATCCTTAGCTCGGACCAATAAAATAATTTGGCTCTGAACAGATAGTTTACTTTTCAAACCAAACTATTTTCTTTGTATTAACCCCATCCTAAGATCATGCCAAATCATTTGACTCTTTGTAGCCTAGCCTGAACCCTATAATTGTTGTTGGAGTATGTCCATTTGATTGTGGGACCTACTGTCACACAACTCAAAAATCCACCTGGCTTTTTGCTCATTCTTAATTAACTTTTGGGGGCTCTGTCTTCTGTTCTGTTGCCTCACTAGTGTTCAAGAAACAGAATTCCTTTTTCTTATTCATGGCAACTTCAACTAGAATTGTGACCTTCTCTGCTAAAGATAACTTGACTTCCTGTGAAATAAACATGTGTCTATTTTCCCAAAGCCTGGTGGTTTATTATGAAGAGTAATCTGGGAGAGCACTACATGGTGTTGTGCATAGCTACATGCATGGGGTTATTGACCTACAGTAAATGATCTACCCACTCAAGTATACAAGAAAGCTATATAGCCACCTATATCCTGTGGCAATTGGGTAATGGACTAGAACTTTTATTAGGGTTTCAGTAGATATATATAGATCCCAAGGCGTTGTCCTAAGACCTATTGTTGTCTCAAGCCAAGCACAATCTCACTCTGACACACACACTTGTACTCAGTTAGGTCTCTCTTCCTTGACTCCTCCTTTCAATTGCTTTTTTCTGTTTCTGTATTTGCACTTGTTTTTGCACTAGTCAGGCATCAATGAGGTAACTCAGTCTGAAGTGCTGCATGCCAAATTGTATTTTTGTGGCAAAATTCTAACTGAGAGGTTTTAATAATGGCTTAACCTACTCTAAACAATTATCCCATGGGACCATCTGTGCCCATTTTAATTGTCCAAGTTTCCATGATCAACCAAGTAAGAAGCCTGGGTTCTTTACTGTCAAACAAGATAAATACAGTATATTTATCTTTATTTCTTCCCTAACTCAAATCACTCTAACTGTCCATTCCTTCCCTTGCTCTGCCCTTTAAACCTAAAGGATTCTGTGTTGCATATAGAATATACTTAAGCCCTGCCACTTTTTTTCTTTTTGAAAACATTTCATATGTGAGGTTGTTGAGACATGGTGGGGCAATGACCCTTGAAGACAGAAAGGTGAGGAGCTGACTAGTAAGTTACAGAAAGCAAACATAGCACTCTCCAAAAGAACCTGTGGAAGTTTATTCTCCCTATTCCCTTGAGCATTGAGGGAGAGGTTTAAAAAACAAAAGCAGACTTTTTGGAGCCTTAGCAGTCTAAACTAAGAAGTCAAATTAACATTCAAAATAAAATGCCTAACCAAAGATGTAAAATGCTCTGGCAGTAGCAGTGTGAAGCTTGTTCTCCTGCTCTCTCACCAACAGCCTCACTAAGTCTTCCAGCCTCAGCTGTGGGCATATAAGCAGTTCTTTACTTATGCAGTCTTCTTTCCTCCTGAGGAAGACTTTCCAGCTTGAGGAACCAGTTCTGTTCTCTGCATGGACATTGAGTTGAGTCAAGACCAGGCAGCATAGAAGAGTGGGGGATCTGTTTCTACAGGCCTGATAAAGCTGATCTATCAGGTTCCTTTTCTCTAGGTTTCTCTTTGTTAACCTCTGCTGTCTTCCTCTCCAACCCCAACACCTACCCTTTCATCTAAGCAGCCTTTATGCTCCATAGACCCTGAGTCTGCAAACACTCATACTGTGCTGCTGTGGTTTACTCAAAAGCAGTTTTTTCCCCTTCTTTGCATATGGAAATTGCAAATGTTGCTGAAATACAAAAAAAAAAAACCCCTCAGTTAATATTTATACATGATTTCTATTTAGGTGGATAACATGCATATTTCATTTCACTCCATGTCAAGATGAAGTCATATTGGCATGCAGGAAAGTGCTCCTGCTGTCTTCTTGCTCTTCTGTCATAAGGAATGGTGACAAGGTTGTGGTGCTGTTTATGAAGAAGAAAGAGGCAGAGCTTCCTCTGGGTGATGAATTTTGTCTCAGATTGTGTCAAGTGAGCTCAAAAGAAGGAGGAGGAGGGCATAGTATGACTTTGCATATTGTACTTTTCTGCAGCTCTTCAAACAGTTGGAATTTAGTCTTTGCAGGGAAAGGGCACTTAATAAATTGGATATCTGAAGTCCTCTGTTAGTGGGAAGGATTATTTTAACGATTGTTGCTATCTGTTTAATGAAAACTTTGTAAATGCTATCAGGAGATGAGATAAAAATACCAACCAGGCTGAAGGCTGATTCTTTACTAATCTTTCAATTAAGCAATAATGGATAAGAATCAGGTCATTTCATGGGGGATTATTTAAGCTCTGGGGGGTACTGATGGCTGTTAATTAAATCCTGCTCATTATTAATCCTCAGAAATGGTCCTGCTTTGACATTTTTATTGATACTAATTAAATACTGTTTTTTAGCAAAACACATATATACACACCCAAGTTCAGAAAGTTTCTCCCAAATGGGGATGGCCAACTTTTGCATTTTAAAAAGAAATGCTACTCTCCACTCAATATTTTGGGGGTATAGAAGATAGGTTTTCCACATCCTCCCTCAGTCCTTTAATACTGCTTAGTTTTCTTTGAAGCATGTTTCCAATGATGTTCTTGAGTGTCAGCAGACAGGTCTGGTGGGGGGTGGGGGGTGGGGGGTGGGGAGAACATAGGAAAAATAGGGGAATCTAAAAGACATGGTCAACTCTGATTTCTTTTTCTTTAGCTAGTTAGATATTTAGGCAGGACATATCAGTTTGGTTTTGTATATCAGTCTCTGTTCAAAATACAACCTTTTTCCTTTTAGCTTTATCTCATATTACTCTGATACCAAAATGAGAAAATGTGGAAAAGCAGAAAGGAAGAAATTAAGCCTTATGCAAGAATGTCACATAGGACAGGGGTACCCAACCTTTTTGGCACCAGGGACCGGTTGTGGAAGACAATTTTTCCATGGACTAGGGTGGGTGGGGTTTGCAGACGGGAGCCAATTGTGTGGACTGGGGGGGCAGGGTTTGGAGCAGGAGTCAATCGTGTGGACAGGGGCGGGGTTTGCAGGTGGGAGCCAATCGTGCAGACGGTGGGTGGGGTTTGCAGGCGGGAGCCAATCACATGGATGGGGGGCAGGGTTTGCAGGCAGGAGCCAATCACGCAGACCACCACCATTCACCTACTGTGCAGCCCACTTCCTAACGGGCAATGGCCTACAGGTTGGGGACCCCTGACATAGGATGTAAGCATGTTCCATTACCTGTTACTGCTGTGACATGGGAGATTGTATGTTTTAACAGCTGGTTCTATGATTGATGCCACAGTTTCTAAGACCATTACCTTGCCCTGAAAATGTAAACTGACCTTATGAGTTGGCTTTTCCTTACAGAGGAAATGGTTCAAAATGTAGTGTTTAAAATTATTTCAAAGTTTTGCCCAAACGTATTGTCGAAGGCTTTCACGGCCGGAGTTCGATGGCTGTTGTGGGTCTTCTGGGCTGTGTGGCCATGTTCTGGAAGTTGTGGTTCCTAACGTTTCGCCAGCATCTGTGTCCAGCATCTTCAGAGGGCAGGAGCACAAACAGAAGCGATCGCTCTGTGCCCTGGTAGAGATTGCCTCTCTACCCGGGCACAGAGAGATCACTTCTGTCTGTGCTCCTGCCCTCTGAAGATGCCGGCCACAGATGCTGGCGAAACGTTAGGAACCACAACTTCCAGAACACGGCCACACAGCCCGGAAGACCAACAACAGCCATTTTGCCCAAACATTATCTGATAATGTTCTTTTTAAAAACAAAACTAGATTATATTTTCATACTGCATTATATGTTGGATGAATTTATTTATAAATAAATGAAACAAGTGCCAAGATTTAGTGTTATTTTTTCACTTGGACTCCCTTTCTATATCAGTAGAAAGCACATGAAACTCTGATAACACTCAGTAGGATGGATAGATAGTATATGGATATGTATAGTTTTATTTATGGCCCAAAGACCCAAATCAGTAGGAAAAATATGCAAAAATTCAGAAAAACTGAAAGGAGCAAGTATTATTTTATAGAACTATATGCAGCCAGTATGCCAAATATTCATGAACTATATGGTTGTAATAATGAATCAGAATATGATATAAACCCTACTCTCTTTTCCCCTTAGTTTTCAACCCTGGAACATGTTGATGAGTATTAGTAATATTTATGACAGTGGATCAGCCTCTTCATAGATATTCCTCTATCCATACCTGTGATTAAGGAGAAAAACCCAAAATTATACATCTGCAGATTCAGCTAATTAAAGTTTTATCATAATAAAACTGTCAGGTTTCACAGAACCCATCATCACGTAGTAAGGTTAAAACCCCTATAGAGTTTGGATTTCTTATTCATGGTTAGCTGAGAGAGACAGGACATGTAACTTAAATGAGAGAGCATGTGTGCTCTCTATGACGCCTTCCCTGACTGCCCCAAAATCCAAGCTTATAGATGTGAACAAAAAACAACTCAAGTTATCTGTTTGAAAAGTACTAAAGTGACAGAATTCTATATATTTATCTCTCCAGATGCTGGCATAGCATGTTTGTACCCCAAGTAGCATAATTAATTTAATACTTCTGTACAGGGAATGTATTTTTGATGTTTGCAAAATCATTGTTAGCTCCCAAAGGTTAAAACTGTACAGACTCTCAGATTACTCCAGCATCTATGCATCTCTAGATTATTAATTGAGAATAAATGACTGGGGAGAATTACCTTGAGCATGACAGCTAGTGGGAGACTGCTTTGAAAATGTTTTGGATTGGGAAGGCAAGATAAGAGTTCTGCTTTGTTTAGCAATAATTTATACTCCATTATATATAATTTAATAATGAAGTAATCATTAGTTGTAATTTTTGGTGTTTGGAGTCAGGATTTAGTTTGGTAGGATCAAAACAACTGTTCAGTATCTAAGAAAACAATTTTAATTACTTGCAATAAAGCATGTGTAATGTTAACACAAATATATAATCATTTTTGTATTCATTCATCATCATCTTGTGAAGAAGCCAATGTGATATATTGGTCAGAAGTGGGGATACTAGGCAAATCCAGATTTAAATCTCCTGTCAACCACAATGCTTGTGGGGACAGTTGGGAACAGTCATTATTTCTCAGTTTATTCCACCAGACAGGGTTGTTAAAACATATGGGAGGGAGAACCTCATATGCTGCCTTGAGCGCCAAGAAAAAAGCTGATATATAAATGTAATAAATAATAAAGATTGCTAAATGATTCAACTAAGTAAATGTTATAATCCTTGGTAGACAGCCATACGTGGTCACCAACTTTTAAAGGTGGCTCTGCTTGATGGTGGCAGTCAGCAAAATGTTTGTAACACTCCTTGACAACTTGTAGCTGGTCTTGGATGGTGTCATGAACAACCTGCAGCTGAGAAAGGACTACATCAGTGGTGGGAAGTGAGGAAGAGGTTCCAGGTACAGGAAAGAAGTGGTGATAACCATAGTTGTCAAAGAATGGGGTCTGTTATTAGCCCTGCAAAGTAGTACAGACAAGAAGCACAACCAGGAGTATTAACTGTCCCCCTTGGAGGAGATGGGCGGTGATAAATCTGATAGATAGATAGATAGATAGATAGATAGATAGATAGATAGATAGATAGATGATAGATAGATAGATAGATAGATAGATAGATAGATAGATAGATAGATAGATAGATAGATCTCTCTTTATTGTAAGGTTATATTTACAGAATCTTACAAGAGTGAAAGTATTTCCTCCTCCTTTCCTTTTACTCCTTAGACTCAAACTTTTGAAGCCTTGAGAGGGCATCAGGCTGATTTTTGCATGCTTGTGGCACATAAGACACCAGAAAGTTGAATTGTGCAAAGAAAAGAGACCAGTGGACCTGTTTTTGATTGAGTTTGTGTGCACTGTGCAAGTGTTCAAGGTTCCTGTGGTTCATCTGTACCTGTATCAGATACCTTGCCCCTTCCAAGTGGTGCTGCCAAGTCTCAAAAGCATCCTTTACAGTGAGTAGCTCCTTCTCTCAGATTTTGTAATTAATTTCTGCTGGAGGCTGATTAGGAGTTGTAGGCTGAAGGAGAATGGCAGCAACAGCAATATTTGAGGCATCCACCTCCATGATAAAGGGATTTGCAGGATCAGGGTGTTGTAGGAGATGGGTGGAGATGAACATTTCTTTAAGGTGCCGGAAGGCTTGCTGTGCCTCAGGGCCCCCACTATAGGGAACCTTGTTCTGAAGCACTCCTGAGATGGGTGCAGTAATCTGTGAGAAAGCTGGAATTAATTTACAATAAAAGTTTACAAACCCCAGGAACCATTGTACGTATTTTTTGTTCTGAGGGGAATGCCAGTCCACTTTAACTTTCATCGGATCCATAGCTAGACCTTGAGTGGAGATACTGTGTCCCAGAAATTCAACATCTTGAAATGCACACTTCTCTAACTTTGCATAAAAATGGTGCTCCTAGAGTCATTGAAGGACAGTTTTAACATGGGCTGTATGTTCTTTAGCAGACTGGGAATAAATCAAGATCTCGTCAAGATAAACAATGAGAAACTGTTCTATGAGGTCCTGGAAGATGTGATTCATGAACTGCTGGAAGACCACAGGAGCATTACATAGGTCGAAGGGCATGATCTGATATTCAAAATGGCTGAATTTGGTTTGGAAGGTGGTGTTCCATTCATTCCCTTCCTTGATCTGGACCAAGTTGTATGCTCCACAGAGATTTAATTTAGTAAAAATGGTGGCAGAGTGTAGCTGTTTCAGTAGATCTGAGATAAATGGAAGGGGGTACTTGTTAGACACTGTGATCTGGTTCAGATTTCTATAATCACAGCAAAGTTGGAGCTCTCTATATTCTATTTTATTTTTTTTTACAAATAGCACAGGGGCCCCTGCTAGGGATGTGGAATGCTGGATGAACCCCTGCTTTAGTTTTTTTCAAGGAACTCCTGAAGTGCCTCTGTTTCTGATTCAGAGAGGGCATAGAGGTGACTCCTGGGAATGGTTCCTCCTCGTACCAAATCTATAGGAAATCATAGGGCCAAGGCAATCAGATTCTTGAGCACTGAAAACATCACTAAAAGTTCCCTGAACTTAGCTGGTAGCTGTTGAACTTCTTGTTCCATCTTGGAAGGCATTTGTGTGGCCTTCAGAGTCTTCATATGAGCTTGACAAGGTTGCACTTGGAAGGCCAGAGTGATATTGGACCAGGATATCAGACGGTCATATAGACACAACCAAGGAAGCCCCAACATGACCTGGCTCACATGACCATGAACTGGAGTTGCTCCTGATGATGTCCCATAAGTACAGTCATTGGTTCTGTAGTCATAGTAATGGGGCCTGACTCTAGGGGGTGTCCCTCGATAGTTTCCACTACCACAGGCACTTTGAGCACACTGGAATGCCCACCTGGTCCACAAAACCATCTTTTATAAAATTGTGGAAGCCCAAGAATCAATGGTGGCAAGGGCTTGAACAGGGTTGTGACTTGGTACCAGCAGCTTTGGTGGAATCTGGAAATGGGGTGGGCACATCACTGAATGGTGCAGGCTGTTGCTCTTCATCCTCAACTTCAGTGCCTGGAACTGGCTGAGGATGTAGTGACAGAAGTGCAGTTGGGAAGCAAAACAAAGAGCGTGTATGTGTATGACAGCTAACTGGAGGCTGAAGATAAGATGTAAGCTGGGTCAGTCAGTCTGTAATCAGAAAACACACAACATATTGAAAAGCGCTGAGGGAAGAGCCAAAGCCAGGTCAAGAACACGCTGAGGTACAAAGTGTAGCAGTAGTTAGGAAGTCAGGAGCAAGAATACACAAAGTACAAAGCCAAAGTGAGGCTGGCTCCATCCCTGTTGATTTTCCTTAAGTCCCTCAAAACTTGGTTATATAATGAGGCCTGCGGGCCCCAACGTGGCTCCATTGTTGCCAACATCTGCTACCCTCCCTTAGTCTTTAATCACATTTTTTTTCAATTTTTTGGATTGTAAATTGTTTTTTATATTTTACTGTTTTATTGTACGACACCCAGAGTTGCTCTTTCGTGAGATGGGCAGCCGTATAAATTTAATGAATGAATGAATAAAGCCAGATCCTAAAGTTACTTCCAGCAATGGAAGGCAGTCCCTGTGTGTGATGAACATGCACTGCTGAAGCTTTCCTTGCTCAGCAGTTGCCAAAAATGAGGCACCAGGCTTGCAAAGTCAGCATCTTGCCACTTGCTCATGAGGCATTTATTTTGACAGGGTGCAGGATTCTCAGGCTGGGAGGGGAGGGTGCCCTGCTTTTTGGCACCTGTGTTGGCTAAAGAGGGATCTGTGTTGGTTGAGGAGGGACCTGAGGGAGTATTTGATTCAGTGGCTGCTGGATCTGCAGGCACAGTGCCTGGTGGGACTTGGTCCGCCCATGTCTAGGAGCCTGGCTTTAAGGCCATGACATTCCATTTCTTCATTGTCAATTCTAAGGTTGGGTGTTGCACCTGTTGTCATTAGTTTGGCCTTCTTAATATTAAATCTTAATCACATTTTTTTCACTTTGCTCTTTGACTTTCATTACTAGAGCCTGCAGATCATTTGCATTATACATTTTCAAATGCATTTTGCATTTTCAATTATCAGAGTAATGTCATCAGCATAGCACAGATTATTGATGTTTCTTCATCCAATTCTAAAACTAGATTCATTTTCTTGTAATCCAGCTTCCCTCAATGTGCATTTGGCATACAGGCTGAATAAAGTACATAGCTTTATCTCACTCCTTTGCCAATCTGGAGCCAGTCTGATAACTATGTTCTGAACAGATGATGGTTTCCTGACCTATGTATATGTTTTGCATGAGGATAATGAGATATTCTGGGATTCTCATTCCTAAATATTTTCCATAGCTTGACATGGTTTACACAACTGAACATTTTTCTACAGTATAATCAATGAAGCACATAATGACTTCTTTTTGGTATTCTTTAGCTTTCTCAGTTATCCAGTTGCATCAACAATGTCTTTTTAGCATATTAATTTGAGGTTGGAACCTGCTTCTGAGTTTGGAGATTTTTAAAAAAGACTTCCCTTGTTCTCCATGTCTCTTTCCATCTTTGATGTTATTATACATGTTATTGTAATACTGCTTCTTGCCTCTTCTAACAGCTCTGGGAAAAACTTTGTTAAGTTCCTTCCTGAGATTTTTGTCTTTCTTGGCTTTGTCTTTTCTTCTCTTCTTGGCCATTTCCACAGTTTGTTCTGACATCCTGTTTGCTTTCTTCTGTTTCTTCATTCATTTTGCTTTCTTCTGTTTCTTCATCTTTGGAAGTGTCTTTTCACATTCCTCCTTAACATACACTTTAAGTTCATTCCACAGTTTATTTGGTTCTCTGTCAATGAGGTTCAGGACTTCAAAATGATTCCTGATGTTTTCCTTGAAAATGGGGGATAGGGGTTATGCTGAAGATCGTACTGTGGAAACTGGTTGGCTTTCTTCTTCTTCTTCAGCTTAACCTGGAACTTGTACATGAGCAGTTCATTTGTTCCACAATGAGCACCTGGCCATGCCTTTTATATTATAACTAAGTTCCTCTACTTCTTTTTAGCAATAATATAGTCAATTTGATTTCTATGTACTGTATAGAGGTGTCATTTTGGTTGCTTCATAGCGTTAGCTACGAAGAAATCATTGAATTGGCAGAAACTGGTGTCATTCTTCTGCTTCTTTTCTGTTTCCTAGGCTATATAGTCCAACAATATTTTCCTCCTTACTGTTTCCATCTTTGGCATTCCAGTCTCCAATTACAAGCAGCATATCTTGTTTGGATGTTCTGTTGATTTCACATTGAACTTGATCATAAAAATAATCAACCTCCTCTTCTTCTGCATTAGTGGTTGGATCATAAACTTGGGTAATTGTCATATTAAAGGGTTGTCCACAAAGTCTAATTGACATTATGTGTTCACTGATTGCATTGTACCCAAGTATTGTCCTTGCTATATCCTTCCTGACTATGAAAGCAACACTGTTTCTTCTTTGTTTTTCATGTCCTGAGTAGAAAACAGTATGAACCTCTGACTGAAAGTGTCCAGTTTCAGTCCATTTCAATTCACTGATGCATGTGTGGTCAATTTATTTCATGTTTCACTGTGTTGAACTTTCCCATGCTTGTGCTTTTTACGTTCCATGTTGTCACAGTAATTTGGTCTTTCCACCTTTGATTTTCTTTTCCTGCATGGCAACATCAACCACTTGATGTCCCGAAGGTGTTATTCTAGCCAGATAATAAACACCATTAGTATTCCTAAAGATTCACAGCTCTTCCTCAGTAATACATTGAGTGCCATCTGACCTGAGGGGCCCATCATCAATCACTTTATATTGCCTATCCATGTAGTTTTCTTGTTAAAATACAATGCTGGTTTACCATTGCTTTTTCCTGAGGAGTATAAAATGATACTTTTGCCATGTTCACTAAAGTGATCTTCCACCTCCAGCATCTTCCTGTATCTTTGCTGCCAAATATAGATGCCTGTTTGTTTTAGCTGGGCAGCTGGGATGACCTTCATGCTTTAGGTGATCCTGCAGGGTTTATAGAACATAAACATATAAAATATCACAAGGAGCTCAGCAGAGAAGCCATTTTAGCTCCACCCCTCAGGATTTATATATTCTTGGCATAAACTCAGGCATTCTTTGCTCATCCCTCCTAGGATCACCCCCTGTCCTGATGAGGCAACACAGCAGGACTTGAGTGGGGCTTCCAAATCTTATTCCAACAATATTTTAAAAGTTAACATGTCAGGTAATCCTTAATTTATTTGTCAGACAGCTTCAACTTCGATTTACTACAGTTTCTGCCAAATGTTGCTAGTTATTTTTGTACCATATCTTCTACCAACATATATGTACTATTGTGGTTCCCTCTTGTATACTGCCTGCATTCATACAACATCTTAACTGGGCAATGAAAGATTTAGTGGCTGCATATACACCACATGTTAAATTTAGCTAATGTTAATCTCAGATTTATTTATTTATTTATGTGTGTGTGTGTGTGTTAGAATATTGCGCAAACTCAGCCTGTTTGGTTTATTTATGGTTCAGCATATTGTATGAACCCCCAAAATGTGTTAATTCACTAATTGAGTCAAGCATCTTGTGTGAATAAAACTATAGCATGAGCTCTAATTATGTTTGAATTTAGGTTAGGCACTCCCTTCCCCAATACTGCGTTGCCCTCAGCTATCCCATATCAAAACAGTCTATTTGTCACAGGTTACATTTCTATTTTTAATATAGATTAATATAGCATGCTTGTGGGAGGGAGGGGTGCCAAGGACTTTCTAAAGGTTCTTACAAATCCATTTCAAATGTCTTCACAGTGGTGCTATTTTAACTTTTTTGCCATTATGTGAACATGGCCTAGTGGCACTGATTAATTAAATGGCTTGACTAAACTGAAGATACTTATTGGAGTTTTCACATACATATTTTATATGATGGGAATATTAGATTTTTCATTACTCTGAAAAATTACTGAAGAAACTTTAGGTTTCTGCCTAAAGTTAAGTTACTGAGGTCAACAAGATTTTATCAAAGTACAACAAACGCTGTCTAAAGTCAGGAGATGTTATAAAGCCATTTCCCCCTTGAATTATACACTTAATGAAGTGTGAAAATGATGACATTTAATATCTTCAGTCAAAGCTGCTTCAGGGAACCCTTCACCACTTTAGACCCTGTAGCTGGTAATTTGACTTTTCCTGACTAAACCAAGTCTGCTACATTATTGCCAGTTTCCAATGCTCTTTTTGGTCAGAAACTATCATGTTTCTAGAAAACAATATATAATCTGAGAAGGAAAAATCTGACAGAGCCAACTTCCAGGTTGAAAAAGAACTCAGAGACCACCACAAAGACTGTTGTTTAAAGACTCCCCAAATTGTAATCCTGGACAGGATTAAATTCCTCCTGAAGAAGCAGACCCATATTATATGGGTTTTCCTGGACTCACAATTACTATTTGGTCCAAATCCATGGGGAAGGAGGAGTTGCCCAACTTCAGCTTATGCCCCAATTGTAGCCTTTTTTTTTTGATAGTGAGGAGCCTTGGTGTAACTCATGCCCACATCAACATGAAGCCTTTGAAGACTACCCAGAAACTTCAGCTAGTACAAAATGTGGCATCCTTCCTACTGGCTGGCGAAAGCCAGTTTAGCCATGCAACACTGGTTTTGTGAGCACATTATCTAACAAGAGTTTCCAAGTACAATTCAAGTTCTGGTTTAGTTCCCAAATACCTTTAAGACCATCTCCTTGGAATCATATGTGCCTATCCTGTATGTTCATCCTAGAGGGAATGCTCCA
The DNA here is from genome assembly GCA_023362775.1 of Charina bottae. Taxonomy (NCBI): domain Eukaryota; kingdom Metazoa; phylum Chordata; class Lepidosauria; order Squamata; family Charinaidae; genus Charina; species Charina bottae. Next base: position 5,415,955 of record JALMGJ010000016.1, read on the forward strand.
TGTACCTCCCTAAGAGGTGTAGGGAGAGGAAACCAGAGGCAGACCTTCTCAGTGGTTGTTCCACCCCTATAGAATAGACTCCTTGCAAAGGTGCATACTGCCATTACTTTTCTCAGCTTTTATGAGGGCAGTGAAAACTCTGCTAGTTTCTCAGAGCCTTTGGATTCTTTTTTTTTTATTGCTCATGTTTTCCTTATGATGAGGTTCCTGGAGTTTGTTTTAGATTCTAAACCAGTTGTATTTTTACATTGTTTTATTGAATTGCTTTTGATACAATTATGTTTTTATTGCCTGTTTTATTGTATTTATTGTATGTAAACCTCCTTGAATAATATAGATATATAAATATCTGTCTAAATATTGTCTAAAAAGATCCAAATACATGCTAAGTGAATGGCTGTCAACAAGCCAATTTTCAAGAATCAGAAAAGAAGAGGGACTTCTGGATGAGGAAAATGGCAAACTAGATGTCACCAAAATAATGGAGATAATGACATGGTGATAACCGATGGACCAGTGACAAGATCAGTCCAACGGAACCCCTCTGGATAAGGAGAGGATGAAAGATCACCCATTTGTGCTCCAGATGGCTGCTCCTCATGTGGAGACCACAGCATAGTGGTCATCCCATGGGTCTGAGTGCCAGCAGATGAGGGAAGCCATCAAGCTCTTAATTGCAGTGGAGTCTTTAAGGACACTGGGTTCAACCACCTCATTTTCTAATCACCTTTGGAATTACAATTGTTTTAGTTTTAAAAGAGGTCTTCCAAACAAAAAGTTTCAAAAACTACCTGGTGAGTAAAACTTCATCCCAAATTAGAAGAACATTTAACTAGCAGTTTAAAGAACTTAAATAATATAAAATAAATGGCAGAAACTGAATAAGAATTTAATTTAAGAAAGTTTTAAACAGAATAAGGGACCAGAAAAATTTGGACTTCTACTAAGACTTTTGAAAAAATGAGGAAAGAAAACAATATTTCCATGGGAACACAAATTGTTCAGTCTACCAGGAAAGAGGTTATTGGCTGAAAGTTGAAAACAAAGCAACAATGAAACCTGAGACTTCATGAATATAGAAATGGGCTTCTAGAAAAGACTAAAGTTCCAGGCAGGAAAAAGAAAACTGAAATCTGCAAAATGACAAATAATGGTATAACACTTGAGACATTTCAAAGGATTTTTGAAGAACTGGGAGAGAAACTAATAACCAATCTGACAGCAATAATCTCTGCACCTGTAAATGTATTTTTTGAATAAGATTATAAAGAAATGAAAGATGTGACAGACAAAAATATGGGCTGAAATCTTCAGTGAAAGAGTATTCAAACACGAAGTCCATCAAAAAGCATCCGGTTTCCCGCATTATGGTAGGCTATGCTATCTATTTTTTTAAAGATTTTTTTATCCCACCTTTATTATTTTTATAAATAACTCAAGGCGGGGAATATACCTAATACTCCTTCTTCCTCCTATTTTCCCCACAACAACAACCCTGTGAAAGTTTTAAATGAAAGTGAACTTTCATTTAAAATCCTTTTTCTGGTTACTTCTGTTTCTATATCACTTTACAAATCTCATTTGAACCTATTTGTGTGCAAACTTCTAATATATGCCTTTTTGAATTGCAAATTCTGAAAAATGAAGGTGTTGATACACAAATGAGCACCAGTTCTATAAATTCAAGAGATTGAAATGCAGTGAGCTGATAAAAAAAATAAAGCAGGTGGAATGAATTCCTCATCCCTCCCTAACTATACTGAGAAGTCCAGTTTATTATGAACAGTTACCAAACACTCCCACACAGAGCACTGGACCTCTTGAAGTGTTCATTTTTAAGGGAGGTAAAGCAAAATTAAATTTAGACCTTTAGTTCTCTGAATAGCTCATGTACATATATTGTACATACCTTTTATGTTCATCTGTAGCAACTGGATCAGAGAGAAAAGTCACATCTACAGTACCTGTTTTTAAGTGTAGCTCATTTAGTTATGAATATGCATTTTTAAATTCAAGAATATATGAGGTGTTATTAACGAATATTGAAATGCAATCAATACTATTGTGCATCAAAACATCCCTTGGGACATTTTAATTTGACATCTGCAGTCACTTGTTTTACAGAGCTTTCCATCTTAACTTCTTCTTTCATCTCCTCTTTCATCTTTACAAGGCGTTCATCCATTCTTTTTTCAAAAGCTGTCAACTTAATATCAAGTGATTTAGTCAAGTTAGTATGAAGTGATTCAGTAACTTACAGCCCAGTTGCTCAAACACTTTCCGAAGCATATCTGGTGTAATTCCTCTCTCTGCAGGTTGCTCTAATGATCCTCTCCTCCCCTGTATTATTTTTGCCACTTTTCTGGTGGTTGCCATTACAATATTATAATCCAAAAATGAAAGTGTAGCAAGCAAGGGAAAGAAAAGGCAAGCTTCCCTTTTTTTCCTCTTTTGTCTTCCTCTGCCCTTAATACTTTTGTCTCAAATGGCACTCCATAATTACATTCAACATCACAGTCTGGTTCATATTACCTTTATCTTTTGTTTTGTAAAATCCACTAATTGTCTACACCATAGCTTTCCAAACTATGTGTCGCAACACAATACTGTGTTGCCTGCGGGGCCCAGGTGTGTCACGTCAAAACCCGGAAGCACTGATGGCGCGCCGCCGCTGATAGCAGCGGGCCATCAGCGCTTCTGACTTTTCGCATGGCACACCAGGACACCGCTGCCACCACTGCTGTGGCACGCGAAAATCCAAAAGTGCCGCCGCCACCGCCACGGTGTGCAAAACCCGAAAGCACTGCGGCAGCGGCGCTTCTGGGTTTTTGCGCACTGCCACAGCGGTGGCGCTTCCGGGTTTTTTCGCACGCCGCCATTGGTGTGTCGCCAACGGGAAAAGTTTGGAAAGCCCTGGTCTACACTCTTTAATAGTAAACAAAAAACATTCCCACAAAGGTCCAGGTCATTTGTCTAATTTATTTCCAATATGGTCAAAAGCACTTTCACCAAAAAATATTATTTCAAAATAACTGTCCCCTTTATCCATTTTAAACTTTCTTACATTGACTCGTTAAGCTTTTTGCCAAAATCTTTAAATCTTTAAAACCTCTTCTTTATTCCTTTGTAATCCAGAAAGGATGTTGACTCACCAAGTGGAATTTTCTTATCCTGACACTCAGAAATTTGCTTTAGCTGTAAATTAGTTACATCTGAAAGTGATTAAGAAATGAGCCTTGTGCAAACTTTATATCCTTATAGGCTGCATTACGGCTTTGAGCTTGATTGGAATCCCTGGACTCCCAGCCGCTCAACTCACGAGCTGACTGCAAAAACCTCAGTTCCTGCTGTCTACTCATGAGGAGCAGCTGTCTGAAGTGCAAGTGGGTGATCTCGTGATCTCTCTTTTCTCTGGAGAGACTGCACCAGCTAGAATTCACTGTCTGGCCACTGATCTGTGCCGCAATGTAGTCCCTGCTCCTTCAGGGATATCTAGTTTGCCATGAATCCTCACCAGAAGCCCAGTACTCATATTTTTGGATTGAAAAATACATATTCATATAATAGAAATTGATTATTTCAGAAAAATTGTTATCCTGCAAGGAATAGTAAAGAATATTCTATAGGAATTTTTAAAGCTTAGAAGATTTCCCAAAGCATTGTACACTGCTCAAAAAAAATAAAGGGAACATCAATGCGAGCTGTGGCAAGAAGGTTTGCTGTGTCTGTCAGGGTAGTGTCCAGAGCATGGAGGCGCTACCAGGAGACAGGTCAGTACATCAGGAGACGTGGAGGAGGCCGTAGGAGGGCAACAACCCAGCAGCAGGACCGCTACCTCCGCCTTTGTGCAAGGAGGGACAGGAGGAGCACTGCCAGAGCCCTGCAAAATGACCTCCAGTGGGCCACAAATGTGCGTGTGGCTGCTCAAACGGTCAGAAACAGACTCCATGAGGGTGGTATGAGGGCCCGACGTCCACAGGTGGAGGTTGTGCTTACAGCCCAACACCGTGCAGGACGTTTGGCATTTGCCAGAGAACACAAGATTGGCAACTTCGCCACTGGTGCCCTGTGCTCTTCACAGATGAAAGCAGGTTCACACTGAGCACATGTGACAGACGTGACAGGGTCTGGAGACGCCATGGAGAACGTTCTGCTGCCTGCAACATCCTCCAGCATGACCGGTTTGGCAGTGGGTCAGTAATGGTGTGGGGTGGCATTTCTTTAGGGGGCCGCACAGCCCTCCATGTGCTCGCCAGAGGTAGCCTTACTGCCATTAGGTACCGAGATGAGATCCTCAGACCCCTTGTGAGACCATATGCTGGTGCGGTTGGCCCTGGGTTCCTCCTAATGCAAGACAATGCTAGACCTCATGTGGCTGGAGTGTGCCAGCAGTTCCTGCAAGACGAAGGCATTGATGCTATGGACTGGCCCGCCCGTTCCCCAGACCTGAATCCAATTGAGCACATCTGGGACATCATGTCTCGCTCCATCCACCAACAGACTGTCCAGGAGTTGGGGGATGCTTTAGTCCAGGTGTGGGAGGAGATCCCTCAGGAGACCATCCGCCACCTCATCAGGAGCATGCCCAGGCGTTGTAGGGAGGTCATACAGGCACGTGGAGGCCACACACACTACTGAGCCTCATTTTGACTTGTTTTAAGGACATTACATCAACGTTGGATCAGCCTGTAGTGTTCTTTTCCACTTTAATTTTTGAGTGTAACTCCACATCCAGACCTCCAGGGGTTGCTTACATTTGATTTCCATTGCTTTTTGTGTGATTTTGTTGTCAGCACATTCAACTATGTAATGAACAAAGTAATTAATACGAATATTTCATTCATTCAGATCTAGGATGTCTTATTTCAGTGTTCCCTTTATTTTTTTGAGCAGCTTATTTAGAGAAGAGCAACTATTAGGCTTTTATATATTGCAAGGTTCTTTTGCAGGAATCTCAGAGCTAGCTTGATTTTTTACTCTGAATGAAGTCACATCTCTCAAAACTCAGCTCAGTGTCTCTACTAATTGGCAGGAAAAAAATCCATTTTTAAAAGAAAACTACTTATTCATAAGTATGTTCAGAATAAAGAAGTCAGTGGGTGTATAGAGGTTGCAATGTTTACAGATTGTGTTGGATTGGTGGTACATCCATGCCATTTTATTCCCTTCCACCCATGCAGTCAAAGCTTTTCAAAACTTTTCTATTTCACAAAACTGTCAGCAATAATGAGGATGAAGGCCATCAGAGGATGAGAATGAATACCAACAGAAGAGATACTTAGTTTAAATATTTATTTATCAAATTTATCAAATATCATTAACTAATAAGAAAAAGATGAAATGAAAAGGAATGATCTAATATCCCTAATCAAAGGGCAGGAGCATATTGTTTCCTCAATCAGCTAGAGCCTCTAGTTGAATGATCAAGTTGTTGTTCCATACCTCACTCTAAGATTGAGTCAAAGAGATCCCATTGCCACTGGCAGTTATTTTTTGTGAAAAGCTTTCATATTCAGCAGCAGCATCCACCTAGCATCTCTGAAACCACCCTGCGGTGGTTACCATCTTTTCATCCTTCAAATCTCCTAAGTATCATCTCTTATCATCTCTAACTATCACCTTCTTATTTGTACCTCTTAACGGCTGTGATAAAGGAAAAGCATTTGCCAGTTAGCAAAATCTGATGAACCACCACCAAGTTATTAATTAATTAATACATCTCACAGCCAGTCTTGATAATTCAATCCCATAGCGGTTGGCTTGCTAATTTCAGACTAATATCCAAGATGGATGGGAGGACCATTGCAAACCCTCATTCACCACCTTCAGACCATCTGTTGATGAGGATACTTCTGTAATGGTATGTGGGAATGACCTTGGGAGACAGGGGGAAGAACCACAGCCAGGGGAGTTGTTGGACAAGAGGCAGCTTAGCCTGCAAAAGGAATGTGAGCATGGCAATCATCCCAGAAGGGACCCTCCCTAGTTTCTTGGGTAGTAAAGGTGACAGGGGAGAAATGTACTTTCAGACTTGCATTCAACCTTACAATAAAGTAGAATTAATCTACTTGGTAATGCTTCCTTTCTGGACTACCTTGCAAGGCTGACAACTTCTACCTTACTGGTGTTTGGGGAAAAGGGGAATTATAAGTAGGAAAGAACCTGTACCTAGGTGATTCCACTGGGATAAATACTTGCTTCTCTAACACTATCTCCTGCATTTTTCTTGATGGAGTGGAATGGAATTACTACATCACTTTCAGAGAGAATATAAATTCTCAAAGTGGGCCTGAATCTGGGCTCACTGTTTCCCATTCATCCGTACAACATGACAGTTCGAATTTGTTCTACTTATGCTCTGTTCTTCATTCAATAGGGCTATTGCATAATATTCCCTATTCAAAAGCACACAGTGGGCAACTGTGAATTTTTTTAGGCAAGTACTGTATCCCATCTATGGACTATTACTCAAAGGAAAAAAAGGAGGAAAAAACCCAAAGGGATTAATTAGACCAAAATAACTAATTAAGTTATTGTGTATTGCTTCCATTTGACAGCCTAAACTTAGGCAGTATCATGCAGATTAGAAACACTTTTACACTGCATGCTTAATTGCTCAATAGTTTGCTTGATAACACATTTTTCACCATGAATCCATTTTTATTGGTATTCATTGGAATCTAATTTATTTCAGTGATTATACAGTTTTCCATACACATGGAAAATCACTAATATTTGCTCTGTGCTTTCATTTTCAGATTATCTCATCTTTTCACCAGATATCTCTTCTGTGATATGCTTTCATTTCCACAAGATGGCACTATGTTAAACAGCACATGCTCCCTGCTTTTACATCTTGGCAAACTCTGCAGTAACTCGTCACATATGGGAGAACCCAAAGAAGACAATGCAGTTCTCAGAGTTAAGTTACCACGTCACAAATCTAACCTCAACATCTGCAGCTTTGATATATCAGTGCATAGATTCAGAATAATGTCAGCACCAAAGACTGTCTTTTGCTTCTTGATATAGGTATTGCTATCTAGCAGCCTGTATGAAAGACTGGCTGCACAGGCACATAAGAAATAGGTTGTACTAGCAACTTTCAGTAGCAGAACAAAATAATACATCATACATAATGCTATGTTCATATGTTCAGGGATAATTGTCAGGATAATTGTCAGGGTGGTCACACATTTGAAAGGGCACAATGCATGGCTGATGGGCTGTGAACAGTTTTGATAGATTATCAACTGTGAAGGCCTGAACTGTATGAACCTACTAGACAACCCATGACCCATTTGGTCATCCTTTCAGAGATATTTCCTTACCTTAAAAGAGAAACAGAATGGCCATGGATGGGCAAAAAAGCAGTGGGAGCGGGACAGACTTCCGACTTCTTGCCGGCTTCCTCATTGACTTTGCTTGTTGGAAGCTGGCAGGGAGCATGTTATTTAAACATTTCTAATCCACCTTTATTCTGAAGGGCAGTATACAATGCTAAACATCACAACTTACTTTGCAGAAGGGTTAGAACCTGGAAGCTTTCAGAGAAGTGGGTCCAGAATTTTAATACTAAGCTCTTTGATATATGGATTTTTTAATGTGCTTGTCTAAAACAATTCTATTCATTATTTATTCATTACTTATTCGTTTTTGGCAGTTGCTCTTTCCATGGGGATAAATCTTGCCAAATTTCATACACAGAAATATGGGGGGGGGGGGGGAAGAACCTTTTTGTTTAGAGGTAGAAAAAAGGTACCCTAATTCCCAAGACTGGTGACATTTTCAACAAAAACAGAAGACACCAACCATCAAGTACAGAATAGTACATCTTTCAAATACAGAATAGTGTGTCTATGGTCTTTTAGGCAGCATCAAATTTGCAGCATTAATTTGGATTGTGAATGGAGTTTGAAATAATTTGTTCTTTCATTTCCATGCTGTGGTTGTGAGGGTTCAGACATCATACAAAGCTATAGTTAATTTTAACCCTGGTTGGTGGAATAAAATCAAATGGCTCAATTTACATATAAATAACTATATTTTACAAATAACAATGGCTGGACTAATACAACATTGTAAGATACAACCAATTTAGCTACATTATGGCTTAATGGAATATGCAGGATCAGCCACTGAACTGTGATCTATAACTTTCTCAGTGGACTGCAGACTATAAAATTCAGGATTTGGGAAGGGACATAGAAAGTGGAACTTAAGATATTTCTTTCATTATGTTCTTCCTATTCAAGCCTGATTGAGGCTGGAGATGTGTAAAGGTAATGTATCTTAAGTTTAGGACCAAAAATTTAAATTTGATAGAGATAAAGACTAAAGAAGGATTGCAAACCTGTCTGAGGCTGGGTATAAGGGAAAACTCATATTAAAGTAATGGATTAAACATTCTGTTTCTTTCTTAAGTATTTAAATTATGGGAAGAAAATCTTAAAGACAAGGTTATGTATACATATTAATATTTTGAGTTTTTTTTTAAAAAAATTGTGCTGATTAAGATTAAAACAAAAACAAAGAACATCTCAAACATGGCAGAGGTTGAGGTAGTCTGTGGATGACATTTTGAAGGTTTTTGAATGAGACATAAAGACCAACATCCCAACCCCTTAAAATAGATACCACGTAGTATGCAATGCCATTCCGACAAAAGATCCACTTTGCATGGAGCTATAAGAAACAAAGCAGATTTCATAATCTTAGTGTTGATGTGAAAAAGAACCCAGGAGAGCTTTGGTTTAAAATAATATGAACAAATTCATAGTGGAAGAGAGATTGACTAGATCTAAAAATCTTAGCTGAAAGGTTTTCAGGACTATGACTCTGTGTGGACCCAGAAATGATTTTCACAGTGAGTTCCTATTATACAGCATATTACTTGGCATTTGAGATGTAGATTTGATGAAGTTTTGCTATTATTCATCATTTCATTCATTTGATGCCATAAAATGCATGGACCTTTATAAAGAAGGATAGTATCTACCTCAAAGAAATTCCCCACATGAGAAACAGCATTCAGGGCTCTTGTTCTAAGAGTGAGAAGAGATGTAATTTAAGAAGCAACTTTTTTTCCTAACAAGAGACCAATCTGATCCAAAGGCTCTGCTTCATATTCATGCTACTGTATTAAGGAGTGGCAGGGAAGAGTTGGTCTGAGGGTATCAAGGCCTTCAAGAAAGATAAATAGTATCAAATCAAATCAATTTTTGTTTGGTCATAGACCAGCAAATAAAACAGAAGATTCACATCTGATTAGAATAAAAGAAAAAAACACTTAAAAATCTAAAAAATCTAAGAAAAATTAGAAGAGATATTGCGGCGTGCTGTACAAATTATAGAGCAATATTTAGCTGTGGTCACTGAAATAAAATCAGATTGATCTGATAAAAACAGCTTGAGATAAAAAGAATCCGAATGACCTGGATGTTTAGTAAAAAACTGAGATAATAATTCCTGGCAAGCATCTGCAAAGAGAGGACAATACAAAATGATGTGTTCCATCGTTTCAATTACTCCTCTGCCACATGGGCACAGTCTTTGATCGAAAGGGATATTTTGATATCTCCCTTCAATAACAGCTGCTGGAAGGGCATTTAATCTAGCCAAAGATAAGGCCCTTCTAAATTTTGGAATCATTATGCAGCTAAGATATCTGGCTGGTTGGAGAAGATGTGCAGAGTGGCCCAAAAAAATGTTTTTAGGTAAAACTGATAAATCTGATTGTAGCTCTAAATCGGTGGCCCGTTGTTTGAGATCAGCTAGTGCACGTTCATAGCCCAACAAGATGATGGCTGCCCCTGAAAAGCCATATAATTGCAGTTTGGCATGTATTGCTTGGCACCAAGAAGGTGCTGAAAGCTATCAGTCATAATCAAAGGGGCCAAGCCAACTGTGAAAAAAGAAAGCTTAAGCCAGTAAGAAAAAGTGTAAATCCAAGCACTGTCTATCTGTTCAGTTGTGTCCAACTCTCGGTCACTTTGTGGATCGATGCTTTCCATGACTTTCTATCTCTTACAGCTTCCTTTAGTTCCATCCAGTGTCCCTTCTGATGGTGTCAAGCCAGTGAGTCCTAGGACGGCCCCTTCTTCTTTTACCACTGATCAGTCCCAGCATAATTATCTTTTCTAGTGAGTCGGCTCGCATAACATGACCAAAGCATGACAGTTTTTGTTTGGTGATCTTGGCTTCCAGGGATATTTTTGGTTTGACTCTGTCTAGGACTTCTTTGTTGGTAATCTTTGCTGTCCATGAGATGTGTAGTAGTCGTCTCCAGCACCACAATTCAGATGCATCTATTTTTCTCCTATCTGCCTATCTCAAAGTCCAGGTTTCACAACCATACACAGCTATTGGAAATATGATTGTATTAACTAGTCTGCATTTGGTTGGGAGGCTGATATCTTTATTCTTCCAGATGTTATTTATGCTGGTCATTGCTGTTCTTCCAAGTGCTATACGTCTTCTAATCTCAGGGCTGCAGTCACCCATTTGATCAATTTTAGAGCCAAGGAAGTTAAACTCCTTCACTGCTTCAGTTACCTCAGTGTTGATCTTAACACTGACTTGCACATTCCCTGCTGTTGTCATTATCTTTGTTTTTATTTGGTGTTAAGGCGCAATTCAAGTTTTTCACTTTCATCTTTGACTATTAGGATTAGCCATTCTAGATCTTCTTTACTTTCCGCCAGCAGTGTTGTATCATCTGCAAAATGAAGGTTGTTGATGTTCCTACCACCAATTTTTACCCCAATAGTAGATTCTTCCAGATGTGCCTTTCTCATAACCACTTCTGCGTACATGTTCAATAATGAAGGTGATAGAATACAACCCTGACGAGTGCCTTTGTCAGGGAGATAATGGGCGGAGATGGAGGGGGCTTCCTCCAGGAAGGGAAACACATGCGTAGTACAGAGACTCTATTTTTCCCTCCCAAGAGGCTCAAGAAAGCCCCGCCCTAGATTGAGGACTCTATCTCTTGGGCAGTGCCAAGGTGTGTCAGTTTAGCTGGATTCTGTTAGAGTGTTAGGATAATAAACACAAGAGATTTGATCCCAAGCCTCAGCGTGTTACTTCTGCACTCGAAGTCAGGACATCATAACAGAATCCAGCTAAACTGACACAACTTGGCACTGCCCAAGAGATAGAGTCCTCAATCTGGGGGGGGGGGCTTTCTTGAGCCTCTTGGGAGGGAAACATAGAGTCTCAGTAATACGCATGCGTTTCCCTTCCTGGAGGGAGCCCCCTCCATCTCTGTCCGTTATCTCCCTGACAGCCTTTTCCAATTTTGAACCATTCTGTGTCTCCATATGCTGTCCTTACAGTTGCTTCTTGATCAAAGTACAGAGATCATATCAGTTGGATGAGGTGTGATGATATTCCCATTTCTTTCAAGCAGTTCCAGGGCTTGTCATGATCAACACAGTCAAAAGCTTTTGTATCCAAAATCCAAGCAGAAGTTTCTATTTTTAGTAGGCCAGCTTCACGGCGAAGCACCACGTTGGGGACGCAACGAGGAACTTGAAAGATAGATCTTAGAAACTTGGATTGGACTCTTTCAAGAGAAAGGAATGACCTGTAGGGGCCCAACTGAGCTCCAAAAAGGTAGTAGCAATGCTTCAAGGTTTAGAGCTCAGAATTAGAGGCCATACTTCGTAAAAAGAAAGACCTGTGTGTAATCACAGCATTAACAAGCTAAAGGAACACCAGAGAGCAGCTGCTAGGAATCATTCTGGCTAGTCAGAAAGCTGAATATATACGGACAAATAGTTGGACCTTGGGTAAGAGCAGCTTCCTGTTCCTCTTCAAGATTTCCTACTTGACTTGAACAGATCAAGCAGAAAGGTGAACAAGTGCAACTTCCATGTGGCCCGTCAACATTCCTTTTCTGGCCTCTAGTCTTCCCAGAGTGGATTCGGCCAAAGATTGAGCCATTTTTTAGCTTTTAGAGGATTGTAAGAAGCAGAATAGGCACCTTAAGCCTTTTAAAAACTATTAAAAACACCAATTTAAGGCCATAAAATATCTGAAAAAAACTGTTCCCAAAATTGATCTTGGCCCTACCTTTAGGGCCTCCACTGTCCAAAAATACTGAAGACTTACAGCACAGTTTGTTTGTTTTTTTGCCATTTTGCACTGGAAAACAGATGAAAAGTATAACATAAAGCCTACAGCAGAAATACCATAGATGAAAAAAAAAACAATATTCTCCAAACTGCTCCCAAACCCAACTTCTTCCATATGCACTCTTGGTCCCTAACAGTTACTGTATGATCTGTGACCCTTAAAAGATTGCCACTCCCGATCTAAGGAATGGCAGCTGCTGCATCTTTTGAGAAGTTCCTTTCTATATATGAGCATCCATGCATGGGTTAAAAGATGCAAAGGATGAAATGTGCATGATGATGGCATCACAGAAATACTGCAACTTATACTACATCAGATGTCAGAATACAAGTGTGTACTGGAAGCATTTGTGGGTTCGCATCACTGTGTGCATGTTGTTATTCTGGTGTCATAACAGTTTGCTATAGAGGCTGATGTTCACACACGAGCTAAGGGCTAAGGGGTAACTGAAGAAATCAGACTAGATCATTCATCTGGGACAGGAAAGACCCTGCTTTAAACTAGGCAGTCAATCTCTTTCCTTTGTGAAATAACACTATCGTTGCTCTGCCTCACAAGGAAATATTTGTGAAGACAAATAAATCTACAAATCGTTTTGCATAGCAAAATTGTTGTAAAATGATTAGGAATAATAACTCATAATGTATTTATGGGTTTGCAAGGCAGAAAATGAATAGTTCGGTGCACCATATAAACTGAAGTGGTGAGAAACATGTTTGATTTTATTTTTAAATGCAATTAGATGCCAAGGAATATTATGTAGATATCTGTTTTGCGTTTCCTTGAAGCAAAAAATGAAACAAAATATTATTCTAGCACTCCATATAATTTGGCTCCTGGGTACTGTACTTAGCTTGTTTGGGGAACTTTTCATGTAACTTCAAAAATGAAAATTTAGCAGCATTTATATCTGTAAAGTGTTAGAGAATGTCAACAAAGCAAAATTCCAATCCTGCTTTTATAGGCATTAGTTTTAAATTAATGGTTGTAGAATAGAAAGTATTTTTAAACAATCATGCTTAAATGAAATATAAATACATTCTGTTAATAGTCCAAGATACAGTATATGGTACAACATTTGGTCTTTGACTCAGTCAATCCATAGTTGAGGTCAGCTAGAATCATTTCAGTCAATTACTGTCCTGCTGAGGATGTAAATATCTTCCTATCTTCTGTGATGATTTAATCAAGTCACATCCTATATCATATAAGGCCAAACCATTAATAAACTAAATCATTTCATGTTTTAGATACTAAGTGACTCAAGCAGATTCTTGTATATTTCCGTTCAATCGTGTCCGATTCTTGGAGACTGTCTGGATAAGTCCCTGCAGTTTTCTTGGCAAGATTTTCAGAAGTGGTTTGCCATTGCCTCCTTCCTAGGGCTGAGAGAGAGTGACTGGCCCAAGGTCACCCAGCTGGTTTCATGCCTAAGGCATGAAGGGACTAGAACTCATGGTCTCCCGGTTCCTAGCCTGGTGCCTTAACCACTATCCCTTCTAGTGTCACCCAGCCATCACTGAGGTGATATAAAGCCTGTCCTCATTTCTATCACCTCAGTGATGGTTGGGAGATACTAAAGATGCTGTAACTTACTTGTGGGAAAATAACTATAAAAGTATACAGAATGTATAGCAGCAATAAAGACAACATATGCTGACAATTATGGTTATATTGTTAGGTAATTAATTTATGTTAGATCACCATAGATCTTCAGTTCACAATTATTTAGCCAATAATGAATGTTGTGCTTAAATTTCACTATTAGAATTCCAGATATCTGTCTCTCTGTGTGTTATTTAGCCCCTTTAAATTTTCACCTAATCTCATGAAGTTTTCCCCTATATTCCTGCGTGCATCTACCCTGCCGCATCAGCTCCAGTCCTTGCATTAACTAGCAAGGTCTGAGCAGGAGTTTGGAATTATAGTATGAGAGTAGAATTCCTCTTGTGAATATGGAATGGTTTATTTTAAGATTACTGTAATTCAGAGCTTTCCAAAGTTTTCATGTTGGTGACACACTTTTTAGACATGCATCATTTTGCAACACACTCTTACAGCAGGGCACAAGGCAGGCACTAGGACCTGTGCAGAATCCTGGCAGGGCAGGTTTGGAGGCAGCCAGGCACAAGGCAGGCACTAGGACCTGCGCGGAATCCTGGCAGGGCAGGTTTGGAGGCAGCCAGGCACAAGGCAGGCACTAGGACCTGTGTGGAATCCTGGCAGGGCTCGGAGGCAGCAGCAGCCATGACACACCCAGACACTGCAGCCGATACACTAACGTGCCCCGACACACAGTTTGGAAAGCTGTGACTTATGGTATTGCCTTTTGGAAAGGTGTCAGAATTTTTCTTCTGCCTTGTGTGTGATCAAAGCTTGATCAGGGTAAGCCACTTCTTCAAAGATTTTTTTCTAAAAATTGATTGACTATTTCAAAGGGTTGTTGAGGAGCGCGTAAAATGCCAGGTACACTAACATGGTAGATGAATAAACAGCAATTACTGTCAAGTATGGAGGCAAGCATGTATTTTATTCTTCCTTTTTTTTTAATACATAGGATTCTTAGGATTCAGATAGAGCAGCATTAAAATGAAATTGGTACTTTATAAATTTGTCAAGTATCAGGAGAAGTTACAGGATTATTTAATTGAAATAATAAGTGTTTCACATAACAAAGTCAACATGTTTTGTTTTTGCAACAAAATTAAATAAATGATAGAAAACAACTGACAATCTTAAGCAAGACTGATAATGATTTATTAGTGTGTTTTGAGATTTGTTAACTTACTACAAAAGAGTGCAAACAGCATCTAAAAGAGACAATGCAATAAATAAAATATCCAAGGAATATAGTATTAAGCTGCAAAACCCATATAGTAAGTGTATTGGTAAAAAGATCTGGTTATATTAAGGGCTCAAGGATTAAATTAGCCCCAGTTTCTGCTGGAGGGTGTGTTTTCTTGCACTCGCAGATCAGCACCAGAGACCAATAAAGATGCCAGTCATTGTAGTAACTTAAAGTAAAAGGTTCCCCCTGCATATTTGTGCAGTCGTGTCCAACTCTAGGGGCAGGTGCTCATCTCCATTTGTTAGCCAAAGAGCCAGCGTTGTCCAAAGACACTTCCATGGTCATGTGGCTGGCATGACGCACACGGAACGCTGTTACCTTCCCACCAAAGTGGTACCTATTCATCTACTTGCATTTGCATGCTTTCGGATTGCTAGGTTGGCAAGAGCTGGGGCTAGTGTGGGAGCTCATTCTGTCAATCTTCCAATTGATAAGCCTGGTGTCTTACCCGCTGAGCCACCACACCCCATAGTAGTAACTTAGTTGCAGTTATATTAGCTTCTCATTCAAACAGATAATATTTACACTCCTCTTCCAGATCCCTGGAAGTATTACCATTCCACATACCAGAGAGTAGTAACAAGCAAACAGGAATAAACAGAAACAGAGTAAGCAGAAGGGCAGGGTGGGCAGGCAGGCTCTTTTATACTCTTCAGCCTGGATCATGTGCTGCCTGACCTCTCAAAGTTTGCAGGTGATTATCTAATAAGGCTATGTTGCTGTGACTTACTCCTCAAAAGAATAATACACTAACAGTTTCAACTTCCTGCTCCTACTTGCAGGGAATTACTACCTCTTAGTCTGGCCTACTTACAGGATTATTGTGAGGATGAAACTGAAAACCTTGTATACTGCTTTGACCTCATGAAAGAAAGGAAGGATATAAATGTAATGAATGAATGAGTCAATCAATCAAGTCAATCAATCAATCAATCAACCAACCAACATTTTTGACAAAAGAACATTCTCAATTACATCACCATGCAATCCAAGAAAAATAAATAATGTACCGGAATGCTCAGTAATAAAAGCTGGCTTAAATAAATGCTGTGCAAACTAGTCTACAGTGTATCTTTTGAAACCCTCTAAGGAGGAAATCCTAAAGTGAGCACACAACAGCTTAACCAATTGTTCACATTGTACTTAGTCATTCAAAGCTGAGATCTGAAATAAAGTTCCATCTGAGTACTATAGTATCTGGCTGGCTATTCATACAGAAGTTTATTCTAACTTCTTGGGTCTAAGCCATTTAAGCCTTCAAAGTTTAAAGCTATCAGTTATTTTTTTCTAGGAAAGGGGGTGGTTGGAAGTCAGCACAGGTGGGATGTCATTAGCAAATTTCCCATTCTGAAGTGTTTTTAAGAGGAGAAATGCTACATTTGAGATTCCTTTCTATGTAATCTCTCTTCTCTATGCAATTTCAACCCATTGCAATCAAAGAAACCATGGATGTTGCCTTCCGTATTTCATGGGTCATGTTTCAATGGAAGCCAATATGTGAACAGTTATATGCACAATGTCTTCTATCTTGCCAATATATCCATATAATCCACAAATGTCTGCAAAACAGCCTCATTTTTAACAGTGGTAATGAGGACAAGGATTAACTGGCACACTCAGAAGGTAGGTATTACAAGTGTAAGAAAAGCCTGAATGGTACGAAAGCAACTGGGTTTAGCATTACACAATAAGATTCATAGCTAAATTGGGACTTGAACATTAATATTTCTAGCTTGGAGTCCAATGTTATAATCATAATTTCTTTTTTGTTTGTGTTTCCTCCCTCTGTGTATGTGTGCATGGAGAGAGAGAGAAAGAGAGAGAGCCTCTTCCACTGAGACACTAAAATGAGAAAAGAAAGCTACAATTGTTCCATTACAGCAATATTTGATTTGTGAGTTCATCACTACACTAGGATCAATCAAATCTTACATTTGCCAGCAACAATTCCAGCTCTTCTGCATTAGTCAGATAGTCTTTGTTGGCATAACATATTGAATTCATTTCAGACGTTTATACATAAAAGATCTTTTTCCTTCAGTGATAATCTCACTTCCACTCTTGAACATCATCTTCAAGAGACAGGCAGTATAGGGAAAACAAACAGTTGAAGAAATAGCATACAGCAGTAGTGATCCACATGTAACATACATACATACACAATACATTTTTATTTATTTATTTGTTTATTTATTTATTTTCTATCCCGCCTTTATTATTTTTATAAATAACTCAAGGCGGCAAACATACCTAATGCTCCTTCCTCCTCTTATGTTCCCTACAACAACAACCCTGTGAGGTGAGTTGGGCTGAGAGAGAGTGACAGGCCCGAGGTCACCCAGCCGGCTTTCATGCCTAAGGCGAGACTGGAACTCACAGTCTCCTGGTTTCTAGCCCGTTGCCTTAACCACTGCACATAGCTGGAGCAATAAGGAGAACTGCGGTCCTATTTTGAAACAGACTATGCTTTATATTCAGACTAAAGACTAAAATAAACTAATAAGTCTAGTATAATGTAAAAGTGGTATTTTATTTTGTCCTTCATCTTATTCTGTCTCCATTATGAACAACTTCTAGAAATGTAAAATATTTTTGAGCTCAAAGTAAGTAGAATCACTCAATACAATCCAGCCATAACTAAACACAGTAAAGCCTAGTGTATGTACTTTTGGATAGATACTCTCTTGTAGCTGCTGCTCAGGATTTTTCTCACATCACCTTCTGTACCCTGGAAAAGTTTCTGCAGTAGCCATCTTCTTTCATTTAGTGTACAGATAATGTCCAAGGTCACAGGAAGACAGGGAAGAAACAGCTTAATTCTCTTCTGTCACTTGATCCCTGCTTCAGTGAAGTAGAGGTGATGCCTGGTATAGCACCAGATACCTTATTGTCATAGATGAAGTCAATGCAGCCAGTCTATTGTGCTCTAACCTTTCTATTCCATTATTTATTAATTAATTATTTTTTTTTATATCCCGCCTTTATTATTTTTATAAGTAACTCAAGGCGGCGAACATACCACATACTCCTTCCTCCTCCTATTTTCCCCATAACAACAACCCTGTGAGGTGAGTTGGGCTGCAGAAATCATGGCTACGAGTAGTATCATCATGTTGAATGAATGTGCTTAGTTCTATAAACACTTACTTGGTAATGATTCCTATTGAACTTAGTTGGACTTACTTCTGAATAAATGTATAGGACACGTGTACATACACTGAGAATAATTTTATTCGGGGTAGATTGTGCCCAGTATGTGGATTTATAATCTTTCTCTTTGAGAAATGTTCATGTACAATTATTTTTAGTGTTGCATTTATTACATATCATGTAATAATTTTATTTATTAGATATGAGAACCAGTTTGGTGTAGTGGTTAAGGCATCGGGCTAGAAACCGGGAGACCATGAGTTCTGGTCCTGCCTTAGGCACGAAGCCAGCTGGGTGACCTTGGGCCAGTCACTCTATCTCAGCCCTAGGAGGCAATGGCAAACCACTTCCAAAATCTTTGCCAAGAAAACTGCAGGGACTTGTCCAGGCAGTCACCAGGAGTCAATGCTGACTTGAAGGCACATATATATAATACATAAGATATATATGCGCATTTGACTGTGCCCTGAAAACAAAGTTATAATGGAATAACTTTATAACTTCTCTTATCATCCCTAATCTCCCTTAAAGTAATTTGCTCCACCTTCCATTAACTTCAATCATTGCCACTAATATACGATTTTTAAAAATGAGTTAGCCCAGTGTGTTCTGCACATTAGATTAAACAAGGCACAAAATAAAAATGCAGAAACTCTGCAGTACCCTTAAACTGCTGTGTAGATTAAAAAGATTAACTTGATCACTTGATATATCAACTTAATGCTCCTCTTCTGAGTGTTATGGTCTCAGTTTTAATTTGTTTTCTTTAGTCCTAATTGTTTAGCACTTAGAGAATTATACTATTTTTTTTAAAAAAAAATTGTGAATCACAATAAAGCCAAAACAGGAAATGAGAGCAATGAAAAGAGGAATTAGAATTTTATCTTAGAAGATAAAATATCCATACAAATTATATAGAATAAGGTTATTACTCTGGAAAGACAATGCCAAATGTCATGGTCTTGTAAAATTATCTAATTCAGAACCATTGTAAGATTATCTAATTCAAAACAGAGCATTTAAGGTAGAAATAAAAGTGGAGTTAATGATCCCCTTGCTATTCCTTAAAGAAGATTCACATGTAATGTGAATCTATGCAGAACAGAAATTACCATTGGCATGATAAATTAAGCTAACCTTGGAAGTGAGATTAGTGGATGTTGAATAGGTTTGTATTTCCTTTTAAAATACTGATTGTATTGTCGAAGGCTTTCACGGCCGGAGTTTGATGGCTGTTGTGGGTCTTCCGGGCTGTGTGGCCGTGTTCTGGAAGACACGGCCACACAGCCCGGAAGACCCACAACAGCCATCAAAATACTGATTCTTAGTTTAGAATGAATCCTGAAGGCCCAGCAGTTGTTTGTAGTTAGAGCTGCCTTTACTCAGTTGACCAAAATTATTCAGGTGTTATACTCTAGTTACATCATAGCTAGATTTTCACAATGTTTTCAGTATACAGTAGGTCTACTTTTAAGGATTACTCAAAACCTACAATTGGACCAGCATATGTAGCAAGTTGGTTAGCAAGGGAATATATGACTTTATTTATGAATCAGAACAGGGACTTCTGAGCCATTTTTCGGGTTCCACTCAAATTTTGGTGATGGCTTTTAAAATGAATGATTTAGAACATGTGCTAATGCTAATTACAACTGGTTCAGACACCCTCCATTATAACCAAATGGCCCCCAAATAGCAAGGGCTATAAACAAATTCTGCCATAAATTCCACTGGGAGTGAATCTGGGCATTCTGCTTTCATTGAACTTCACCATGGGACAAATCCTAGCATCAAAATCAGCTAGCATTAATATTTTTCCAATCAAAACTCTACAAAAACTAAAAGGGTGAGGGTAAGGGAAGGGCATTGCATCTAAAAATAAAGTTTACATTGGGAGTGCGATCTGCATTTTGCACTAGATAAATGTATATTTCTGTGAATAAAAGTAGAATGATTATGTCTATACACACTCAAATATAAAGGTCAGACTTCACCTTAAAAATGTTTAATTCACACATGATGATTTTGTACACAGATAGTCATGAGGTTTTTATCCTTGTGCCAGAAGGAATTCTTACCAAGGTTCATCCCAAGCCGGGAATGAAAAGACGCAGGCAGTTGCTGGAACAGAGGTTTGCTGGTTTATTTCCCAAGAGCATATACACAGTACAAAGTACAGGGTATGCTGGTTGGAAGGTGGCCACACTTGTATTTCCCCCACAGGCCATTTATATAGGACAGCTTGGTCATTGTTATGCAAAGGTGTTCCCGCCCCCTAGGAACTTGAGAGAAGTGTAATTTGCCGGATTTCAAAGAGGAGGCGCTCTGTGGTTGGGCCCCCTGCTGTTTGTGTTTCCTGTCTTGATCGTCTGTGTTCCCTGCGGGCTGTGGCTTTGTCTACTGCTTGGAATGCTCACCTTGGAAGGAATCTTTTGTTATTCGATTATGGAGATCTGTTTGGCTGGGGAAGAAGGTCTACCTGAATAGGCTGTCTAAGTTCTGTGAATGAGCTGACCTTTTGTGTTCCAAGGTTTCTGATTGAATCGGAAGGGAATCCTTTGTCTAAGCAGTTGGCTTCCTTTTATATTTTAATCTCTTGTTGTTGTTGTTGTTCAGTCATTTAGTCGTGTCTGACTCTTCGTGACCTCATGGACCATAGCACGCCAGGCCTTCCTGTCCTCCACTGTCTCCCGGAGTTTACTCAAATTCATGTTCGTTACATCGGTGATGCTATCTAACCATCTCATCCTCTGCCGTCCCCTTCTCCTTTTGCCTTCAGTCTTTCCCAGCATCAGGGTCTTTTCCAGTGAGTCCTCTCTTCGCATTAGGTGGCCAAAGTATTTGAGCTTCATCTTCAGTATCTGTCCGTCCAATGAGCAGTCAGGGTTGATTTCCTTTAGGATTGACTGATTTGACCTCTTTGCAGTCCAAGGGACTCTTAAGAGTCTTCTCTGGCATTTTAATCTCTGGCATCCCCTTTTGCATAGAACCCATTCTATTTGTAATGTTCCAGGGAGAAAATGGAGGTTTGCCAAGGGAAAATATGGAAGGGGGGTGAGTTTGTTTGAAATCTTCCAACACTTGCATTCCAGCAAAGATAGTGAAACCTGGAGTTTCCATATCATATTGAAAACCAAGAAAGATTATTGAAGTGATATAAATGCATTCTCTATGTTTCATATTTCCTAAAGTACAGCATTCTCCAGTGCTTTGTAATATGCCTGCTGTAGTGAAGAACTTTCACTTACTCGTACAGCATGATCTTCTTTTCTGCGTATCTGATTAAAAAACAAACAAAAATAACAACAACTATTATGAAATAATGAGGCTGTAGATCAGAGCTTTCCAAACTGTGTGTCAGGACACGTTAGTGTGTCGGCTGCAGTGTCTGAGTGTGTCGCGGCTGCTGCTGCCTTCGAGCCCTGCCAGGATTCGACGCAGGTCCTAGTGCCTGCCTTGTGCCTTGCTGCCTCCAAACCTGCTGTGATTCCACACAGGTCCTAGTGCCTGCCTTGTGCCCTGCTGTAAGAGTGTGTCGCGAAATGATGCATGTCTAAAAAGTGTGTCACCAACATGAAAACTTTGGAAAGCTCTGCTGTAGATGAACTCCTAATGACCTACAACCTACTAAAACCAGGTTTTCCAGCACAACAACTGATTTAGAATTTCTAAGCCACCCCTGATATTCTTATTGTTTTTTTAGTTGGGAAATAAATCTAGCTTAAACTGTGTAAGTTATACAGTTATATTTTAATATTTCAGTGTTTGTTTCATTCAGCCTCTTGACCCATCAGCCTTCGTTCCTGCTAAACATTACAGACTAAAACAGGGATCATAATACCTGTTGTTAAAATATATTTAATGTGACAGATAATTTTTAATATCCCATATTTAAGTGAGATAACTACATGAGTAATGGCACAGCAACTCCAAACTTGCTTGGATAAAATCAGCATCTAGGTCTGCTTTTTCTTTCGATTTTCCTACCCAATGAATAGGGTGATTGACATGTATGTATACATTAGAAACCTTTCAACTCCTTATTCTGGATTGGCTATATCACTCATACCTGGTACATATATCTGGGTTGGTAACTTCATTGTATCCCTTCTCAAGTGGTTAAAATGGTCCCCTGGTCTCTCCATCTCCAGTAATGGAAATAATTAGTGTTAGTTACCAGAATAACCCCTCTTCCAATCAAGCTGGTGTATGATTCTGCTCAATTTGTATACGTTTTCCCAACTTTGGAAAAGAACAATGTTAACTGATTAACTGTAGGAGCTAAGCAAGATTTCTGAATGAATGTACCTAGATTTGCAGAATGCATATCCTCCTGTTGATATCCTTGAAGTCAGTAGATTTTTAGAAGTGGAGTATGAGTCACATACAATAAACTGAATGTACAACTTCGTTGATTTTGAAAATATGACAGACCAGAAGATGCCTATATTTATATCAAGCTTGATAAATCAGGAGACACCATGTTCCCAAATGATTTTAAGTGCCCCTAAATTATACCTCTAGACTCTTCTATGCTGGAGAAAGGAAGTTCTATGATCAGAGTATCAGTGATGCACTCTGCTCTACTAAAATCATATCATGAATGTTCCTGGTTCAAAGCAGTGCTAAAACCCCTAATTTTGACCTTTCTGGGATGGATCCTAATATTTTATTCAACTGTTATCTCAATCCTTCTTGAGTTTACATTGCCACCTTCCAAATCAGCTTCCTATGATTTATGTACCAATAACTTCATAATTGTGAATCCCTCAAAATGGAACTCTTCACTCACTATGGGATTTAAAAAATGGCACCTTCTGTCATCTGCTTTACTTCTTGGATATGGATATGGATATATATCCACGCAATATTTTGTAATGTTTATTTGGTTGTACAATGTATCACAGCACAGATTTTGAGTGGGTGATTTTTTGTTTTTTTCCCCAAAAGTTCCCACTGTATTCAGCACTCCAATTTCACTGCAGAAACAATTTTTACAATTTTTTGGATGGCTTTGTTGACATCTAATGAATTTTGGCTCTTATAAATCTTTAATACCTTTCACCAAATAAAAGAAAAAAAATATAGGGATAAAAATCATATTTTACAGTCTCCTAAGCTTGTACTGCCCTCACCATATGGTGAGCACAAATGTTTCGAAAGCAGCAAAAGTTCTGTCAGGAACTCTCAGAGATGTTATGATTGAATTGCTCTATTATCTCAACAAGTCTGCAAAACGAAAACAACTGTACTATGAAGAGGGTGCCGGATCAGCCAGACCGTAAAGGAGAAAAGAAACTGAAGCATGTAGTAACAAGTTACCTGTCATCAGAAGTTATGCTGAATAGGTTATAATAGATTCCTGGGCTTACAAGTTTCCCTAGTGGGGGGCATGGGGGGAGAATGTTTTAGCTCTGGTAACCTTGTGTCCTTTCACAACACATTTGACACTCTGAAAGACCAACATACAAATATGAGTTTAAGCAGGTGTTTTCCAAAGAAATATCTAGCTAACTGATGGTGAAGTTAAGTTTGGAGGTAGATAATAATTCCTATTTCCAGGGAATTAAAGAGAGTTTGAAAGAGGTGTTTGTGGTAAGTGCAGTTTACTTATTTTCACATACAGTAAAATAGATTTTTGTTATTCATTTCAAGCATCTGTCTTATCTCAACTGAAGGAGCAACAAAAGAAATATGCATATGAAACATGAAAATTGAAACGTGCACCATAGAAATTTTAACCATTTTCAGCATTTTTTTAAAAAAAGAATCTGTTCATTTTCTAGCTTGAAAGCTGCCATATTTGCCACAAACAGACAAACAAGCAAATAAAAGATCTTGATTTGATAGTGTTTCTGCTGAACTTTTGAAGATCAACTTTCATGGGTGATAACTAGGTGAAGAAGCGACAATTAGATCACTTTTAAAAGAAAAGCAATACATCTAGGAAGATGAATATTAAATATTTGGATAGTCTATTTTTTTCTTTAAAAAAGAAGTCTGAAAGTATCATATACAGTATTTTGTTATTGATGGGAAAATGCACAAAGAAACAAAGATTGTTTACAAGAATAAAGAGTCCTTATTTAAGTCAGGAAACATAGAGACTATAGTTTTATTTGGAGTTGCACATTTTCACTGCATTGCACTTAAAACACCAGGCCTTGGCGCATGTGTTTTACTCCCTATCCCCAGAGACCAATCTGCTCTTCCTTATGCACTTTATAAATGCCTGGAGATATCCTTATTCACAAGGGACTTCTAGAAGATACTGATACTCCAAATATCATTCCTCTTTGACTGTTTACTTTTGGCTGTCTCACACTTTTGAAAGGGGAGGATAGTGTGGGAGAAAGTCAGTTGGAGACCTGTTACTGCAAGCTGTTTTGAAATTAGAATCCTTAGATGTATTTTTCAGTCCTTAAGAACATCTAGAGAAAGTTTCTGAGAAAAATAAACATAGCAGGACTGTAGATTGTTTATACTGTATATATTTTTACCCTACTGACTCTTTAATTCAATTATATCATAAAAGCTCACCATGTACTTCAAAAATAAATTAACGCAAGATGTTACACTACTCTCCATCTGTTACATTGCCTTGAATGTATTTGTCTGCTCCCACATTACTTTAAATGATTTTTCCATCAAAATCCACATTTTTTTTTCTTTAGATGAAGGAAAGAAAGTGGGAGGTAGTGTTTCTTGTATGCTTTCAGAAATTATATCATAAACTGTATGTGAGACACTTTTTCTGCTGGTATTTTCTCCCAAGTGAGAATAAATATAACTGCTATATATATTTACCTTCTAGGTTTTTCTTTTTAATCTGTATTCTGTAGATTTGTATCCAACAATTCTCTCATTTTATTTTGCCCATGATCTGTAGAGAAAATCATTAAACAGCAATGTGTAAGTCTTCCCCAGCCATTTTTCCAATGCTAAAATATACAGTATGCTTTTCTTGGGTTCTTATACTCTCTGAGCTTGCTTTTCCTCCTGCAGATGTTTCATTACCAGTAGAAGAAATATATGTTTAGAGAATATATGTTTATTAGTAGAAGAGTATACACAGTATGAAAGGGGGCGTGGTGGCTCTGCGGGTAAGACACCAGGCTTGTCGATCGGAAGATCGCAAGTTCGGAGGTTCGAATCCCTAGTGCCACGTGATGGAGTGAGCTCCCACACTTGCCCCAGCTCTTGCCGACCTAGCAATTCGAAAGCATGCAAATGCAAGTAGATGAATAGGTACCGCTTTGGTGGGAAGGTAACAGTGTTCCGCAACGGTTATGTCAGCCACATGACCGTGGAAGCGTCTTTGGACAACGCTGGCTCTTTGGCTAACAAACAGAGATGAGCACCGGCCCCTAGAGTTGGACACGACCGCACAAATGTGCGGGGGGAACCTTTACCCTTTTTATTTATTTATTTATTATTTGAATTTATCCCTGCCCATCTCTACCACAGCAGACTCTGGGCGGTTTACAATCAAATTTTGATTTTTATATACAGTATGTCATTACCAGGCTAGATAACATCATTAGTGCATAGGGGAGTGAAGTTTGTTATCTGTTTGTATTTGAGAATTCCTCCTGCCAATGATGGTTGGGGTACTGTTTCTTCCTTGATGGCTTTTGGGGTGGGATATTGTTTCTTCTTCAAATGTTCATACTTATCTGGTCCTGGTTCTTGCTTATCTGCATATTGGTTAATAGGTGTGTGATGAGGAAGGGTTTGCTTATCCATTTGCCTCTTTCCTTGACCTTTGGTAACTTCCTTTCCTGAATGGCTTGTAGATAGAGCTTATCTCAGTGTGTCTGTTAATGGCTAATTTGTCCCAGGGCCATGATTCTAGGAATTCTCTTGCATTTGGATCTGGCTTGATTTAAGATATCTACAGTTTCCCAGTTGAAATTGTGGCTGCAACTCTTGTGAAAGTAAGGAGTTTTCATCATATCTTCTGACTGTCAGTTGATGTTCATAGATGTGTTCTCTCTGCTTGTTTGCCTCTCATAGTGGTTTTCAAAATCCTCGCATTGTATGTTGTCTTCTCTGGCTGTTGGGTCTTTGGGCTTGCTTATGATGTTTTGGCTATATTTTGTTGGTTTATGGGCTACCATGATGCCTAGAGGCTATAGTGACCTATTGGTAGTTTCAGAGGTGTTTTTGATATATGGTAAAGTTATCCTTTTCATGGATTGTGTGGTTGTTGGTCGCATGGATAGTAACTTTTTGATGAAGTTGAGGAGGTATCCAGTGTGTTGGAAGATGTTATATAGATAGGCTACTTCTGCTTTTTGGAGTTTTGGTTTATTACAGTGTTCCAACAGAAGAGAATATATGTATCTCAGGGTTGAACTCTAGGTTCTTGGTACTCTCTGAGCTTGGTTGTTTGCTTGCAGTCATTTCATTACCAGTCTAGATAACATCATTAGTGAGAGGGAGAGTAGGGTTTTGCTGGCTGTTCATATATAGTAGCTTAACCTGCCAGTCTTAGTGGGGGTGTGGCTCCCTCCTTGATGGTTCCTTGATTAGGATAGAGTATCTTCCCCAATTGTTTATCTGGTGCTTTTTCCTGCTTATCCAGGTGTTGGCTGTTGGAGGGGATGTGTTCTGGCTGTTTGATTTCCTTCTAAGCTTTTGATTGATTCTTTTAAATGGTATGTAAATAGACTTTACTATGTGCCTATGAATGGCTGATTTGTCTGAATGCCAAGTAGGTAGTGAGGCATTCAGTAGTAGATCTTATAGAGATCAATAAGTTCTATACGTCTGGGTATTTCAATTTTTGTGTTTTGCTATTTTGGTGTTTTGTAGTATGTGTACTGCAGTTGATTCTTTGATCAGTTTTGGATCTATGGATGTGAAGAATGTTGTGATGACAAATACAGCCATTCTTCCATCCTTTTCAATTGTTTGATCTTCTAGGCACTGTAAGGATGATTTGTTGGTGTTCACTTCCTGCTAAGAGGTAATATATACAGCATATGATGAATACATGACAGAAGAGAAAGCAAATAAATACACACAGTCCACACAATTATATGTAAACTTCTGCAGGGATACAGAGTAGTTTCATAACTGGATGTCCAGTTCAGCTAACCAAGCGATTGCTTCCGGTGTTACTTCGTGCAGATCTTCTAAGGAGCCAGGGAATGCACGTTGTGGGCAGTCTTGCACAATGTGTTTAATAGTTTGCATTTCGGCACCACAATCGCAACAAGGAGAATCCTTCCAGCCCCATTGATACAGAGCAGAGGCACTCCTACCAGTGTCACATCTGATTCTATTCAATTTCATCCAGACAGAGTGAGGCAGGTTAAAACCGGGAAGTTTGGAAGAGGGATCACTAATGACAAAGCTGCAGGGGAGCAACTTGGACCATTCCTCTCTCCAAGCATTCTTAGGTTTGAACTGGGTAGATGTTAAGTGTATGGCTGTTTTCCAAGCTGGCCTTCGAGTTTTCAATCTTGTGGTGGTCTGTGCAATATCCTGGTGAATAGGGAGAGCCTTATTGTTCAGCAGCCCTGACCACAACCTGGCAAGGGCTTGTTGTCTTCTGATATGGGGTGGTATAATATTGCTGAGTACTGGTAACCAGTACACAGGGGTAGAATGGAATGTGCCAGAGATAATGCGCATTGTCTGGTGAAGTTGGTCATCGACCATTTGGGTGTGGGAGCTGTTAAGCCACACACCAGCACAGTACTCGGCTGTGGAATAAACCAGGGCCAAGGCTGTTGTACGTAAGGTGTTAGCATCAGCACCCCAGGATGTTCCAGCCAGTCTGTTCAATAGATTGTTGCGGCTTTTCAATTTTGCAGCTGTTTTTTCCAGGTGTCGTTGATAGGTCAGTGATCTCTCCAGTGTTACCCCCAGGTATTTTGGAGAGTTATTTCACTGTAAAATATGGTTCCGAAACTTCACTGAGGGCTGATAGTTTGCATGCTTATTGCTGAGGTGAAATGTGGCTACTTCTGTTTTTGATAGACTTGGTTGGAGGCGCCATTTCTTGAATTTTTGCTAAGAGGTATCCAAATGTCTTGATATGTTCCTTGGCTAAATGGTATGTTGGGGTTCCTGGTAGCAATACAATTGGGTGGAGTGGTATTTTGGGGCAACCATAGAACTGTGGGAGGACTGGTCCACTGCTTTCCATATGCCATTATTCTACTTTTGTTATTTGTCCTGTTTTGGTTAGATCATTAAAGGTTTTCCTGATTACAAAGAAAGCTTGGGTTAAATTACAGTTCACCAGACTTACCAGACATACCGCTTTGAATTTTTCTGAACTCTTTCAATAAATTAGCTTCTTTTTCTATTTTTCTTTTTCTATTTGAACATCATAGCATTATTTTCTATGGAGTTTATTACTGATTAATTACATATCTACTTTCCTGCTTCATTACAATGATACCCTGCCATCACTAGTTAACCATGCTTTTTGCTATTTACAGATACTTTCCCCATTTTAATTTGGGAGGGGTCTTTTTTCCATTTAACAATGCTCTGTTGGGAGTCAGCAAGGGATTATATACTGATTGTAATAATGCAGACAATACAATTTGGCTGTAGATAGCAGCATCTGCAGGCTCTCACTACTTTCATCAGAATGACAAAAACAACCTCATAGCATCACACCACAAGATCCAATGCTTTGGGATGTGTTAAACATTATAACACAGGTGGAAAAGAAGTGAATCTTGCATCATGATGCCACAATATTGCTTTTATTACTCTGATCCCCATGGACAACCCTGGCTATGGGCTTTTTTATAAAATGTAGATGAGTCAAAACTAACCAGAAATCTTTAACTTTTCACAATGCTACGTTTGCTGCAAAACAAAACAAAACAGAAAAATAAAAATGGTGGAAGGTTTATTTTTACAAATCATTGGTTTGTTTGTTTATTTATTTCCAATATTTATATCCTACCACAGTCCTAATGGACTCAGAAGGTGGGTAATAAGTTAATACAAGGAGAGATATAATGATGTAAAATTATTACCTTTCTTGTATTATAGAAAGTGTGGTTCTTGAATAATTGGTGCAGTGGGTCAAATAATAATTTGGTTGTCTATGTGAAATGTCATTAGGGAAATGTATTGTTGTAAAGAGGAAAACAAAATCTACTGATTCTCCAATTTTGATCCAGTTTGGACCTTCCTATAGCTACTTTTAATAAGATTTTAAAATGGAAAGAAATATCCAGACACAGATCTCTTATGTCCCCTCTACTTCCTCTGTCAGCACTATCAGGCAGGAATAATGTACATATGTGTAAACAGATATGAAGTATGGTGTGCACTTATGAATATAAGCCATCATTGTGGAGGGTGTGTATGAATGGATTGCTGGATATGACAATCTTAAGAGAGGGAATGTGTGAGGTGGCTCTGCTTCACTCATTGCCAGTTTACAACTCACAATAGTTTTTCAAATTTTATCCTGTCCTATTCTTAGGAGATCATGAGAATGAGGAAGGACAATTATGCATTTATTTATTTATTATTTTATTTCCACTTGACTTTTCTATTTACATGGATGTTCAATCAGCTAACAACGTGCAAAATGCGAACATGCAAAAAATAAAATAAAATCAATATAAAAATTAAAAGCCCAGCAAAAAAGGCAATCTCCTATCCCAATTGAGGATAAATGAATTCTGGACTGAACGATCAGATAATACCTTTGCTAATCCTCAGAATTCTACTATTTTTAGACATGGTTTCTATAAAATCTCTAGAGAAAGAAGGTAATGAGGGCACTCAGTGGGATTGTCCCATGAGGTCTCTCTCCTGCCAATATACCCAATGGAGATTAAGCAGCTGAAGCATTTGCATACAGTGACAGTGATTGGAAGATGAGCAGTGAATACAACTGAATTCAAGTATAAATCCAGGTAGTGATGAGAGTGGCAAAAGCCAATATTTCTTACTCTCCTTGTCTCAGTGGAATATCATCCATCAGCACTATTCAAGGTTAACCAGTTGTGAAAGAAATAGGCAAAAGAGCTTCCTTCAGGCAGTTGTGACAAGTTTGCAAGACTCTTTGCTGATTAAAATTGCTCATATTTGCCCATATCCGGATGCCACATTGCCCTAATCTAAGGAGGTAAATGAGGCAGCACATTTCACTTGGGAATATTTTGAGTTTGTAGACTCTGAGGAAGTGGAGAAGGTTCTTTGTTGCATGAATCCAATTACCTGTGGACTG
The DNA here is from genome assembly GCA_023362775.1 of Charina bottae. Taxonomy (NCBI): domain Eukaryota; kingdom Metazoa; phylum Chordata; class Lepidosauria; order Squamata; family Charinaidae; genus Charina; species Charina bottae. The sequence goes on from JALMGJ010000016.1 coordinate 5,446,308, forward strand.
CCACACTGGTTGGAACTGTTAGATTTGGGAGGTGGTTAATCCCTCTTTAGATGGTATTCCTCCATCTAAAGAGAGTATCTCTCAATCCCACAGTCTTCCCAAGCATCTCTCAGTCCCAAGTCTCCAACTTTTCATTTTTAGTAAAGGTACTAGGTGTTGGAAATTCAGCAAATCAACGTGTTTCATTTGCATGTAGATGAGTTCATCCCAGGGTGCAATTCTTTGTGTCTTTGAGGAAGTTGTTTTGTTGCCACTCCCACTTCCTCCTTCTCCCTTCGTAGTCAGCACTCTCTGCTGCTTCCACAGGAGAAGAAGGACGATGTGGCTGCTGGTCCTTCCATGGAGAGGCCATGTGCTAGGCCTCATCTTTCCATCTTAGGCCATGGATGGGCCTAGGAGATATTTCCCCCTTTTCTCCACGCAGCCCTGGCAGCAACAAGGGCCAGTGGTCCTCTTCGTTTAAGGAACTGAAGGAGAATCATTTCAAGACAACATGGATGTAACTGGACCAATAAACATAAAAACTCTTTTGTACTTACTTTTTGAACCTACTATGTCTAAGTGTGTGATTCTTTATGCGAGGGTGGGCTAAAAGTGTAAGATTAAGAACCTGGATCTCTCGTGCTCACTGGCTCTGTTTTTAAACAATATTCTTTTTCTGTGCACGAGCTTATACTACGTTAAGCTCTGCTCCATTCACTGGTTCTAAGAGGCCACTGAATGATCTTCACTGGAGAAGGTCATCAGACAACAGCTACAAAAGATCTTGGATGAATCAGATTATCTCAGATCTTTTCAGATGGAATGTAGATGCAGGTATCGGATTCAAACTGCAAAGATCACTCTTCTGAATGACCTCTGTAGAGAAGTGAGAATGTTGCTTTCCTGCTTTGAGTAGATAATCTCAGCAAAATTTGACAACATCAACCATGATGTCTCCCTGGACTAGTTTGGGAGGTGGGGCTCTCTGCTACAGTGGTTCCAGTCTTTCCTGAGTAAGTGTTTCTAACAAAAATTATGGAAGATTAAGGAAAATTATGTTATTACTTGTTTAACTATTGGATTTTTTTTAAAGTTAATGTATGATTTTAGATTTATCTGAGGTGGCAAGTTCTTGGTGGTATGGGGATACCATGTCATCTTGTCTGCCTCCTGAGGAATGTGTATAACAACCAAGTAGCAACGGTAAGAACAGACCACGGAACAATGGATTGGTTTAAGATTGGGAAAGGAGTACAGCAGGGTTGCATACTCTCACCCTACCTATTCAACCTGTACACAGAACACATCATGAGACGTGCTGGGCTTGATGAATCCAAGGCTGGAGTTAAAATAGCTGGAAGAAACATTAACAATCTCAGATATGCAGATGATATTACTTTGATGGCTGAAAGTGAGGAGGAGCTGAGGAGCCTTATGATGAAGGTGAAAGAAGAAAGTGCAAAAGCTGGGTTGCAGTTAAACCTCAAAAAAACCAATATTATGGCAACCAGCTTGATTGATAACTGGCAAATAAGGGAGAAAAAGTGGAGGCAATGACAGACTTTGTATTTCTAGGCGCAAAGATTACTGCAGATGCTGACTGCAGCCAGGAAATCAGAAGACATCTACTTCTTGAGAGGAGAACAATGACAAATCTTGATAAAATATTTAAGAGCAGAGACATCACACTGACAACAAAGATCTGCATAGTTAAAGCAATGGTATTCCCCGTAGTAACCTATGGCTGCGAGAGCTGGACCACAAGGAAGGCTGAGCGAAGGAAGATAGATGCTTTTGAACTGTAGTGTTGGAGGAAAATTCTGAGAGTGCCTTGGACTGCAAGAAGATCAAACCAGTCCATACTCCAGGAAATAAAGCCAGACTGCTCACTTGAGGGAATGATATTAAAGGCAAAACTGAAGTACTTTGGCCACATAATGAGAAGACAGGATACCCTGGAGAATATACTGATACTAGGGAAAGTGGAAGGCAAAAGGAAGAGGGGCCGACCAAGGGCAAGATGGATGGATGATATTCTGGAGGTGATGGACTCGACCGTGGGGGAGCTGGGGATGGTGACGGGCAACAGGAAGCTCTGGCATGGGCTGGTCCATGAAGTCACGAAAAGTTGGAAGTGACTGAATGAATAAACAACAACAAAAAAAACAAAGCCATCAGGAGTTTCTTTATAGAGGACAGGATATAAATATTGTAGAATAAAATCAAATAAAAATAACCCACAAACTTCTGCCAAATATATACATTAGCATGTTAATTAGTGATGGAAGGACCAGGAATATTGAAAAGCCACTCCATCAGAAAACTACTCCATCAATTAACGATTCAACATAATTAAGTTAAAAAATAAACAAGAACATTGCTGCTAATAAACATCGTTATCTGTATTTGTAGCTGGAATCTTATTATTTTCTAAAATAAAAGAAATCTGATTCTTAGCTGCATATATCTATGCAATGCTAGATGTGTCTTTTCCCATTAATATAATGATTTTGTGTATCTCACTCTGGTAGGATTCAGCTGTAATTCTGTGCATCTTGTGCAAATGTGCAGAAGATAGCTTCATGATAGGCTGGGGTACCGGCAGTAATAGATATAGCAGGAATAATTAACTTAATAAGGAGCTGCATACCAGTCTTAAGCAAATAACCCAGGTTGGGGGGAAAGGCAGATGAGGAGCACTCAACCTTAGGCTAACTGGTTGTGTGAACCAGGTTTTGAATTTCTTCTTTTTCCTGAATTACTTGATATAAAGCAGACATTATTTGAAAGACAATTTGTCAGATGAAGATAGTCATATCTGCCATTACTTGCTTATTTGGGGATGCTTCTATTAAGACATTGTAATATACATTATAAAAAACATTAAGGGGGAAAGCTACAGAAAACATTTAAAGTGCATTGATCTCATCACTCTCATTTTTACTGAGACGTACCTGGTGAGAGGATTGTAACAACCATCCCACTATTTGCATCCAGCCTCAGTACTAAATGCATCTTTCATGACATGCAGATTGCTTCTCAGAACTGCAAAACCTGCCAACATTCATTTCAGCATTGCCAAGAGTATGAGCGAAGAACAGTTTTGCCATGCTTGACATGTTTTAACTTTCCGAATGTTGCTGCCAACTTTCCGAGAGAGTGAGAGAGAAAGACAGACAACCTGCTGTGTTGACAGAATTGGCACTTACTGTATATCCTTGTCTTTCCCTGGAGTGAAGATGACAGTATTTCAAGGAGAAGAGATGTATGAGTGGACTTCTCTGGTTTTAGTTCATCTGTGATTTTCTTTCAGAATTCTACAAAAATAAAACTAATCCAGAGTTAAATTGGATTATATGTGACTCTCTTTTTCCAAATCAACTTCAGAATTAAGTAGGTGAGTTGATGAGTGCTACCAGAATTCTCAGCAGTCTCACAGATTACAGTTCCCAGTAATCTGGGTACCAGTCGATGCCTATTACACAAAATATTAATATGATTACGTTATAATCATCTAGTTTAAATTATGGAATTTAACATGTCTACTATTAGCTTCTAAAATCAAATATGGGCAGATGGGTAGGGGGAAATTTACCCCCAGTGGGAACCATGTAGTATGTTTGAGGGCCAGGAACAGGCTTTGAATGGTGTGTGAGGGCCCAGATTTCAAGAAAGGAGTGGGACCAGGAAAAAAACTACATTCAAGTTAAAATTAAATGAATCAGAATTAAAGAAATTGATTAAATACAATTTATCTGGTTATTCTATACATTTTTCATTATTTTCTCATTTTGTCACATTAAAAATTATAATTTGAAGAGGTTATATGCAACTCTGGACTTCAGGTTCTACATCCCTGATCTGTAGCTCTTGTATTATATAAGCCTGGATAAATGGATTCTAAGCTTCAGTTTGACAGCTAGTTAGACTTGGTTTACAGATTATGGTTGTCATAGTGAATGTGTGGGAATCTTCCATCATTCATTAAACCAATCATATGCAGTAATTTGCCATGTGGCTAATGTTTTTTTTCCACATAAAATGAAGGGAGCCACAGAAATATAATCAGTGTTCACAGTGAACCACTATAGACACTAAAGTTAATCATGTGGCATAAGGTTGAATCTTTACTGCTGGCTATAAAATATAAAACAGCCAAGTCATGCTGTTGAACTTGAACCCACCATCTAAAGTTGTAGATTAATAAAATAGTATTGCTTTAGTCAATAATATGACTTTGATGCTAATAACCTCAAAGTAAATAGCCTATTCTCCTGTCCTAAACATCTGATGAATGCACTTAGATGTTCCTTTTCTTTCTTTCAAACAGATGCTTCTGGTTATACAAAGTACTAAAAATAAGCTTCTACACCACTGCAGCAGATCTACACAGCACACTTAAACTGATTATTGACTTATAAAAAAAAAACAGTTAATGGAACCATAACATAACCATTTATACAGTTAACAGAACCATAACCAAATCAGATTGTGTTTGCATACTGTGCTAAACTATAAATAATCTAACCAAGATTAGCAATACCTAAGTTTAGTAGAAAGCACTTGGGAAGTCTTTACCTAATCTCTGAAGATCATTCAGTGGCCTGTTAGAACCAGTGAATGGAGTAGAGCTTAACGTTGTATAAACTCTTGCATAAAAAAAGGAATATTGTTTAAAAACACAGCCTGTGAGCACATTAGAGAGATTCAGGTTTGTTTGTTTGTTTGTTTGTTTATTTATCTATTTATTTATTTATTTCTCCAACTTATATCACCGCCCATCTCCCCCCACAGAGGGGACTCTAGGCGGTTTACAACAAGTTAGCAATTAAAACATATAAAAACATAAAATACAATAAACAATATATATAACTAACCATAAATTAATTAAAAATATATAAAACCCAAGAGGCTCTGATGTCATATTTAAAAGAACTCTATGGCACAAGCCATCCCCATGAGGAGCTATCACTCTTCCCATCCCAAGTGAGGTGGCAGAGCCAGGTCTTCAATTGCTTTCGGAAGGTCATAAGTGTGGGGGCTTGCCTCACCTCCAGGGGCAGGTTCTTATTCTTACACCTTTAGTGCACCCAAGCATAAAGAAACACACACTTAAACATTGCAGGTACAAAAAGTAAGTACAAAAGAGTTCTTACATTTATTTTGTCCAGGTACAGCCATTTCAGTAGAAAATTGGTTTCAGTTCTTTTTTCTGTTCCCTAAACTGCACACCTCTGGCCCTGTTTGCTGCCAGAGGCTGCGTGGAGAAAGGGGGAAAAGCCTCTGGAGTTGAGGCCTACCACATGGCCTCTCCATGGATAGGAGCAGCAGGCACATGTGTCCTACCCCTTCGGTGGAAGAATCAGAGAGAGAGAAGAAGTGGGAGGGGCAACAGGTAGCTTCCTCTGAAAGCACAGAGTTTGCCTCCTAGAGCAATCACCCATATGCTAATGAAGCATGCTTGATTTGCCAGATTCCAACAATCTCATTAAGTATGTTGTATGAACACATCCATGAAATCATATGCATGCCATGTATGATAACTAATAAGATGCTTGTATCCATAGAAAAAAAGTAGGTTCACAAACTGATGGTCAGTTCTTAATGGAACCTGCTTGTTTTATTCCCCCTGTATCGATCCCAAATTAATAGAATCAAAAGATTAAAAGGACTTTTTGTCAGGTAAGTACCAACATGTACAAATGTTCTGAAACAAAGACACTCATTCATGTGTAAATATCTGGCTATATCACCATGAGCCCAAGAAGGAATGTGCAGATTAGCCTTGATACCTACTAGTATCTGTAGTGGCAACGTGGAAGACCATTGTTATTTCGAGGAGTTAAGTGACATATTTTGATTTTCTCCCTCACAGGAAGAAGATTAGAGTTTATTTTGAGTTATACTGATGTTTAACTGGCTTGTTTTTATTTCTGTTTGGAATGGAGGGGGAAATAAGAGAAAATCCCCAGATTAAAAGTTTCAGCATAAATCCACTCCTCCAACAGCCCCTCCAGAAAATATTTCGGCTTGGAATGGTGGGGGGAGATAACAGATTGTTTTTGTTAAGCACTAGCTTATCTGTAAAGCTTCCCAGGCTCTTGGAAACAGGTGCTCCGGACTCTGGGAACCATCCCAGTCAAGGTCAGGTCATGCAGCCTCGGTACCATGGAAACAGGGTCATGAGGCTCTAGAGCCAGACTTTGATAAAAACTTTAGGATTGTCTTTTGAGTTTGGGAGCTTCTGCACAGACCTAGTGCTGGGTGCTGTAGAAAAAACACCATCTTTCAGTTACGAAATCAACAATCGCAATGGGTGCGGTTTCTCCCCCTTTCCTTTTCAGCGGAGCTCTCCTTCTCCGCGTCTGCTCCCCATCACAGCTCACCCGGAAGTCCGGGTTTAATCTGCCTAAGCTGTGTTTCTGGTTAAACTGTGTTTCTGTTTAAATTTGTTTGCTTAAGTTTATAATAAATCTTAAACTCTTTTTATCCACTGGTGTGCTTATTGTCTCTGGATCTAAAAGAACCAATTGCCAGATTAAACAAAAGCATAAAAAGCAATGCATAAAGAAAGGAAATCATAACATACCAGCAAGTTGAGACCCTATCCCCTTTTAGTTGTCAGGAGCCTCTTGACCAAGACAGCAGAGACCCTCTAGGATGGCATTTTTTCCACTGATCACTGCTTGGACACTTGGCAGAACAGTATCCTATAGCATGGAAACATTAAATAGATCTAGCACCATCAAATGTCCTAGAACAGTGGTTCTCAAACATTTTGGTCTCAGGGCCCCTTTACATTCTTAAAAATGATTGAGGACTCCAAAAAGCTTTGATTTATGTGGGCTATAACTATCAATATTTACTGAATTAGAAATTAAAACTGAGAAATTTTAAAATATTTATTTATTTGACTTTACATACCCCCAAAGGGTCTCAGGGACCCCCTGGGTTTCTTCAGACCACACTTTGAGAACAATTGTCCTAGAATATATACTTAGGATTTTGTTTCATGTATGCTTAATCTCTTGACCCTGAACAGAACCATTTAGTCTTATATACTGCTTAGTTTATATATTGTTGGTTCAGATCCCTGTAATAGTCCCTGCATCTGAGCACCAATCATTTCCTTCCTTCCTTCCTTCCTTCCTCCCTCCCTCCCTCCCTCCCTGTAGCTTTAAGAATAACCTGGGGGTTCATATAATTCTAAGATAGTTTTTTATGATCCTCAGCCAACATAATTTTTGCTGGATGCTTGGGCCCAGCCCTCAACTCTGCAACTGTTAAAAGTTTGCAAGGCAAGAAGCAGTGTTGCTTAGGCCAGAGAGAACTGTTAGAGTAGGTACATTACAATCTCAAGGCCGGAAAAAGAATAGTAGCCAAGAGCCCATTGATCATGTATAGTTTCTGTCTTCTCTGCAATAAAACTCTTATTTATCAGTATTAAGTATGTTAAGCTTCAGTTGTTATCTGTTTTTTGAATGTGGAGTTGTGTTTCTGAAGAAAAGAGATTTATAGCCTGGCCAGGTTTGAAGTCTAATAATTTCCAAGACCACAATCTTACATTCCTTTTCTTGAACTACTTCTAAGTTAAACTGAGGAACTGATTCTCCGCTGAGGGCTGGTGTAGTCCCATGCAGGCATTTTAGAAGTACATGCCAGTTGTGGGGAGAACACATTTCAAAATAAGTGGGGCTTGTTGTTTATTCGTTCAGTCGTTTCCGACTCTTCGTGACTTCATGGACCAGCCCACGCCAGAGCTTCCTGTCGGCCGTCGCCATCCCCAGCTCCCCCAAGGTCGAGTCTGTCACCTCCAGAATATCATCCATCCATCTTGCCCTTGGTTGGCCCCTCTTCCTTTTGCCTTCCACTTTCCCTAGCATCAGCATCTTCTCCAGGGTATCCTGTCCTCTCATTATGTGGCCAAAGTACTTCAGTTTTGCCTTTAATATCATTCCCTCAAGTGAGCAGTCTGGCTTTATTTCCTGGAGCATGGACTGGTTTGATCTTCTTGCAGTCCAAGGCACTCTCAGAATTTTCCTCCAACACCACAGTTCAAAAGCATCCATCTTCCTTTGCTCAGCCTTCCTTATGGTCCAGCTCTCACAGCCATAGGATACTACGGGGAATACCATTGCTTTGACTATGCGGACCTATGTTGTCAGTGTGATGTCTCTGCTCTTAACTATTTTATCGAGATTTGTCATTGCTCTCCTCCCAAGAAGTAGACGTCTTCTGATTTCCTGGCTGCAGTCAGCATCTGCAGTAATCTTTGTGCCTAGAAATACAAAGTCTGTCACTGCCTCCACATTTTCTCCCTCCATCTGCCAGTTATCAATCAAGCTGGTTGCCATAATCTTGGTTTTTGAGGTTTAACTGCAACCCAGCTTTTGCACTTTCTTCTTTCACCTTCATCATAAGTGGGGCTGCCATGCTTCAAATAAATACAGCATGCCATATAGCACTGGGATACATTCAAAGAAAATCTGTTCATCTTTTAGAATGAGGAAGCATTGCAGAAATATTTGAAAGAAAGTGAAACAACGTGAATCAATCATGCAGTTGATTTTTATTCAAACTGCAACATGAGTAGAAAAAGGTAAAAGAATAGTTAGAATCTTTGAGAAAAAGCGTAAGCAAAATAAGGTACAGCTAGCCCAGGTTGTACAGAAATTTTCAGTTCAGTGAATGTAAAAGTTGACAATCTTTCTGATTCGATTCCTTTCAAGACAGCCAAATTTCAGGATATCTAACAGTGTCTAAACAAATTACTGAATATGTTGGAAATTACAATATTAAACAAGTGAGAGAGAGAGAGGGAGAGGGAGAGACATATGAACATACCTAATATTCCTGTCTCCTGTTTTCCCCACAACAACAGCCCTGTGAGGCAGGTTGGGCTGAGAGACAGTAACTGGCCCAAAGTAACCCAACCGGCTATCATATCTAAGGGAGGTCTAGAATTCAGTCTTCTGGTTTCTAGGCCAGCACCTTCACCACTACCCCAAACTGGCTCTACAAAATGTATGTAGTCAAGAGTACAACATTATATGCCTTTATAAGGAAGCACACTACTGACACTTTTTTTGCTTAAAACTGCAGCTTTAAAATGCAATCTCACTTATCGGGGAACAAGTCCAGTTAGGCACAGTGGACATACTTTCAAGTAAATGAGTGTAACTTTATGTGATATACATTACTTAATGACCTGTACTACATTAATGCTAATAACACATTCATTGGCAACATTAGCTGCACAAAAAATGTCAAATATGTGCCAAATATATAATTTTGTTTTAATTGTTCATGCAGTACATCACATAAAATGCAGATTTGAAGGCTTTTTCCCAGTTGGCACATGTGAATTATTTGGTGGGGAGCAAACCTATGGCCCTGATTTTGCTGGATTACAATTTCCTGCAGGTACAGTATTTCTAGAACAAAACATCTGTAGCCAGCTTGGAGAGTGGCTAGCAATTCTAGGCGCTATACTTAGCAACACATGGAGGTCCACAAATTCCCTATCCTATATACAGTAGGGAGGTTAAACATTCTTGGGTATGTTTCACATACATTTCAATGGTCACCTGCAACGGCATTTGAAGACAAATCAACAGTTATCCGAGCAATTAAAAATAAAGCTAGAAAACATTCAGGTTGATTACTAGAACTTTTTGTGACAAAGGAGAAATATACAATTGTTATTAGCAAATCTAGATTGAAAACAACCAAGAGAGGCTTAACTATAATCAGAGTACTTAATATATTTTGTACATTATTGTTTTCATGTAACATGCTACAGCCAGCATATGTTTGTGATGTAACATCAGTTTGGTATAATGTAGCTTGGTTTAATGTTGTCAATAAAAGCCAGAAATTCTTCTTTTACAGGATTGTAGAAATGTGCATCTTGTTCCCAATTGGTTTACGCTAGTCTGTTTCTCATGCTGAAAAGAGCTCAGATGGGAAGCAGAATTTCTAAAATATAGCTTTAGCATAATGATTTAACCACTTATTTTTCTACTTGAACTATTATGACTAATGAAATTTTCCTTAAATATTTTCCATTAGAGCAGGAACTTGGAAAATTACAATTCATTTCAACTCTAATTAATACTGTAGTAGATATATCAGACTCTTACCGTGTTCAGTTAATAATCCTATACTTGCTTCTTCCACTGAAATGGATGGCTTTAACTGACACACAAATGTGTTCAGAAATCAAAACAGAGAATTATGAATAAATAATTTCTCATAATCCTATTCTTTCGTGACCTATCACATTTTTTCCACTGCCTCATTTTTGTGCAATAAATCTAAAACCTTTTTATTTTTTATTTTCTTTAACTGAAATCCATGCATTTTAATCTTCAACCCCAACTTATTAAGTTTCTAAGAATGGATTCCATCTTTCTAATGCTTCAGCTTTAGTGCCAACTGGCATATTATGCATTTCCACAAGATTTTGGCCATAATTATACTTTATTTGATAAAAGCATGTATGCACCATCATAAATTATGAGAGTTATGCAACGTATGCATATAAATCGGGCTACCAGTACATAATGAGGCATGTTCACTTTCCTAACTGAAAAGCTTCTAAAAGAATATCCACAGAAGAAAGAAACAACTACCAGTTACAATACATGTTTGATTTGGGAATAATATACATCAAGCTGCTGCATGCTATTTTGAAGTGTTCACAATTGTTGCAAATGAAGGCGTACAGAAAAGGCTAGGCATATGGTGAATATGATTAGCTTTGAGCTCATGCACAGTGTTCTTATATCGGTTAGCATGAGAAACAGGGAAATCATGAGTACATGAAAGAATTGTCAGAAAGCAGGTGCATAAGAACTGCTGTATACTAACTCAGACATTTATTAAACTACTGCAGGATTGTCTACAGTGACTATGAGGAGCTAGCTCTCAGGGATTCAAGACAGTCATCTTTCATAGCAAGCTACCTTATATATATTTAAATAACTGATCTTTCTAACTCAGTAGTGCTTATACTTGGCAGTATCTCTCCATGATTCAGACATCGATTCTACTGAATTGAAGCTGGGTCTGCATTGCACAAATCTTGCATTGTGTTGTGCCACTGAACTATGATCTTATGACAAATGAAAAATCATAGTAAATATATAGTCAATGAATAGTAACTACAGGCAAGTGAGATCAAAACTATATTGTGCCATGAATTTGTGTATCATGTTTGGGTGTCTGTGTGCTATTTACACAAATGCTGCATCTGGCTTTCAGGATGTTTACAATGTCAGTGAAATTTTCTTTAGTCAAGCAAGAAGGCGTCCTGGGTGCAACTCTGGTATTTGAAATTGCATTATACTTTGATATACATTAATCAAGCAAATACTATAGCAGCTTTCCTTTAAAGACAATACACATGCACAGAGTATGTTATAACTGGGAAAATATAAAGTTAACACCTTTTCTCCATAATAATTCGTCTGGTTCATGCAGAATGCAAACATGTAGAATTTCCAGTACGTGGGGCACTGGAAGAAGCTACTCTATGAACCTACCTACCTTTTCCCACTATGCTTCTCATTCTTATGCTGCAGATGCCACATAGCCAAAGGCTACATTTGGCTTTTGAGTAGGCTGACCATATTTCCTTGACACAAAAACGGGACATTGGGATGGCAAAACGGGACGGGGTTAAACTTATGTAACAAAAATGGGCAGAACTTCCATTGTCCCCTTGTGGCTGCCATTTTGACTTTTTTGACCACACCCTGCAGGCACCCCTGAACATGGATGTGCCCTTGGAGTCACCAGGAGGTAGGCTTGACCAGAGAGTGCTGTGTTTCCTAGCCTTTGAAGGATCATTCCATGCTGGATAGCTGGGACTATGCTTTCTCCAAGGCTGCATCTCTCCAGACCAGCGTTTCTCACCCTTGGCAACTCTAAGATGGGTGGACTTCAACTCCCAGAATTCCCCAGCCAGCATGGGAATTCCCCAGCCAGCAAGGATGGGAAAGCTGGGTGCTCTGTGCGTGCCTGGCTTTCCTGTCCTTCGGCCGAACCAATGCCGGTGGGGGGGGGGCAGTGCATGCGTGCACACGTGCTCTGCAACACCCCCCTCCCTCTTTCGCTCACACACGCCAGGGTTCCCTCACCATCCCTTGCCCACATCACAAGTTCCCTACAAGAATGGGGACGGGGTCTATTTAAGAATAGGATTTTTTTTTTGAAAAAAAAAGGGTGGAGTACACCACCAATGGGACTGCCAACCCTTTCCTGAAAAGTGACCAGGTGTCCCAAACTCCAACACACACGTAGCTGCTGAACGAGAAGAAGGAGAAGGAGAGATAGGAGGGAGGGGGTGGGGAGGAGAGGAGAGGAGAGATTGAGGGAGAAAAACAATGGATGCAACGGTTCCAAGGGACCCTATTTACCGATCTCCAGCACAATAAAGACATTTACATTTTTAAGTCCCAGCTTTATGTCTTTTATGATTAAGAGGTATGTTTCATTTGCCATGCTAATGCTGCTTCCTCAGGAGGAATACACGGGCGGGTGTTGCAGGGGCAGATTGAGCAAGACAAACTATCCCTTCCCAGAGGAGCGCTCGTTACAAGAGGGTGGCCGGTGGGGTGAGTTTGACCAGCTCTTCAAAAAAGCAGTGACATGTACAGCCCGGGGTGGGAGGGGAGGCACATTTTAAAAGACACACACAGCAACCCCCCCTTTCCTGTAACTCAAACTGGTTGCTCTTCCAGTCGGGGAGAAAACCTGATCGCAGAAAAATCTAGAGCTGGGTTGGGGTTGGAAGCCTGGGCGCTTGGCAAGGCATTTGGCTGGATTCAGCTGCGACTTCCACCCATTGGTGGAAGGGAAAAACCAGTCCAGCATTCTTTGTCTCCCTGCTTCTCACAGTGCTAGCTCATCTGAAAAAAGAGGGAAGAGGAAGTGGAGCGCTTCTCTTGTTCCTTATTATTTTACGACGACTAAGGTGCTTTTCCGCTTATCTTGCTCGTTCACCCCCTTGTGAGCATGCCGCCTCACAGAAAAGTAAACGCACTAATTTCATTCCCATGCGCACTGCTCCACTCTCAAACGTTCCCCTCTATGGAAGGAAAGTATGTGCCGCACCACGCTTTTATAGCCAAGCGGGGTGATCCATTTGTGTCTCATGAGGGAAAGGGAGAAAAGACAGTTAAGGATGGCATAAGAAAAACAGAGAGCCCAGCGGATTCCAGGCGGGAGGGCTTCCTCTTCTGGGTTGCCTCCAAAAACGGGACAAAATTGAGATTTATATCAAAATGACGGGACGGTTCAAAAATGTTTAAAAAACGGGGCTGTCCCGTTCAAAACGGGACGTATGGTCACCCTACTTTTGAGTGGCATACTACGGACCATATTTCAAAACAGACATGGGGACAGTTCAAAGAAGTACATTTAACTCAAAATAATTAATATAACTATCCTCCAGAAATTTACTAATTTTCCCCTCATTAAAAACACAGTTCAGGGGTAACTTTTGGAAAGACTCTGAGGGCTACATTACAGATTTGAAGAGGCCACATACAACTCTCATGTCCAGATCCTTTGGTCTACCTGCACAGGTAAGATTTTAATGGATACAGCCTTACAATTGGCTATTTGTTGGCAGGAGGCTGCATGCTGATAGAAAGCATGTAAACTTGAAGTATAGTCCTGTACCACACTACTGTACATCAACACTAAAAGAAAAAAAAAAAGACTGGCCACTGAGTAGGTGCCATAATATTGTCTTAGGTTTATCAAAAGAGCTAAATTTCAGCACATGAACAGAAGAAAATGAGGCTGGGCATCTGCATGAAATAGGTTGGGATTCCCCTTCTCTGTAAACAATAGTTATTGAGTCCAAGCTAACAACCCTGATAAGCAACCTCTGATATAACCTTGAACAGCTTGATTGTAAACAAGGCCTTTAAACCCTGTGTGTCATTAGAAACAACTCTTTAGAATCAGAATGCATTTCCCCTTGACATGGTATTCTTACTTTCTCTGATGTGGCACTCCAAGTCCAGCCTTTTTATGAGTTGGTGGCATGTGGATTTTGAGGCCTGTTATGGCTGCAGTTTTGTTGGTGTGAGCCAGACATGGAGTGAATAAAAAAGAGAAAAAAACAGCTCAGTCGTGGCCTTGAAGGACAGCTGCACTAGGCCTGGTGTGGAGAGATTTTGAGTAGCAGTCCCATTGGTAGAGCGAGGTATATAGGTGTTGGGGACTAGAGTCCAAGGGGGACACCCATCTCCTCAGTTGCTGCAGGACATGCTGCCAGAATAACCCAAAACTGGAGAGAGAGAGAGAAGTGGAGAGTGAAAGTTTGTTGCTGGAGTGGAAGGAGAAGCTGGGGGAAAAAGGCTGGAGAAGAGCTGGAGAGCGAACAGAGGTGTGCAGGGCAAGTGGCAGTTCCTGTTTGGGGGAAGGAGAAGACCCAGAGGGCCGAACTCCACCCAAGACCCCAGACCACGGAGGGCTAGACGGGATTCGACTGGTTGCAGGTAGCAGCTTCACCCAAGTTCTTGGAGTGGGCAGAAGGTAAAATTTGGCAGAAGACCCGGAAAGAGGTTCTTCCCCCAACATCAAAGCAGATGGTGTTTCGGCTGAGCTGAAAGAAAGTCAAGCAATGCTGAGCATGCTCCAGTAATCCCAGTACAAGGGAGGAGGGAGATGGAGAGAATAGGGGGGAGGGAGCAGGAGAAGTAGCGGGGGAAAGTTGCTGGTAGGGAGACATGGGAAGTAATCCAACACCAGCACTGTGTTAGCACATGCTGGCTGGGAAATTCTGGGAATTGAAGTCCACACATCTTAAAGGTGCCAAGGTTGAGAAACACTGGCATATAATTAATTAATTAAAAAGCCTCCACTATCATGGGTTACTGTGTCCATTGCCACCTTTACTTTGTAATGCACCTCCCGTCCAAAAATGAACCCCATCACACTGTGACAGAGTTTTATACTTTTGAGGCTCCAAAATGATTGATTGATTGATTGCTCTTAAATAGACAGAACACATTTAAAATATGTTTCCAAACATTATAAACCCTGAGAGGTCAGGAATATGAGGTTGTCACCTTTTCACTTTCCACATTTTGGTTAATCCATTATGAATGCCTTCAAATGCCTGGTAGAGTTTCCATGTATCTTGAAGAACATGTCATGTGTGCTAGTTTGTAATAATTTTAACTGTTGTGCTTTGATTTCCATCATCCAAATATAAATGTGCCTGCTTTGGATGCAAAGACATGGATAGGATACTGCAGGTGATGACTGTATACAAAATACAGTAGGTACAGTAGAACTAACAAAAATCCTAGGTGGGTATTTATTTATTTATTTAAAAATTTTTTTATTTTACATCATTTACAACATTCAACCTCATTCTGATTACACAGAAGAAAGCTGGAAAGTAAGGGAAAAGCTGAAAAGTAAGGGTGCATAAGAATGAATTGTCTCTGCAACTCCCAAAAGAGCTTGTGAGTAACCAGCCCTACAAGTGTAACATCTCCTTTGTTGCCAAAAGTTCACATCCTTGCAGTTCTGTAGCCCTATTCAGTTCAGAAAGTGCAACCCCAATTGGACCATCCTCAGATGTCTGCCTGATGGTGTTATTCAACTCTTCACTGGTAGATATATTCCACACATATTTTGCATTATCTTATTAAAAGGGAGTAATTCTTTGAACTGCTATCCTCTCAGCTCATCTGCAATATGAAGAACAAGGAGAGAAGTGCTGTGTGGCAGGTGTTGCTCCCTCCCAACCACCTAAAAAAATGGCCTTTCTTTTGAATTCTGAGACCTTTGGGTTATCTCCAACTTCCTCCTGGATCTGCCCTCTGGTCATGATATGAGAGTAAAGAGTCTAGACTCATCATTACTCATCTCACAGATATACATGTATTTGGCTGGGGCAGCAAAGATCACTGGAAAATTTGTGACTGCCTGGTGCCTTATAATTTATTGCACAATTCCCAGTTTCAGAACTACTGAAAAAGTTGCCACTCTTGCTCCTATGAGGTTGAAAAAATAGAATACAGAAAATAGCATTCCACAGTTCCTAATTAGCCAAAGTAAATGCAATCATTCAGTTGATATTGCTAAATAAATAATCAATTAGAGAAGGCATAAGTGTGGGAAAATATAGAAGTATGTTCTGTCAGTAGAAGATGCACATTCCCTACATGAAAATAGGTAAGGAAAATATTCCCTTGAGTGATAACATAGACATACCCATGTTCGTTAAAAGGTAAAGGTTCCCCCCGCACATTTGTGCAGTCGTGTCCGACTCTAGGGGCCAGTGCTCATCTCCGTTTGTTAGCCGAAGAGCCAGCATTGTCCGAAGACACTTCCACGGTCATGTGGCTGCATGACGCGCGTGGAATGCTGTTACCTACCCACCAAAGTGGTACCTATTAACCTACTTGCATTTGCATGCTTTCAAATTGCTAGGTTGGCAAGAGCTGGAGTTAGTGCAGGAGCTCACTCTGCACACGGGGCTAGGGATTCAACCTCTAAACTTGCGATCTTCCAATCGACAAGCCTGGTGTCTTACCTGCTGAGCCACCATGCTTGTTCGTTACTTGATAGCAATATGGAAGTGGCTTGCTACTGCTTTCTGGGATTTTTTTTTTCAACTTCCTCACAGCCCTGGAATTTCCTGGTTGTCTTCCATTGTGTCAAATCACACCATATATAGATCAAAAAAAGGTAGGAGAGGAAGAAAAAAATGTGTCTGTAGGTTGAAGCCACAACTGTACCAGGTTGCTTTCTGTAATGGAGAAGGAGGAGATTTTATAAAAGACCATTCTGGGAGGACAGAAAATGAAGAGCCAGGGATTCCCTGAGAGCAGCACAGCCCTAGGGAAGGGAATTCCCCAGGTGCAGTCCACAGAAGCAGGAGAGTGGAGTCATTAAATGCCTTAACCCAAGGGTGGGCTAGTCAATTTCAGGGCCTTGCCTTCTCTAAGTAAACAGGTGGGCCACATTTTTTTTTAAAAAAAGTGGCCTTGGAATGGTTCTGGTCTCCCTTCCAGCCAGAGCAATTTTGCAAGGCAGGCTCCAAGTCTAAGAACCAGACAGAAGGTGTGGTCACACCCCAGAACTACTGGGCCAGTTATGGCTGAGCAGATCACCACTGTCTGAACCATCTCACCTCAAGTCCTCTCCTCCATGGGCCATGAATTCAATCTGAAACACCATGGGCCGCCTTTAGCCTGCCTCAGAGATAGGCTATGGTGGGCAGTCTACAGGTTGGAGTCTCCATTGTCAGCGAATAGTAAATAGGGCCTCTTCGCACCATGGTAAGTGGACTGTGTGGATGAGCCTTTAATCTTACTTATGAAAATATTGATACGAAAGAGTTTTAAAATTTCCAGTTTCCTTACATACTGTACCTATCTGAAAGAAAGACTAAGGTGTTGTTGTTGTTGTTTTTGCTCTCCAAATAATTTTAAATGGGTAGATCATCTTACAGTTCCTGAAAAAAATGGTAATGGAGACAGATGGGATTTTTTTCCTGCCTAATATTATTTTTGTGGGGTGGAGGATTTAGGGCCAACTTCATTTTGAGTAAACACTGTACTGCTGTGCTACTAAAGCAAAAAAACAAAACAAAACAAAACAAAGCAAAAAAGCAAACCTTTCTAATGGGTCCTTTGGTCCTAATATACACAAAAAGTAACCAATGATTCATTATCTTCCATGAACAAACATAAGCATTAAGAGAAAGCCTGTTGTTTTTATCAAATTACAAAATTACACTGTGCAATTTATATTTTCTCCCCAAGCATGTATTTGGTTCAATAATAAATTAAATTGAGATGTTACTTTTATGATATATTGAGAATAATTGACTATTTTACTGCTTGGCATTTTTCTTCTCCCTGTGCAATAGTCAGATATCTGAACATTTGTTGGCTGTAGAATTAAGTATATGATAAAACAGACAATTGGGATGATTGTGTGATGAACTGAAGAAATATTTTATATGCAAGCAGAAGGAAGATTTTCTTGGGAGGCCAACCAAATATAACTTTGACCCCCTCTGTCTCTCTGGCTTCTGTTTGCATTAATAAAAAAGATAGTGAAACAAGTGATGCACAGATAAATATTTGTTTCCTTCCAATCACTGCCAATTCACTGATGAAATTAAAGCATAGTGCAATTTATCACATAGTCTTTCTTAATTAAAACATCTGTTCTAATTCTCAGAGAATCCAGGAATCTTTCATGGATTACATATAATTTGTTTTTATATATTTCTTATTGAGTCAATATTATGTGGTGGCATGATCATAGTTTCATCCTGGAGAAGGTCTATGTATGAAGTCACTAAGAGTCAGCATTGACTTGATGGCACATAATTTTTACATTAAGGTGGGATATTTGGAAACTGTTGGAAGTAATACTGGGTCACTTAATAAACTATTGTTATTAATTTTCAAGCTCAAGCATGTACTAGGAATGTCCTAATTGTACTGGTGTACAAATACACCAGTGCTGCATTATGAAAATGATGGTCAATAAGCTAAGCTCTGTTCAGTCATCCAACTATTAATTTAATGTTCTAAAACTTTGCTTACTCATATAGTGAAGGCATAAGCCACGAAGCTGGAGGAAGTATTACAGCTTTATTCACTCTAGAATGATCTGCAACAGGTGCCATATTTATTTATTTATACTTCAAATTCTATTACCGCACCATCTCCCCCAAAGGAGACTCTGGGTGGTTTACACACATAAAAATTAAAATTATCCTATAAATAGTTATAAAAATACAATATGTAATCGTTATTATTAATAAATTAAATATATAAAATCCAAGAGGCGGTACAATGATCTTCTAAAAGGGCTCTATGGCACCAGCCATCCCCATGAAGAACTATTCCTATTCCCATCCCAAGCGAGGCTTCATATTGATGAAGGTAGTCCTTGAATAATGCCAAATTCCCCTGAGTCTCAAAACAGTATAAAGTGGACAAAAGAAGGGAGAGGGAGGGAGGGAGGGAGGGAGGGAGGGGGGAGACTGGATTTGGAATGCTGTGATGGCATCACCAGAAAAGTCACTGCTGAAATGTTAATCTCAAGGTTTTGACGTGTGTGTTTGACATCTGTGTGATAATCATAGCAAAGGCTTAACCTGTAAATTTAACTGTTCATTTCCAAAAAAGAAAAGCCACTGAGTAGTGATTTACCATTGATATTTGGTGGTAATATATATATATATATATATATATATATATATATATATATATGGATGTATAATTAAATATGTAATGATGTTGTAAGCCGCCTAGAGTCCTCCATTAGGGAGGGGATAGGCGGGGTATAAATAAGATAAATAAATAAATAAAATAAATAAATAATAACCTAGAGGCCAGTGGAAAATAGAGCTGGAGGACACAGGTGGGATGTGGACTGCCAATCTCTACCCTATTAACCCTAAAGTATACACTCCTGCTAGAGATGGATAATTTTGTCAAGTTTGTTTCTTCCATTTCAATTAATATATTCTCTATAGCTACATCTCTATATTTATCATCTCTAACTCTATCTCTCACAAAGGCTTCCTATCCCAAATGTGAAGAAATCAATGAAGAGTAGTTATTCACATTTTCAAGCTAGTTTTGACCAAACATTAATTGCATATCATGTTGCCCTCCTTTCTAGATTTATTTAACTGGTTAGTGCATGTGGTCTGATCTAGAACATTACTTATGAGAATGGTCAGCCTAAGCTTCCTCTCTAGTCCCATTTTTAAGGAAAATTCCACCACCTATGGACAAACACATTTTTAAAATCAATTTGCAATAATGTTGGAGGAGTTTTTAAAATTCTTTATCCACCTATATGGGGTTTGGGGTTGTGTGCATTTGAAGAATATTGATGGAAATAAGAAGACTCCTCCCTCCTTAGGTGTGGTGGTTCCAATCTACATCAGACCACTGCACATTGATAACAGAGAAAATGAAACCAGGAAGTACAGCAACATGATATACAATTTGTATGACATAATACTCAGACAGGAATTTTCTCATTTCTACCAGGAGTTGCTGCCTCGATTTAAATCTGAACTTTATTTGCTTGTATATTGCATGCAAAATAGATGCTCTATCATAAATATTCTAGCCAGTTGCCATTTAATGAGTTCAGAGATTCAGCACCATAAACATGACTAAATATCAAAGAATTCAAACCCAAACATTTCAGCAATAAAAACTAAAAGTTCCCTGGTGCAAGAAGACTTCTTGGACAGACTTTTAGACTTTTTCCTCTGATATACTTAAAAAAAATAGTTTCCCCATCCTTTCCAACCTGTTTACAAAGAAAAGTATGAATGCTGATAAGGTCTCATTAACAAACAATAAAATTCACATCCACCCCATCATAGAAATGCCAAGAGCTATATTTCCTATGCAAGCTCATTGTGCCGCTGTTTCAAGATTGGAAAAGAAAACAAAACAGCCATACTGAAAGCATTCCTAGTCTATACTGAGTACACCAAGTAGATTACAATTAAATGGTCACATTCTATTCCCTCACCACAAATAGCTATTCTTAGTTATATACAGGTAGTCCTTGCTTAGTGACTACAATTGGGACGGGCAACTCCGTTGCTAAGTCCTGCAGTCGCTAAGCAGAAAATCATGTGACCATGATGGGCTTACACCTTCACTTCCCCTTCAGTCATTAAGCAAATCACCGCAGTCATTAAGCCAGTCAGGATGTGACCACGACTTGTGATTTTATTTCCACATTCTTCATTAACTCTGCTTGCCACAAGCCAGTTGCAAATACATGAATGGATGTGATCGCAGGACACTGCAATGGTCATAAATGTGAGGATTGGTTGTAAAGCTGGGGGTCTTTTTACACCGTCTTAACTTCAGATGGTCACTAAACAAGGCAGTCAGTAATTGAGGACTACCTTTATTAATATTTCATCAGTATTCATTTACCGATCACTAGATGAAGAATTGCATATCTAGGCCATACCCTTGAGCTCAGATGCTGGAATCCCTTCCAGTGAAAAAAGTGTATGTTTCATCATTTTAAAGGCATTTCCCTTTGCATGCACTGTTTGCCTCTCATACAGGACAGTAACAGACATTTCTGTGAACACTGCAGACAATGATACCCTTTGGAACACAACTTTACTTCTCTAGGTGACAATCAATACCTCACAGAAGGCAGTCTCTGTCTATTACTTAAGCTATCCATTTTCTCTCGTATTTTGTTGTGAGATCTGAAGGATAGACATGCTCGCTTTGTCAAGCTATGAGACAGCCTGACAGAGATTTACAAGTACAATGCCGCAATTGGGGTGAGTTATTTATTTATTTTCATTTAAGTTCCCAGTCATAAATCTAAATTTTGCAAGGATGTGAGCAGCCAGGAAGACTATAAAAAATGCCAAGAGGTAAGAAACAATAATGGTATTTTTTTTTACTTTTGGCCTTAGTAAGAAGCCAAATCGAATAATTTTACAGATCTAAAATGTTAAGCTGTTAGTATCTACTGGAGGTTGGGAGTTGTAGTCTCTAGAAATTATGATCTATAGTAGGGCTGTGGAGCATTTTGGAAATAATTCAGAAGAGGTACGTCAGAGTGCTTCGGAGCAGGAATGGAGCACCTCTCTGGAATTTTTTAGAGAAGCAATGCATCTTCCCAGAATCACATGACTACATCTGCTGGGGGGGAGGGGGAAACATGACTTCTTTAAACATTTTCAGGCATGCTTTATTTATGTCCCTTACATGTTCCAAAGTACCTTTTTGGAAGTGAATCCAAAGCACTGCACAAGCTCCACATCAATTCTTTTAGCTTATTTTCTACCCTGGCAATCCTGAGTCTCCCTTGACAGCATTTCCAAGTTTCCCATTTACTATGGGCAAACCTGATATTCTGCTAATGTATTTACATGCATATCCTGATAAGGAAACTATGAGCATGTTTCAGCTGGAGAAATTCCACATACTCTATTAAATGGTTTTAATACTTTTCAACATTTCTTTTTCAGAAGCCAGAGCACAAAGCACTATACATGATAGAAATGTATCTTTAAGGAAGTGAAATAATAGTTTGCTTTTGTCCATGCATATAAATGAAAAAAGAGAATTCAGACAGTGTTTTTTGGTATGAGAATAATATATATTTGTCCAATAGTATTTCTACTTTCTTCTATTAAATGTTGCTAGATATTTCATGAATGTTATGGAAGTGCATTAAGGCTTGAGTATAGTCTACTTTCTACAGTTTACAGATCCTATGAAGTACATCAAATTATTTTCAGTTTCAAGAATTATGGTAGAAAAGAAAAATATTAAGATTTGTGATCTTTGATGAGAAATGGATAAGATTGGCCTTTTATTTTCATAGTTCTCCATCTGAAATGGCATCCTTTTGTTCCAGTATTAGGAATTGACATTTTGGCATTCAGACTTACCTGTGGTTGCTACATTAGAAGGAAAGAACATACATGGCTCTGAACTCAACCAATGGACAGGTCCCAAACTTCATGAATATTCAATCCCAAATATACAGGATTTACACCAAAAGGAGTGAAGGATTAGTTAATGGATCAGAGAAATTATTGAGATGAACATCTGCTCACTCAATTCATAGACACACGCAGAGAGTACTGATAATATTCTGGGAACCATTAATAGGAACTGAAGACAAGATCCGAAGCTATAAAGTAGAACAAAAAGTTTTCCAAGAAAGGGAATGATTGTGTACAATTTAAAAGTAATTGTAGTCATTCAGGGTGCTTCTGAACTTTTAGGAGCTCATTGATTAGGATCCATATCTTATTGCTTTCAGACTTTTCAGACTTTGCTGGCTTACATTGATGGCATCACTACATTGTGATTTGGATTGTAGGGTAGCTGAGTGAGTGAGCTGTGCTTTGCCTTCTGCATACTAATGTTGAAAATAGTGCAGAAAGACCAAATAACAAGGGGAAATAAACAAGCTGAAAAAGAACAAGCTAGTTAAACTAAACTAAACATTTTAGGTCCAGGTACACCACAAAGAGAGAGCCAGTTTGGTGTAGTGGTTAAGGCACCAGGCTAGAAACTGGGAGATCATAAGTTCTAGTCCTACCTTTGGCACAAAGCCAGCTGGGTGACCTTGGGCCAGTCATTCTCTCTCAGCCCTAGGAAGGAGGCAATGGCAAACCACTTCTGAAATCTTGCCAAGAAAACTGCAGGGACTTGTCCAGGCAGTTGCCAGGAGTCAACACTGACTTGAAGGCACAAATGCAATATACACCACAAAGGAATGGTGATAGGGGCATTAAATTAAATTCTTGCTACCTTATTATAAGTATTCTATAAAAAATAAAGAAGTAAAACCAGAATTCAGTGGCAAAAGTGAAGTTCTCAACGGGATACATGATCTGCCTTTTCATCTGGCTACTTTATTTCTGTTTGTTATTATTTATTCAATTTGTATCTCACCTTTTTGCCCACAAGGCACAGTGTTAGACTAGAGACAAAGAGACAAAATGCCCAACAAATAAACATAGGGCATAAGCTCATTAGCTTACAGTGGTATTAACTGCTGATTATTCATGGCCTGTAGCCAAGTCAGAACTATTAAGACAGAGATCTGAAGTTAACTCAGTTGATACAGAATTTATAATATCACATATTTGTCAAAATTATTGTTGCTATTTTTTAGAAAAAAATCAAATGGATTCAATTAGAAGAAGTATGAAAAGGCCATTTTATTAGCAGGATCATTTGTCTCATCAGATGCAAAGAGGTGTTTATTTGCCTGGTTTTTACTACCTAAATCTACAGCACAATAGCACAGTCTCTTTATCTTCCAGAAATAAAGATCTGTAAATTAACTATTTCATGTTTTACAACAAATTAATAGTGCCTCAGCATAGGAAAAACAGGGAGGGCAGTCCTGCAAAGCCATCTTCTCTGCTGTATTGCATGAATGCTGCACTCAGTAGACCAATAAAATGCCACATATTTGATTAAATCAACAGCTTGTAAGTGTAGTTTTAACTCTGGCAGGATGAGTAATATAGGATCCTAGTATAACTTAATATAATTGACTTCAACCAAAATATGTGGAAGTCACTGCTATATTTTATATGCCACAGACTTTGTGCTTTGTGGTCGTAGCTACTATGCTAAGAGAGAAATGTGGATTCACCTTGCAATTTTAAGAAACCAGAGCACTCACCCTACCAAGACATCTGAACTTCCTGCTATGCAGAATCAGGAAGTATGATTCATGGGCAAGAATGTGTCCTGTTGTTTTATTACTGGAGGCTTACTTTTGCGAAGGAGAGGAAAGTCTCTGCATTTAAATAAGGGACTCAGATTAGAATGCAATTGTTATTCAAAAACCCAATCAGAAATGTAAAGGTCAGACACTTTTTGAGGACTTGCCTATAGCACCCACTTGCAATTCTGCAAAATTCTTCTTGCAATAAAAAAATCCCTTATACACCTAGAATCAATATATTCATTCCATTTGGTGCTACAGTATTAACTCCAAAATGTCAGGAACGGTTTCTTAGTCACAGCTCTGGGATATTAGGTGAAAATATATATCTTAGAAGAAAACCCAGCAAAAGGTTGAGAGTACCTCAGCTTGCAGCTACGTGAATAGGCTAGTTTATTCAATTATTCATGTTTCTTGGTGATAATATAACTAACACCCCAAGCTGTAAGTACCTGTATTGCCCTGTTCTTGGTAATAATATTACTGGGTAATATTAAACTATTCCTTGATACCATCATCCTCATCCTCAGGGGGACCCATGATTCTACATGTCCACAATTATTTTGAATTTCACCATAGTTGAAATCTAAGTGAAATTCAGAGAATTTCAAACCAATTTAGATTCTTCTCCTTGTAAAAACTATCTGATGGATTTCAAGAAAATCCAAGAGTCTCAATACAGTTGATGAAATTTCTTAAAAGCTGAGGTGTTCACATCTGCTTACATTAAATCTGAAGTTAACTTACTCCCCACTGTCATTCTTTGATGTTGATGTCAAATATTCACATAACTGTTCTTTATATTTAGTATCCAATGATATTGGAACCAAATAGACTAAAAAGAAAAAGAAAACAGTATATTGTATGCTTTTCCAACATTTTAACAGCACATGCTTCTTAAGGTTCAAGTCCAAATAAATAACTATAAGATCCAGAGAAGGCCACGTTCCTTCTTTGACCAATCTGGATTGGATTCAGCTTAACATTTTAGATCATTTATTCATTCAATCATTCATTCATTCAGAGACTGCCTGATTCCAGATAACTCTGAGTGGCTTACAATTAAAATTGAACCATAAACCAAGGAAAAAAGAATCATGCACATCTGGGAAAGGAGTGACATAACAAAAACAACCAACAGGGGCTTGATATCTACCCTAACCCATGGCCTGGAGAATAGCCAGGTCTTCAGACATTTTTGGAATACCATCAGGGAAGGGAAATAAAGCAAGCTTTATGGGAAAATAAAAGCTAGTGATTCCTAGTAAAAGTAAAGGTAAAGGTTTCCCCTGCACAGTTGTGTCTGACTCTAGGGGCTGGTGCTCATCTCCGTTTGTTAGCCGAAGAGCCAGTGTTGTCCGAAGACGCTTCCGCGGTCATGTGGCCGGCATGACGCACGGAGAACGCTGTTACCAACCCACCAAAGTGGTACCTATTCATCTACTTGCATTTGCATGCTTTCGAATTCAATAAAGTAGGAATAATGTTTCCGACTGGCTACCAAAGTGGCACCATAAGCATCATAACTTTTTTAAGCAGAAAAAGGATGGCCCTTCCTAATGAACCTTCTTTTGCAAAATACCAGATTTGGTGGCTAATAGAGACACCGATTTAAAAGCCCATCATGGCAAGCAATGATGGATCAGTTTGCTGTAGAAAGAATGAATACAGAAGCCTTTCCATCCCCTGTTAAAGGAAGTCTTTTTAGAGATCCAAAATGTTAAGAATTTTTCCTGCCACGCAGAATTTTGTCAAATTGCCACCTAAGTTCCATAAACTAAGCTTAGGCCTTTGAAATTAAGATGACATTTTTGGTATATGTATACATCCCTTTTTCTAGTCAATATCTCATACATTTGAAAGGGGAAAAGCACACACATAACACCTGTTGAGGACATCTTAAACCAAATGCATTTTTTTCCTGGGATCATGTATCAGCTGCAGAGGGCAGCTGCACAAGTCCAGGAAAAGATACAGTTGCTTTAAAATATTGCTGACAAGTGCCCATTTACACTTGTAATTACAATTTATTTCTTTTAATCTGGATTTTGCTCAGCACTTTTTATTATTATCATTAATAATAGATTATCCAGCAGCTTCCATCTAAATACAGATTTGATCAAGTTAAAATCTTATAAGTGATTTGGCCACTGTTTATCTATGTGTCTATTTTTCTCAGCACATATTTATAATGCAATATTATGTATATGCTGATTTATATGCAACAATTTTAATGTGACATTTTCTTTTCACAAGATTTCTTGGATTTTTTTTTTTGTGTGTGTGCTTGCTTTTAAAGGTTATGTGTTATTTATTTTGATCTGTTGATTTATACTAACTTTTCCCAACCTGGTACCCACCAGATGTGTAGGGACTATAACAACTGCATTGCATGGTAAGTTGAGCACTGCAATCCCAACACATCTGAAAGACAGCTGGAGGGGATGACTGTTTCATACAAACGCTTGGGAAGAAAAGTCATGTTAAATATAGATATTAGTAATTAAGTATGAATGTGGTGACTCTTGTATCCTATCGTGACTCTGGGAGTCTAATGTGGAGATTTTAGATAATCTCCCATCCAAAAAACTGGTAGACAGAGTGAAGAACATTATTTGGGGAGAAAGCACTTAAACCATGCTATATCGGACACTTTAGTTTATTAAATGGGGTCATAGACAAAACACACAATTAAAAGAAAAAAATGCATAACACAATTGCTCATTAAAATCTATTCATGCCTGAGCTACACATACCTGGGAAAGCAATCAGGTCCATAAATGTATAATTGTCAAAAAAGATATGTTAAGATGGGAAAGAACTGCAACTGGCACTGTTGGGAAGAATCTCTGTGATTAAGATGAATATCTTCCCTAGAATGTTATTTTTGTTTCAGACAGTACCTGTATTGACAACTGATGTACCATTTAAACAATGGCAGAAAGATATTTCTAAATTTGTGTGGCTAGGTAAAAAACCGCAAATTAAGTACAAAGTGTTACAAGATGCTAAAGAAAGAGGAGCTTTAGGTCTCAGTTGGCTGAGATGGCAAAACTGACAGCTTTGATTAGAGAAAAGGCATTAACTTTAATGATACTTGGAAACCCCTTTTGGACTTTTTGCGTGAAACAGAAAAATTGACATTGTTACCTATGAATTTGATGATTAGAAATAATAATGGACAATAGAAATAATGAAAGCTATGATGTAAACTTAGAGTTTAATGTAAATGTATACTTATATCAGTTGCAAAGAAAGTCGAGAGTCATTCTTTTTCCATACTTTCTTTTCTTTCTTTCCCTTTTCTATTTCTGCACTTTTGACTATTTTTTCCTTTTCTCCACTGTTTCTCTATTTTACTTTCTATCTCAATTATTATTTTTTGTTAGTTTTCATCTTTTTTATCCTGAAAATCTAATAAAGTTTAATAACCCCCCCCCATAAATCTTCAATTGTCATTGCTGTATTATAAAATTTGGCTACAATTCTAGAGAATTTCCAATCCTGGTTGTATAATAGGTAGTGTAAGATTGTCATGTTCGCCACCCAGAATCACTTGGTTGAGATAGGCAGTGTCAGGATTAAGCCTATGGAAATTTAAATAAATAAATAAATGTGAGAGCAATCTAGATGGTTTGTGATAACAGGGGAGATCAACCCTACCTTTCTGTGGTAGTAGATAGAGCAGTTCAGAAGTACGTGCACTATTGTTTCAATTTCGGGGGCTGAGCAGATACCTAAACACTCTTGATGAGTAATACCACTGAATCTACAGTACCACTGAGGAGAGAGCATCCAGATATGCCAATGTGAAGGTGCTCCTATGAATTGGTAGCAAATGATATAGATACTTAGGAACAGTGAAGAGAGGGTAAGTGATCTCATTATAGTGGAGATTTTATTTATTTATTTATTTATTTATTTATTTATTTATTTATTATTTTTTATTAAGTTTCTCTACTACCCATCTCGCATGTAACGACTCTGGGTGGCTTACAAATAATAAAAATGACAATTGCTAAAAACAATTCAATATAACTATAACAACTATAACTATAACAACTATAACTATAACTATAACTATAACTATAACTATAAATACATATAAATATAAAATATAAAATAATATAAAATATAAAATTCAACATGGGAGATGAGATCTTCTCCTTGGCACCCGCACGGTGTTAACCACCCCCATGAATAGCTGTTCCCCCTCCCATCCCAGGCAAGGTGATATAACCGTGTCTTTACTCCATTCTGAAAGGCTGGGAGAGTGGGGGCCTGTCTTACTCCCAGGGGAAGATTCTTCCAAAGGGCAGGTGCCATGGCAGAGAAGGCCCTCCTCCTGGACCCTGCCAATTGGCAGTCCCTCATGGACAGGGTCCATAACATGACCTCTCTGCCTGACCGGGTGGGACGGGTCAATGTAACGGGGGTGAGGTGGCTCATCAGGTAACCTGGACCCATGCCATGTAGGGCTTTAAAGGTGATAACCAACACCTTGAATTGGACCCAGAAGCAAACTGGCACCTAATGCAGCTCGTGCAGCAACAGTGTTATATGTGCCCTTCTAGGGGCTCCTAAGACTGCTCACGCAGCTGCATTTTGCACCAGCTGTAGCTTCTGGATATTCTTCAATGGTAGCCCCATGTAGAGCGCATTGTAGTAGTCTATATGGGAGATGCCCAGGGCATGAGTGACCGTTTGGAGGGACTTCCGATCCTGGAAACGGCGCAGGTGGCGCACAACCAAAGTTGTGCAAATGCCCCCCTGACCACGACTGCCACCTGCTCCTTGAGCAGGAGTTGTGAGTCCAGGAGAAACCCCAGGTTCTGCACTGGATCTGTCTAGGGCAGTGAAACCCCATCTAGAGCCAAAGATGTCAAATTCCCAGATTCCCGGGCGCCCCCAACCCACAGCCACTCTGTCTTACCAGGGTTCAGCTGAAGCCTGTTGTTCCCCATCAAGACCCCCACAGCCTCCAGGCACCGAGAAAGGGTGGTTACAGCATTACATACATCACCCGGGATGGAGATGTATAATTGAGTATCATCTCTGTGTTGATGATACCTCACCCCGTGGCGATGGATGATCTCATCCAGCGGTTTCATGTAGATGTTTAAAAGGAGCAGAGAGAGTACCGAACCCTGCGGCACCCCACAAAGGAGGGGCCACGGGCCAGATCTCTCACTCCCTATCAACACCGATTGGGATCGGTCCTGGAGGAAGGAGGTGAACCAGCGCAAAGCCATGCCTCCCACCCCCAACTCCCTGAGCCGACCCAAAAGGATACTATGGTCGATGGTATCGAAAGCCGCTGAGAGGTCAAGAAGAGCCAGGATGGAGATGTGAAGAGTTGGTTCTGTCTTTTTAAATCAAGATCTAAAATGCTTCACCTGAGCTCTCTCCAGGCTTATTCCAAGCCTAGCATAGATATCAACTAGGGCAGGGTTTCCCAAACTATGAGGTATACCTCCCTTGGGGAGCTGTGAAAAACCTTTTAATTACATTGTTACAATAAGCCACCTTTCCCAAAGTTTCAATGTAGTGTTTACATTGTTCATTTGTGTTCATTTTGGTGTTTGGATATCCTTCATTATTAATGCATTTATTCTAAAATTGAGACTTGATATTGAAAATGGATGCCTTGGGTGAGAACTTTTAGGCTTTACCTAAATTAAATATATTTATTATTAAGGACTGTTCTCTGAGAAAAAAGGATAAGGTTTGGAGATGGTGAATTAAACATCATCTGGCATGTTGTAAGTAAGTTTTCATGCTTTTTGTACATTATCCTAGAAAAATAAATACACCTGTAATGCAAGACAATTTGACTATGCCAAATTATCTTTATTCTGGTGGGATTTACTGTACCTATTTACTTTGTGATGTATACATAAATCTTGTCTTATTCCACCTGCTACATTTGCTAGTGAAAAATGTTAAATATGAAATTCTGAGACTTAGAAATGAAATTACATATGACAAAGATGAAAAGCTTTCAGTAATGGGAGCCTGAATCCTAACACATTACTTCCCTCCTTTGCTGACTGTAGAATTTATGTCAAGAGGACAAAAATATTGCAATGGACTTGTATATATTCTCATTTCTTAACCAAAGATTTTTTTTAATGTAATGGCATTCTTTCTCTTTTTTATGACAGTTAATGTCATTTAGGATGCATGCAATCTGTAGCTTAAATTGTATGGATATTTCCAATTATCTACACAGTATCTTCACATATTTGAGGCATTTATCTACAGTGAAGCAAATACCACATTTACTTGAAAGGAAAGTGTAAATCCTGAATGTAAGATGATCTCCTAAAATATAATTAGATCTTTAAAAAAATCAGAAACAGCTGTTCTAGGATTATTAGTCAATAGCACCCTTGATCCACCCAAAAGATTTGGGGTGTGTGTGAGTGGAAGGACATCACAACATGAACTGCACTGCTTCAGGAAATTCCCCAAGCTGCCTCTGAAACCCAGTTGGGTTCATCAAGCACATTGGTAAGCCAATCAAATAGGTCCTGCCTCCCTGCGGTGGGGAGCAGCACCAGAAAGTTCAAAAGCAATGAGAGAGTGGTCTGTTCATGACAAAGGACATGTGTTGTTGTCACAACTTCCCCAAGAGAAATAACAGATCCAATGTATGATTGCCTATGTGTGTCAGGCCCTCAGTGATTTGGGTCAGATTCATGGTTGTCATAGTGGTCACAAACTCCTAAGCTGCTTCATGCTCCACCCCCAGGAAAGGAGGTTGAAGTCTCCCATTACCATAAGTCTAGGAAACTCTATCAACCCAGCAAAGGAACTGAGCAGCCCAGCAGGAAGTCCAGTACAGCAGCAGCAGCTCCAACTTTTCCCTAGACCAGTGTTTCTCAACCTTGGCAACTTGAAGATGTGTGGACTTCAACTCCCAGAATTACCCAGCCAGCATGCCAAGTTTGAGAAACACTGCCCTAGAGCCTCAATTCACAAACAGGGGTCTCACGTCTAGTCATATTTGGAGCAGCACCACTGAAAAATATCAGAGGCTCCAAAATGACAGTAGTCCCTCCACCATCCCATGCCTTGGTGTCATGGATGATGTTACACTTGAAATCCAGATGGGAGAATTCTGAGAGGGGAACATCTTCCTCAAAGCTCATCCAGGTCTTGGTTATGCACAGAGGTCAGCCATCTCATCTGATGTAATAAGGCTTCCCAGTAAAAGAGACCATATTATATGATGACCTGGCATTCAGCAGCAGCCACCAGAAAGTTCTGAGGAACTGATAAACTGTATTGAGGTAAGCCCAGGGGATCTGGAATGTGGAATTAGCATCAAATGCCAAATGGGTCTTCCATGAGAACAGCTACTGCCCTTCTCCCACCATATCTCCCTCTGTCCATGAGCCCTAGATGTTTCTACCTGCCTTTCTCCCATCAATCCATTCCCTTGATTCCTGCCATCCCTCCTTCAGTTCCTGAAGCCCATCTACCCCAGCATAGCCAAATGAAGTAATCCACAAGCTAAGGGTTATATCCTAAGAGAGCTGCTTCTGCTAAGTACTCAACAGTTCCTTGGCTGCTGCAGAACTAGTCAACACCTTGTACCACCTCACATTCACACTCACAACATGTAGCAATCACTCCAATATAAAAGCATGTGCATGATTCAAAAATGATTTTCAAGAAGTGCTTCAGTGCTCATATTCCAAAATCCTCTTCCAAATCATTTTGGAAGCATGCACAGCATTATTTTACAGTATATATATACTTGCAAGACTGCCCTCCAAAAAAGGGCAGGGCCGAATAATTAAATTAAAATTAATTTACTGTAATTAATACCTACTGATTAAAACTAATTCCCTGTAAAATAGGCACTCCATTTGTAAAATTAATTGACCACCCACATCTTCATATGCACTCTATTCTCTCACAGTTGAACATTTTTTTCTTAACTTGCATAACCCACAAAGACATACATACAGAGAGATAGTGAGAGAAAGAGAAACTGCAGAAATGTGGGCTCAACAAGCAAATTTGTATATGTTTACTCTGTAGTAAGTCACAATTAATATTATTCCTAGGTAAGTGGGCAGGGCATGGATTTGTTTAGTCCAGCTTAGTCTGTGTAAGCATGGATGCAAACTGTGGAAGAAATCCTTGGGGTATGAACTGGATTTTCCTTCCACTTTTATCAAAATGAGATTGCTCTTAAGCCACATCCACAAAGGCTCCTTGCTCCTGTGTGTAGATGCCCTGTAACCACCTTCAGAGGACATGACCTTATGCCAGTGCCTGTAACTCATCATAAGTTTGCAGATGAGGTAGGCCAATTACTAATTCACCCCTGGCTTAATGAGTATGATTGAAAGGACTTGGGTGTTGCATTTCTGTAGACTCGATGGTGGGCAATTCCCTTCCCACTTGCTGCTGCTCCCGGGAAAACCTTCCTCACCTTCTCTCCTCTTACATGGTAGTTTAGAACTCCCACCTGGATCCCCACCACAAAACTACCTTTCTTCAACAGCACTTCTTCAGTGGATGAACCTCAGCTGCCCAAATTGTTAGACCATTGGATAGGAGCTAAGAGATTGAAAACACTTGAATCATTGCTCCCACTTAGTGGTCAAAAGGTCAGACAATAGACTGGTTGATCCATAGCTATCAGAATTTTTTAAATAAAAAATATTCAATAGGTCACTGGTACTACAGGAAAGGGGGAAAATGCACTGCATTTTTTTCCCCGTGTCAGAAGCACCAAGGCGCTTTTGTAGTGAAAGGATTTGCTGGTGACATCACCATTGCTCGGGGGATGCCGGAGGAGGCTCCTTTTGTTGCATATATTTTTTATGTCTGTAGAATATGTGGCTGAGTTTTTAAAAAACCAGGCCTCAAAACTTTTTTCCTGTTTGGGCTCAGGAGCACATGTTCACCCCCACTCAGGAATGTTAATTTACCTTTGGAGCCTAGTAGTCTGGCTTACTTGGACCAATCAGAATTAGCTGTTATAGCTTTGCCCATATTGGGAATCTGTTGCCTAGGTGTTTTGGTCACATGCTGGATTCTGTCCACACAGATGCTGGTCAAGTTAAGGTTTAAAATGTAAATGCCTTTTGTTCTTTTTACCTCTGCACTCTGCTAACTGCTCTTTTGTCTTTAAAATGTAAATAGCTATGTTAATCAGCCATGCTTCTTTGGCTAAAGAAGATTCAAGGTTTGTTCCTATGTTCTTTTGTTTTTAAATAAAGCAACGTTTTACTACAAACTTATCTCTTGGTTTTTCCATAACTCTGATCACAAATTTTATAAAACAACAAAACCTTTCATGTCCCTGTAATTTTTCCCACCGAAGAATGTGGTACCTATTTATCTACTTGCATTCTCATGCTTTTGAACTGCTAGGTTGGCAGAAGCTGGGACAAATTGCGGGGAGCTTACTCCAGCACACGGCTCACGCTCTTGGGATTCGAACTGCCGAGCTGTCAGCATTAATGGCCTCTGACTCAGCATCTTAACCACTTGATGGAGTAACTGAAGAGTTGTACATGCCAGTTGAAGGAAGTTTTTCACGTAGCAGAAAACCTTGGGAGGAGTTGGAATTTCAAACAAGGGAACCACCAATCATAGCCCTTGGAATATTTTTTTAAAAAATTTTCATTAAACAGACACACAAACTCTCTCTCTCTCTCACACACACACATATACATATACATATACATATACATATACATATACATATACATATACATATACATATACATATACATATACATATACATATACATATACATATACATATACTACTGTAAGTAATAGAGGGTTGATAAGTTTATAAAGCTATAGCCCTTGGAATGTTGTGTGTTAAAGCTGTATGGATGGCACCATAGAACAAACCCATTCCAGGTGCATTTAAGGGAATGCTGTGGAGGCAGCAAAAATTAGGGCGGCATGACTTCTTGCTAGGTCCAGGATGGGGTGGAGGTGGGAGGTAGGAGAAGCATGGCAAAGCAGCTGTGTGGATGTGGCCTCATTTACTGTAGGTCTTCTGTTAAATCAGTGTGTTAGCCCTACCCTCCTCGAGCTACCCTCCACATTATAGAGGGTGGGTATCTGCAGTGGGCCTTTCTGTATGTGGAGACTCTCCACTTATTGAAGTTTCTAATTGTGCAGAGTCCTTGTTTGTGTACATCCTCCTTAAAAGGGGAGGGACCACAGTGCAAACATTCCCACACATGGAGGGTGAGAAGAGGTAGTAGGGGCTAGCATGCTCATCCTTGTCTTCTGGAAGTAATAGAAGTAATAGCAGTAGCTTCTCCCTCTCTTTTGCCTGATTTCCAGCTCCTTTGTGTCTCCTGCCCCTTTGCTCACCTTCACCAATGTCTTTCTCTATATATCTCACCAAATGTAAGACAATTCACAGCTAATTGGGTTTTTTTGCAGGGGAGGAAGTTAGGTTCTTTTGGGGTAAATGCATTATGTGAATATTGCAATCAAGACACTTTTTTTTCATTACGCCATTCTAATTAGTCAAAGCTTTGCATCATAATGTCCACTGAAAGCCGTAAAGCAAAGATCAAGATTACTGAGGCTATAGCAAATAACATCTGGAGGATCACCTCAGAGAATGGTGCAAAGTTGAAATGATCTCCCAATTTGTTCCAAAACCAGTAGCTACAGTTTTTGAAACTGGAAACTATAGTAAGTTCAAACTTCCCAGTTGTCTCAAGTTGTAAAGAAAGAATAAAAAGGCTGCATGCATGAGTCAAAAATTTAGTACAGGTAGTCCTTGCTTAATGACCACAGTTGGGACCAGAATTTCAGTCGCTAAGTGATGCAGTTATTAAGTGAAACCGACCCGATTTTACAACCATTTTTGCAGCAGTAGTTAAGCAAATCACCACAGTTGTTAAGCAAATCACATGATCATTAAGTGAATCACACGGTCCCCATTGACTTTGCTTGCCAGAAGCTGGCTGGGAAGGTCAAAAATGTGAACTGGTTGCCAAGCGCCCGAATCCTGATCACCTGACTGTGGGGATGCTGCGATGGTTGTAAGAGTGAAGATTGGTCGTAAGTCAGGTTTTAGCACTGTCATAAGTCCAAACCATTGCTAAACAAATGGTTGTTAAGCGAGGACTACCTGTAAGTTGAGAAGTGAACTAGCGCAGCATGTTATTGTAGATTGAGCAGCATAAAAACAATTCATTAAATTGTTACAAGTTGACCAGGATATTCTCTTTAAAAATATATATATGATGTTTGTCCTTTGTCCTTTCTCTCCTTTTTGATCTTCCTATGCCAAGGGTCGGAAATGGCGGCTCTTGAGCCAGATCTGGCTCTTTGGCCCCTCGGCTCTGGCTCTCTCTCTCTGTCTGCCGCCCGACATCCGGAAAGCCGGTCTCCGGAAGCAGCGCAAACCCTGGGGAAGAAACAGACGCTGATTGGTGGAGGCTCAGAAGGAAGGACGCCTCCACCAATCAGCGCGCACCAAAGGGGAGCAGAGAGGCGGGCTGAACAAGGTGAAGCCCGATTGGCCCTGCTACCCAGAGGCGCGAAAAAAAGACCGGCGCGGGGCCTCGCTCAGCTGCGCGCGGAAGCGCTCCAGGTCCGGCGGCTCGTCC
The DNA here is from genome assembly GCA_023362775.1 of Charina bottae. Lineage (NCBI taxonomy): Eukaryota > Metazoa > Chordata > Lepidosauria > Squamata > Charinaidae > Charina > Charina bottae. Next base: position 5,482,166 of record JALMGJ010000016.1, read on the forward strand.
AGCTTCACAGCCCAGCGCAGCTGAGTGAGGCCCCACGCCGGTCTTTTTGGAGCACTTCCGCGTGCAGCTGAGCGCTGGGCTGTGGAAATGCACTCCAAAAAGACCGGCGCGGGGCCTCGCTCAGCTGCGCGCGGAAGCGCTCCAAAAAGACCGGTGCGGGTCTTCTCCCTTCCCCTCTGTGAGAAGGGGGAGCAAAATGGGAGGAAGGAAGAAGCTCCCTTCATTCTCTCCTTTCCTCCTCACACACTTTTAGGAGAAGCGGGAGGAAACGCGGAGATCTGGATTGCTGGCTGAAGCGATTCTCTTTCTCGCTCCTGGGAACTAAAAGCGGGGGTGGCGGGGAGGTAAGAAAGGGTGCGCGCGAAAGAGCGGGGTGAGAGCCGCTAATAGTCGGCCGCCGCCGCCCCTCCAGCGCTTGGACTGCAGGTGGAAACGGAATACCGCCTCTGATTACAAAGACTGGAGGGCACCTTGGAGCAGAAGGAGCAATAGCCTTCCCGCCGCCGCCGCCATGGCAACCACTCCCGGGAGGTGTCGCAAAGTGCCCGAAGGAGCCCTGAGGACTTTCAGTGGAGACGGAGAGAGGAAGGCCAGGTCCCTTGTTGTGGCTGCAGCCAGCCAGCCAGCGAGCGAGCGAGGCGCAGCCATGGAAACAATGGGCTTTCTTGGTGCAGAAGCTGCTCCGGTGGCGGCTGCGAGAGGGAAGCTACTGCTGCTATTATTATTACTATTATTATGCTGTTATGCTGCTTGCTTTGTTTTTGGACAAATCCTGGACAAATTCTGGACAAAAACGGGGGAGGAGACCAATTAAAAATAACACGCTCACTAGCAGGCGGAGTAGAAGTGAGATCAAAGGCAGTCGTCTCTAGAGCAGTGTTTCTCAACCTTGGGAACTTTAAGACGCATGGACTTCAACTCCCAGAATTTCAACTCCCCATAGCTGGCTGGGGAATTCTGGGAGTTGAAGTCCACATGCCTTAAAGTTCCCAAGGTTGAGAAACACTGCTCTAGATACAGTAAGGGCGAGGTGCAGCGATGATCGTCCTTTCCCCACAGGGAGGGAGGAACAGATGCTGTCGCCAAAGCTACCTGCCTGTGGATTGCAGTGGCAGCAACAGCAGCAGAGATGGTCGATGTGATGGTACGGGGTCTCTCTCCCCCACAGGAGACGGTGCCTCCAGCAAGAGACATTTTCCAACCACTCCTGTTCCAACCAAATGCAGCCCCCCCTTCCTGCCTGCCTGCCACCTGCTTCTTCCTGCAGTGGGAACAAGCGAGTGGAGCGCAAGGGTCCTCGTCTCTCCCTCCCCGCTCCCCCCTCCCCCGGCAACGGTCTTTTTGGAGTGCATTTCCACGTCCCAGCGCTCAGCTGCGCGTGGAAGCGCTCCAAAAAGACCGGCGTGGGGCCTCACTCAGCTGCGCTGGGCTGTGAAGCTGGACGAGCCGCCGGACCTGGAGCGCTTCCGCGCGCAGCTGAGCGAGGCCCTGCGCCGGTCTTTTTGGAGTGCATTTCCACAGCCCAGCGCTCAGCTGCGCGCGGAAGCGCTCCAAAAAGACCGGCGCGGGGCCTCGTTCAGCTGTGCATGGAAGCGCTCCAAAAAGACCGGCGCGGGGCCTCGCTCAGCTGCACGCGGAAGCGCTCCAGGTCCAGCGTCCAGCTTCACAGCCCAGCGCCAGCGCCAACCCCACTCCCTTCCGCGTGATTGGCTCCCACCCGCAAACCCCGCCCCCTTCCACGCGATTGGCCCCCGCCCGCAAACCCCACCCCCTGGCTCTCGAGCATTTCAAAATGTGCACGAGCATGTCAAAATGGCTCCCGGCATAAAAAGTTTGCCGACCCCTGGCCTATGCTCCTGAAGCCAGCAGAAATAAAAGCTTTTGATTGCATCCTTTAGAATTCAGACAACAACTGTAGCCAATCCACTTCTAAATTACTTCTGTGAGTTTCCTCCAAATATACAGGCAATGAATCACTGGATGATGGACTCCCTGCTTCTCCAGCCTTGACTTACCCTCTCAGCCATTCCCACTGCCAGAACAACCATCAAAAGCTGCAATACTGGTCACTTTGCAAAAGGGAACAAATACATTATTCCAAGTTCATGTGTGAAGTGAATGTTTTGATGAAATCATTCAACAAACGAGAAGGTGTGATTATGTCCAGAGAACTCCTTTTTTCTTTTCAGATTAAACTCCATAGAAAGGTGCCAGGAGTGAGATATGTTCTTAAAGAATGGTTAACAAGCCATCTTCTACCTGCATTCGGAGGGATGTGTGGATGCAGCAAAACCAACAGTTGAAATCCAGATCTTGAATGGATATTCTTATCCTCTGATTCATAGGTCAATTGCTGGTCAAACCCTCTCTAAAAATATAGAACAATATACTTGGTTGATTTTTCAAATCAATTACTTCCTCTAATCCTTAATTTTACCTGTCATTGCATTTTCCTTTTCAACAGCATTTCTCCCTAATAAACAGCTCATTCCAACCTGATATTCTGAATTTAAAACTCAAAATTTGCCCTGTGTATTAGAAGCAGTACAATTTATTGGCCATCTTGTTCAACACTCCTGTATTTGACAAAAATAAAAGATGAATAGGCCTCCTTTCTTAGGAAATATATTACACCAGAGTTGGTACAAAGTATTTGTCTACTTAGGCTCCACATGAGAAATAATGTGCTTTTGAGAACAATGAAACATGAAAACAATGCTGGGACAGGTTTTTTACTTGCCCCAGGAATGAATGGGTGCTCATTTCCTACCATTTTGATTTTAGCTCCTCTCCCTAACAATTAAGGAGATTTCTTGAATATTTTAATATTTCTAACAAATTCGGTAGCAGGACTTAAAATGATTCTTCTAACAAGTACAGTGATTTCCTTACATGGTGTTTTAATTTATTTTTAAACTACTGGTGTATTTCCCACCACCACCAATATAATTAACTATAGTGTTATACTGGGCTATACATATTCAGGATGACCTCTAATGCTGATATTCATGCTAGCTCAAGTATGAGAATTCATTAGAAGGCACTTTTCAAGTTCTCACTAAAATAAATTTTAGTGAATCTGATTTGCAGTTGAATACAGTTAGAATATGGAATTAAAGGCCTTACAATGTTTTCCCCCAAAACTATTTTTAGATGATAATATGTATTACTTTACATCTTTCAAAATGTGGTAGCACAGGCTTGTTACATTTGGAGGCCATCATAATATTTCTGTTGAGCAGGATTTTGAACCACTGTTTCAAAATTCTGCTTGATGGTACTGCTGCTAAAATACTGGTTTAGAGAAACATTTATTCCTCCTGGTGTGTCCTGATCAGAAGACGTTCATCTGATGTTGACAGCAAAAGGCAATGATGGGTGACCTATCTGTCCAAGTCTATGGGGAGAAATAGGAAAACAGAATCCATATGACTCAAATCAAATATAATTTGGGTCATGGTTTGAAACCACTGCATAAATCAGTTTGTCACATGGGCATGAAAAACACATACATTTTGGGATGCAAAATTCTCAAGACTGGTTTGAGAAACAAAAGAAATCATGACATCGGACCAGTTAGCATAATAAATGGCAGTTCTCATTTTCCTGCTGTTTCTCTCTTTTCATAGTTTTTAGAAACCTTAGCATTTGACAGGGAGAGGTGAAGAATTACAGTGGGATACCATTGCCAATATTTATAGGAACCACTTCCAAGGGGAAAAATGTACCTTCTTGTAGTAGGATATTTTATGTAATAATTATTATGCAATATATGAAAAGGGATATTTCAAAGAAAATTAAACTCCCCTCAGGATAATCATGTCTGAGAGCAAGAGTGAGACTGAGAGAGAATAAAAGATTATGGAAAAGAGAAATCTAAAGCTAATATATGATTTCAATATTTTCTGAAGAATTTGAGACATTTTTCAGATGTATCCACAGGTGGAAACAAAAGAGACGGAAAAAGAGAAACATGGTGGACTGCCAATTCAATGAGTATTTCATGCCATACAAGCCTTTCTCCAGCTTACAAAGTGTTTTGCTGCAACTGTTCCCAGTATTTCACCATGTGAATACATTAGTGCACCATAGCTTCCCCCAACTTGATGTGGTCCAGCTGGTTGGCTTATACTTCTCACCATATACTGTAAATCTAGTGTTTGGGGGGGGAAGGACCATGGTTGGCTAGATGAACTGGCACACAATGGCAATTGAACTACAAATACCAAATCTGTGCTGCAGGAATCAAGACGATAGCATCAAAGAAATGCAAAAATCTCTAACCCTTTGCTACTATCTAATGGTTGTCTGGATTGTTGCAGATCTAATCATTCTAAATTTAACTCTTACGCTGTCCAATTAAATAAGTTTATTAATTTATTGCTTGCACAACTGATTTGGTGCTGCTAATTTGGCATGCTAGAGTTCCAGAGAAACAGGCCAGAACTGATGCTTCATAGACACTCAAATGCAGACATTCTTTCTGAATTATCCTGCTTCATCTCAAAATTAGACCTTTGGCTGAATCTGATACAGCCAAAACCCTTAGTCTATAACTTGTATGTGAATATTGCATTGATCAGGAAAGTTAGAAACAGACACAAAGCTAAAAATCTAGGTGTTCATCACCCAGCTGAAAACCAGCATGACAACGACCAATTTTTAGGAGAGAAATTACAGCCAGTGGAAGGGTTCATTTTCCTTCTCAGCTTGACTGTTCACCTGAAATCTTCTTCCACTAGAGCTTTACAGACTAATGTTTGCTATGGTGTGGGGAAAATAATTGGGAAACTGTGCTGCAAGGATGGGGGGAGGAACCAGAGACTCTATGAGGAGTTAAAAAACCTCCTCTTAATTGCTGCTTCTTAACTACAAATGTATCATCCCAATACATCAACTATTTGAAGTCCATCTGAGTCACAGTTCCTCCTACAATAACTTGGATGTTTTTGTGATAATGGTTTAACATGTAATGATGTATCAAGAGCTGGCAGCGTTGAGGGATAGGAGTAAAACTGGCCCTGAACATCCTTCAGGCCTTCTCTAGTGGATGGGGTACAATGAAGTAGGTACGAGACACACATCTACTTGCACACAAATTCTTTCACACCACCTATATACAATCTTTAGAGGGGGAAGAGAAACTTTAAATTTGCCCTCGTGTTTCTTTACTAATAATATGGACCATTTGCCCCAAACAATCCTCCATAATCTATATGAATTCAGAATATTTGCATACCAGCTTTCCTTCCAGTATTTTATCTTTTTAATAGCTTACGTGATTCAAAATTCTTATTTTATTTATTATACTATGTCAACATGTATGCTGCCTCAGTCCTGAAAAAAAGGCCACTAAATCTCCCAATCTCTCTCTCTCTCTCTCTCTCTATATATATATATATATATATATATACACACACACACACACACACACACATAGAGAGAGAGAAATTTTATTAAAGATTGTAACAGTAAAAATAGATAGAAGAATAAAAAGAAAGAGTAGAAGTTACAGAAAAGAGAGAAAGTGAAAGAAAAAGAGAAAGAGAAAAGAAAGTAAAATAAGAATACTTATTTATTTATTTATTTTCTATCCCACCTTTATTATTTTTATAAATAACTCAAGGCAGCGAACATACCAAATACTCCTTCCTCCTCCTATTTTTCCCACAACAACAACCCTGTGAGGTGAGTTGGGCTGAGAGAGAGTGACTGGCCCAAGGTCACCCAGCCGGCTTTCATGCCTAAGACGGGACTAGAACTCACAGACTCCTGGTTTCTAGTCCGTAGCCTTAACCACTAGACCAAACTTATCACCTTCCCTCCTACACACAAACCTTCCCACACTGTCTTGGCATTTGTTTTTGTTTTTTAAGCTAAGGGCCTGGGTAAGGTGAGGCTGTCTCTGGACATTGGCATGTCCTTGAAAATGCTAGGGTGTGGCTTAATTATCACAGGCAGCTGGAACACTCATTTGGATGCTTGTGAGTAACATTATGGGTTACTAAATGAATGTATGAGGGAAATGGGTTGAGAAATATTTCTGCCTGGCTGCAGCTATCTTTCCCAACTTCACTCCCTCATAAACCCCTCACCAAGAGAAGGGACATTGAGATCCCCCTCAACCATCAGTCTGGCAATGGCATCAAGCAGTTTAGGCAGGGAAGCCATTGCACAACAGGGAGGTCTGTACAGCAGCATCAATATCAACTCTCCCTTGTGCATATTTAACAAGGAGGGTCTTACATCCTGTTATCTGCAGCTCAATTCCTTTGACTGCCCTAAGATAACAATAGTTATAACTAGTTACTCCACCTCCTCTCACTTGGAGTTGTGGTCAGTGCCAAACCTGAAACACAGATTGGCACATTTCTGATCTGCTCCTTCCACACCTGAACATGTTTCAATAATACATACCAGGTTGGCTCATGAGGAAGAACTTATTGCAGATGTATCTGGAATTATGCAGCAACAGCCAGAGACCAGGGCCACTGAGCATCTGATATACTAGAACCAAGAATAAAAATGGGAGGCCAGAAGGGTGGATTGGTATAAGAAACTGAACCCCTCTTCCCCAAGAACAGCCTGCCCCCATCTCCCATCATATATCTACCTGACACCACTGAAATGACCTTCCTGAAATGTTCCTGCCTGCCCACAGACCCCCATCAGCTGCCTGACTCTAGAATGTTCCTCTTGAGTCCCCAAGAAACAACCATCCAACTTGATGTACCCCAAAGGCTGGCACAGATGACCCAAGAAGCTGCATCTGCCAATGTATTCAACAACTTCTCAGAGTCCCCTATTATACAACACTGACACCCTCACAACACCCACCCTCAGACAGAGAAGAGGCTTCTTGCCTGACTTCCAGATTAATACTTTGGAATGTAACTTATTTAATAGCCTTCATTTTAATGTGCCAAATGTGAAGCTGTGTGTTCTCATAAAAAGCAGCATCTTATTTGATACAGTAAAGTATGTCATAATCAATATGTGTCATCTACTGTAGTATATAACGCATAGGAAAATGTATCCATAATCTTCATACATAAGCAGTATTTATTCTGTGTTGTATTCTATACAGAATGTGTATAGAAAGTGGACTCATATAAATTATATTTTACCTGTGCATGTAACTTAAAGGAAAATGTCCAGTTTTATTTACAAGAATTCATATGAATTGCATTCATTTAAAAATGGATTGTTTTTTTAAATGCAATCCTTGGAAATTCTTAGCTTGGGACAGTAAAAGGGTGGAAATGAATATTGTTAGGAGTGTGAAACATATGCTATATATTAAATACTTAAAAGAATAGTAGTTTATGTATTTTTATGTATTTATTCTTATTCTTATTATCCCTCTTGAAGCAAATCTATATCATTTTTTTTAGGGCAAGAGATCTGGAGAACTTATTTTCTCAGTACGTACCATCACCAAGTCCTTTAACCAGCCATTTATCATGCTGTTCCTTGGGTACCAAGAAACACTCTCTTAATGATTTTTATGACACACAGACTGTTTCTTTAGAAGACAAGTCTAGCTGAAGTGGAACTATCTGTTTTTCTCTGAGATATTTAGTCTCATTTTAAAAAAGTTCTTTAGCTGGCAATGATGGCTTCCTTGAAAGTTTCACACACTAAAAAAATGGGCTAGATTCCTATTAGAAGGACAAAACTTTCAGATGCTTTTGTGTCTCTAGATGCCAGTTTGGTGTAGTGGTTAAGGCAGCAGGCTAGAAACCAGGAGGCTGTGAGTTCCAGTCCCGCCTTAGGCATGAAGCCAGATGTGTGACCTTGGGCCAGTCAGTCTCTCTCAGCCCTAGGAAAGAGGCAATGGCAAACCACTTCTGAAATCTTGCCAAGAAAACTGCAGGGAGTTGTCCAGGCAGTTGCCAGGAGTCAACACTGGATGGATGGATGGATGGATGGATGGATGGATGGATGGATGGATGGGGGGGGTGTGTGTGTGTGAATTAATTAATTAATTACTTAATTAATTAATTAATTAATTCTATTTTGTAAAGTTTTCCTATCTACCTTCTTCAATCTTGCCTGGTATTTCATCAGTCTTTGCACCAGGGGAATACTGACAAGGCTTTATTACATATATTGTTCCTTTGACATTGGCTAGGTGGGATGCAATGACCATGGCTTGGGGTCTGCAGATAATAAATATTTGGGGCAGGGGGTGTTCTGCAACTGCTGTTAAGCCCAAATTGGAGCACCTTGTATTCTTTTTCTTGAAGTTCTGATCAGGCTGGGCCTGCACACTGCCTAGGGTACACTAGATTTCAAGTCTGCAGAACATTCCTGCTGATAGAAGGATGGTTTGTCTTTCAAGCATTCAGTACAATTTTGATTGAAATGATGCTTCTTCTGCTCCAGTACTAAGTAGTTTATACAAAAAACATGCTGTTCATGCTACTAAGCTTACTAAGCATGTTGTATGAACCAGGCTTTATTCTGCTTTTCTGGTAACATTTCTTTTCCTTTCCAAAACCACGTGGCAGGAAAATTGGTGTAGTATGTAAAGAGAGAAATAAGCCAACTGAAATCTTTCAGACAGATTGCCTGCATTTGTTCACAGATGGTTTCTTTCAGCCCAGTTCCCAATCAAGAAGAAAGCTAGGGTTTAGTCTGGTTCCAAGGAGACTGGAGAATCACCTGCCTACCTGATTATACTGGTTTCTCCTGGCTTCTCCTCAATGCCATTTAAAATAATGCTAGCTTAATGGATTGAAGAAAGCATGAACTTGGGAAAGCTCAATACAGAGAAAGATTAAGTGAATCAATCTTGATGCTGATATCTTAGGCAGCAGTAAATTGAAATGGACTAGAATTGGATATTTTCAGTCAGAATATCATACTATTTATTACTCAGGACAAAAACAAGAAATGAATGGCATTGTTTTCATAGCCAGAAAGGATATGGTAAATACAGTACTTGATACAATGCAGTTTATGATTGAATAATATCAGTTCGACTTTACGGATAACCTTTTAATATGACAATTATCCAAGTTTATGCTCCAACCACTGATGCAGAAGAAGAGGAGATTGACAAATTTTACAGTCAAGTTCAATCTGAAATCTACAGAGCAAGTGTACAAGATAGCGAGAGCTTGATTGATAACTGGCAAATAGAGGGAGAAAACATGGAGGCAGTGACAGACTTTGTATTTCTAGATGCAAAGATTACTGCAGACGCTGGCTGCAGCTAGGAAATCACAAGACGTCTACTTCTTGGGAGGAGAGCAATGACAAATCTCGATTAAATAGTTAAGAGCAGAGACATCACACTGACAACAAAGGTCCACATAGTCAAAGCAATGGTATTCCCTGTAGTAACCAATGACTGTGAAAGCTGGACCATATGGAAGGCTGAGTGAAGGAAGATAGATGCTTTTGAACTGTGGTGTTGGAGAAAAATTCTGAGAGTGCCTTGGACTGCAAGAAGTTCAAACCAGTCCATACTCCAGGAAATAAAGCCAGACTGCTCACTTGAGGGAATGGTATTAAAGGCAAAACTGAAGTACTTTGGCCACATAATGAGAAGACAGGATACCCTGGAGAAGATGCTGATGCTAGGGAAAGTGGAAGGCAAAAGGAAGAGGGGCCGACCAAGGGCAACATAGATAGAAGATATTCTGGAGGTGACGGACTCAACCTTGGGGGAGCTGGGGATGGTGACAGCCGACAGGAAGCTCTTGCATGGGCTGGTCCATGAAGTCATTAAGAGTCAGAAGCAACTGAATGAATAAACAACAAAAGAAAAGTGTACAAGATATGCTGGTGGTAGTTGGAGGCTGGAATGCCAAAGTTGGAAACAACTTTAAGGAGGAAGTAAGGAGGAAAACATAGTTGGACTTTATAGGCTAGGAATTAGAAATGAAGCAGAAGAATAACATAACCTTTTGCCAGTCTAATGATTTCTTCATTGCTAACACAGTCTTCCAACAATCAAAATAATACCTATATACCTGGACAGCACCAGATGGAGTACAAAGAAATCAATCTATCTGTATTATTGGAGGAAGGAGGTGGAAAAACTCAGTTATAACAGCAAAGACATGACCAGTGGCTGACTGTGGAACAGATCATGAATTGCTCTTCTGCAAGTTCCGAAACAAGCTAAAGTGGAAGAAGAAAGCCAACCAGTTTTCACAATTTAATCTTGAGCATATGCCCATCATTTTCAAAGAGAACATCTGGAACTACTTTGAAATCCTGAACCTCATTTATAGAGTACCAGAGGAACTGTGGAACAAAATCAAAGACATTGTTAAGGATTAATGTAAAAAGAGACTACCAAAGATGGAGAAACAAGAAAGCAAACTGAATGTTCGTACAAAGATTAGAAATTGCCAAGAAGAGAAAAGAAGCCAAAGACAAGAAAGTCAAAGATCTCAGGAAGGAACTTTAGAAAGAATTTCAGAGAGCTATTAGAGGAGACAAAAACCAATATGACAACAACATCTGTAAAGACATCCAAGATGGAAAGCAACATGGAAAATAAGAAAAGTCTTCCAAAAGATATGTGAACTCAGAAGAAGGTTTCAACCTCAAATTGGTATGCTAAAGGAAACTAATGGACAGATAGTAACTGATTAAAGGAAGATCAAAGAAAGATGGAAGTAGTATACTGAAATACTGTTACAGTAGAGATGTCAATGTCCGAGAAAGTTTAGAAGATAGTCCATACTTACAAGATCCTCTAGGGTTAGGAGATGAAGTTAGATCAGTGCTCTGGTCATTAGCTAGTCAGAAGACTACATGAATTGTAAAAATATATAAGAATATGTCTAGAGAATCAGGGAGATGACCTTGAGGGTTAGAGAGGCAAGAACGATTACATAAGCAAAGGGGGCTGAAACATTCCTGAAGTCCCAGGAAGCAAAAAAGTATTTGAAAGAGACTCAGGCATACTTTTTCCTGATTCATTGTGATATAAGAGGAAGTGGGAGTTAAAGCACAATAGGCTTGCAAGATTCTGTTACTATAGCCCATGGCTTTCCAAAGTTTTCCCGCGGCGACATACGAACCGCCGTTGGTGTGTCGCCGCGGGAAAACCCGGAAGTGCTGCCATTGCGGCAGCGCGCAAAAACCCGGAAGTGCTGCTGCCGCTTTCGGTTTTTGTACACCGCCGTTGGTGTGTCACCACGGGAAAACCCAGAAGCGCTGATGATCAGCGCTTCCAGGTTGTGTGGTGACACACCAGACTGTGTGTGGCGACACACTTTTGTGTCGCGACACAGTTTGGAAAGCTCTGCTATAGCCTATCTCAATAAAGTGGAGTCAGTTTCCTGATCTGTTCTACCTCATAGAGCTGACAATATGGCAATACTGATTCTTACTGAAAAAGAAACCAAACTATGCCAGCAAATCTGGAGAATGACACAGTAGCTAACAGATTAGAAGAAGTCAATCTACATATCAATACCAATATCAATGAAAGGAGACTTAACAGAGTGTGCAAACTATCATACAATATCTGTAATTTCACATGCTACCAAAATAATGCTTAGGACCATTCAACACAGATTAGGGTCCTACATGGAAATGGAGATCCCAGTTGTTCAAGCTGGTTTTAGAAAAGACTTAGGAACAAGAATAATTATTGCTGATGCACACAAGATAATCAAAAAGCCTGGAGGGGGGGGAGAAAGCCAAAGAATACTGAAAAGAAGTCTGTATATGTTTAATTTATTATAGACACCTTTAACTATGATGGCCATGTCAAGCTGTGGGAGTTCATTAAGAAAATGGAATGCCATAACATATGGAACATATACACAGGACAGGAAGTCACATGTTGAACACAGTGGCTTCAGGTTGACTGATAACTTAGGTTTTAAGACTGGAGAAAGAAACATTAAAAATGTATGGCATAGTGATGAGACTACTCTGAAAATACAAATGATCTAGAACCTCTTGAAATGAAAGTCAAAGAGCACAGTAAAAAAAATGGGACTAAGATTATATATCAAGAAAACTAAACTAATGACAACAAGTTCAGCAACCAGTCTTAGAACTGACAATGTAGATAATGAAGTAGTGGATGGCATTTGCCATTTAGAATCAACCATGAACAGTAAAGGAACCAACAGTCAAGAACTATGAGCTAGACCACTCCAAGTCAGACTGGCAGCTCGGTAGGTCAGAGTATTTCAGACTCCTGAATGCCTGGCCTGCTTCCCCCTATTTGCAGTGATCTATTGATAAGATAAGATCACTGGAATGTTTCCCCGGAGAGGGGAGAATTGGAAGATTAATCACAAGGTCATTGGAATTGTTTCCCTCCGCTTTTTCTGTTGTTTTCCACCGCAGAGAAAGTGAGAGGCTGGAATGGTGAGACGACTGAATTACAGCATTGCTCTCATAAGGGGAAGTAAGTTAGAGCTAAAGACGACTTTTAGATTATCACATTAACTTTTTAGTTTTTTAAAATCAATTGTTTATCATCTAAGATCTATCCTTGGACTTTGTATATAAATGTTGGCAAATTTTGTGTTTTCTTTGCTATAATAATAATCATGGTGGAAACATGATGGATTTTATAATGGAAGTATAATGAAACATTTGCATTTTTTCTTTTTACCTTTCTAACTTTTTAGTGTGGATTTTGCTCTACCTGGAAGTACAAGAAACTCCTTTTTTATATCTCTTAAATATATTTTATTGGACTAAATACTGATGAATTTGTTTCATTTTTTTTATACTGATTGACATTTATCCTTTCTTTTTCTTATAAACTGTTTGGAATATTATTTCTTCTTTTAACTTTGTGATTATTGGAATTTTTCATCTTTTTATTTTTTACTGAATAGATAAAACAGATCATCTGACCACTCCTTCTCTGAGAAAAGCACATTGTTTTGTCTAGAACGACTGGCTACGCAGCCTGAAGGAGGGGGTGGTGGATGAGAAATGGCTTTTCTAACAGTACTTCGAGATTTAAAAAAAGAATTTAATGAAACTCTTTCAGAAATTAAAAAATCAATAGAATCTATGTTAATAGATTTGGAGCCTCAGGTTCAGATTCAAAAGACACAAAAGAAAGATTTAGATATGGAAAAAAAAATTTCGAGGCAGCAGAGAAACAGGAAAAAAGGATTTCAAATACCTTGGTACAGAAGAAGATTTTGATACAATACAAGAGGGAGTTGTTTAAACAAGCTATATATTACAATTTGGGTCTAAACACATTGTTGCAGTTGAGACAGGAAGATTTCAATGTGCAAATTGATAACCATTGTGAAATACTGGGAAAGGCTAAGAAAAATATTTTGTCATCCTGTATGAGCTATAGTACAAAACAAGTTGAATACTGTGACTGGCATAACTTAAACAGGAAAATGATATGTGGGACACAAGGTTAATGAAAATAGATTTGGATTTGATATGGAATAAAGCTGATATGAGAAATTGTATAAACACATAAAAATGTAATACCAACTTTTTTATAAGATGACATTTTTCTATAATTGTATGTATGAATATGTATGTATGAATATTATAAGAATTGGCCTATTATGTGTTAGGTTATGTGTTATGTTAGGTTATGTATCCAGTTTTCCAGTTCAAATGGACATTATCCCAAGGAGTGGAAATTATAGATAGATTTTTCCTTTATGGAGATATCTATATCTATATCTATATCTATATCTATATCTATATCTCTATCTATCTATCTATCTATCTATCTATCTATCTATCTATCTATCTATCTCCATAAAGGAAAAATCTATCTATAATTTCCACTATATATATGAAGATAATGGGATGATGAGGTGGAATTAAAGAATTGGTATATTATTTATTATGTTATGTAATATGTTAGGTTATGTATTAGTGGAATATATAGTCATAATATGAAGAAAATATAATGTATTTTATTAGAATTAGAAGTAAATAAGGCTTTTATTTGTTATACTAATTGGATTTTATTGAAGATACAAATATTGATATAAAAATGGAAGGAGCGAATAAAAAATATTAAACTGATGCAGCAATGAACATTTAACTGTTACTTCAAGGAGTGGAAGCTAAAGATGGACTATTGGAAAATAACAAGAAAGGTGAAACTTATATGAAGATCAGAAGATTGGATTATAGAAATTAAAGAGTATATGATAAAAAAATGTTCCTGTGTATTGTATGAAGGACTAACTTTTAAAGTTAAATATTGTATTTAAAGTTCAAGGATAGATTGGAGGACATCTATTTTCTATGTTTCCTTTGTTTATTATTTTTTGACTTCACTTTTTCTTTACTTTTTTCTTACTTTGTATTTCTATTTCTTTTTTCTGTTTCAACTTTTAATATGTATTTTAAAATTCAATAAAATTTATTTTAAAAAAAAAGAACTATGAGCTAGACTAGTACTTGATATGGTAGTAATGAGGATCTTGGTAAAGATACTCAGATGCCGTGCTATGGGCTATACTTACAAAGTTCAGAATCATACCGGCAATGATTTTTCCCTGTGGCACTTTGTGGAAGGAAAAGCTGAACTTCGAAGCAGCATAGAAACAGTATTGATACTTTTGAACTTTGGCTCCTGAGAATACCAAGGATAGCCAAGAAAACTAACAAATGGATCATTGAACAAATCAATCCAGAGTTCTCACTTTAGGTACAATGTAAGAATCTAACCCTATTGAGAAGTGTACAATACCTGGAAAAGTGGAAGGAAAGAAAAGAAGAGGACCACCACCAGCAAGATGGATAAACTCTTTTACAGTAGTGATGGATGCACTGTTGGGAGATCTGGAGGGCCAGGTTGGGGAGTGATCATCCTGAGAAGGTATATCTATGTGGTCAATCAGAATCGACACTAACTTGATGGGGCATAATCAATCAATCACTCAATCAAATTCCCAGGAGACTGATAGATCAGTGAAGGATCCAGCTATTTGGTACTATATGCATCCTGGAGAATTGCAGAATAAGAAAAGTGTAATATACAGGCAGATAGATAAACACACACACAAACAAATTAGGAATGGTGGGTAGAAGAGAAAAGAGGCTCTTTGCCTGACCAAAAAATTTGTGGGAAAATGACATTGGGAGGGAGACAGAAAAGAAAGATCCAGAGGCACAACAGCACCAAGAATGCTCAGGTTTGGGCACCTCCATTTGTAATTTACATCAACTCCTCTACCTGTTGGACACAGGTAGTGTATATCAGATTTTTCTTTCCCTGGTAATATTAGTCCAGTCAGAAGTAGCATGTGCTAAGTAATAAAAATTAGGGCTAAGTAGATAAATAATAAACATTAAGGTCTGAACCTCTAAGCTCACCCCAACCTACATTCAGCAATTATGAGGTGATGCTGGATGAGAGGGAAAAGGATGACAGGAAAGTTACCAGTTACTACCCTGAAACTGTATACATTGTATAAGGGCATAATAGATCCAATTAGATCCTTGTCCCACCTGGCTAGTGAAAGCAGCTCGGGAGGTGACTTGTGGCTGGGTCCAAGCGATGGTAAATATATCCTTGAGAGAGGGGGTGTTTCCAGCAGCTTTCAAGGAAGCGCTGGTGAACCCCCTCCTCAAGAAGCCATCGCTGGAACCCACTATACTGGATAATTTTCATCCAGTCTTCTACCTCCCCTTTTTGGGGAAGGTGGTTGAGAAGGTGGTGGCGTTGCAGCTCCAGAGGATTCTGGATGAAATGGATTATCTAGACCCCTTTCAGTCAGGTTTCAGGCCAGGTCATGGGATGGAAACTGCATTGGTCACACTTATGGATGATCTTTGGTGGGAGCGAGATGGAGGCAGTGCATCCATTCTCGCTCTTCTTGACCTCTCAGCAGCGTTTGATACCATGGTATCCTTCTGGGACAGCTCAGGGAGTTGGGGGTGGGCAGCATGGTTCTGTGCTGGTTCACCTCCTTCCTCCAGGGCCGGTCCCAGTCGGTGTTGATAGGGAGCGAGAGATCCAGTCCACAGGCCCTCCTTCATGGGGTCCCACAGGGCTCGGTACTCTCACGCTCCTTTTTAACATCTACATGAAACCGCTGGGTGAGATCATCCGTCACCATGGGCTCAGTTACCATCAATATGCGGATGATACCCAGTTATACATCTCCATCCCGGGTGAAGTAAGTGATGCAGTGACCACCCTGTCCAAGTGCCTGGGGGCTGTAGGGGTCTGGATGGGAAAAAACAGGCTTCAGTTGAACCCTGGTAAGACAGAGTGGCTGTGGATTAATGGCCCCTCAGTTTATGGGAATTTGTCATCTTTAGTTCTGGATGGGATTGCACTACCCCAGACAGACCTGGTGCGTAACTTGGGGGTCCTCTTGGACTCACGACTCCTGCTCAAAGAGCAGGTGGCAGTCCTGGCCAGGAGGGCCTTTGCTCAACTTCACGTTGTGCGCCAGTTATGCCCTTTCCTTGACCGAGAGGCCCTTCGAACGGTCACTCATGCCCTGGTTGTCTCCCATATAGATTACTCTAACACTCTCTATATGGGGCTACCCTTGAAGAATATCCGGAAGCTACAACTGGTGCAGAATGCGGCTGCACGGGCAGTTTTAGGTGCACCAAGATCGACACACATAACACCTCTGCTCCATGAGCTGCATTGGGTACCAGTTTGCTTCCGGGTCAAATTCAAGGTGTTGGTTATCACCTTTAAAGCCCTACATGGCACAGGACCAGGTTATCTGAGGGACTGCCTCATCCCCATTACATCATCCCATCCCACCCGATCTTGCAGAGAGGGCATGCTGTGGACCCCCTCTATGAAAGAATTCCATCTAGCGGGGTCCTGGAGGCGAGCCTTCTCTGCAGCACCACCTGCCCTATGGAACATCCTCCTCCCAGAGATAAGACAGGCCCCTTCACTCCTGGACTTCAGGAAAAAATTAAAAACTTGTCTCTGTGATCTCGCCTGGGGCAAGAAGGAAAGTGGTAAAGCCTGGGGATGGCTGATTTCGTAGAGCCGCCTCAAATATTTTAAATACATTTAGCTGCACTTTAAGAACCACCTGCCACTTGGATTTTATTGTATTTATATTTTTATTGTTGTTTTTATTGTATTTTAATGATGTTGTGTTGTGAACCGTCCAGAGTCCCTCCTTGAGGGGGAGATGGGCGGTCATAGATATTTAATAAATAAATAAATAAATAAATAAATAAACAAACAAACAAACATTGCCTGGGTTCATTGAGGATATACAGAAAAGGTAGGCTACAGCACAGTTTATGTCAATAAAGTTTACTCCTGATTTAAGGTTGGGAGGGAGGGACATTAAGGTGGTCATGAGGAACAGTGAAAAAGTTATAAGGAATACACACCATTAGGCATGCTATACAATGAGGCCTTTTACTAAGGGTTAGAAGAAGAACGTCTCAGGAAAGGTTCATCCTGGCAAACAGGATATTTTTTAAAAAAAATGTCTGCTATTTGCTTGTCTTTCCACTCACATTTCTACATAGAGACAGCAATGCCCTGCAGCTTTTCCTCTTTGCAGATATACAATAGAAGAATGGCCCTTGTTAAAAGTTATAGTCCAACTAGGAATACATACATGAAATGGTAGTTATTTTTAAAGATAAGCCACTGCATCACAATCTTTTAGGTGTTAATTGCATCCAATGGAAGTGGAAATAACTAGTGAACATGTTTTATAGGAAAGCCTTTTGTTGTTCTCAGTGGCATCAGGTTATTACACATAGTGTGTCAAACATATCATTTACAAGCACCTTTTTTGTAATTGCCTTTGAACGCCTCTCTAAAAAGCTGGCTAGTCAGACCTCCCTGTGTGCTTGTTCCTATGGGATTAGAATGCAGGAAAGAAATTGTGTCCATTCATCCTGAACTAAATGAAATGCTTTTTCAGATAGAGAACTTTCTGCAATGCAAATGTTTTAACTCCCATCCACCCCAAATAATTATAGCACAGGGCTAATATAAACAGCTTAGTTCAGAAATCCCCAACCTTTTTAGGCCCAGGATGCATTTGGAACGCTGAGAACTGTCATAAAATGGCAGCCCAGTAGGGCACAAGTAGTCATCAAACACTCATTTTCCTGAAGGGAAATGAGGTACGGTCCTTCCTATCCCCATCTCTTCTAGACCATTTTTTGCTACCTTTTTTGTTACCTTTCTTCTTCTTTTAGGGGGGAAAGGCAGGTCCACTTTTATACAAAACATTCAGCTGCATCCCCTTCTCAGTTTTATTTTCTAAGAATACTTCTGGGATCTTTATGAGCCAAAACAAAGATGATGCTTGAGATGGAATTTTGTGGCATACCAGTTTCCCTATTTTTGTAACTAAAAGAATCCTAAATCCTAAATCCTAAATCCTAAATCCTAAATCCTAAATCCTAAATCCTAAATCCTAAATCAATCATCATCATCATCATCATCATCATCATCATCATCATCATCATCCAAGCACGGAATATGGTAAGAACCAAAGATGTCTTTCTGCTACATTGTGGACTCACAGACTAATTATTATGAAGAAACAGCAATTTCTGGAATAATTTTTTCATTTGAATCAGTGCTAGTGGATCTGGGCATTGGTGGTAGTTCCAGGACTTCACTGAAAAGTCATTATATTATGAAAAGAAAGCTACTGCTTTTGGGATAAGTTGTTCTGGACACTATCCTTGGTACTTCGAGTGTGTAGAGAATTGTTTTCTATCAACTGTAAAATGGCTAGGCATTTAAAGATGTGTTTGCATCTGTTTGAAGCTGTAAACTTACTATATAATTATGAACTTTTCACACACTGTATTTCTGATATAAAGGAGCGTAGGCTTAAAAATATATTATTTCAGAATAGTTTGTGCATTGGTTTAGAAAGTATGAACCAAGCAAGTATTTACTCAAATGGGAACCAAGCAAATTATTCCCCTGTATCCTAGCAACAATGTGCCAATGTAAAAGTGTTCCCAACTCTAAAACTTACATCTGCAAAAGAAACTAGTGACTTGTAATGCCTTTATTTTTCATGATATGGGCCCATTTCTCACAAATGCTTCTCCAATTTAAAATGAAGGGGATTGATGATTTTGGATAAATTATTGCTATCTTATGGTGATATAATTGATGGAAGGAAATCATATTCATGGGTTTCTGGAATTTTTTTCCAATTAAACTTGAATTTTAAGAATGATGGGTGGTCTACACAGTTGTTGCAAGGGACATAATTGCACATGGATTTGCTGAAAATTTCTATTTTCTTCTCTTATACTCTGTACCATCTTGATGCCACTCTGTACTGAATGTCACATCTGCATAGTGATCTATATGATTAGCAGCATATGTGTGCCCCAAACATATCTACTATAGTTTCAGACTTCTTGATCTTTGTAGATCTATGATTGGGGCTTATATAAGGTGAAATCTGTTGATGTAAGTTCCAATGAAAACATTGAAGTTTCTGATACAGATATTAGAAAGGGTGTCACTGGATATAGAGCACGTTGGCATTCAGTTATGTTTGTTTGTTTTTTTATCATATTTGTACAGTCGCCCATCTTACTTAGTGACTCTGAGCAGCATACAGTACATAATAAAACAAAATACACAAAAGTAAAATGCATAAAAACCAATAAAACCACAATTTAAATTAAAAATAAAAACAAAGTAAAAAAACAAAATGGTGTAGTATATAGAGCAACCATAACATCATGTTAAACAGCTAAACAGTATGTACATCATTTGATATACATATCAAATGTAGCACTTTTACTTCAATAAAAACACTATTGTTATCTGCCCTGGAACCAAACTAGAACTATGGCTATATTGTTAATAATTGATACATGTATTAGAGCAGATGTTAAAAGCTTGATTTGGTTGGAGGCAGCGCTTCCTAAAGTCATGAATGGTAATGCTGTTTGGTATACTATAGATGATGTTTATTAAAATCATCACATCATCATATCTGTTCAAAACCATGAATAGGGTTGTAAATCAAAAAGATACTGCAAAAGAAAAAATGAATCTTTTTTCCAAGACAAGATTGTCTTTGTGCAATTATTTCTAGTGGCATCTGTCACACCATCATAAAGATATTCATAACCACTACAAGTCATTGCATCCCCTCTATTCCATTTCTGAAAAAGCATTCTTAGAATTATAATGAAAAGCATGAATACCTGTGTTCTCTGAAAGTTCAGAATGTATTTTCAAAGCAATTGGGCAAATATCACATTCAGGAAACAAACTTCACCCTAGGAAAAGCATCCCCATCCCAGCCATACTTAAAATGTATGGAATATATACACAGAAGGATTTATGGAATAGAATATAACTGAAACCATAATCAAGTGTTTGCCTAAACATGTGGATGACAAAGTGTTGTGGCAGAACAAAGCCAGCCATTGAGACAGGAAGTTTGAAGCAGAGATGACTCAGATTGGCTTGAACAAAATCTAGCTCTCTGCATGATCCAAAATCTGAATAAAGCAGAGTCTGGATCATGTGGTAAGCTGTACCTGGTTCAATCTAATATGAGTATAGTTCCTTTTCAGACCTCCTAAAAACATAGACCTAAAGAGAGAACTACACTCCCATTCCCTATCCATTTTGAAATGTTTACATGTTTTTTTTTACCGTCATAACTTCGAACAGTCACTGCACAAGGTAGTCGGTAAGCAAGGACTACCTGTATGGCAGTCTGAAGTTTTAAATACATACATAATACACACGTTACTGTTCCTACTGCTAATGCTACATCCAGTATTTAACTAGAACTGGCACTTTGTTTTGTTTAAAACAAAATTAGACATGGATTATGGGACTGTCAAAAAATGTTGCAGTGTGCTCCTGTTCAAGTTTCAGTTAGCCATGCTTTTTTTCCAATCCAACCCAATCCAAAATTATCTCTCTATTCCACCAGCATCTGGCAAACATCTGGCATTTAATTTTGGCTATATTAGGGTCATAGTCACAGAATGCATTTGTGATTAAGTACATGTGGGCATTTCTTTAGAGGAAGGCTAAAATTAATGTACCAAATTCATTCTAAGAACAGAAAAGAGAATACAATGAATTTCTGAAAAATCATCTGCAAAGATATCTAATAATTTTGCTGTTGACCATTCACATAGATGGGTACCTGAGGACAAGGTTGAAACCTCTATGCAAGATAATTTAATAAACAAAGAAGTTTTAAGGGAAAGTGTTGTCCATCTCAAGAAGAACAAGACAGCCTGCTGCTTGAGAAACGTATCTATATCCATTGCATTTAAGGAAACCACAGCTTTGAAGTGCAATCTCAGTTTCTTATACCCCAATAAAAAAGACCTCATTCTTAGTAAGAGCATAAAGAGCATTAAGGAATCATTATTAGCCATAAATAAACTGCCAGATTGTGATGGCTCTGTTATCTTAATAAGATCTGACTTTAATAGCTAGTGGTAGTGATAGCCAAGATAGACTTAGAGGTGTAGATGCAGAATAGAGCTTCTTGGTAAATCAATAAAGTATGCTACTCATGCATCTGGTAGCTGAAAAGCCAGTAGGGATATTTTCTTTACCCAAGGATTCATTCTCTTTTTCCACATAAAAATGGCTCAGAATATCATAGTTACAAAATACATTTTCCCAGTGACTTATGTACAGTATATAACATTGTTGTAGCCAAAGGATTGTTTGTTCCTTTGTTGCAAAAGAGACAAGCAAAGGTTGGGAATCAAAAGTAATCACCATCATGTTCTTCTTTTGCATGGCAAGAAGGTTGGATGGTGCCGCATGGCCCACTCAATTGCACACCTATGCTGATAGAATTGGCTACTCATGAACAATAGTTAGAGACGGTGAGCACTTCGCCTGAGGAACTGTGCTGATCAATACGCCAGTACCCTGCACAATAGGAATCAGGCTAAAATGCATTAAAATGCCCATACATATGCAAGTAAGCATTATCAAAGGAAAACAAGCATAAAAGGAAAAGGTCAAAGGCTAAAGCAGAAGCAGTATGCAGATAAGCCAGTTCCCACAAAAGAAAACACATGTAAAAATTAAAACCACACAGCTGAATGTTTATACATGGATGCTGCCTTATATTGAATCCCAATGTTTCATTTATTTCATGGTTGCTCCACATACGGTGTTCGCACCATTCTTAGATCAGCTCTGTCCCGTTTGATCACACTATCATCATCATTGGGCAGTTCTGCCATTGAAGCATAAGGGCTTGGAGGCAGGCACATTCCCACCTCCTGGCTTTTAGGCTCTTCCCCCTCCCCACTGAACTAAGGCTGGCCACTGATTTCTTTTTAGTCTTTTAGCCTTAGTCGGCTGGAGGAGCAATGGTGTGAAGAGACACAGCATTGAAGTGCTCCTAACATCTGCAGTGATTGACTGTTGCTGTCAAGATTCTTCATTTCTTCTACGAGCCAGGAATAAAACTTGGAATCTTCCATACGTAATACATAGGTTCTGCATCTTATTAAATGGGACAAAAAGCATCAGTATTGCTTTTTACATTTAAATGTTAACACATGTGTCTGCTGTGGATGCAATAGTTGTATGACCACCATAATTTTACAACCCAGAACAACTTACTCTATTTTGCCTTACCCTACAATTGTTCATAACAATGGCTCACACTCCTTAGGTTTGCAAGTCAACTTAATGGATTGTGTTCTTACATTTCCACTATATTTTTGTCTTTTCCACATGCAACAATATAGTTTAAATATTTTATTTAGCTCAAGTATTCTATTTGTACTGGGAGAGGTAATCCATTATCTTGTTTTGTTGTTATAAACTGTTAGGATGAAGGGTAGTACATAAATGCTTTGAGTATAAATATAGAAAAATACAAGGAAAAGCTAACACAATTCACAAAATTAATTATCATAAGACTTTATTGTGGAATATTGATCTGACAGTTCTAGTTTTTATTAAATATTATGCTCTGATACAGCAAAAAAAAACACTTTCATCTATGAACTGCAGAGCATAACCTCATAGACGTTGTCAAATTCATTTGTTTAATTATCTCTGTCAAAGTGCGAGCGTGGAGCGGCCTGGTCCTTCTTCCTTGACACCAGTGATCCACGTACTAGGCAGTAAATAGACTCCAAACAGAGATTATATAAAATATTCTATTTACTTTATATACATACGTATTTACAGATCACGTCCACACGGGTAACAAATGATACACCAACGATACAGCATACAAGAGGTAAAATGGGAATAAAGAAATCCTGGATTCTTCTGCTTATATATACAAACTGACCAATCACCTTATAGGCCACTCTCATTATCCACCACACCCAACTTAACTCTTAGCACCTGTTGTATGAGTCACACACTGACACATCATCACTACAACAATGGCTGCTAATTGGATGACTTGCAGAATAATTCCCCTCTCACCTAGATATCAAGCCTCTCTGGTATAATTTAACTAACTGTAAATTCCTGGGTCTATACAAACCCCAACACCCCTCCAATTTACAATAGATATTACATTTCACTTATACAGAATAGAAGACATACACATTTTGGATACACACATCCTATGTCTATCTATACTTAGAGGCTTTGTTATCACATCTGCTACATTACACTCAGATGGACAATATTGCAAATCAATCAGAGACTCTTTGACAGCATTCCTAACATTGTGATACTTGATATCAACATGTTTGCTATGCCCTCTGATTCTATCAGACTTTGCAATCTGTATACATGCTTCACTGTCATCGTATACACATATAGGACCCTCAATTGTTATATTTACATCCATTAACAATTGTCTATACCATATCAACTCTGAACATAGGTCAGATAATGCAGCATATTCCGCCTCTGCAGTTGATACTGCGACAGAACTCTGTTTCCGAGACTTCCACCCCACCAAGGTGTTACCAAACATAATTATCAATCCTGTCATTGATTTTCTATCATGTACATCATTACCCCAATCACTATCTACATAGCATTTTAATTCCAATGGTTTACATGGTTTTATTAATAAACATTTATTAATAGTCCCTTTAAGATACCTGAACACACGTTTAATACCCTTCCAATGCCTCTGGGTAGGTTGTGTAACATATCTACTCAGTACAATTACCACATTCCCTATATCAGGACGCGACCATTGTGCTAAATACAATAAACTTCCAATTATTGACTGATAGTGTTCTTGATCACATGAAGTTTGGTCATCATCTCCAGTCTCTGTCTTAACAAAATCTGTTTTCATCGGGGTAAGAACTTCCTTGCAATGTTCCATATTGTTTTCTCTTAGCAGTTGTTCAATTTTCTTCCACTGCTCTAGAACGTAACCCCCATCAACCTTCTGAATACCTATGCCTAGGTAATTCCTAATCTCTCCAAGATCTTTGACATCAAATTATTGCTGCAGTTTTTCAGTAAATTCAATTACCCTGCTTTGATTTTTCGCTATAAGACACAAATCGTCTACAAAAATCAAAAGCAACATCTGTTCATCATTTTCACATTGCTTTACATACAGACATGGGTCAGCTATACTACACTTGAACCTCATTCTTTGTAATTCCTTATCTAACCTTAGATTTCAGCAACGTGCCGATTGCTTGAGTCCATACAACGCTTTCTGCAACTTGTATACTCTCCCTGCAATATTAGACTCATACCCTGGAGCTTCAGCCATATAGATTTCTTCCCTCAAATCAGCATGCAGATATGCTGTGGTGATATCATAATGGTTCACTACACAATTCCCAGCTGCTGCCATTGCTAAGGCAAACCTAAATGTCTCCCCTCTTAGCGTTGGTGCAAAAACCTCATCATAAGTCTGATTTTTAACCTGGGAAAACCCTTGTGCTACAAGCCTAGCTTTATACTGAATATCACCATTGACTAAGGTCTTCTTCTTATAAACCCACCTACAACCTACTGCTCTATGCCCCTCAGGCAGCCTGGTAGATTTAAACACCTTATGGGAATTAATGGCATTCATTTCCACATCCATAGCAGCTTTCCACTTCTTCTGCTCTTGTGGTGGCAACTCCAATACCTCTTCATAATTACGAGGCTCATAATTGATAAAACACACTTTTACATCACCTGGTGTACAACGTTGAGGTGGTATGCCCTTGTTAACTCTTTCAGATCTGCGCAAAACTGTAGCATCCTGCATCATTGGCACACTAGGAGTTAATTCCTCTTCCTTCTTAATCACATCAGTGGACTCTCACCACTCTGAGGACTTAAAATTTCTCTGACTAGGAAGAAAAACCTCACTACTCCCATGTAATCTCTGCCAATTGCTATGCTCACTAAAACTTGCTGATCTAGAGATAACAACTTTTCTGCCATCAGTGAACCTATATCCCTTGGTCCCTGGCTCATACCCCACGAACATCATCTTCTGTGCTTTTGACTGCCCTTTCCTACGTACCTCCTTATGCACATGAACATAGGCAGTGCACCCAAACACCTTCAAATGAGCTAATGATGGCTTCTTGCCATACAAAACATAATATGGAGTTTGATTTACAGACACACTCCACAACCTGTTAATTAAATAATTAGCAGTCAATATAGCCTCTCCCCAGTATCCTCTAGATAGCCCTGAGTCAGCTAGTAGTGAATCCTTTACTGTCTGTAATGCCAAATGCCTGCGTTCCGCCACGCCATTCTCAGCTGAACTATGCGGATTGGTTCTCCTATGCGCAATGCCCCTCCTACTGAGCCATTGCTGAAAACTGCCACTCATAAACTCAGTGCCCCGGTCAGTTTGCAAACTACACACCTTTGTGCTATATCTACGTTCCACAAACTGCACCCAATTTCTGAACTTATCAAATGTTTGGCTTTTTGCTTTCAATAGGTAACAGAACCCAAATCTGGTGAAATCATCCACAATAACTAAAACATATTTAGCACCACCTATTGTGGCTGGTAATGGGCCAATTAGGTCAGCGTGAACTAATTCAAAACATTTATGTGACTTTCTATCACTAAATTTGCTTACAGGATACACCTTTGACTTTGCAACCTTACAAGCCATGCAATCCAGGTAAGCTTGGCACGGTTTCAAATCCATTTCAGAACTTGCTTCAGACATCTTTTCAATCACTTTGAAACTCGGATGCCCCAACCTTCTATGCCATAGATGTTCACATGAATCATGTGCTGGTTTGTTAATCATGGCTGCATCATGGTCTCTGCATGTCTTGGGTTGTACCATTACATATAGATTGTTCTGTAAAACACCTTTACCACAGACATGATTATCCTTCATGACAATGCATTCACCTTTACCAAACTACATCATATCCCTGTTTATCTAATTGAGAAACACTTATGATATTGTATTCTAAGTCTGGTAAACATAGCATTGATAATTCAGCATTTAAACTTGGTACATACACAAACCCTTTACCAGTCACAGATGCAACACTTCCATTCGCAAGACTAACATGGTCACGTTCAGCCTGCATAAAACTCTTAAACAGCTGCTTCTGATTTGCGATGTGCTGACTCGCACTGCTGTCAAGAAGCCACGGCCCCTTTAAATCTTTTACTACTGAAGTAATTACTGACAGCTGGGCAGCATTCTCCGGCTTGGAAATCCTCGGCTTGGCTTTTCCCTTCCCTGCAACATTACAGTCTTTTAACAAATGTTTATCAGAACCACAGCAAAAACATTTACGCTTTACAGATAAAACATCCTCAGACTTATCAGAAGAATAACATTCCTTAGAATAACTGTTTTGCTTTGACCTAATTAAGTTAGAACTTTGTTTTCTTCTCTGTTCCTCCTCCAAAAGTCTGCCGGTTAAATAATTTACGGTTAAATCACTCTCAGATAAAGACCCGAAACTTGTGGCTAAATTATCCCATGTTTTATTAAGAGAACTGAGAATTACATAAACCTTATGTGCTTCTGAAAAAGACATATCTCTCTGGGCCAACTCGAGAAACAAGCCAGTCATATAATGCACGTGCTCCCGAATATCCCCATTTGCACTTAATCTGGCATGATAAAGCCTTCTTGTCAATAAGACCTTACATAAGGGTGTGCTTCTAAGATAAACATCCTTTAAAGCCTCCCAACACTTACTGGCTACCGTACAATCTCTAACATAACATATCTGGCCATCCTCCAAACATAAAATTATGCTTGCCAATGCTCTATCGTTCAGTAGAGCAACTTCTTCTCCGTCCAACTCGGTTGGTGGTTCACTGATAAGCTTCCAAAGACCTTCACGTCGAAGATACATTTCCATTTTACATACCCATGATGAATAATTAGAGTCATTCAGTCTTTCCAGAGGAAATCCTCCCCCGACTGCAGGCAACAACTTCACTGTGCTCGTCTTCTCTGTGCTCATCTTCCCTCAGCCCCTCCTGGGCAGATACCGATGAATAAATAGCACAGACCTTATCAGAATGTCCTCCAGCTGCAAAACAAGCCTAGGAAAAAACACACACAGGCACGGAACCTGCAAAGCTCCAAATTGCTCTAAATAGCCAAATGACTCCTGGATAGGCTTCCAAAGCTCTCACAGCTCACAGACTGCACACGATCCACAACCAGTCCAAAGCCTGTCGCCTCTGGGCCCGTAACCTGTCAAAGTGCGAGCGTGGAGCGGCCTGGTCCTTCTTCCTTTTTTTTTTTTAACAAATTTTATTAGATTTTAATTTTACATAGATAAAAGTTTGAAACAGAAAAGAAAATGGAAATACAAATCAAGAAAAAAGAAAAGATAAAAAAGTGTAGTAAAGGAAAAAAGAAAAAAAGATAAAGCTGAAACATAGAATTTGGTCAACTTCCGATTTGTATCTGGTCATGGTATTTTAAAAATTTTATCTTACATGCTAGGTCTATATATAATATTAAAGAATATTTCTTGTCTATTACATCAATATATATATATTTTAATCTTCAAATCCCCATATAAGCTTTGCCCCTCCCGCATCTTGTAAATAGTCAGTTAATGGTTTCCACTCTTTAAGGAAATAATTATTTGGATTTTCTTTTAATAAACATGTCAGTTTATCATTCTCTGCCATATCCATCAATTTTAACATCCAATCTTGTATCGTAGGCGATATCTGGTTTTTCCAATTTTGTGCAAAAATAAGTCTTGCTGCTGTAATCATGTATTGCATAATCCTTGTAAATTGCTTCCCAGGTTGTCCATCAATTATTCCCAGTAAGAAAAATTCCGGTTTAAATGGAACTCGAATTTGTAATATATTTTGCATCAATGCATGTATTTGAGTCCAAAATTTCTTTGCAGTCTCACATGTCTACCACATATGGTAAAAAGACCCCTCTTTTTTTTTACATTTCCAACATAAGTTGGAAACATTTCCATACATTTTAGAAAGTTTTTGTGGGGTCATATACCATCTGTACATCATCTTATAAAAGTTTTCTTTTAAATTATAACACAAAGTAAATTTTAACCCTTTGGTCCACATATCTTCCCATTGTTGCATTTGAATATTATGGCCAATATTTTTAGCCCATTTAATCATACAATCTTTAACTTGTTCCTCTACCATTTCACCTTTTAACAATAATTTATACATTTTTGCAATTAGATGATCATCTGTCTCACATAGTTGTATCTCAAATTCCGATTTGGTTTGTTCAAATTCAAGGTCTTTCTTATCTAATTTAAATTTCTCTACGAGCTGCATATATGAAAGCCATTGAAAACTGTATCCCTCTAATACCAATTCTTCTATTGATTTAATTATATATTGTCCTTGTTCTTTCTTTAAAAAGTCTTTGTAGGTTAACCATTTATCTTTATTTCTTACTTCTGTTCTGTAGAATGCTTCTTGTGTAGAAATCCATAAGGGTCTTTTATAACATAAGATTAATTTATATTTATTCCAGATTCTTAACAAGGATCTTCTAATATAATGGTTTTTAAAATCCACATTAACTTTAACTTTATCATACCACAAATATCCATGCCATCCATATCTTAATTCATGTCCTTCCAAATTCAATAATTTTTCATTTTTCAAAACTATCCATTCTTTAATCCAAACCAAGCAACAAGCAGCATAATATAATTTCAAATCCGGTAGACCTAGTCCTCCTCTTTCTTTAGAGTCTTGCAAGACTTTATATTTTACTCTTGGTTTTTTCCCTTGCCAAATAAACTTAGAAATATCTCGCTGCCATTGTTTAAAAGGTTCTTCTGATGCCAATATAGGTAGTGTTTGAAAAAGATATAAAATTCTTGGCAAAACATTCATTTTAATTGCTGAAATTCTACCTAATAATGATAATTGCAGTTTTTCCCAATGTTCCAAATCTTTTTTAATATCCATCCAAAGTGGAATATAATTATTCTTAAACAACTTAACATTTTTAGTTGTTAAATATACTCCTAAATATTTTACTTTTTCTTCCATTGAATATCCTGTTATTTCTTTCAATTTCTCTTGTTGGTGGTAATCCATATTTTTGGTCAAAACTTTTGTCTTCTGTAAATTCACTTTGAACCCTGCTAGCGACCCAAAGTCTTTTAGTTTCTGTATTAATATTTCAATTCCTTCTAGTGGATTCTCCAAAGTAATGACTAGGTCGTCAGCAAATGCTCTTAGTTTATAAACTTCTTTTTTAACTTTAATACCATGGATACCATCATCTTGTCTAATATCTCTAAGTAAAACCTCTAATACCAATATAAACAAAAGTGGAGATAATGGACAACCTTGTCTAGTACCTTTTTGTATTTCACATGGCTTACTAAATTCTCCATTAACAATTATTTTGGCAAATTGTGGAGTATATATTGATTTAATCCATTTTATAAAATTTCCTCCAAAATTCATATTTTCCAAAACTTTGAACATAAAAGGCCAATTTAAGTTGTCAAAGGCTTTTTCAGCATCAATAAATATCAAGGCAGCTTGTTTATCATAGTGTTGATCCAAATATTCAATTACGTCTACTATGTTTCGGACATTGTCATGAATTTGTCTTTTGGGTAAAAAACCAGCTTGGTCTTGATGAATAAAATCCTTAAGTATATTCTTCATTCTTTCTGCTAATATCGTTGTAAATATCTTATAGTCATTATTCAATAAAGATATTGGTCTGTAATTTTTAGTTAATGTTAAATCCTGTTGTTCTTTGGGTATCAATGTTATATGTGCTTCTTTCCAAGTTTCAGGCATAATTCCTGTTTCCAAAATAGAATTCATAGTCTTCTGCAAAGGTAGACATAAATCCTCTTCAAAACATTTATAGTAGGCTGCTGACAATCCATCCGGTCCAGGAGCTTTTCCACTACTAATTTTCTTAAGGTCCTTCTTCCTTTATACCAGTGATCCACGTACTATGCAGTAAATAGACTCCAAACAGAGATTATATAAAATATTCTATTTACTTTATATACATACGTATTTACAGATCACGTCCACACGGGTAACAAATGATACACCAACGATACAGCATACAAGAGGTAAAATGGGAATAAAGAAATCCTGGATTCTTCTGCTTATATATACAAACTGACCAATCACCTTATAGGCCACTCTCATTATCCACCACACCCAACTTAACTCTTAGCACCTGTTGTATGAGTCACACACTGACACATCATCACTACAACAATGGCTGCTAATTGGATGACTTGCAGAATAATTCCCCTCTCACCTAGATATCAAGCCTCTCTGGTATAATTTATCTAACTGTAAATTCCTGGGTCTATACAAACCCCAACAATCTCCCTCACTTCGAAACCATTCCCCTTTTTGACAGCCGTTTCCATGTTTTCTAATGTCTTCCCCTGGCAGCTACTAATAGATTTAGAAGAAACTTGCCCAATCGTCCTTGCAAATTTTAAACAATGTGAAAAATATCAGCTGAACTGTTTCCATTTCCTTAATTACTTCAACTGCCATCATCTCTTTAAGAACAAGCTCAGGTATTTTCAACAATGTTATACAATAAAACAAGCTGGGAGAATTAATATTTCCCTATGAATTAAAAAAAAAGTTGAAAAAGAATACCTGGGCTAAACACAAAGAGACTACTTAAATAAATTCTGGGCAAAAGGCAAAAGACAACCCATAGAAGGGGTTGTCAACCCATAGAAGAAATGTCCTACTTTCTCAGTAAGAATCTATTATGCATTGGAGAGTCCCACACTCACTTTAGAACCAGGACTTCTTAAGGATCAAAAGGGAGATCTATTCTGGCAGGGGTGGATCTTTTGCAGTAGCCTACTAAGGTCACAGCTGACCAAAGGGTAAGGTAAAATCATATTAGTTTCTAGAAGACAATGTAACTGCAGAAAAGAGTGGCAATTAAATGTGATGGAACTAAGGAACCAGAATAAAACTGGCAGAATTAGGAATCGTATTCAATGCAGTCAGTGGAAGGTCAAATTATACCATCAGTCCATTTTCGTTGCTATTTTCTTTTCTGATTGCCAATGGCTATACAGGGTCTCTAGGGAGAGGACTTTTAAAGTCACTGGCTAAGCTTATGAATAGAAAATGCTAGTGTTTAAATTTTGGACTTCCTGCATAGTAATTTTATTTATTTATTTTATTTATTTATTGTTCATATTTCTATCACCGCCCATCTCCCCAGACGGGGGACTCTGGGTGGAATTCCTTTCCTGAGCCCAGATTTTCCCATTACCTATCAGCATATAGTTCATTAAGACAGTCTATGGCAGAGCTTTCCAAACTGTGTGTCGCAACACAAAAGTGTGTCGCCACACACAGCGTGGTGTGTCGCCACACCACCCAGAAGCGGCGGCGTGTGCGTGCACGGTGGCAGCAGCAGCCGCTGCCGCCACCGCTGTGCACACGTGCGCCGCTGCATGCCCCCCGCGCCGCCGCATGCCCCCGCGCCACCGCACGCCCCCCCGCGGCGGCGCCATGCACGCATGCGCCGCCGTGTGCGCGCACCGCTGCGTGACCCCCTGTGGCGCCGCTGCGTGCGCGCCCCCACACCACCACCATGCTGCCGCCGCCGCGTCGCCAGCGGCGGCACTTTGGAAAGCCCTGGTCTATGGAATTAATGATAAATTATAAGGTGAAATTGATTCATTCTATCCTTTTATTTCCCAGGAACAAATTTCACCTCTCCCTTAACTTATATTTAAAGGAATGAAAAGTGAAGAACATTTGAGACATCTTGGGTCTTATTATCTTGTTTGCACGCTTGTCACCATACCTAAAGGGAAAGGCAGGGAAGAATCTGCTCCCAAGAGAAGGAAAGGGAAGATGTATTTTCAAGGCCATCTCCAGGATTTGCTAAATGGGTCTAATTCAGTCGCAGTAGCTGGTATCCGCATCTCTGTGTCACTTTCTTATAACTTCCAAGTTCAAACTTAGTCGGGAAAATTAAGTGTCATGTGTTTTAATTTACACTTTTTTTCTCCCTCGTGGGTTGTTCCTATTTATAGGTTTCTTCCCCTTCTAGTTTTTTCTTTGTGTCATGTTGAGTTCTGTCAAGCATCAACTTCATCTAGTTTTCAACAGATGCCATTAAATTTATCAACATTAAATGATATTTTCTGATGAAATGTGATGCTTTTGTAATGAAATACAGCTTGCAAAATCATTTGTTCCTTGATTGGGGAATTCAGGGAACTCAAATCCAGGAAACTGTCAATAATATTTCAGTGGCCTAAGCACAGCAAGATAGGTTGCCTGGGAGTTATTAATGCTGGCTGTTGTTGTCCCACCTACCCACACCCCAGTTCCATATTGTTGTTTTACCTCATTAGCTGTTCACAACTCTCCTGTACTCAAAACTGGGGAAAAGAATCCTGTGATCAAAAGTAGCTATCCAAATATATATGCATTTCTGGCCCACATAGTAAGCTCTCCTTTTTGAAAACAAATTAGTTAAAACTAATAAAAGTGTGTTGCCACAGGAAAACAACAATTGTAAATGTGGTATATGCTGGACTGGATGAAATGCTTGAACTGGCAATAGGAAGGAGATATTCTGGGAAATGGAACAAATCGGTCAACAGTGATTTAAAAAATCAAGATGTTGGCTACAATCATGTGATCAAAGCCCCACCCTTTTTACATTCCTCATGACTCACACAAAAATCGTACATGCAGTGATGATTGCCACGTTGACTTTTTTGATTCGTCTCTCCCCCATGGATGCCCCTTGGAACATGGCAGATAGTTACCACCTCTTCAGGAGTTGTCTTCTAGGAAATAGGAGATATCTTCCCCTGAAATTCTCCAATTATGTGCAGGGTAAAGTAGTGTAAGGTGAAGCAACTGCCAATGACAGTAGGCAATAAACAAGCAGTTATGAACAGATGATGTTCTGTCTCCTCAGTAGAGACAATTCTTGTCTTCTTCGTAAAAATAATTAATAATTCTTTGTCTTAGGTATGATTGTTGCTCCAGGCATTAGTACAGAGTGAGCTGACTGCCTCAACATGGCTACATTAAGAGATACAATCTGCATGAAAGTAGTTCTCCAAGGCCCTATCTCTTCCCTTTTACTGAGGGACAGAAGTCAATATGCTTTACCCCTAAAACAAGGACTCTGAAATGTTTTCAGGAAGCAGGCACCATTTTGTGAGATTTCATGTAAAGGTTGGATGCCAAAAAGCAATAAATAAGAATATTTTTTAAAATTATTTCAACTTTAAAAAGTAAAAGTAGTCAAAATCAATGTGAGAACAGAGGGATTTGATTTTGTCAAGTGTTGTGTTTTAGTGAACAATAGTATTATCCTATCAGATGCTCTTGTGATCTAAATGAAAAGTATTGGAAAAGTATTGGTGATGGCAAGCATCACAGAAGCCACCTTACTGGTCTCTTCCCCTTTAACATGACCCTCTCCACAGGGTAATTGCTATCAACTGCCTGATGGGAGAGATCCCTGAAGAGAGATCTACTAGATTACTAGGTTAGGACTTCAAGATCAAGGCTGCAAAAAACCTTGAACAACCACTAGTTTGTTGCAAACATATACAAAACTCTAAGTTTTCTCAAAGTATTATCTCAAAGTATAGTAGATGGAATATCACCAAGGAGTACTTTTCTAAGCAGAGTTCAGTTTGATGCTTGGTGCCTGGTTTGAGAGGCCTGGGAAAGTCTGTGTGTTCTTTTATCTTATTAAGGCATCATATTTGCCTTTCAAAGGAGGAGGAATCATACACATTTTTTATGCAAATCTCTGCCCATCTGACCTGAGGCTCAATCTGCAGAGGGAATCACAATGTACAAAAAGCAAGAAGGGCTGTGAGGAAGGAGAGAGGAGAAAATTGCTGGGGACTGGGGGGAATTTATAAATACTAAGCTGGAAGTGAAAGAGCCAATGAGCTGGACTAGGTGAGAGATGCCAAAAGAAACTTACTCCCTGCTACGTTTTACGAGATATAGCATTTTAAGAGTGCTTTAACAGAAGCTTACAAACTACCTTTTCTTTTTTCTGATGGTCATAAATGAGAGTGGTTGTCCCCAAAATAAAATCCAGAGTTCAGGAATTATGCAAAAGTAAGCAAACTCAACCTGCCATTAGATATATATATTTTTAAACTTGTATTGGGGGTTGCTATTTCCAATAAAACATTCTAATTTTACAAAGCTGTAAGATTCTATCATTGTTTTATGTGATACATAGATGAATTATTCATTATTTAAAGGGGTATTTTTGTTTCTTACCCAACCCTAACCCCAATGAAATAATTAATTTTATTGGGCCCAGAGTGCCACACAGATTAACTTTATTATTTCAAGGGACCAAACAGTGGCATAGCTTGGGAAACTCTGCTGCAACCCTTTCTGCTGTCTAGTACTCACCTCGATTTTTGCAACTCATATATGGTAGCCCTAGTATAATATAATTTACTGCTTGAATATTTTTTTCCCCAAAGGCCTTTGTGTTTAAGGAACTTTTTTTCCAAAGGCCTTTGTTTCTTCATTTATTCCTCTACTCATCACCCCCACAAAAAAAAAAAAGTAGCAGAAACCATTATAGCCAAGTATGGTGGTGATTCCCAGTAGCAGGCTAAACTCTTAGCTCTGTCCCTGACTGGGAAATGGACTAGATGAAATCATCTACAAGGGAATGCAGTCTTACCATTCTAAACCATAGATGTCTTCTGAAAAAATGGCCATCTTATTGAGTAATCCACAGCACCATTGGGAATGGTCTCCTTTAAAACAGGGTTCCCCAAAGTGGTCAATATCAACCCCCTAGGGTCAATGGGACTATCTATTTTTGTTGTTGTTGCTGCTGCTGCTGCTGTTGTTAATGTTATTGTTATTCATAGTACTATTATTTAAAGTAGTATTTATTAAATATTTGGGACTTGATGAACAATCTGAAAGTTCATGAAGAGGTTGATGAGCTGAAGAGTTTGGGGATCCTGCTTTAAAGCTAGGGTTGAGACCTATGCTGTCTTGGTTTCTTTAAAAAGTGTTTTAATGCAAGTTCCACTGAGCTACACAAGACTTTTTTCTTAGCAAACATGCTTAAAAGCAAGTCAGAATTACTCTTTTCTTTTCATTTCACTAATAGGTTTATTATTGTTCTTATGTATTGAATTATTTGGCTTGATTTGCTGTGTAGCACCTTGAGTACTTTTTTGTGGAAAGGCAGTATATCAATAATGTTGATTAAGCATCTGTTCAAGGCAATGTAAGGTGTGTTTGTGTGTAACTGTGTAAGCAAACTGCTGAAAATCACTCTTAAAATAGACCTGTTTTTCTCAGGAACATTAAGAAAGGTCTTGTAAAGCAAAGGGCAAGTAAGAGAAGACTGAAAGGATAGAAAGTGCTTTTCATGACTGCTTACATGCAACTAGAGCATCTTCAATTCCTTATTTAGAAAGCCAGGGTTAGCTGCAGCTTTTTGGTGTTCCTATAATATTGTAATATGTTAGGACAAGGGTCGGAAATGGCGGCTCGCGAGCCAGATGCGGCTCTTTGGCCCCTTGAGTGTGGCTCTTCCACAGCTGAACTCACCCCCGCCCCTTCCACGCGATTGGCCCCTGCCCGCAAACCCCGCCCCCTGGCTCTCGCACTGAGCGAGGCCCGGCGTGGCAGGGAGGCGCTGCTGGCCCAGGACACAGCGCTGTCGTAGGCGGCGCAGGAGCGGCTGCAGGGGCAATGTGTGTGCGTGAGAGTCAGCTCCGGGGGTTGCGGGGAGAGGGAGGCTGTGTTTCCCCCCTTTGGGTTGCAAACGGCCTTGCATGCGGGCCTGATCAAAGCCAAAACGCTTTTTTTTTTTTGAAACACGGCGCAGGAGTGGCTGCAGGGGCAACGTGTGTGTGTGAGAGTCAGCTCCGGGGGTTGCGGGGAGGGGGAGGCTGTGTTTCCCCCCTTTGGGTTGCAAACGGCCTTGCATGTGGGCCTGATCCATGTTGCTGCCATCATTTTAAAAAACAAATGGCACTTGTGGGGGGGGAAGGCATCTTGTATTAATCTTAGGGGGGGGAAGAAGGCAAAGGCGAGAGAGCAATAGGCGCATGGAAGTTTTGAAGAGAGAGTGACCAATTCTTGAACGTGAAAGGTCCACGTTGGAAGATGGAGATCCACAGGGGTGGCTGTCAAGACAGGAATTCAGACCTAGAAATCCTATGTTGGGCTCGGGGCCAGCGAGGAGGAGGGAGAACGAAGAGGAGACAGAAGGGGAAACGGAGAAGGAATTTTTAGGAAAAGGGAAAAGAGAGAAACGCGGAAACGCAGCCCAGGACGCGGTGCGTGAGAGTCAGCTCCAGGGGTTGCGGGGAGGGGGAGGCTGTATTTCCCCCCTTTGGGTTGCAAACAGCCTTGCATGCGGGCCTGATCAAAGCCAAAACACTTTTTTTTTTTGAAACATGGCGCAGGAGCGGCTGCAGGGGCAATGTGTGTGCGTGAGAGTCAGCTCCGGGGGTTGCGGGGAGGGGGAGGCTGTGTTTCCCCCCTTTGGGTTGCAAACGGCCTTGCATGTGGGCCTGATCCATGTTGCTGCCATCATTTTAAAAAACAAATGGCACTTGTGGGGGGGGGAAGGCATCTTGTATTAATTTTAGGGGGGGAAAGAAGGCAAAGGCGAGAGAGCAATAGGAGCATGGAAGTTTTGAAGAGAGAGTGATCAATTCTTGAACGTGAAAGGTCCACATTGGAAGATGGAGATCCACAGGGGTGGTTGTCAAGACAGGAATTCAGACCTAGAAATCCTATGTTGGGCTCGGGGCCAGCGAGGAGGAGGGAGAAGGAAGAGGAGACAGAAGGGGAAACGGAGAAGGAATTTTTAGGAAAAGGGAAAAGAGAGAAATGCAGAAACGAGGCCCAGGACGCGGCGCGTGAGAGTCAGCTCCGGGTATTGCGGGGAGGGGGAGGCTGTGTTTCCCCCCTTTGGGTTGCAAACGGCCTTGCATGTAAGGCCGTTTGCAACCCAAAGGGGGGAAACACAGCCTCCCCCTCCCCGCAACCCCCGGAGCTGCTCTCACGCACACACGTTGCCCCTGCAGCCGCTCCTGCGCCGCGTTTAAAAAAAAAAAGCGTTTTGGCTTTGGTCAGGCCCGCATGCAAGGCCGTTTGCAACCCAAAGGGGGGAAACACAGCCTCCCCCTCCCCGCAACCCCCGGAGCTGACTCTCACACACACACGTTGCCCCTGCAGCCGCTCCTGCGCCGCGTTTAAAAAAAAAAAGCGTTTTGGCTTTGGTCAGGCCCGCATGCAAGGCCGTTTGCAACCCAAAGGGGGGAAACACAGCCTCCCCCTCCCCGCAACCCCCGGAGCTGCTCTCACGCACACACGTTGCCCCTGCAGCCGCTCCTGCGCCGCGTTTAAAAAAAAAAAGCGTTTTGGCTTTGGTCAGGCCCGCATGCAAGGCCGTTTGCAACCCAAAGGGGGGAAACACAGCCTCCCCCTCCCCACAACCCCCGGAGCTGACTCTCACACACACACGTTGCCCCTGCAGCCGCTCCTGCGCTGCGTTTCAAAAAAAAAAGCGTTTTGGCTTTGGTCAGGCCCGCATGCAAGGCCGTTTGCAACCCAAAGGGGGGAAACACAGCCTCCCCCTCCCCGCAACCCCCGGAGCTGACTCTCACGCACACACATTACCCCTGCAGCCGCTCCTGCGCTGCGTTTCAAAAAAAAAAAAGCGTTTTGGCTTTGGTCAGGCCCGCATGCAAGGTCATTTGCAACCCAAAGGCTGGCTGCACCCCCTCCCTCCATGAGCCCCCCGCCCCCTTCCACGCGATTGGCTCCCGCCTGCAATCCCCGCCCCCTTCCACACGATTGGCTCCCACCTGCAAACCCCGCCCCCTTCCACGCGATTGGCTCCCACCCGCAAACCCCACCCCCTTCCATGCGATTGGCCCCCGCCCGCAAACCCCGCCCCCTGGCTCTCGAGCACTTCAAAATGTGCACGAGCATGTCAAAATGGCTCCCAGCAAAAAAAGTTTGCTGACCCCTGTGTTAGGAGATTCACAGTTATGTTAAAAGCTCACAAATATTTCAGGAAAGTGAGGTGAGAAAATTCATATCCTGTATTTCAAATTTATATTCTATGGCTGTGGAAAATCACTGTATTAAATTTCACCACCTAACAGCCCATCTTCAGCCCAATTGCCAAACTATTTGATAGTATGAATAAGGTTGTCATGGAATGTTAAGCAATCCACCTTTCACTTTGGTTGAAGTATCTTGTTATATACGGTGATTAGCAGCTTCATGAAGCCCCTCATCTGATCACTGAAGGGAAGGCTTCATGTTGGTTGACTGCCTCTCAGTAAGTTGTGGCAGGCAAGAGACATACTGTAATATCTAATAGACTAAAGTAACACCTTTGAGCTTCTGATAAAGTGTCCAGATAGAAAAAAGGAGGGATTATTAAATTTTAATAGGTGAACAGATGGGGAAAAATTGTCATACAAACCACATCTGCTGAAATTCCATCTCCAAAACAATTATTAAGAGTGAAAGAACCCCCTCTTCTTGTGCATCTGGCCATCTTAGCCTTTGGAAGAAAATTAATCTAGCACAAAAAAGAACCATTGGTGTATGTTGTTTTGTTCTTAGTAGCAGATTCTTGTTTTAAATCACAGCACATGAACAGAGTGTTTTGAACACTACTTGATTTAGAAATAAAACAAATTTATTTCATTTAGAAGTAAAACAAGTTTAACCGATTAAAAAAAAGAGTCTTTAAAATGCAACAAAGAATATTGGGACAGACCTGTTGCAGAAGAACAGCTTAGTATACTAATAATAATTTCCAATCAAATAGAAAAAAAATATTTTGCAGTATATGTATTTAGTTTGCTTTGCTGTATCTCTAGATGTATGTACTTCCCAGAGAAAAGAAAGAATATATAAATGTGGAGGAATTATCTCATGACGTTTTTCACTAGACCTTTACTGAAGTGCTGGCACTTCTGATGTAGTCACCTGGAGAGAGGATTATACAGTGAAAAATAGAATATTCCCATACATTCCCCAGCCACCTCTTCACTTGATCCTTATAAGCCATTTATGAGAATTTGGCCAAATTGATTTTCTCTGAAGATATGTTTTTGCCTATTGTGCAACTGATACAGGAACATGAGTCCCATATGCCTGTTAATATAACTCTTACCTAAAGGTGTTAACAGAAGCTCACGTGATTGATTTGACATAATGAAAATCTTTTCTGCTGATCAGAAACGTGTAGTTAGATCATCGTAAAGTGAGGGTTTCTCTGTCTTTAACTCAGCAGCCCTCAAAAAAATACAGCCATTGTACTTCTATGGAACTAAACTCTGTTCCTATCTAGTAGTTGTCCAGATTTATACAGGCCAGAACCAGTAGCCCTACACTTTACATCCTGTTTTCTCTTGCCTTAAAAAAAAAACCCACCACAAGACAGAAACATCATTCTCTTGTTTTTGTGTGATAACAAGCAGGATAAAAAGGATGAGCAAAAGGAGCTAGCAGGCTAGGAGCGGTGGCAACTGCATGCTCTGTAAATGTCTCTGAAATTTTAAAGGAGTAGGCAGCCGCTCGCTCTGCATGATCTTTTTTTTTCCTCCCCTCCCCTCTTTTTCCCTTTTACTTTTTTTTCCTCCCCTTTTTCAAGAGCAGAAACTGATTCTTCAAAACAAGACTTGCAGTAAATTGTGAAAAACATATGAAGGTGCCCCTGCTGTGGTACTTCAGTCAATGCTGAGATAATTAGAGACAGTATGAGCAAAAGCAACCTCTAGAAGGTGAAAGGATTGTAGCATTTAAGCTACTCTTTTAAAAGGCCCAATGTTCATTAACTACTTCTGGACTTCTTCCATGGTCCTTCCAGGTGTTTTGTTCTAACATATCCCTAAAATATTGACCACACAGATCAAAGGAAGTTTAGTGTACTCACTTTGTTCTGAATTCCCATCTCAAAGTTCAGATGCTATCTTTGAAACTCAGTAACAGCTGAGCATAGCTCTGGAAATTAAAATGGAAACCCCAAGAGGAATGGCTCTTGGGAGATTTCCAATACCTTGCATTATTCTTTCTTTATCCATTTCTTTCTTTGTACAGTTGAAAATAATAACATACGCTGTCCCTGCTTTTATTATCAGTGTTTTAAAGGGCTTGGAGAATCTAAGATGAATTCAACCTTATTAAATGTAAACAGCATAAGGGAAAAAGGAAAGTTCCTGAAAAAAAATAGATTAAAAAAAAAACAGTTGGATGTTGTTGTTTGAAGTGAGATGGATCAGAAAGCACTTTGAGAGAGCCAGTTTGGTCTAGTGGTTAAGGCAACAGGGCTAGAAACCCAGAGACTGAGAGTTCTAGTCCCACCTTAGGCATGAAAGCCGGCTGGGTGACCTTGGGCAGGTCACTCTCTCTCAGCCCAACTCACCTCACAGGGTTGTTGTGGGGAAAAGAGGAGGAGGAAGGAGTATGAGGTATGTTCGCCACCTTAAGTTATTTATAAAAATAATAAAGGCGGGATAGGAAACAAACAAACAAACTTCGGGAATCTTTTATTTATCTATTGCACATATACATATTTAAGTTCTTAATTGTAGCTCTGGCTCTATTTTGTTGTAACCTTTTTCTTTTATATTTAATGCTTCTTTTATTATTTTATTTTATAATTTCATTTTATTTTTTTAATGTTATTATATTTTATCATATTTGATTGCATTCTTATGTTATAACCTGTGGTTACAACAATAAACTTTACTAGTACTACTAAACATATACATAAATTTGACGTTCAGAGATGTTTCAGTGTCTCATCTAGACAAATCTACAGAACAAGGCTTGTCTACTGCACTGTACTTTTTCCAAATTCTTCTTGACTTGACCCACTTACTGAACACAGGGGAGGACAGAAGATGGCATTCTGGTGATGAAGGTTGCAACTCTATAAACCAGAGCTTTCCAAACTGTGTGTCGTGACAAGTTAGTGTGTCGGCTGCAGTGTCTGGGTGTGTCGTGGCTCCTGCTGCCTCCGAGCCCTGTCAGGATTCCACACAGGTCCTAGTGCCTGCCTTGTGCCTGGCTGCCTCCAAACCTGCCCTGCCAGGATTCCGCGCAGGTCCTAGTGCCTGCCTTGTGCCTTCCTGCCTCCAAACCTGCTGTGATTCCGCACAGGTCTTAGTGCCTGCCTTGTGCCCTGCTGTAAGAGTGTGTTGCGAAATGATGCCCTGCTGTAAGAGTGTGTCACAAAATGATGCCCTGCTGTAAGAGTGTGTCGCGAAATGATGCATGTCTAAAAAGTGTGTCACCAACATGAAAAGTTTGGAAAGCTCTGCTATAAACCATTACAATTAGTGTGAAAGTTTGCTCTTGTTTGAGTTCTTTCCTGTTCTTCAAGAATAGGTCTTTCTCGTCTGGGCTGCAAAAATTCAGGTGACCATTTGCTAGAAGCAAAGAATTTGAACTTTCTGCAACTCTTTGGAATATCTTACCCCCGGAGCTGAGGCTGGTTTCCTCGCTCCCGACCTTCCGGAAAGGCTTAAAGACCTGGTTCTGCCACCTTGCCTGGGAGGGAAATGCCAACAGTTCCTCTTGGGGATGGCTGGTCCCATAAAGCCTCCCAGTACTCCATTTTTAACATCTTTTATACTTGGATTCTATATTATTTATTTATTGTAATTTTATATTTATCTTTTTAAATTATGTTTTATTGTGAACCGCCCAGGGTCCCCGATAGGGGAGATGGGCGGTAATGTAAATTTAATAAAATAAAAATAAATAAAATAAACTCTTTGTTGCCATATAATGGTCATCTGGATGTCTGCAGCTCAGATACTGTAGTCAAGCTACACTGAAAAAATCAAACAGAACAAATTTTAATGACTTGGGGCATTAAAGTTCTAAGTAGATGGGGGGGGGGAGGGGGGTAAACTTTCCCCAGTGTCCTCTCCACATCGTATTTTTAAAATGCCACAGCAAGTTGAAGCAATGTAGATATATCTCTGAGATTTGCAAGAAATAAAAAAGCACTAGTATCAGATCTGTTGATACAGTATCTATGCTTGACCCCATGGTGATAATGCAAAGCTGAATGATAAGATGGCTGTTGTATTTTGATCTGATCATTCCCAATAACAACAAGGCAGGTGGCAGGCAGTTTTTGTATGGCCAAAATAATGGCAGATGGTCTGGCATTAATAAAAATAGAGATCAGCAGTAAACTATCCAAGGCTCAAGCGTGAGTACCTTATCCATATATGAGGCTAATGGAAAGTCTTCAGTCCTATTGAGCAAAACTACCATGGGACAAAATGGCAAGAAACATGCTGAACCATTCCTTACCTGTCCACATTAGCTGCTGAGTCTCAGCTGAGTTCCTGAAATTGTGCCACCTATCTTTTCTTGGCAGGGTCCCCTCCTTCTTTATCCCCTTGGAGTAGTCAACAAGGAAGCAAGGGTGATCAGCAATCCTTTACCCTGATACTTCAGGATGGTTATTGGGATATGCTAATCCCAATAATAATCTCTGTGGTGAATCAGTTGCAAGCAAGAATAATGGTAATCAGCTGAATAACAAAAAGGAAAGCAACATTAGCAAAGCATTAAAGAAAAGTTGAAAAAAATGAAGCATCCACAGCCAACTGAATTTTTTTAAAAAAATGTTAGTCAGTCTGTACTGGTTTATTCCAATGTGTGATCCCAGCCACTTGGTTTTTAAAGCACGATTTATTGTTTATTGCAGTATATGAAGTAGATTCCTCTCAAGTGTCATTCAAGGGTGGAACATCAAGTGAACTAAACCATGGCTAAGTGAGAAGGTGAATGGTTGATTGAAAGATGAAATAGAAGCTTTGTTTGTTGGTTTGCTAAGTTGAACATTTTCTTGGGAAGGTAACCTTGAATAAATGTCAATCCATTGTTATTAATTGTGTGTGTTGGGCTAATTATTTTTCTTGTGTTATTGGTTGTCCTTAGCTCACCAGGTAGGTTCTATTACTATCAAAAATCTTGCATTGAAACCAAGCATGGCCCCCACAATTTAGGGCACAGCATACTTCTCAAGTGTCATAACTACTATTTTCTCTTTTGGTCCAGGCAGCTGCCAAAGGACTGAAATTGCGCTTTGCTCCAACAAGCAGCCCTGTTCGTCCTGGTTAGATTCTATATCAAAACTGAAAACACCAGACATTAAGAGCCTCATACTAATGAAATACATTCCTTTAGGCACAGCTTTACATACACAGGTCTATATTTACCTGCAAGTTGGATGCTTTATGGCTTGACAATTTCCATCCATTTTGGATTAGGCTGACCATACATCCCATTTTGAACGGGACAGTCCCGTTTTTTAAACAATTCCCGACTGTCCCGTCATTTTAATAAAAATGTCCATTTTGTCCCATTCTCAATGAGAGAGCGCCCACCCACCCCTTTTGCCGGGACGCCACAGGGAAAGCGCTGCCGGCGAGGCTGTTAGA
This sequence comes from Charina bottae, assembly GCA_023362775.1. Classification (NCBI taxonomy): domain Eukaryota; kingdom Metazoa; phylum Chordata; class Lepidosauria; order Squamata; family Charinaidae; genus Charina; species Charina bottae. Next base: position 5,525,984 of record JALMGJ010000016.1, read on the forward strand.
CGGAGTGCGTACATGCGTGCGCATGCATGTGTGTGCATGTGCGTGTGCACGCACACACGCATGCACACATGCGCACTTTGTCCGGTGAGCTGTGGGTAAGTTAGGGTCCTGTTTTCGTCTCAAGGAAATATGGTCAGCCTATTTTGGATGTATGGAAGCACAATATGAATAATCCCTCCTGAGGAAATTATGGCAGGGACATAACTCATAAATAGAGTTTCATAAATATGATTCAAGGAATAAATGTTATCTGGAGCTTAGAAAGAGCAGCTATAGTGGTTATGAGATTGAGCTAATTGCAAATCAAGAAGTTCAAATTTCACCTCTGCAATGAACTCACTTGGCAGCCTCAAGTCAGCTTTATTGCTGTCAGCCTCAGTTCCTGTGATTTGGTTCATACATTACACTGACCCATAATGTTTTGATTCAAGAGAGGCCAGAACATTTTATTATGGGAGTTGTAGTCCCATCATGTGATGGACAGCAGGCAAAGGAAGGTCCCTCAAATTTCCTGTTGCTGCCGCCTTAAAACCTCCTTTTGGCTCTTAGTAAATATCAGGAAGCCAAGATTTTCATTTCAAGCTTTTAAAACTCTTTCAAAACTTTTAAAAAAAACTATACTGTTTATCTCTGAAACCTATTGATATAATATACATCTCTAGCTGCTCGCTCAGATAAGGAAGCAAAAGCAGAAGGATCTGATATGTCCACAGTATAGATTCAGGTCCTTAGGGCTTTAAACTCTGAATTCACACTTTTCGATTAGCATGGCCTCAGTTTCACCTGCTAGATCATATTTGGCTTTTTTTCATGTTCAAATTTAAAAAAACTAATTTTGTTTCTTTATTTGTTGTCTATAGCTATTTGTATAGTTCTCCCTTCTCACCCACCAGGAGTTTTGCAGCTACAGGATTTTTAAAATCTAAATAACTAAAGGAAAAAAAAATCCAAGCATGATCAGTTATGGAATAAATAGACCATTTACATTAGCAAACGAAGAAACTTGAAAAGTTATAGCACCACTGGGTACTGTTGTGCTGTGACCTTGCTTTTAATGATCCCATTTTCAGCCTACTTTATTTCTGCAGCTCTGAGTAGTTGTTTTAAATGGAAACTAAATGAAATCAGTTTTTTTCTACTTCTTCTTTCCAGAGCTGTAATAGCATCCATTGTGGAGATCTTCATTCTGCTCTACGATCAAGGCCCGAGAGAATTTCTCTTTTCCATCATCTTAACTGATAAGCATTCTCCATGTGGATTGTTATCATACCCACTTCAAATGAATGGTAACAGTTTCTATATCCCAATATATCACATGCTTATGCAAGCACCAATTTGGGATGGGTTTATTCTGAGGTGCTAATAAACAGCACAAGAGATCTGGAGCAAATGCACTCTGATAAGGTTAGGTCATAAGGACAGCTCCACTAAATTTGATTTGTAAAAAATGGGCAAGGACAAGCAAAAACAGAGACTAGTGAACTCTGCAGCATGATTGTTTGGGGTTTCACTAGCAAGGACAGAGGTAGTAGAAGAAAGTCCCTTGGAGCTAGGAAAAGCAACGAGGGGTATATTCCACATTGGACAGTTCAAAGAAGATGTGAAGAGGCAGCATCTATGGACAAAATCAATATGAACCAATCTCAATATAGTTGAGATAACTATAGTTTCCAAATGTTGATGTGATAGGAAACTGGCAATTGAAGACCGCCCTGGCTTAATGGCATTGCAATTTGGAAAGAGGAAAGGGGTTATGCGTTCCAGTGTATTGGCTTAAGCAGATCTATGATCATCCAAATGTAGCTGAACGCTAAGAGACTTCAAGAAAAGAAGTCTTCACCAGAGAAGGTCAGCCAGCAGTACATTTGTCAGGAAGAGACAGTGTGGTACCTGTGGGTATCTATGTTCCTGTAGATGCCTGTCTTGATGCTACCAGACTCAATTGTTTTTCTAAATGTTTCTTTAAAAAAATTAAATGGGATGGTCTAGTATACTATGTATTTGCAGAAATGCCACCCCACACCCCCAGGGCTGCTTAGGATAGTAGACAGTATCCTGGAAGACTAGTTCAATTTGTGTTTTGTAATTGGCCATGTCCAGTCTTGTGTACAAGCAAGTTTCCTATAGCAGTGATTTTGTGAGGGTGTCTGCCACATGTTCTCAAAATTCAAAATGTGATCTCAGCCCCAAAAGGTTGCCTACCCATAACATATATATTCCAGCAATGAATTTCTCCAAGAATAGGCATTTGACTTGTGCTACATTATTAACTCAACACACTACCATTAGCATATTTTTACTCACTAAAATGATGATCCTATCCATGTACTTAAGAATTTAAAACTGAAGTTCTTTCAATTTTATTTACAAATTTTGTTTTGAATAATCAGGACAAGATGAAAAACCAGAGTAATATTAAAAATATATGTTTAATTTTCCTATTGTCTCTTACATGGATGCACTAAAAAAAAGGTTTTACCTCCCAGTTTGGTGACAACAAGATTTTGTGAATCTCACCTGGCATTCTGTGTTTTTTTTTATTCCATTTGTGAAAGACATATACTTCGATATATAAGTTTGAATTAGTGTAAAAAGCTATAACAATGCAAGTAGATTTTTTTTGCCTCTTTTGATTCTCTTGCTATATCTCTAGGGTTCCTGTATTCTGCTTCTTGTCAAAGCATTCAATTTTATTGTGATGTTAACTAAATTCTTTCTATAGCTCTGTGGAAAAGAAACTGAACAATCTGGCAAGTTGCAAGACCAGCAAGGAAACATTAGCAGTTTCTAAATTAGAGCCTTTGGAAATACGTCATTGCTGTAAAGACAATTTCTAAGTGAAAAATACACATTAATAAAGCAATACATAATGGGCTTAATTCAAGGGGGAGATGCCGTTTTTAAATTTATTTATTCCATGGAAACTCTTTCTTGTGTTTGTAGTTGAAAAGATTATGAGACTAATAACCATGATGGAATAATTTATTCTTTGTGGTTTTAAGTAATTTATGATCTCTGAAGAATTAAGAACACTGTTGGAGCAAGCCAGCTCAGGTAACACCCTGCAAAGCATTTATGAAATCCAGTACAGTACCTCTAGCTCTAGTGAGGTTTCATTGTGTCTGGTGATGATGACAATGGTGGTTAAGTGCTAGCAAAATAGAGTGAGGATAAAGACATTCAACCATAAATACAGTTAATGGAGAACAGTAGGAGAACTGTGTATTAAAACAGCTCTGTGATTAACAAAGAAATGTCAAGCATGCCAATGAAGCAGCTTTAAAGGTGAAAAGGTAGCTAGTTCAAGGACTTGTTCCTATATTAACTAGTACATGTTTTTGCCAGAAGCTGTCTTTTGCTGGGAGTGTGTGGTATATACATTCAACCAATGAACCAACCATCAATGTCATGGTGAACAAATCGTAATGGATTGTAACACAGCAGCAACATTTTCACAGTTGTATTTTCCATGGTGTGACAACCATAGAGTTGTCACAGGACCAGAGTCAGCAGTTTATCTTCATCTAAAGGAAAAAGGACACTCATTTGAGGACATTAATGTTAACATTTTAGACAGAGAAGATAGGTGGTTTGAGAGAGGGGTCAAGGAATCAATTTATGCCAACTTGGAAAATCCTTCCTTAAATAGAGGTGGGGGCCTCAGGCACAACCTTTCCCCAATTTTCCTTCCTGCTTTGTCTTCTGTGCCTAGGAAGATTAAGACCATTTCGCAAGCTCAACAGCAGCATGGTAATCTTAACGATCCTCCTTTAGATGATAAAGGGACTTAGAAATAACATCTCAAAAATAACCATGACCTAGCCCCAGGTGCAAGGTCACGCAGCCACCTAGAAACATATTTAAGGATTCCCTTACTAACTTTGTTCAGACTGAAGAAGCTCCTTGGATAAGGAGTGAAACGTTTCCACTGAGAAAATAGAAATCCAGTTGACATGATTCAAGCTACAGACAATTCCACCTGGATGACTGAGAACCTTCATAGACCTTGATGAAACATCTTCTTTGCCTTCCCTATTTGTATCTCTCTGTGCAGCTTTCAACTCTGTTCTGTAAAGGGCCTAAAGGGTAACCTCTTCTGGTAGGACAAAACTGGATTTAACACAATTTCTTTGTATTAGTTAACCAATATGCGGGCATGCTTAAGATTTTAAAACAGCCACACATTTCCAAGTAAGCAGACTGTTTATTGTTCAAAGTCAATTTTTATTTCGGTCATAGACCAGCATACAACTAGTAACATAACCCTAACATAACAGTTACACTAAAATAGAAATAAAATAAATATAAAAAGTCATATTGATAGCATAAAATAAGATAAAGATAAAAATTATTAAAGTAAAATTACAGAAAAAACACTTAAAATTCTAAAAAATCTAAGAAAAATTAGAAGAGATATTGTGGCATGCTGTACAGATTATAGAGCAGTATTTAGCTATGGTCAATGAAGTAAAATCAGATTGGTCTGATAAAAACAGTTTGAGATAAAAAGAATCTGAACGACCTGGATATTTGATAAAAAATTGGGATAATAGTTCCTGGCGAGCATCTGCATAGAGAGGACAATATAAAATGACATGATCCATTGTTTCAATTACTCCTCTGCCACATGGGCACAGTCTTTGATCAAAAGGGATATTTCGATATCTCCCTTCAATAACAGCTGTTGGAAGGACATTGAATCTAGCCAAGGATAAGGCCCTCCTAAATTTTGGAATTGTTATGCATCCAGCTAGCTAAGATATCTAGCTGGTTGGAGAAGATGTGCAGAGTGGCCCAAAAAGATGTTTTTAGGTAAAACGGATAAATCGGATTGTAAAAATGTAAGTAGAAATGTAAATCCAAGCAGAAGTTTCTATTTTTAATAGGCCAGCTTCACGGCGAAGCACCACGTTGGGGACACAGCGAGGTACTTGAAAGATGGTTCTTAAAAACTTGGATTGGACTCTTTCAAGAGAAAGGAATGACCTGTAGGGGCCCAACTGAGCTCCAAAAAGGAGCTGAGCTCTGATCTTAGCTGAGAAAACTTTTATCACTGCTGGTATATATTGAGCTCCTTTGGAGAAATAGAAAGATTGTAGTGCTGCCGCTGTTTTTTGTGCATTCAGGCTGACATAGTCGGCATGGAATTTGCGGTTACCCATGGCATGAAAAACAATCCCCAAATATTTAAAGGTTTTAACTTGCTCTATTAGATGATTCCCCTTCATGGATCACTGCCTTGTCGTGGCGAAGGGGCTTGCGTAACTCAATGAAGTCAGGTCAAGAAGAACAGGTCATGATGGAGAGTTCTGACAAAACGTGGTCCACTGGAGGAGGAAATGGCAAACCACTCCAGTATCCTTGCCAAGAAAACCCATGGACAGTATCAAAAGGCTAAAAGATATGACGCCGGAAGATGAGCCCCTCAGGTCGGAAGGTGTCCAAAATGCTACTGGGGAAGAGCGGAGGGCAATTCCGAGTAGCTCCAGAAAGTGTGAAACGGCTGGGCCAAAGCCGAAAGGACGCTCAGTTGTGGATGTGTCTGGAAGTGGAAGGAAAGTCCGATGCTGTAAAGAACAATATTGCATAGGAACCTGGAATGTAAGAACTATGAATCAAGGTAAGCTGGATGTGGTCAAACATGAGATGACAAGATTGAACATCGACATATTGGGAATCAGCGAACTAAAATGGACAGGAATGGGCGAATTTAATTCAGGAGACCATTATATATACTACTGTGGGCAAGAATCCCTTAGAAGAAATGGAGTAGCTCTCATAATCAATAAAAGAGTAGGAAAGGCAGTACTGGGGTACAACCTCAAAAACGACAGAATGCTTTCAGTTCGAATCCAAGGCAAACCATTCAACATCACAGTGATCCAAGTCTATGCCCCAACCACTGATGCCAAAGAAGCTGAAGTTGACCGGTTTTATGAAGACCTACAACACCTTCTAGAACTAACACCAAAAAATGATGTCCTTTTCATCATAGGGGACTGGAATGCTAAGGTAGGAAGTCAAAAAATAACCGGAATAACAGGCAAGTTCGGCCTCGGAGTACAAAATGAAGCAGGGCAAAGGCTAATAGAGTTTTGTCAAGAGAACACGCTGGTCATAGCAAACACTCTTTTCCAACAACACAAGAGACGACTCTACACATGGACATCACCAGATGGTCAATACCGAAATCAGATTGATTATATACTTTGCAGCCAAAGATGGAGAAGCTCTATACAATCAGCAAAAACAAGACCTGGAGCTGACTGTGGCTCAGATCATGAGCTTCTTATTGCAAAATTTAGGCTTAAATTGAAGAATGTAGAGAAAACCACTAGACCAATCAGGTATGACCTAAATCATATCCCTTATGAATATACAGTGGAAGTGAGGAATAGATTTAAAGGATTAGATCTGGTAGACAGAGTGCCTGAAGAACTATGGATGGAGGTTCGTAACATTGTACAGGAGGCAGCAACTAAAACCATCCCAAAGAAAAAGAAATGCAAGAAAGCAAAGTGGCTGACTGATGAGGCTTTACAAATAGCTGAGGAAAGAAGGGAAGCAAAAGGCAAGGGAGAAAGGGAAAGATATAAACAACTGAATGCAGAATTCCAGAGAATAGCAAGGAGAGATAAGAAGGCCTTCTTAAATGAACAATGCAAAGAAATCGAGGAAAACAATAGAATGGGGAAGACTAGAGATCTCTTCAAGAAAATCGGAGATATCAAGGGAACGTTTTGTGCAAAGATGGGCATGATAAAGGACAAAAAAGGCAGGGACCTAACAGAAGCAGAAGAGATTAAGAAGAGGTGGCAAGAATACACAGAAGAACTATACAAGAAAGATCTTAATATCCCTGATAAATACGATGGTGTGGTCACTGACCTTGAGCCGGACATCCTAGAGAGTGAAGTCAAGTGGGCCTTAGGAAGCATTACTAACAACAAAGCTAGCGGAGAAGACAGTATCCCAGCTGAGCTATTTAAAATCCTAAAAGATGATGCTGTTAAAGTGCTGCACTCAATATGCCAACAAATTTGGAAAACTCAACAGTGGCCACAGGATTGGAAAAGGTCAGTTTACGTTCCAATTCCAAAGAAAGGCAATGCCAAAGAATGTTCAAACTACCGTACAATTGCACTCATTTCACATGCCAGCAAGGTTATGCTCAAAATCCTACAAGCTAGGCTTCAGCAGCATGTGAACCGAGAACTACCAGAAGTGCAAGCTGGGTTTCGAAGAGGCAGAGGAACTAGAGATCAGATTGCCAACATTCGCTGGATCATGGAAAAAGCAAGAGAGTTCCAGAAAAACATCTACTTCTGCTTCATTGACTACGCTAAAGCCTTTGATTGTGTGGATCACAACAAACTGTGGCAAATTCTTAAAGAGATGGGAGTACCAGACCACCTTACCTGTCTCCTGAGAAACCTGTATGTGGGTCAAGAAGCAACAGTTAGAACCGGACATGGAACAACCGACTGGTTCAAAATTGGGAAAGGAGTACGACAAGGCTGTATATTATCACCCTGCTTATTTAACTTATATGCAGAGTACATCATGAGAAATGCCGGGCTGGATGAATCACAAGCCGGAGTTAAGATTGCCGGGAAAAATATCAACAACCTCAGATATGCAGACGATACCACCCTAATGGCAGAAAGTGAAGAGGAACTAAGGAGCCTCTTGATGAGGGTGAAAGAGGAGAGTGCAAAAGCTGGCTTGAAACTCAACATTAAAAAAACCCAGATCATGGCATCTGGTCCCATCACTTCCTGGCAAATAGAAGGGGAAGAAATGGAAGCAGTGACAGATTTTATTTTCTTGGGCTCCAAGATCACCGCAGACGGTGACTGCAGCCATGAAATTAAAAGACGCTTGCTCCTTGGAAGGAAAGCTATGGCAAACCTAGACAGCATATTAAAAAGCAGAGACATCACCTTGCCGACAAAGGTCCGTATAGTTAAAGCTATGGTTTTTCCAGTAGCAATGTATGGCTGTGAGAGTTGGACCATAAGGAAGGCTGAGCGCCGAAGAATTGATGCTTTCGAGCTGTGGTGCTGGAGAAGACTCTTGAGAGTCCCTTGGACTGCAAGGAGGTCAAACCAGTCAATCCTAAAGGAAATCAACCCTGACTGCTCATTGGAAGGACAGATGCTGAAGCTGAAGCTCAAATACTTTGGCCACCTAATGAGAAGAGAGGACTCACTGGAAAAGACCCTGATGCTGGGAAAGACTGAGGGCAAAAGGAGAAGGGGCCGGCAGAGGATGAGATGGTTAGATAGCATCACCGATGTAATGAACATGAATTTGAGTAAACTCCGAGAGACAGTGGAGGACAGGAAGGCCTGGCGTGCTATGGTCCATGAGGTCACGAAGAGTCGGACACGACTGAACGACTGAACAACAACAAAAATTAGATGATTGTTTAGCCACCAGACATGTGCCTTGGGACTCTTGGCAAAAACCATAACCTTGGTTTTTGAGTAGTTTATTTCCAGCCATTCTTCTCGGCAGTGCTCAGCAAGCATACAGAGTGCCCACTTCAGGCCAATCTGTGTCCGAGAAAGCAACACAGCATCATCTGCATATAGAAGAACAGAGATGTGTCTATTTCCGAGTTTTGGGGGATGAAAAGATGGGCTATTCAATTTGTCTATAAGAGAGTTAATATATGGGGAGTCTTTGGTGCTCTCTGAGCCTTGTTTGGTGCTCTCTGAGCACCAAAGACTCCCCAGTTCAACCCTGAGCTACAAATATTCTCTTCGAGAGTTAATATATAGATTAAAAAGAAGGGGAGCTAAAATACATCCTTGTCTCACTCCTCTCTTGACTGAGATTTCCTTGGTGCAATGTCCATACATATTACATCGTACCTTCATCCGGGAATTTTCATAAAGTTTATATATAAGAACAAGTAATCTTCTATTAATTGAGGAAGAGTTCAATTTCTCCCATAGTTTGGCTCTAGCAATGAAATCAAAAGCACATCTAAGGTCAATAAACGCTGCATAGAGTGTTGAGCGAGCTCTGGAGGAATATTTCTCGACTAGATGTTGAAGAGTTAAAGCGTGGTCAAAGATTGAGCGGCCTTCTCTAAAGCCTGCCTGCTCATCAGACAAGATATTCTCAGTTATAATCCAATCCAGGAGCTTATTGTATAGGTGTCTAGCATATAATTTGCTAACCACACTGTGAAGGCTGATGGGCCGATAATTGGCAGGTAAATCTCTGCCTCCTTTTTTATAGATTGGAATCACCAAAGCTAGACCCCAATCATCAGGGACCTTAGCATAATTGTCAATATAGGTGAATAGGGAAGCCAAAACAGGTGCCCACCAATCTAAATTGTTGCGAATGACCTCTGCTGAAATAAAGTCATATCCTGGAGCTTTATTCAATTTCAGCTGTTTAATCAGGTTTATAATCTCAGAGCCTGAGACGGGGGGCCAGGGGGGGAGCAAGTGAGCTTCATAGTCTAATTTCCTCTTTGGGTGAAATGATTCCTCCTGTGTATACAATGATCTGTTTATTGTTGTTAGTTTAAACCTATACTGAGTCACAGATGATAAATATATTTGTAAATGGTACTTTGATTGATTATGTGCCATCAAGTTGGTGTTGACTCTTAGCAATCATACAGAAAGATTTTCTCCATGACAATCTGTCCCTAACTTGGTCCTTCAGGTCTTCCAACAATACACTCATTGCCATTGTAACTGAGTGTAATGGTATGTGGGAATGACCTTGGGTGACAGGAAGAAGAGCCACAGACTAGACAATTATCATGCAAAAGGTATCTCAGCCCATAGAAAGAGAGAGGATGTGGGAAGCATTTCAGAAAGGACCCTCCTAGTTTTCTGGAGAGTAAGAGGAAAGGAGGGGAGAAATACATTCAGATTTGCAAGATTCTGTTAATGTAACCTTACAATAAAGGTAGAGTTAGTACTCATAGTTGTGCTTCTTGTCTGGACTACCTCGAAGGGCTAACACTGAGTCCATCCACCTTGCTGCTGGTTGTCCTCTTCTTCTCTTTCCTTTTATCTTTCCCAGCATTAGCACCTTCTCCAGAGAGTAGGTCTTCACATAATGTGTCCAAAGTAGGGTAATTTGAGCATGGTTACTTGTGCCTCAAGTGAGAACTCTGCCAATGGATGAAATGACCAAAACAGAGGGAAGGCATAGAAGGTTATATTAAAGATAATTGGATTCCAAATCCTTTATGCTTTCAGCAGCTAACACCAGGACCAGAAACAAGCAGCCAATGTAGTTTTGATCAGTGCAATATTAGCAAAATTTCTAGTGCCCAATAGAAATTTAAGTGTCACAGTTTGCACCAACTGTAATTTACAGGTGTATGGTGCTATACAGGATAGTAAACTAATGTGCAGGCAAATAGGACCTGAATAACCAGCTAAATAACCAGTGAAGAACCAGCTAAAGCTGAAAAAAGTTACTCCTTGCAACAAACCCCACCTGTACATTGAGAAAGAGTGACAGAATAATGAGCATTCCCAAGCACTTACCCTAATGTTTCATGGGAGTGCAAACTTGTCCAAGATAGGTTGTACATCTAAACTTGAGTGAGGTTTCATCTATCAACTGGACTTCAGTCTCACCAGGATTAAGGCCAGGGGGAAGAAAAGTGATCCCTTGACATCACAAGTTTACTCCTATCTGTCAGGAATGAATGAATGAATGAATGAATGAATGAATGAATGAATGAATGAATGAATGAATCTAGTTCAGTACATTACCAATATCCATATTTTCAAGATACCATGAGAGTTGTGAGAGGTCCCAATTAATCAGTGTAATTGTATTCCCTCTGTCTGTCTTTTGACACCCATTATCCACCGAAGCAAGCAAGCTACTTTCTAACCTCAAACAAGGTTTTAACTTATCAAGGAAGTAAGTCGATCCTTATTTCCTAGTTCCTAAGTATAAGATTATAGAATAGAGCTGAGATTGCATTATTGCAGTGCACTTTATGTGGACCTATCTTTGGAAGTTTTGATCCTGCTCCAGAATTCAGCTCATTTCATAGAATCAGAGAACCAGACGGTATCCACCGAGTCCTGCTCAGCGCATTAATTTAAACTAAAGCATCCCTCACACATGGCTGTTTAGCCTTTGCTTGAGCACATCCTGTGAAGGGGAACTTACCGTCTATGTAGTTAATTGGTTCTGCTGTTGAGCTGCTCTTACTGTTAGGACGTTAGTTCTAATATTCAACATTTTCTCCTATACTTGTCTTAGCTTCCTGCTTATTCTCAGCAATCTAATCTTTTAAGCCCTTTATTGCTACAAATGTAAAGGAGGACTTCTGCATGTGACCTCTGAGACCTTCAACATAGTTGCTGCTCTGGATGACCACCATCTGTAATATGATGGGTAGTTACCAAATCCAAGTTCTTTTTCTTTAATGGCATCTTAGTTATAAGCCATTGTAGTTCAACTGTTGAATTTGAATGGAAATATTATTAAGAACTTTATGTGGCTTGTCATTTGGAACAGTGATTGAAGTTGTCAATTAATTTTGGGATAGTTTGAAGAAAATAAGAAGTGTTCTCTAAATTATTTAATAAATTCCTTTGACACTCTCTGGAAGTATTTTTATGATATAAAACTTATTTATTGCTTAATGTTGTTTGCAGTCATGAGGGATGTTTCAATTTATTTTTTCAAGCTTGTTTAAAATCCTTTACTGGTTACAGTGAAAGGCATAAACTTTATAAATAAATGAAACATTGGTCTGTATCCAGTGATATCAATATAAAAAACTTTTCCTCTCCTTTGTTTCTGCTTTGCAGCTCCATAATTACTCTGAAGAGTTCAGATAACCTCTAGAACACACACATGTTTATTACAGCCCTAAGGCCAGATACAATCATAATTTATATATATATATATATATATATATATATATACACACACACACACACACACACACACATACATACACACACACACACATATACATATTATATATATATATATATATATATATATATATATATATATATTATGATACAATCTAAAATTAATTAAGAATAAAAATACTAAAATAAATCAAAATAAAATACTATGTTAAGGAATTCTAAATCTAAGTGATGGTGTGGCATATTACGCAGATGGTAGCACAAAACTGGGCAACCTGGGAGGATATTTTCGGATCCTTGTCCGAAAGAAGTACCATTAAATAGAAATCACACTCCCTGCCTGGAAATTGCTTAGGGTTTCTATTGAGCCATCACCACATGGACATAACTGAAGGTGCATAGGAGTACCCTTAAAATGTCCAAAAAGGACTGCTGAGGGCAGTGCATCCAGCCTGGCTAAGGTGAAAGCTTTATGAAATTTCAAAATTGTAATGTATGATAAATAAGAAGCTAGAATGAACTCTTTTGGAAGAAAATGACAGATATTGGGGTGTAGCAGCTTACTTAAATTTGTTTGGGGATCTATATCCCAGATTTGTTTTTTAAGGGCGGTTCTAGCATTATCAAATCCTAATGAGCACGGACTTTCCATAAAGAAGCCTAGCAATTTAATTTTTTCTAAGGCTTTTTTTAGCCACGATGACTTAAAATGATCTCTAAATACTAATGGGGCTAAACCTATAGGAAACAGAATTAACTTTAGCCAGAAGGTAAGAAGGAGGAACCATGCTCTGGCATCCAATGAAACTATACCTATTTCTACCTGTAGGATGGCATTTTTGATACTTTTTGTCACCATCAATATGGCTCTAATGAACTTATTCTGAATGGTTTCAATAATATTAAGCTTTGCAAGGGAGCAGCTTGAAGACCTTGCAAGCTGCAGGAATATAATGGGCTCCTTTTGAATGGTAGAATCTTGCAATAGCTGATGAGGTACGCTGTGCAGTATTTGCCCAGTAAAGAAAATGAGCGTTCCGGGATAAGGAAGCATGGAACTGCACTCCAAGGTATTTATAGGTGTGCACCTGTTCAATTGGAATCCCATTTATTTGCCATTTGTGAATCTTATGATGGTGGAGTCCATGGTGCTCTCTGAGCCTTGTTGCTTTCTTGCAGACGTTTCATTGCCAGGCTAGGCAACATCTTCAGTGCGAAAAGGGAGTGGAACTTGCTCTCTGTTTATATACCCTGGCTTGTCCTGCCTGTGTTGGTGGGGGTGTTGTACTCTCCTTGGTAGTACCTTGATTGGGTTGTTGTGTGGTGCTTGGTTGATTGACTGAGTTAATAGTTCCTTGAATAGGGTCTATTGTGTTGTTTGATTGCTCCTCTGCTGCTAATCTTGCTGTTAATCTTTGCATATCTTGTTGTTGATTGCTGGCCAAGAGGTGTTCTGGTCTTCTGGCTTTTCTATTGTCTCTTATGAATGGTATGTAAATGTTGTTTACCTCTATGTGTCTGTTGATGGCTGCTTTGTCTGAGTGCCAAGCTTCCAGGAATTCTCTAGCATTTTTGGATTTGGCTTGGTTTAAGATGCTCACAGTTTCCCAGCTGAAAGTATGGTTAAGTCTGTCCATGTGTTGTGAGATTAAGGAGTTTTCATTGTGTCTTCTGACTGCTAGTTGGTGTTCATGGATGTGTTCTGCTAGTCTTCTGCCAGTCTGTCCTACATAGTGGCTGTTACAGTCCTTACACTGTATGTTGTAGATAACTCCTGTTTTTTCTTCTTGGGCTACTGGGTCTTTTTGGTTTACTGAGCTACAAATATTCTCTTATGATGGTGTTGGGCAAAAACTAAGACTTTAGTTTTCTGATAATTTATTGAAAGTTTTTGATCTGGGCAGAATAAAGCTAGTGCCCTAAGTGCTTTTCTCGTTCCCACTTGTGAAGTAGACATAATGACTACATCATCGGCATACAGTAGTGCTGGAATTGCACGATCAACCAAAATAGGTGGATGATGGGCTGAAACAGCAAGTGCTTGAATTACTGGATTTAGATACAAATTGAAAAGTAATGCAACTAATATGCAACCTTGTCTTACACCTCTATAAGTTGGGACTGCTTTAGATAAATGTCCCCAGGGAGTGCATCTAATTTTCAGGGAGGTGTTTGAATAAAGCAACTGAATAAGAGCTAGCAGCCTTTTGTCAATCGTGCAATGTCTCAGACTATCCCACAATCTCTCCCTTGGTATTAGATCAAAATCTGACTCAAAATCAACAAAGGTTGCAAAAAGGGAACCACGAGGGTGGGGGTAGAATATTTTTCTGCCAAATGGTGAAGAACCAATGATCTAGTGTTGAACGTTCCTCTCTAAATCCAGCCTGTTCTTCAGCAATAATATTTTCATTTTGTATCCAATCCACTAACTTTTGTTGGATTGTAAACATATTCTTACATTTCTGTATATATAAATATGAAATATATTTGTATTTATATATACAGAAATGTAAGAATATGTTTACAATCCAACACTTTGAATATAAAAATCTGGCATAAAGTTTATTTATTGTGTTTAATAAACTGATGGGCCTATAATTTGTAGGGTCGAGTCTATTTCCTTTATTTTTGTATATTGGTACAACAATGGCCTGATTCCAGTCAGATGGAAATTGTCCTGTGTTATTAATGTGTGTAAATAAGGTGGCCAAAATTGGGGCCCACCACTCTTTATTTTCCGTTCTTAATTCCAGGGGTATAAAATCACGTCCAGATGCTTTACCTGGTTTTAATTGGACAATAACCTCTAGAACAAATCTGGATTGCCAAGAGGAATAAAAAAAACATGAGGAAAAGGTGTGGCATGAACAGATGTTTGCTCATATTAGAGGGAACCCAATATTAATATTGTGTGTGTGTGTACATATGTATGTGCATATGTGTGAATATATATATGTTTGTATGTGTCTGTGTGTATAAAAAAAATTCCCTTCTCACCCCTATGGGTGGTATGTGTCTTCCTCAGCCTCGGGTCCTCTACCAAAGGCCTGGGAGTTTGAGTTCTGTGCAGTATCTTAGCTGTTCCTAGCACTTCTTCTGGACAGAGAGCTCTGATGTTGTTCCTGGGATCTGTTGGAGCCACTCTCCCAGCTTAGGTGTCACAGCCCTAAATGCTCCTACCACCACTGGGACCACTTTGGCCTTCACTTTCCACATCCTCTCTAGTTCCTCCTTCAGGTGCTGGTACTTCTCCAGCTTCTCTCATACTCCTTCTTCCTGATGTTGCTGTCATTTGGCACTGCTACATCTATCATCATTGCCGTCTTCTGGTCCTGGTCTACAACCACAATGTCTGGTTGATTGGCCAGTACCTGCCTGTCCATCTGGATCTGGAAGTCCCACAGGATCTTAGCCCTGTTATTCTTCATGACCTTCTGTGGAATCTCCCATCTGGACTTGGGAGGGTCTAGCCCATACGCTGTGCAGATATTCCTCTACACAATGCCAGCTACTTGGTTGTGCTGTTTAGTGTATGCTGTTCCTGCCTGCATCTTACACCCTGCCACTATGTGTTGGACTCTGAGGTTTCTATACATATTTGTGTGTGTGTGTGTGTGTGTGTGTGTGTGTGTGTGTGTAGGCTATACTATGCATATTATAATTTATTTATTTATTTAATTTATATGACCGCCCATCTCCCCTCAGGGGGAACTCTGGGCGGTTCACAATAAATAAGCAGTTAAAATAGAATCTAAAATATATAAAACCCACAATACTATAATACAATGAGTAATTATAAAATCCAGATGGACGAAGGCATTCATTAAAAGGAGGACATTAAAATTAGGGGATTAGACATCCCCATGAGGAGCTATCCCTTCCTCCTTCCCATGCCAGGCGGCAGAACCAGGTCTGGTTCCAAATAATAGTTGTATTTCTCTTTCAAAAATAAATTATTGATATATAATATTCCCCCATGACAGTTATTTTTTTACACATAATGGCTATGGTTACAAGGATTAACTTTGCTCTAGATTAAGTATCACTCCTATGTACTGTAGATCACTTTTAACTGTGTCTAGGTGTCTACAAATATAAAGTGGCTGATTTTTGAACACCATTAAATTAAAAGTAAATATTCTTAAAAAGTACTCTTAAGAGTGTTTCTAAGTCAACACAATTCACTTCTTAAATATTGAATTTCAGTTCAGGTTGTATGGGTCTTATATCACCTACAAAAGCATTATGTGCATTCTAAGGATAGCATAATATTTTAATTGGTGGAAGTCCTCAAAATGATCTCCCCTACTCAAAATGTCTATCCAGTTTTGGAATTAGATTCAGCTCCTTTGCACATGGATTCAGTGTAAATGAGGGTCTAGCCCTGTACAATATGAAATCAAAGTGGCCACAAGCAGGAGTGTATATGTCTCTCTCTAGCCTCCTCTGTATTCAAGCAAATTTTCTGAAGGGAACCTATTCTCAAGGTACAAGGACCTCGGTCATTAGTGGTCCAGGACTTAGGATCTCTTGAGTGAAAACAGCAATTGGAACTAAAGGGCTAACCATGAAATAGGTTCAGTGAGCAAGTTAGAACTCAAGGTCAAAGGCTACAGAAATGCAGACATTCTCAGGACTGGTGGTTTTAACAAGGCTGGACAATGTCCTTTCATCATCCTTCTGATACAGGAGGATCCAGTAATCAGTTTGGTAAGTTAATATGAGCCTTAGTCTACTAAGCATCTTTGGCAGATACAGAACCTGGTTCTTTTCCTGCATTCCTTGTGAGTGTTTAACATGTTTCAATTGTAGATTAAACAATTGTGCAATTTAATTGAGGGGTAACCAAGTGCAGTGGGTAAGAATTTACAAAAACAAAAACAAAAACCAGCAACAACACTTTTCCCATATGCTGCAAACCAAGGGTAACGTTATACTTGGCAGTGCTGGAGATGTGTGTTTAAGATTTCTAAATAGAACTGATTGTTAGTTTTATGAAAACTCTTTCGTCTTTTCTTCACAGCCCTAGGTAGAAATTTGGAAATTTGAAAAAATGGGTGAAAGAAAGAGATTGGTAGAGTTTAACCTGACAGCCTGAAACAAGAATTCTAGAAAATAATAAATCCTGATTAGTTCAGAGAGAAACGGTATTGAGGCAGAAGATTGATGCTTATTTCCTAGATATTACATTTGCTTGGCAAAGCATTTATTATTCCACTTTATGAAACTTGCTATTAAATCAATACTCAAAATTAAATCCTATTGGTCCAATGCTGGTCTTGCTACAATATTAACACTGGGATATTTGCAATGGGACAAAGTATGTATGAAATCATTTTCTAGAAATTCTTTCATCCATGTAATCTGTGTGTTGACCTTCCCAGTGAACTGTTATTGTAGTTGTTGTTAAACAACTAGTCACTAGATAAAGAGCTGACTGTAGTAGAGCAGACAATGCAAAATCTTCCCTGCTTTTAACAGATGGTATTTTAGACTATTTGATAACTGCCATAGATTTCAGAAGGTGTTAAAATGCATGTGTGTTTTTAAAGACTTGTAAGTTGTCAGGAGGGATATTACTACAGAAAAGTAAATATAAATGTTTAGCACTTGCAAGCCTATGCATGTGTAGTCAGAAATGAGTGGCATTCAGTTCTGTGGAATTCTCTCTCTGGTAAAATATATGCAGACTTACTCTGGGATTTTAGTGCAAATTATTTCTGAGTAGGTTACACAAGACTGTGCAGTTAAGTAAATGAATGTATTCATTTTTATTCCATGCTAAACTAAAAAAGGAATGGAATTATTTGCACCCTGAAGAGAATGCAACTAGAATTAGAGACAATTCATGTTTTAAGATGGAAATAGAGATGGCAAATTGAGGTCCATAATTCTGAACTGTACCACTTCAGATAGCATGTTAGAATATACCATAGTGTTCTCCACATTTAAATATAAGCAGATTTCTTTCCTGCTGGTAAAGTAAGATATCATATTTTTTAAAAAAGCAAAGCCTGCTCTCTTCATTCAGGAAGCTTTTTTCATAGGGCGTATTAAAACAGATGCAGAATTTGCTAAGCAATTGTGAAGTAGGACATTCCAAATTCAAGGATGACTTTTAGCATAAATATATCGAATGGAATTTCTGTTACAACTGATGTAGTGTCACAAACTGAAAGAGTTCACTTTCAAGATCTGTTGAAAATCACACAGCAGAGTGGAAAAGCTTGCCTGAATTCACCATATATCAACCTTGGCAATACTGCATGGAAAGGGAAGCAATAGACCATACAAAAGAAAACATAAAGGATTTGCATATCCTTGGAAATAATGATAAACCATTACAAATGCCAGAATGCCAAGTCTAGAAAGTATATATTGCCAACATTTATATAAGAGGCAGGCATGTGCCAAGAGGAAAAAAAATCTACTTTAATGATTATTATGGAAAGGGAGTGCAAAATGAGTTCTTTAAAAAATGCAATTACATAACCTCAGTGGATTTGAAGCATTTCATTCATCTGAAAATGGAGTAGATGCAAATATGTCTGCAAAGAATGAAAAGCATAAAAGACTACTATTTAAAAACACCTTTTTTAAATCACAGGCCAATGCTTTACTATGGGAAAATAAAGAACTAGGATAGATTGCAAATTCTCTGCAGCCTTGAACAATTACTGAAAATGGCCACACATGCCAAAGAAGTTTGAGCTTTAGCCTCTAGTATTTGCTTTATTAAATGAACAGAAAAGGATGGGCAAATAGCCTCCCCACCCACCCCAAAAAATGGGGTCAGGAAGGAGCAAGAACCTGAGCCATATGTTCCCCAAGGCCACTGGATGTCCCTCAAACCTTGCCTGCCAAGCATCATTTGAACCTGCCTTCACCAAACCCCTCTCCTGAGGTTCAGTTAGGTCCTTTTAAATTCTGGATTTAACTGAAGACCCTAGACTTGGTTATCATCTGAGATGACTACATGTATTACATGAGAATCAATTGTGTTATCAAAAATATTACTTGCTTTTTTCAAAAAAAAAAAAAAGTACAGTACATTTCCATAATGCTATGTATACCAACGTGTGGTGGAGAAAATAAATGTAATGAATAAAATAGAGGCTGCACCCTTTTCCTCCCTGTCTTTTGGGCATGACCAAGGTCAAACCCAGCTCCTGTTGTTCCCTAATCCTATCAGACCCAATCTGACCCTCCCTGCCCCAGACAAAGCCCCCCTGCCATCCCATCTAGACCAAAGAACAGAAGCCTCCTTACCAGCTCAGAGCACAGCCCAAGGGCAGCCCTAACAAGGCAATTGCAACATAGAAAAACCCCAACATTCCATCCTCAATCAGCCTGATGACCTCGTCATTCCTCCTCCTTAACAATGGCTCTGCTGCTGCTCCTGAAAGGGCAGTTTTGCCTAAGAATAGAAGTACCCCAGGTACAGGGACAAGGACCTGACTAGCTTCCCCAAAAGTTGCCAGCACATAAAATATCTAGAATTTCCCGCCTTGTAGCCCCCAACTTCTATAAAAAATGTTGTTTTCCCATTGTTCGAGGTCCCTCTTTCTTGTAAAGCAGGCACCCAAAGATCAGAGCAATTAACATGGTTCTTCTCCTTGTTGTTGTGCTCTGTACTTCTGAATTTTCCATGAAAACCAGCTTCCCTTGACTCTCAAATGGTTTTAAAAAGAATGATGCACCAGGGTGAGCAATATGACCTAGCATCTCTCCATTAAATAGCAGGTGGGATTATTTCTTATTGCTGCCCCACAGCACTAATTGTCTGTGGCTTTGTAAAGCCCCGGGGTTCTGAACTTTAGCCTTGACATATAACAGTGTATAACTGTTTGGGCCCTGCACCTTGTAAAATTCATATTGACCAGCAACAATAAACTCTTTTATAGAGGAATGTTAGGGTTCTGCCGCCTTGCCTGGAACGAAGGAACTAATAGTTCCTCCTGGGGGTGGTTAGCTTAGTAATATCCTTCTTTTAAGAACATACCATCTCTTGGATTTTTTATTTATTTTATAGTAGATTTTAGATGTATAGGTTTTTAACTTTTTATAATATGATTGTAAACCGCCCAGAGTCTACCATGGTGGAGATGGGCGGTGATAAATCCTAATAATAGATGATAGATAGATAGATAGATAGATAGATAGATAGTTAGATAGATGTATAGATAGCATTCAATGCAGACATAAATGTAATACGTACTGGACAGAAGGGGAAAGAAATCAGGATATGAATTTCTGATTCCATTTGTGAATTACTTCTGAGCAGATATGAGTGGCTCTTATTTCCAAGGGGATTTTGTAAGAGATGTGAAAAAGTATCCAAAATGGTTCAGCATTAGAAAGGGTAAAATATTTGAAGTGAGAATTCTGACCTATTTATTCATCTCAAAAAGTTTTACACCTCATTTTGAGGTTAGAATGCTATTATAGCATGGTACTGGGAGCAGTCTTTGATGAGGAGGGAGGGATACTACTGTATTGGGAGATATTAGTGTTTAAATGACAGATACATCTTTCTTCATCTTTTTTTTTGGGGGGGAAAGAAGAGTGTGGGGAAGAGAAAGCTATGAGCAACTTGTTGATAAAATAAGGCAAATACTTATTTTTTCTCACACACACAGATTCCTAGAACTTCATTGCCCTTGAATATTTATTCCCATCTGCCATAACTGATGACTCATTCTACATTTTTATCTTTACATTTTGTCCTTGTTCACTTGAAATTTGCATGCACTAAGGATATAAAAGAATTTTGCCATGACCTTATTAGGAAGAAATTTAGATTTTTCATTCCCAGTGGATTTATGATTACATACTTCTATCATTGTTTAAAAAAGAATGCCCTGCAATGTAAAGATAGTAGCGGGTTGGCTTTGCATCAGCCTAGCTTCTTATTTATTTGTTCTTTTTTTAAAAAAAGATCAAAATACTGTAAAGTCAGGTAGGTCATGAAACCTGATGGGCCCCAAAGAAGTGTCTCTGACACCTGTTGATGCTAAATTAGTCTTAAGGCATGCCAATGCCAGATCTGTTCCATTTTCATTCCAACCTGAGAGCCGTGTCTTTTGCTCAGAGCACTCATGGTGTGGAAACACAAGGGTAAATTCCTAGGCTTTAGTGTTATAACCACTTAGATTTCTGTCAACTGAAACAATGTAAAAACAATTGAAATAAATACAATTTTAACAGCAGCAGCATTTCCTGGAATGGTCAGATGACTAGCCAACATTGCACAGTCTGGGGATCATTCTAATAAAGTTCTGCAGAGAAGCAAGCCAATATGAGGAGATTCTTAATGGACACAGTTTCAAACTGGTAACCACAAAAATGTAAAATGAAAATGGGAAGGCACCAAAGTAAAATGGTGTAAGAAAAGTAAAAAAAAATAAAGTTTAAAAAATAAAAATAAGCACAATTGCTCCTGCTTTTCCCCAGACTGCAAAGTTTTCAAGTTCTCTGTGAAAAATGGAGAGCAACAAATGTCTCTTTTGCAGTGAGTAAAGAATTTCTCGAAAGCTAAGGGACAGATCTGAGAAAGCACTGGCTAGAATTTTGCTCTTGCTTGTTGGTCTAGGCCACGGTCCTATTAATTTAACCAAGCTTGATCTTCTGACTAGCTAATCACAGTGAGGCTGCAAGCCCTTATTCCCTCCATGACCAAGAAGAGCTCTAAGCTGTATGCATGTATAGAACCTGTGTTTGCTCATCAAGTTCATTCCCTCCTGAAGTCATGGTTTTTATTTGTTTGTTTGTTTGTTTGTTTTATGCCTTCAAGTCAGTGTTGACTTCTGGCAACTGCCTGGATAATTCCCTGCAGTTTTATTGGCAAGGTTTTTTCAGAAGTGCTTTGCCATTGCCTCCTTTCCAGGTCTGAGATAGAGTGACTGGTCCAAGGCCACCCAGCTGGCTTTGTGCCTAAGGCGTGACTAGAACTCACGCTCTCCCAGTTTCTAGCCTTAACCACTACACCAAACTGGCTCTGAAGTCTTGATATCTGGGTTTAACGCTAGAACGCCCTGATGCTCTGCACCTGGCATTTGCACCTGGCAACAAATTTGGCAACTGAGCCAATTTGCAAAGGCCACGTCATCTTTGTCAGACTATGAGGCGTACTCAAATACTTGAAATAACTGTTGTGTATTACACATGCATTTCCTCCCTATCTGTGCTGATCTCTCTCTTATTTAAGAGATTCACTTGATTTAGAAGTGTGAGCTGTAAATCTGCAGTCTTGACAGAAACCTATTCATAAAGCATGGAGATTTTGCCATATATTTTGGAGGCAAGTCAATGTTGCAAAGTGAAGTGTAAAATTATTCCTGTCTCAATGTTATTTTTGAGTCATATATCTCTGCCTTTTATGAACAGCCGGCATATTTGGAAGAATTATGTCTGAGTCATAAATCCCTATTTGCTCAGGACATGACTAATAGGTGTCTTTAACACAGTGAAATTATATTCCTGTCTTATCTTGCAGATTTTTTTAACCTCTGAAACACTCTCAGGACAAAATGAAATTTAAACAGTTTGACAAGTCTTAATGCATATTCTGTCTCCATTTCCCTTCCTTTCTGGCTCATAAGGTCCTGTGAATGGATACAATAATTTATATATATTCTTGGAATATTTGGGCAAAGCAAACTGATCTGCTTGATTTGGGATGGTTAGCAGTGCCAGAAACACGAAATGATCAGAAGAGTAATGCTTAAATGGCAGAGAAGGTATCGAAGAACATCAGTTACAAGATGCTTCATCACCCAAGTGAGTTCAGTGGGACTTACTGCTAAGTAAGTGTGCAAATGCTATGTCTGAAAGAGAAAACACGAGCTGTGCAATTTAATTTGGATATAAGTGAATCAAATATTGAAAACCTCCAAGAAAAAGTATTTGGCAGCATCCAATGAAACAAAAAGGATTTTGTTTCACCACTGATTTGACAAGAAACCTTCCTTTGCTCCTCGTATTTGGATGAATAATGAAAACAGAGAGCAAGAAAAGACCATGAAATTAGGAATATTGGAGTAATAAATTGTTTTATTCTCAGATAAGCTTCCTAGTGGATGATAATTGTTTTTTAATTTTGTTTTTGGGATGTTTGATTCCCAATGTGTATGGTTGTTTGATAGTATATAATCTTGGTTTTAATTTTCCTTATTATGTTTTTTTAACCCCAATTATGGATTTGGGGAGTTATACACTCCTCAGAGTCGGCTCAGAATCCCTGTAAATAAATAAATAAAAAGAAACAGACCTCTGGAAAGTGGTGCAAATGTTGTAAACAAGACCCTGCACACATATTCCAGATATCGGAAGTGTCACCTCACCTACATAAATCTACCTTGGGAATTGATAAGTATGCTTTCACAGAATAATATTATACAATTCTGGAGGGGGGAGGGGGAAACAAGGTTGGTATTTATCTGCATCTATGTATGTGCGTGTGTATCTGCATCAAATATATGAAATAGGAATGATTAAGTAGATTAGAATGAATATCAAAGAGCATGCTGAAGTTGCATCAGCTATTCCTTCCTATGTTCTTGTGTATTCACATAAACCTGTTAAGCAAATATTTACAAGCCTTGAAGTAAATATATGTTAGTTGTATGAATGTTATGCCATGTTAAACTAACATTGTTGTGTCTTGTTATGATTTACCTTTTAAAAAACCTTTATTACAATTATGTTTTAAGGAAGGAAAGAAAGAAGGAAGGAACTTTTTGCCGCAGATAATGTCACAGAGTTTCAGTTGGGGTATACCTTT
Organism: Charina bottae; assembly: GCA_023362775.1. Classification (NCBI taxonomy): domain Eukaryota; kingdom Metazoa; phylum Chordata; class Lepidosauria; order Squamata; family Charinaidae; genus Charina; species Charina bottae. The sequence goes on from JALMGJ010000016.1 coordinate 5,549,654, forward strand.
ACTAAGTTAAAAGCAGTTATTTGAGAATCTATAGCCTCCCTCAGAAACAGCCCAATGCAAAATTTGTAGCATCCCTCAGAACTGCACTTGATTGATAACTTAGAATCAGAGAAGATGGAAGCACAAATTCCTCCAATATCTCACAATGACTAAATGAAAATAACAAACCAGAAGATTTTCAGATTGCTGTGATACAGCATTATACTGGAGACAGGACTCTAGAGATTTACAACAACTTGTAAAATGCTTAAGCAGATCCAAGCAGAAAAAGCCTGCCAGAAGCTTTGAAAACTTTGAAAGATTACTGGGAACCAAGGGGAAACACTGTATTTGAACAGTATCAGTTTTGTCAATAGAGGTCACAGATAGTTTTGACACATGGCTGAGAAGAGCACAAAATCATGAGTCTGGGGCTTATTGGAACAATATGGTCAGGGACAAGCTTGTTTTTAACATCTCTGATTCATAACTCCAAGGATCTCGTGAGGGTCTTGTGCAAGCAGTAAGTACTGGCAACAGCCAAGGAAATGGATTTGCATGCCTTCATATGTAAGAAAAACAGTGTGTTGCAGTGCAAGACATAGAAATCCCTTGCAAGGTATTTATTAGTGAAAAACAGTCTCTCGGCAAAATATGTCATCATAATCCCAAGATCAAACCATGTCCAGCTTTGGTGCAACCTGTCCTAAGTTTGGAGAGCAAAATGGTTTTGTAAAACTGTGAAGAAGCACCCCATTTCTACATCACCCAATTTATATATATTTTTATGTACCCCAAGAGAGGATTTCTACAGCAAGAAGTGAAATCTCTTGGTGCTTATCATTATTTCTGGATTAAATTCTTAAAATCTTTTTAAACGTTGGCTTGTTTTCCCATTTAAAGACTAAGGAGGACTGAGATAAATAATTACCTCATTATTATTATTAATTATTATTATTAATTATTATTATTAATTATTATTATTATTATTGTACTGAGTTTGAAGGAGTTAATATTTTCCTACATGTTGAATCTGCTGTTTTGGATTTCCAGTTTTCTGTTCACTTTCCATGAGAGCTGCTTGTTAGCACACTTTCCCTTGTCTCAATTTCATTTGGAAACTTCTTATTAACTCATTAACTGCTATCTGCATGAGTCAAGTATCTAGGGGGCACCATAATCTACTGCCTGAAACATGGACAATTTTAAGGAGATTCTCTCAGAGTTCCGTTGTGAGCTTAAGCAGACGTACAAACAGATTTTGTCTGATTCCTGTCAAGATATTCTGCAAGATATTCGGAGCATTGTGGAAAATATTTGCTTTACAATGTGTCAACTGGCTGAAGATGTTATGGAAGAAGTTCAAGATTCCAACAAAGATAGAGACTGAAGTTTTTATTCAAAGGCCAGATGAAGACTACATTCTGGTGGTGAAAGGGTTAAAAGGATGGTCTGGGTTACAGATTGTAAACCGAGTTCTTTTTCTGAGGGAATGTTATGAGAAAAAAGAGGTTGTGTTCTGTGGGAGGTTTTCTGCTGAGAACTCTCAGCTGCCAAGGGGGGCAGTTGGGCTGTTTGATTTCTGTACAAAAAATCTCTTGTGTGTAATATGGAGATATGTAAATGTCTTGGTTTATTTCAAAGTCGGGTAAAAATTCAAGAATGTTTAATTGGATTAATTATGAGGCTTTTATGATTTCATTTCTCTTTAATGATTTGGATTAAGATTTATTGGATTCCTTTTAAGGTTTGTTTGACTTTTAAGATCTATAAGGTATCTATAAGGTATAATAACAATTGCTTGATTTTAAGGTTTAATAGGGTTAAGATTGTTGTACTATTATTAATTATAAAAGTAGATAAATTATGTTTTTTTTAATTTGATTTTTTTATATACAGTATATCGGAAGATCGCAAGTTTGGAGGTTCGAATCCCTAGCCCCGCGTGATGGAGTGAGCTCCTGCAGTAGCCCCAGCTCTTGCCAACCTAGCAATTTGAAAGCATGCAAATGCAAGTAGATTTATAGGTACCACTTCGGTGGGTAGGTAACAGCGTTCTGTGTGCATCAAGCCAGCCACATGACCATGGAAGTGTCTTTCGACAACGCTGGCTCTTCGGCTAACAAACGGAGATGAGCACCGGCCCCTAGAGTCGGACACGACTGCACAAATGTGTGGGGGGATCCTTTACCTTTACCTTATATAGTGGACAGAAATACATAGAATAGTGGTAGGAAGGAAATAATTCAGTAAAATACTTTTGGGGGAAGGAAGTTGATTTAGAGATATTTCTTTTTTTTCTTTTTTAATATAAGGGAAGGAGCAATTGCATTTAGTGATTTGTATATGTGCTAATGAGGGAATGATATTAAAGGCAAAACTGAAGTACTTTGGCCACATAATGAGAAGACAGGATACCCTGGAGAAGAAGCTGATGCTAGGGAAAGTGGAAGGCAAAAGGAAGAGGGGCCGACCAAGGGCAAGATGGATGGATGATATTCTGGAGGTGACAGACTCAACCATGGGGGAGCTGGGGATGGTGACGGCTGACAGGAAGCTCTGGCGTGGGCTGGTCCATGAAGTCACGAAGAGTCGGAAGTGACTGAACGAATAAACAACATATGTGCTAATGGAATGATTTATAGAAATAATGTGATCCTGGTTTGATATAGAGCAGGGGTGGGCAACGTCAGGCCCGCGGGCTGTATAAGGCCTGCGGGGCTACCGCCTAAGGTCTGCGGGCCTCCCGCCCGCAAACCCTGCCCCTTCCATGCAATTGGCTTCCACCCACAAACCCCACCCCCCAGTGCTTGTGATTGGCTCCTGCCCGCAAACTCCAGCCCCCGGTCTGCGGAAATCCCAGAAACCCTCCCCCCCCGGTCCCCAGTTATAAATATCCAAATGGCCCTTGGCAGAAAAAAGGTTCCCCACCCCTGATATAGAGTAAGGGGTTGATTATGGAAATTGCTGTATATTCTTGTTGTTGAAAGTCAGAAGTCACTTCTTTATATAATCTTTAAAAAATCTTTTTCTTAAGTTTCACACTTTTTAAGTTTTTTTTAAATTTTTTAATTTTTTGTAGTTTTTATCTTTACTTCAAACTCAATAAAATTCTTATTATGAAAAAAAAAAAGTTCCTACAAAAAGCATATCCATGCATACTGAGGGTCAGGACTAGGCCAAAGGCAGAAATAAAGTATATATTTGAAATAACTTATAAATAAACTGTTTGTTTTATATCACAGAGAATGAAAAATCTCCCCTGTTTGGTAAAGCACCTTGTCTTATTCTTGATCATATCCGTGTGATCTATGAAATAGCATTCTAGAGCCTTAAGACTAAGAAACACCATCTGAGGATACATCTAGATGTATTTGAAGGACTTGACTTCAGTATTTTCCTGACAGCCACCACATTTATATGGATCCTAAGATATCTCAAATAATGTGTAGCTAAAAAATTTCCCATATACTGTGCTGCACAGCTGAAGGCAACCATAGAGTACTTGGACAAAGTGAGAGATATCTCAAAAACATTCTTGTCAGCTGCATGGAACAATAACTGTATGATTATCCAGAAAAAGACAGATCACTTTGTTTCATTTGTGTCTATGGACCTCAACAAGGCCATTATGGCATTGTAAAAGTACAGAGAAACCTTTTCAGTAAGAAATTTTTCACTAGTTTCCATTAAAAGGATAATTAGTAACAAGAAGAGCTGGAGAAAGAGTCTGCAGAATCGTGCATATTAAACACCACATCATTTCAGTAGATTACCTTTTGGCATGAAGCCAGCAATTGAATTCTTCTAACAAAAGAACCTTGAGTGTAGAAGGCATGAAAATCATTGCAGATGAAAATAATGACAGCTACTACTACTGAGGAACAATAAGTAGCCCTCATACATGGTCACAGCACATCAGAGGTATATAAAGTCAACATACTGTACATAGACAATTTTCAGTCTTTATTGACTAAGGTCAGATGCATAATACATATCATATCAAATCTTTATTATGAGCACAGAGCAGCATCAAGGGGTGGTGTAAATTCTAGACAGACAGACAGACAGACATGATAGACAGACTGATATATTATTTTTAAATATAAAAAGTGAAAACCTAAAAGGAGTTACAAAAAGTTAGAAGGTGTATATATGGTAAGATAAGAGTAGTGCAAATGTCTCTGTAGTACAAGCACTGAAGAAGCACATGCTCTCTTGTTTCTGTTACATCTAGAGTTGCAGGGGCATTGTTGCTCCAAGTACAGAGTCTCCCTATATCGGCTTTTGAGGACAGCTGAGGGGAAGATATGGCCTTGTGCAGAGTAAAGGCCCTTCTGTGTTTATGGACTTCCAATTTAGCTAGGGAGGCCATGAGGAAGGTAGAATATCTGTTGGTTTCACTGCAAAGAAAGTGTGGGGCCCTGGCTAGGTCTGACTAGCACACTATATCTATTATACACTGTTTAATAAGTGCTTTGGTCTGCTGATACCCCATGCTGAATAGGAGACCTGGAGAGAAGCCCAAGGACAAGATTTTAGTTGCCGCTGCCTGTTTCCATGTGGATTGAAAGTCATAGCTCATAGTTAGTGTGGCAAGGCCAAGAGAAAAGAAAAATAATCTGAGCCAACAGTTGAGGATGGTCTCCCACACTCTAGCCTCCACTTTCATTTAGCCTATCTCTAGTTGCAAGGTGGCACTGAAGGGACTGGAAGAGCTACTCTTAGAAATTTGCATTGTACAAACTCTAGTAGTACAAAATTAGAGAAGGGGGCAGCTGGGCACCATAGAGAAATTGTGCTAACAGCTTGGCTTCCAATAATTTGAGAGTTGTGGGTATATTGTATAAGACTCTTGCCTTAAGGTATTTGAAGGTGGAAGTTGAATTCCTCTGTGCATTTTCAGCATGGGACATATTTTTCATAGAGGCAATAGAGTTGAAAAGGGCCACTAAAACTACTAAATCCTACCTCCTGCTCAAAGGTAATCAGGATTGAATATAGAGAAATAAGGGATACCAGGATGATATAAATTAGCAACAACTGGTTTGGATGTATCCACATTCTTATTAGGGACTTCTCATTGCTGCCACCCTGTTCTTCCAATTTCCCTCCTTCAGGCCTTCCCCCAGTGATCTTCTCACTTCTATTGCCAATATTGGCAGCCTGCCTCCCTGCTCTTTCCAGCATCTTCCTGCCAGCCCATCCCCTCTTGATCTTCTCAATAATTTCCCTACTGCCACCAATCTTCTTGATGACCTGCCCACCCCTACCTTCAATTGTATGTTTTATAACAGTTTTAAAAATAATGTGTTTTATCCAGTGTAGTGAGAATGACAAAATATGAATTAAAAAGGGGGAAGATGGGAGGGATGTCCATGTGAAACAAACTAAACTAGCTAGCTAATACCCCTGATGAGGTTATGTACCTGAAGTGGAACGATGAGGAGTGGTCTTATGTGGTGGAAGAGGCAAAACAGAAGAACCCTGAGGAAGACCCAGCCATTTATTCCATCCATTCCTAATGCAATTCTCCAAGATATCTCAAAGAGACAAATTAGAGGAAAAGTCAACGTGAGCTGCTTTAGAAACCAGAGAATGTCCCAACGACTCTCAAGACACCAGAACAAGATTAGCAGGCAGTTTCCTGGACCTGAACCAGACAGCATAGACAACTTCCCTTGAATTCAGGTATTTTGTTATAAACTCTCACCCCAGTGGTGAGCCAAGTTCCAGTGGCACTGAATCTCTGTATATGCAATTCCCAGGTCCCTCTTCTAATCTTTTCCACACAATTACAACCTAAAGTATGCTAGACTGAGAGACAGAGTGCCTGGTCCAAAGTCACTCAGTGAGTTTCTATGGAAGAACCATTGCACCCCACTTTGTCTTTCAATTTTTCTTTAGGAAAATCTGGTAGCAACTACGAAGTGATTCCTGTATCTGCTGAGCAGATTAATGATTTTACCAAGAAACTGTATTGATAATCCTACAATAGGATGCCTTGTTTTATGTTTGTGGAACAAAGGAAAACTCAAAATTATCTTACCGCATAGTAGGATAACTTCACTTATGGAGTAAGGTTTTGTAAAGATTTGGGAAACTGGGTTTTTCCTTTTTAAAGCTCTAATCCAAAGGAAAGCCACCATGTAAACAAATAATGTAGATATGAAGTGGTTAGCAAAATGGTTATTGAATCATTCAGTTGCTTCCAGTTCTTTGTGACTGACAGACATCATTTCACCAGGACTGGCTCTCAGTAACTGTTTCTTGTAAACTCATACTTGTACTATCAGTGATAATATCTAGGCACCTTGTCTTCTGTCAGCCTCTTTTTTATTGTCTTTAATTTTCCCAAGCATCAGTGTTTTTTCCAATGACTCTTGCCTTTGCATTATATGTCCAAAAATATCTAATATTTAGTTTCATTATTATTACTTCCAATAAGCAGTCTGGTTTTTCTTCATGTAGTAGTATATGATTTGTTCCTCCTGTGTCCTATAGTACCACAAATTGAAGGCATCATTTTTTCTTGTTCAGCCTTTCTGAAGGTCCAGTTTTCACAGCTACACATTGCAACAGGGAAAATCATACTCCTGAGATTAAATACCTCTGTGGTCAGCATGATGTCTATACATTTTAATATTTGTCTGTATCAGTCATAATATTTCTCCTAAGTAGCAGATAATTCTATTTCATGCCTTTTACTCACCATTCTGGTGAATTTTTGAGCCTAGCAAGATAAAGTCTATCACTACTCCACATTCTTGTCCACCTATTGGCATTGGGCTGGCATTACCTGTTTACATAAACTTATGGTTTGTTTGTTTGTTTTAACTGAACTGCAGATTGGTTTCTGCATTCTCATCTTTCACATTCAACAAGAGATTCCTGGAGTCTTCTTTGCTTCCAACCATCAAAGTGGTTTCATCATATTTTAGTTATTGATGTTTCTCCAAGCATGTTTAGCAAAATACGACAAATTAAAGAGGCTTCATAGCTTTTGGAATGGAAATTAATTGGATTTTTGGTATCATTTTCAAGGTTTGTATTGTTCTTCCTTTGACCAGAAATAAATGTCAAGCAGGAGCAAGTGGTAGGTTTGACATTCTTTGCTTCTGAAAATGTGAATTGATCATTCTTCTCTTCAGAGAAAGCCCACTCAAGGCTATTTATACCATGCATATGTCTGTATGGCCACAAACATATATTAAGAAAAAAGGATTAATAAACGTATAGGTTGTTCTCTAAGATGAAATAGTAAAAACTGGAAATGCTGAACAGTAGATTAAAAAATATATAAAAATAACAAGCTGAAATGAGAGTAGTTACTGCCGGAACGCTTATCAAACCAAAGCTTTTTAAAAAGAGGTTACACCTTCATGCTATGAAACCATCATTTTTTTTTTGCTGTAAACAACTCAACAAATACAATATTTTCTCTCAGGCACGGATAATTACATGGGAAATTTCACATCTAGAATCCCCTTGAGAAAATTTTGCCAGGCTTAACAAAATTCTCTTGTTTTTCCTTGAAATTATTCACAATGTTATCGATGTTTAATGCAGAAAAAAAATCCAAATTCATCACAGAATTTGGATTTTTTGAACTGTAACTAAGTAGATGCTAATTTGAAAAATGGATAGGGGAGCCTGCAGAGACAGGCAACTAAGCAAGAAACTTAAAGAAGAATTCTAAGAGCAAGAGTAAAATCAATTCCATGACTCTGAGATCTGTGTTCATGGCTATTATCCTTCCCTCTCTTACTTCATCTCTCCACCCAATATATCACTTAAGAGTGGAAATGGCCTCATTCCTCTTATATACATAATCCCTATAGCTCATACTTTTTTTTTCTTTTTGGTTGCCTTCAAGTCAGGTTCTTTTTACACCTGTCAATTGCCTGGACTAGTCCCTGCAGTTTTCATGGCAAAATTTGGTTTGCCATTGCCTTCTTTCTAGGGCTAAGAGAGAGTGACTGGCCCAAGGTCACCCAGCTGGCTTTCGCCTAAGATGGGACTAGAACTCCTGGTCTCCTGGTTTCTAGCTTGATGACTTAACCACTTCACCAAACTGGCTATCTCAGTTCACACCTTATGTATGCCAAATTAAAAGTTTCAGGTTTCCTTATGAGAGTCCATATAAGTATTATAGACTGTTAATGTAAAGCATGGAACATGCAGCACAGAATTGGGATAATTTTTTCATACCCTTTCAATTTCTACTTTGCAAACATTGCCATTAGAGGGTTGTTTTCCTGAGACATTATGTGAAACATGTATGTGAAAAGAACGTAAATTACAAAGTTGTTGTTAGACATGGAGTCCAGTATTATTTAGAGAACATGTGGCACTGATTTATTTTTAGGGAACAACATTTTGCTGATTACTGACAACCTCTTCAGAAAAAAGAGTATAGTCTGAAATTCTTGGAAGTTGTCCCAATAGAAATGACAATATATTCCTGGACTAGCAATTTTGTGAATGGCTGCAGAGGGCATAGGGAATGGCCTTGAAGGACTGGAGGAAGGGCCACTATCAAGGCAACAATCAGATAAGTGGGGATTGAGCCCCTTCCAAGAAACTAATTTGAGAAAACACCTCAGACAAGACTCTCCATAGTTCACATGAAGATCAATGAGGAAAGAGGAAGCACATTCAGAGTTGCAAGTTTCTGTTACTATAGTTACATTACTGCTACAGTATATGAATAATCCATATGCTGCTTCCGGTCAAGTATACCCAACCTTTTGGAGAAAAATCCAATTTTAGTTAGAATTCCCCGTTGGGGGGAGATGGGCGGTCATATAAATTAAATAAATAAATAAATAAATAAATAATAATAATAATAATAATAATAATAATAATATAGTTATAACAATAAAAGTAGTCCTGACCTATATGGCATTGGTTTCTTGGTCTGGTCCACCTTGTAGGGCTGACAATGGCACAATAACATTTTTAAGTCACAATAAGCTACTCTCCAAGTCATTAACAGTTTGGATCTTGTAAATTCAGATGCTTAGCAAGCACTTTCATCCTGTAGTATCTCAGGAAAAAAAAGACATCCTGTTGCTGACCCGTGATTGTTTTTTTCTCTTCAAGTGATAGAGAGTTCTCAGTCAAAGTAAGAAGTTAAGCAATCTTGATGTTCAGTTTAAATTTGTATTAGTTAAGAAAGTTTTGGCCCTTTCACACAGCTTTAGGCTCCTCTCCTCATACTGATGGGAGGGTAAAAATGGATTTTTCTCCAAAAGGTTGGGTATACTTGACCGGAAGCAGCATATGGATTATTCATATACTGTAGCAGTAAAATTTATTCAGCTATGTTGCCATTCCTTAATTAGTGTAATTTTGTTAGGCTTCAGAATTTAGCAAATACTACATACTATTGCATGTCTGCTATCAAATACTGTCATATACTAAACGCTGCCTCATGCCAGTTATCAGTGTGAAGCCTACTATACGAAAGCTCTGAAATCCTGCTATTAAGTAATCAAATATTAAATATCAATATTGAAATATGTACTATGATTGAAGGTCAAATGCAATATGTTCAGCTGACAATATCTCACATGGGAGTTTCACTTGGAAGTAAAACAACATTCCCTGATTTCACATCTATCAGGGAAATCCATGACTAATCATGTTCATAACATAGGCATTAGTATTTTCTCTGCTTGTTCAAACAAACAGTAATCACTCTGATAAGGTATAATTAATGTCAGTAGGTCATTGTGATAAGACCTCCAATTTGAGAGTTGACTGGAAATAACTTTAATCCATTCCATAAAAGATAATGAAACACATATAAAGAAATGTATATTTATATAACACTCTCACTTAGTGTTGTTGAGAGCCAGTTGAAGTTCAAGCAGAGTTTGAAATCCTTATCAATCCTCCTGAAGTGTTCAGACCATCCATTAAGGACTTTTGTATGTTTATGTAAATAATTTAAAATGAGTTGTCAGTTAGAAATCAGCATCAAACATGATTATAGAAATATTTTGCATTGGTGTTATAAGAAATCACTAAAACCTACATGGATTGCTCTCACCAAAAAAAAATCACAATAAAGTGGAATTTACGATTCCAGTAATAAACATAATGACATTTTTTAAACATTTTCAGTAAAGCTAGCCCACTTCCCTGCACACTTTTTGTAAATGGGTTTGCTGTTAATATTGCCCTTTGGACAATATATTACATAATTACATATCCTTTATTAGCTAGGTTTTGTTTTGTTGTAGCAGTCACCTTTTTGCTATTATCCTTTTTTATTTTTTTACATTGGTGCATTTTAAAAATTTTAATATTTACATTGGTCTTGGTTGTTTCATGTAGAAAAGTTAGTGTCAACTGACTGTTGATGGCAACCAGTCTCTTTCAAGTAGGACTAAGTTCGGATTTCATTCAAGATGTAAATAATTAGTTATAATAAGCCATATATAAACTTTTTGTAATGTGCATAAAGGACCATTGCAATTGATCACTGCATGTTGGCAATCTTTTTAAGCAGTAGACATCATAGTAAGGTTTCTATGGTGACACTAACACTCCATAAAAATTAAAAAGGACATGAAATTTCACGAGACTGTCACATTCTGTAGCTTTAACATTGAGACTGCACATTAAAACATCAACAAGGTTTCAGCATTGTCAACAAAAATCCCATGAAATTCCAAGTGAGGCATTGGTGAACTAAGATGTCTTCAGAAGAGCAGATACGACAATGTTGGCAAAGACTGAAGGACCAGTGATAAGCCTCATCTAACAGAACCTCTCCAAATAAGGAGATAATGAGAAATCACCCACTTGTGCTCCTGATGGCTGCTCCTCGTGAGGAGACTGCAGGACAGTGGTTGACCTGTGGGTCTGAGTGCCAGGAGACAAGGGAAGCCATCTAGCTCTCAACCATGGTGCAGCCTTTAAGGACACTGGGTTCATCAACCTCACTTTCTAAACACATTTGGATTTACAATTATTTCAAAGTTAAAAGAAGTCTTCCAAGCAACAAGTTTGAAAAGCTACCTGGTGAGTAAATCTTCATCCTCAAATAGAAGAAAAATTAAATAACAGTTTAAAGAACTTAAAAAATATAAAATAAAGGGCAAAAAGCTAAATAAGAATTTAATTCAAGAAAGTTTTAAGTGGACTAAGGGACCAGAAAAATTTGGAATATTGGAACTTTTCCTAAGCTTTTTTGAAATAACTTTTGCTAACGTTTTTGAAATAATAAGATAAATAAAACAATTATCTTCATGGGAACCTAAATGGTTTAGCCAACCAGGAAAGAGATGACAATTGAGATTTTATAGAAATTGGACACTAGAGGGGACTAAAGTTCCAGGAAGGAAAAAGAGGAGAGGAGAGGAGAGGAGAGGAGAGGAGAAGGAGACAAACCTGTTTTTAATTTTAATTTTGGATTCAAAAGAAAAGTAGTGAAACTCACAAAATGACAGATAAAGGTATGACACTTGAGACATTTCAAAGGATCTTTGAAGAATTGGGAGCAAAACTTGTAGTTAAATGGACAGCAGTAATTTATTTACAGTCATATTTATTTATATTGTATTTTAATATTTTTACTGTAAACCGCCCAGAGTACCCCATTGGGGGAGATGGGCAGTCATATAAATTTAAATAATAAATAAATAAAATAATAAATAATTACTGCACCTGCTAATGCATTTCTTGAAAAAGATTCTAAAGAGGAAACAAAAGATGAAAAAGAGAAAAATGTGGAAGAATTTACAGACTGACAAAATGAAGAGATGAAACAAATTTCAGTTGATATAGAAAGACTGGAAAATAAAGAAATTATGGATTATAAAACAGATGGCACTTAAAGTGGAAATACAAATGATAAGCCAAGAGATGAAAAATGACCTGGACAAAGACTAATTAATGGTTTTACAAAAGAGGGTTTCTAAAGTTTTGAAAAAAGATTTGAGATGGAAGAAAGCTGGAATGGAGATTCAAATCCATGAAAGCAACTTGATGAATTAAAGGTAAAATTTGTTAGAAACAAAAAAAAAGGGGGGAAATACAAGTCTGAATAGTCTCATCAAGGGTAAAATAAAAAATACTGCCATAAAATGCTTGAAACCCTTTATAGACTTTTTGCAGATACCTGGACAGAAATGACAATAATTTTTGGATTTGTGAATGGAAAAGGGGGGGATTATGGGAAGAAGTGGATTATGTCCATAATTTTATAGGGGGTGGGGAAATATTAAATGTGCTTGTACTTTTTGTGAGAAGATCAGTAGTCACTTCCTTAAATATTCTTTTTTCTATTTCTTTCCTTTTTTCTTTCTTTTTCTATTTTCTTTCTTTTTCTTTTTGCACTTCGTATTTCTTTTCTTTCTATTTTCTATTTTCTTTTTGATATTAGTTTGGCTTATCTTTTTGTTGTTTATTCGTTCAGTCGTTTCCGACTCTTCGTGACTTCATGGACCAGTCCACGCCAGAGCTTTCTGTCGGCCGTCACCATCCCCAGCTCACCCACGGTCGAGTCCATCACCTCCAGAATACCATCCATCCATCTTGCCCTTGGTCTGCCCCTCTTCCTTTTGCCTTCCACTTTCCCTAGCATCAGCGTCTTCTCCAGGGTATCCTGTCTTCTCATGATGTGGCCAAAGTACTTCAGTTTTGCCTTTAATATCATTCCCTCAAGTGAGCAGTCTGGCTTGATTTCCTGGAGTATGGACTGGTTTGATCTTCTTGCAGTCCAAGGCACTCTCAGAATTTTCCTCCAACACCACAGTTCAAAAGCATTGATCTTCCTTCGCTCAGCCTTCCTTATGGTCCAGCTCTCGCAGCCATAGGTTACTACAGGGAATACCATTGCTTTAACTATGTGGACCTTTGTTGTCAGTGTGATGTCTCTGCTCTTAACTATTTTATCAAGATTTGCCATTGCTCTCCTCCCAAGAAGTAGACGTCTTCTGATTTCCTGGCTGCAGTCAGCGTCTGCAGTAATCTTTGCGCCTAGAAATACAAAGTCTCTCACTGCCTCCACTTTTTCTCCCTCTATTTGCCAGTCATCAATCAAGCTCGTTGCCATAATCTTGGTTTTTTTGAGGTTTAACTGCAACCCAGCTTTTGCACTTTCTTCTTTCACCTTCGTCATAAGGCTCCTCAACTCCTCCTCGCTTTCAGCCATCAAAGTGGTATCATCTGCATATCTGAGATTGTTAATGTTTCTTCCAGCGATTTTAACTCCAGCCTTGGATTCCTCAAGCCCAGCATGTCGCATGATGTGTTCTGCGTACAGGTTGAATAGGTAGGGTGAGAGTATACAACCCTGCCGTACTCCTTTCCCAATCTTAAACCAGTCCGTTGTTCCGTGCTCTGTTCTTACTGTTGCTACTTGGTTGTTATACAGATTCCTCAGGAGGCAGACAAGATGACTTGGTATCCCCATACCACCAAGAACTTGCCACAATTTGTTATGATCCACACAGTCAAAGGCTTTAGAATAGTCAATAAAACAGAAATAGATGTTTTTCTGAAATTCCCTGGCTTTCTCCATTATCCAGCGGATATTGGCAATTTGGTCTCTAGTTCCTCTGCCTTTTCTAAACCCAGCTTGTACATCTGGCAATTCTCGCTCCATGAATTGCTGGAGTCTACCTTGCAAGATCTTGAGCATTACCTTACTGGCATGTGAAATAAGTGCCACTGTTCGATAGTTTGAACATTCTTTAGTGCTTCCCTTTTTTGGTATGGGGATATAAGTTGATTTTTTCCAATCTGATGGCCATTCTTGTGTTTTCCAAATTTGCTGGCATATGGCATGCATCACCTTGACAGCATCATCTTGCAAGATTTTAAACAGTTCAGCTGGGATACCGTCGTCTCCTGCTGCCTTGTTATTAGCAATGCTTCTTAAGGCCCATTCAACCTCACTCTTCAGGATGTCTGGCTCTAACTCACTGACCACACCGTCAAAGCTATCTCCAATATTATTATCCTTCCTATACAGATCTTCCGTATATTCTTGCCACCTTTTCTTGATCTCTTCTGCTTCTGTTAGGTCCTTACCATCTTTGTTTTTGATCATACCCATTTTTGCCTGGAATTTACCTCCGATGTTTCTAATTTTCTGGAAGAGGTCTCTTGTCCTTCCTATTCTATTGTCTTCTTCCACTTCCGCACATTGCTTGTTTAAAAATAATTCCTTATCTCTTCTGGCTAACCTCTGGAATTTTGCATTTAATTGGGCATATCTCCCCCTATCACTGTTGCCTTTTGCTTTCCTTCTTTCTTGGGCTACTTCCAGTGTTTCAGCAGACAGCCATCTTGCCTTCTTGGTTTTCTTTTTCTTTGGGACGTTTTTTGTTGCCGCCTCCTGAACAATGTTGCGAACTTCTGTCCATAGTTCTTCTGGGACCCTATCTACTAAATCCCTTAAATCTATTCTTCACCTCCACTGCATATTCCTTAGGAATATTAGTGAGCTCATATCTAACTGATCTGTGGGTCTTCCCTATTCTCTTTAGTCTGATTCTAAATTTTGCAGTAAGAAGTTCGTGATCTGAACTACAGTCAGCTCCAGGTCTTGTTTTTACCGACTGTATAGATGTCCGCCACCTTTGGCTGCAAAGGATGTAGTCAATCTGATTTCGGTGTCGACCATCTGGTGAAGTCCATGTATAAAGTCGTCTTTTAGGTTGTTGGAAGAGAGTGTTTGTTATGCACAGTGAGTTGTCTTGGCAAAATTCTATCAGCCTATGTTCTGCTTCATTTTGTTCTCCCAGACCATGCTTGCCTTGGCTTATCTTTTAGAGTTGTTAAAATCCTTAATAAAAAGTATTTTTTTAAAAATCCCATGAAATTTTGACCTTTTCATCTAAAATCTCATGAGCCTGTCCTGTTTCAGGCTTCACACACAAACAGTTGCTAGGTGAGAATCGCAATTTACTCAAGGCTGAGCAGATAAAAACAGACAAGGGATATTCTTTTGTTTCATCTTTTTTTCTTGCTTTCTTTTGTATTCTCTTATTTTAATAATAAAAGTATTCTTTTAGAAAGAGCTACTGTTAAACCATTAATTTCCTTTAATTTATGACCTGTTCCTGAAGAAATATGAGAATGTTGATAGGTTCTTAAAAGGTAATAAACAAACAGCATTTTCACCCAGCTGCACTGCCCAATTTCAGTAAATATAACTATTTCCAGCAAAGAGAGGATCCCAGATCCTGGGAAAGTGACATCCACAGACATCTTATTGTATAGGTAAAGGTAAAGGTTCCCCCTGCACATTTGTGTCCGACTCTAGGGGCTGGTTCTCATCTCCGTTTGTTAGCCGAAGAGCCAGCATTGTCCGAAGACACTTCCGCAGTCCTGTGGCTGGCATGACGTGCGCGGAACGCTGTTACCTTCCCACCGAAGTGGTACCTATTCATCTACTCGCATTTGCATGCTTTTGAATTGCTAGGTTGGCAAGAGCTGGAACTAGTGTGGGAGCTCACTCCATCACACAGGGCTAGATACCATTATTGCAATAATAGACTTATCTAAGTTATGGCAACAGACCTATCTTACATGCATGTGATTTTGAATGTTAGTTGTAGGGAAACAGGGACAGCCAGGGTAGTACAGCACACTCATGAGATTGTTAGAGACATAAGCATTTACCAATACCTTGACGTATTTCCCACAGAGATAAGATTCCTGAGGTCTCTTGTTATAAGTCAAAGGTAGACCTCATACCTAACGTGAAAAAAGATCCCAGATACAGTCTCTAAAATATCTAGATAGAAATGGGGTAATATTTCTATTTGACATTGTACAGAATTTCTGCAATATCCTAGCTTAGTATATAGTAGCTTACTTTGGCCCTAGCTTTGTTGTGTTCTAGAATGTATTATTAGGTGTTTTAAAAAGATAGAGGGCTCAGAATGGCTCCAAGCCCAAAATAATCCAATTAAGGATCAATCTGGATAAATGTGTTTCAAAACTGTTCACTTAAGAGAGAAGGGCAAAAATAAATTGGATCCAGAAATTGTAGGAAGAGATGAGATTTGGGGCTAAATATCTTGATGTGTGAGGCTGCAAGTTATTGACACCTCCCTTACTATAATAACCCAGCTCAAAAGTTAAGTAGGGTCAGCCCTAGATATCATTTGAGTAAGAAACCACTAGGAAATCAGTGGGTTGCTGACCAGACTGAGATGTAAACACACACACACACACACACACACACACCCTGGAAGAACTGGGTCAAAATACTGGGCATACAGTATCTATGAAGTTACCAGGAGCTAAGCTGAACCCAAAGGAGATGTTACCTTTGCTGTAATAAGGTAGTTGAGTGGGGGAGAGATGTCCTGTTTTTTTTATGATCTATGCCAGAGCTTTCCAAACTGTGTGTCGCGACACAAAAGTGTGTCGCCACACACAGTCTGGTGTGTCGCCACACAACCCGGAAGTGCTAATCATCATCAGCGCTTCTGGGTTTTCCCGCGGCGACACACCAACTGCAGCGCGCAAAACCCAAAAGCGGCAGCAGCGCTTCCGGGTTTTTGCACACTGCCGCACTTCCGGGTTTTCCCACGGCGACACACCAACGCCGGTTGGTGTGTCGCCACGGGAAAAACTTTGGAAAGCCCTGATCTATGCACTTGTGCCCCATGGGAGCTCTAGGGAGAACTTAACATCATGACTTCCTTCTTTGGAGCATCTTAGTGCTGCTCCTGTTACATGCCTTAAAGTGCAGCAACTGATTAATGATGGTTTGCTTGTGTTAGTGTTTTCTTCTTTGCTCTGGTAGATCATCTGTCCAGACCTCTGAATGGGAATCCCAGAGCTAGGAAATAAAAGTCACCTACCTTTATTTGAGTGAAAACTTCAAACCATACAAGGTAGCTTAAAGCCACATAAGAAAGGAGGAGGACGAAGAAAAAAAGTATTTTTTAAAATAAATTTTATTAAGATTTTAAAATACATAGTTAAAAGTTAGAAATGAAAAAAGAAATAGAAATACAAAATAAAGAAAAAGAAAAGAAAAAGTGTAGTAAAGTAATAGAAAGAAAAAAATATGAAAAATAGATAACTTCCAATCTATCTCTGGTCACGTACATTAAAAAAGTCTGCCCTAAATGTTGGTTTTTCATACAATAGATAGAAATAATTCTTTGGAATACAAAAAGTATTTTAATAACAACAGCAACTCCAGAAAACCCTCCAGGAAAAAAAAATAGAAAAAATGTCAGTCCATTTCATGGAGAAACAGATTTTGTGAAAGAACATTTGGGGATTGGGCATAGCTATACAATTTGAGCCCAAATTACTTTGTTTGAGCCAAATATATCTGTATCAAGACTAATGGCAACCACAAGGATGTTGGTGTACTTTGACTGATGTTACATTCTTGGAGGAAATTAAATATGAGAAAAATGTTGAATCTGGTAAGAGTCTCTGAAATCTCTTTCACTGAAGGGCAAAAATGAATTGAATCAGCGGTATCCTCAATGAGGGTTACTAACTGCAAAATGGTGGGTGCCAGCAGGTGAGCAAAGCCATGCCCTTTTTAATGTGCATTGCATACATATAAAAAAGGGTGGGACTTTGCTGACCCCATTGCAACCATCATTTTAAAGCCAATGACCTTTGCTATCGATACCCCTGTTAATAGTATCTTGATGCCTCCCTGGGCTATCTTTTCAGAATAAAATATATTGTTTACACCACAGTTCATTCATTTACTTTGTCCGTGGTGATGGGAAATGTAAATAGAAGAAATGCAAGAGAACACCTGTATCATATTTATAATTTTCAAGGCTTTGGAGTGAGGCAATTTATAAATCTTATAACTAAAATACATAAATAGATACATACAGTACATGCATACAAATTCTCACTGAATATAATATTGATGTTGGCTAAATATTTTCCCTTATCCAGTGGTTGGGTCCAGTGCAAAATCTGCTCACGCTGGAGAAAGAGGGTAGGCAGATGATTTTTGCAGTTCCTTTCCCCTGCAGGTAGACACTGGTTCCTCCTCTAAATCAGTGTAAGCAATAAACTATGAGGACAAGGAATGAGCATACATCAATTCTCCATTTCCAGCAGGGCCAATTTGAATCTGTACCAATGTCTCATGGCTACTTCCTACCACATAAGACTATTTACAGAGATGAGAAAAGTTACTACACATTAGCATTATTAATAAATGGGATGCAACCACCTTAGATTATCACTTACACATTAAAAATAATGGAGGGGGGTTGATTTCATATTCTTAAATCCTGCATATTTACACACAGGCAATTTCACTTCAGATATTGAAATTTGAAATGTTGATGATTCAAGATCATGTAACAATGGTTGTTATGCTGTAACTCTATGTCGATGAAGCTTCTCAGTCATCCAGGTGGAATTGTCTGTAGCTTGAATTATGTCAACTGGATTTCTATTTTCTCAGTGGAAACGTTTCGCTCCTTATCCAAGAAGCTTCTTCAGTCTGAGCAAAGTTTGTAAGGGAATCCTTAAATATGTTTCTAGGGTGGCTGTGTGACCTTTCACCTGGGGCTAGGTCAGGTTACAGGTTACAGAAGGTTTTTTGTTGCTGTTGTTTAATCTAAAATGAAAATTAACAACTTTAGATGACATTGCGCTGCTTGAAAATAAATCTAATACAGACACTAAAAAGAAGACTATCAAGTGAAAAGAAAATCTGACGAACAAAATAACTGGCAAAGTGATCACATTAGAATAATCATTTGCAGTTAACTACACAGTATTACAGAAAATGAAATGTAATGCATTGGCTATTTCTAGCTTTTCCCTATATAGTAACTCATTTTCTGGAAGCAACCAGTCACTGTTGTAATTTCTTTTTCTTAGAATACCAACTGCCACCTCTCTAAGTAAAAGCCCAAAGGAAAACACATCAGGGCATGAGGCCACAAGGTAAAGATCCTACCATACTCAGATTTAAACAATTGTCTATATCCATTATATGTCTGAAACATAAATTTTGGGCTACTGCATTATAATAGATTGCCATCTATTAAATTTAGCGTTGCTGGTGCCGCTCAGCGAACTACCTTTTTCCCCGGCAGCCTGAAGGCACGTGAAGTCCCGAGGGCTCTTTTGCTCTTCCCGTTTGGATTCTGGGCCATGGGTGTCCATGGGGGTGGGGGACAATAAATTCAAGATGGCAGTCAGAACTCTGGGATTATGGCCGTTCTCTTGCCTTTTTCACACACACACACACGTACATCGCTGCTTGTAGATTCAGTTGTGCTGAGTGAAGGTGTCCAGCTCACATCCAGCCAGTGAACTTCCATCGTTTTTTTGTTACGTAGTTCGCTGAGCGGCACCAGTGACGCTAAAAGCAGTGGCAGCAAGAGCAGCGGTTGGGGAAAGGGAAGCCTGGTAGGAAACGCGGCCAATTCTGGGGCCCCGCTCCATTGAAAGCGCGGCTGGGAAGGGAAGGGAAGGCGAGGCGAGGTGAGGTGAAGCGAGGCGCCCGTTGAGTGTTGTGGGCAACTTTGGAGCCCGTCGTGGAGCCACTGCGTTTTGCCCCCTCCCTTCCCAAGGCTGCTCCGAGGGAACGGAGCTCGCTCCCCCCTCCCCACGTTTCTCCGTGGAGCGACGGGACCCAATGCAGTATGCCGCCCCGCGCTCGTCCTCCTGCTCTTCCCTGGGGGCTGCGTTCTGGCGAGCGGCTGCACTTGGCCAGGAGAGGTCTTATACGGCGAGTACCGTATTTTCCGGCGTATAAGACGACACCCGGCGTATAAGATGACCCCCGACTTTTGAGAAGATTTTCCTGGGTTAAAAAGTCATCTTATACGCCGGAAAATACGGTACCTATTTATTGGATTGTGTTTTCTGGGAAAGTTACCCGTTCTCTCTTAATAGAAGCCATCCACTGAGAATACGTTTAAAAATTCTGCCCACTAAAAGCATGGCTTTGAATAAAAATGCTAATGGAAGCCAAAATATTTGCTGACAAGAATGTACTTAATAAAGTAGGAAAGAAAACAATAAGGACAACTGAAGTAAAATTTGATTGAAGCTAATTCCCAAATTAAAATTATCCAGGATTAGTAAATGTTTAAAGTCTCTACTCTTAGGCCTGGCTGCTACACACAGCCTGGGCTGAAATCCAGCTATAGGCCCCAGCCTGCCACTCTGATTTGAAGGCAGTTTTTTCTCTCTGTCTCATGCACATACCAACATACGCCACACACTGATTTTCCCCACTTCCACCTAATGGCACAATGACAGCACAAACATGTCCTGGCAACATTTTTTTTGACCTCATTCCCAACTTGAGTTACTTAGGGTTGAGTCATCTTTGGCTTTGCCAGTTGTGACCTTGGAGGGCAGTCACATGACTGGCAGTGACTAAAAACAGGCAATAGAGACAGGACAGAGCTTGGCAATAGAAAAGGCTACTTTCATGCTAGTATAGTTTCCTGCCAACTGAAGGATGGGTAGATAGCAATTCAACTCAGCAGTGGTGAAAACCTAACATACAGAAAACACTTCAAACATTTACACACCCTTTCCTTTCCTTTCCTTTCCTTTCCTTTCCTTTCCTTTCCTTTCCTTTCCTTTCCTTTCCTTTCCTTTCCTTTCCTTTCCTTTCCTTCTTTCTCTTTCTCTCTCTCACAGACACTTTCTCTCTTTCATAGACATACATTTCAACCCATATCACAGGATTGCTTGAAAATATATATATATATAATATTTTAATCCCTCTCACCACTGGTCTTCTTTCTTCCAGATAGATGGTATAGTCCTGCCTCCCAGTTTTCTACCTTCAGATCATTCTTCTCCCACTACCATTAGGGGGTAGCAGGCTAAGAGCAATTTCAAGCAGGGGTGCTGGGAATAAAGGAGGGATGACAGGGAAATATTCTTCTCACAGTAGAAAAATAATTATTTCCACCTAGCATACAGGAAGTTGACAGTAGTCAACAGTTACTGCTCACCTACTGCCACTGCCTATTTACCTGTTTCTTCTGGTCTGCACCAGGCATCTCACATGGGGGAAAAGAAAATTGGAGCTGCAGTAAAATGTCAGAGTTGGACAGCAACAAAGAACAGAGAAAAATGCAACTGGAGTGACAACATATACTCTGAGATTATGCTTTCTACAATTTTAAAGTAAATGTGCTATCAAAGGTGCTAACAGCATGGCTACACCCCAGGAACCCATGAAACCTAGCTACCTGGGATTATTCCTAAGTCACAGGTTAAAAGGAAACAATTGTCTACATGCCAGGACATAGAAAGTAAAGTTTTAGATTAAATTAAACTAAATTAAATTAAATTAAATGAACTTAAATTAAGTTCAAATTACTTAAATTGTTATTTTTAAAAAATGGGAGTTGGAGACACTCTGAAAATAAATATACCTTGAAATGATGGATGAGGAAAAGTGGGGATGGGAATAGAAATAACCATATAATGTTATTAGCCTACAAGCAGCTGTTCTGCTCTTTAGAAGGTACTATCTGGAAGAGATTATGTTTTGCTTTAAATGTATAATTTATAATGTATAATTATAAATGTATAATTGGCTTTTGACATCTTTCCAATGGTTCCGTTGTCATGACGCAAATGAACAAATCTGTTGGTGAGGCTACAGATGATACCAACAGTATATATGTTGGGGTTTGATAAACCCAGGAATTTACTTCTAGATATAAAGTATACAGAGAGGCTTGATTTCTAGGTAAAAGGTGAAATATTCTGCACAGTCACCCAATTAGCAGCCATGGTTGTAGGAAAGATGTGTCATGTGTGACTCATAACAACAGGTGCTTAGAGTTAGGTTGGGTGTGGTGAATAACGAGAGTGACCTATAATGTGATTGGTCAGGTTCACTATATATGCAGAGACATTCTCATTTCCCATTATTCCCATTTTACCTCATGAAAGCTGTATCGTTGATGGTGTATCATTTGTTACTTGTGGAAGTGATCTGTAAATACGTACGTATATAAAGTAAATAGGATATTTGATATAACTTCTGTTTGGAGTCTATTTACTGCATAGTACGTGGATCACTGGTGCCTAGGAGAGAGGCAGGCCGCTCTATCCGGGCTCGCTCTGACAGGGTTACGGGCCCAGAGGCGGCAGAGACGCCATAGACGACGGAAGGCTTTGCACTGGCTGTGGATCGGTGGATCGTGTGCAGTCTGTGAGCTGGAAGCTTTGGAGGCCTATCCAGGAGTCGTGTGGCTATTTGGAGTGATTTTGAGCTTTAACAGGTTCCGTGCCTGCATGTGTGTTTTTTCTCCTACGCTTGTTTTACAGCTGGAGGACATTCTGATAAGGTCTGTGTCTTTAATCATCGGTGTCTGCCCAGAAGGGGCTGAAGACAGATGAGCACAGCGAAGATGTTGCCGGCAGTCAGGGGAGGTTTTCCTCTGGAAAGACTGAATGACAGTAATTATTCGTCATGGTCATATAAAATGGAAATGTATCTTCGGCGTGAAGGGCTTTGGAGAAGTGTACTTTGCCCTGAACCAGACCTGGAAGTTGAAGAAGTTGCTCTAAAGGAAGATAGAGCATTGGCAAGCATAATTTTATGTCTGGAAGATAGCCAGTTGTGTTATGTTAGAGACTGTCAGTTAGCCTATAAGTGTTGGGAAGCTTTAAAGAATGTTTATCTAAGAAGCTCACCGTTATGTAAGGTTTTACTAACAAGAAAACTTTATCACGCCAGATTAGGGGTATCTGATAATATAAGGGATCACCTGCATTATATGACAGAGTTGTTTCAGGAGCTGGCTCAGAGAGATATGCAATTTACAGAAGCTAACAAAGTGTATATAATTCTCAGTTCTCTAAATGAAACGTGGGATACTTTGGCAATTAGCTTTGGTTCGTTATCTGAGGAAGATTTAACCATAAATTACTTATCTGGCAGATTACTGGAAGAAGAGCAAAGAAGGCAGCAGTGTTCTAATGTAATTAGTGCTAAGCAGAACAGTGTTTCTGTTAAGGAATATTCTGAGAATGTTTTGTATGTACGAAAATGTTTTAACTGTGGGTCGCAAAGGCATTTGTTGAAACATTGTGATAAGAAATGGAAGCCGAAGGCCAAGCTGAAAATTTCCAAGCCGGGAGAAGCTGCACAGCTGTCTTTAATTAGTTCAAGTGTAGAACAAGATTTAAAGGGACCATTTTTAATTGACAGTGGGGCTTGTCAGCATATAGGGAGTAACAGACAGATGTTTAAGAGTTTTATGCAAGCTGATAAAGATCATGTTACTCTAGCTAATGGAAGTATTGCATCTGTGACTGGTAAAGGATTTGTATATGTACCAGGGTTAAATATTGAATTATCAATGTTGTGTGTACCTGAACTGGAGTACAATATAATTAGTGTGTCACAATTGGATAAACAGGGTTATACTGTACAGTTTGGTAATAATGAATGTATTGTTATGAAAGATAACAATGTTTGTGGCAAAGGTATTTTGCAGAACAATTTATATGAAATTGTACAAGCCAGGACAAGCAGCAGCCATCATGGTGTAGCTACGATTAATAAGCCAACACATGATTCATGTGCGCACCTGTGGCACAGAAGGCTTGGGCATCCGAGTTTCAAAGTGATTGAAAAGATGTCAGAAGCAAGTTCTGGAATGGAATTGAAAAACTGCCAAGTGTATTTGGATTGCACAGTTTGTAAGGTTGCAAAGTCAAAGGTGTTTCCTGTGAGCAAATTCAGTGATAGGAAGTCACATAAATGTTTTGAATTAGTTCACTCTGACTTAATTGGTCCATTACCAGCTTCAATAGGGGGTGCTAAATATGTTTTAGTCATTGTAGTTGATTACACTAGATTTGGGTTCTGTTACCTATTGAAAGCTAAAAGTCAAACATTTGAAAAGTTTAGAAACTGGGTGCAGTTTGTGGAACGTAGGTATAGCACAAAGGTGTGTAGTTTACAAACTGACCGGGGTACAGAGTTTCTTAGTGGGAGTTTTCAGCAATGGCTCCGTAGAAGGGGCATTGTGCATAGGAGAACTAACCCACATAGTTCAGCTGAGAATGACGTGGCTGAACATAGGAATTTGGCATTGCAGACAGTAAAGGATTCACTCATTGCTAACTCAGGGTTATCACGTGGATACTGGGGAGAGGCAATATTAACGGCTAATTATTTAATTAACAGGTTATGGAGTGTGTCTGTAAACCAAACTCCATATTATATGTTATATGGCAAGAAGCCACCATTAGCTCATTTGAAGGTGTTTGGGTGCACTGCCTATGTTCATGTGCATAAGGAGGTACGTAGGAAGGGACAGGCAAAAGCACAGAAGATGACGTTTGTAAGGTATGAGCCAGGGACCAAGGGATATAGGTTCACTGATGGCAGGAAAGTTGTTATTTCTAGATCAGCAAGTTTTAGTGAGCACAGCAATTGGCAGAGATTACACGAGAGTAGTGAGGTATATCTTCCTAGTCAGGGACGTTTTGAGTTTTCACAGCGGAGAAAGGCCACTGATGTGATTAAGAAGGAAGAGGAATTAACTCCTAGTGTGCCAATGATGCAGGATGCTACAGTATTGCGTAGGTCTGAGAGAGTTAACAAGGGCATACCACCTCAACGTTATACACCAGGTGATGTAAAAGTGTGTTTTATTGATTATGAACCTTGTAATTACAGGGACGTATTGAAGTTGCCACAACCAGAGCAGAGTAGATGGAAAGCTGCTATGGATGTGGAAATGAAAGCCATTAATTCTCATAAGGTTTTCAAATCTACTAGGCTGCCTGAGGGGCATAGAGCAGTAGGCTGTAGATGGGTGTATAAGAAGAAAACCTTAGTGAATGGTGATATTCAGTATAAGGCTAGGTTGGTAGCACAAGGATTTTCCCAGATAAAGAATCAGACTTATGATGAAGTTTTTGCACCAACGCTAAGAGGGTTGACAGATGATGCCAGAGAAAGATCTTCACATACAGCAGGTTCACACATTTCACTAAGGCCATTTTATAACTTGGGATTTGCAGCAACGAATAGTGTTTCCCAGGCAGTGGTGCCTCCAGGATATGGCACCCATGATAAGGTGTTCAAAATTCCATCCATTTTTTATGTGTACTGTTCCATGACACACATAAAAAACAGGTGGAGCTTCAATCATACCATCACTACCAGCCACTGTATACAACATACCCTGTGAATATTGACAGTGACTTGATGGCACATAATCAATTCCCCCAACCATTGCCATGGCAATATATTGCCCTCAGTTCTGGAATATCATCGCAGTCATGCTTGGATGACACTAATAGGGATACTGTATAGCTTAAGCCATGGCTTGCTTAAACAATTCACAATATATTGGATTCATGCAGCATCCTAACTTATAAAGCATAGTTTAAAAACTACAACAGTTGAGTTTATGCTACATGCTAAACCATGACCAAACCATCAGTTGAACAATAGTTCAGAAATCATGTCAACTGGATTTCTATTTTTCTCAGTGGAAACGTTTCGCTCCTTATCCAAGGAGCTTCTTCAGTCTGAGCAAAGTTAGTAAGGGAATCCTTAAATATGTTTCTAGGTGGCTGTGTGACCTTGCACCTGGGGCTAGGTCATGGTTGTTTTGAGATTCGGAAGAATTTGTTTCCAAAGCAAAGATCCTGAAACTGGATACAGATGAAACTATGGTCTCCTTCGATGTGTCCTCCCTTTTCACCAGCATCCCCACCACTCATGCTCTATCCGCTGTCAGGAAGAGACTAGAAGAGGACAGCACCCTTGAAAGGAGAAACCATCTCAACCCAAACCAGATCTGCCATCTTCTGGACCTGTGTCTTAACACCACTTATTTCTCATACAGAGGTGACTTTTACAGACAGAAACACGGCTGTGCCATGGGTTCTCCTGTGTCACCCATTGTGGCCAATTTATACATGGAAGAAGTGGAGAAGAAAGCACTCAACACATTCCAGGGAACGGTGCCCACCCACTGGTTTAGGTATGTGGATGACACCTGGGTCAAAATCAAGGCCCAGGAAGTACAGGCCTTCACGGACCATATAAACACTATAGATGCCAACATTAGGTTGACCAGGGAAGACACCAAGGACAACAGACTGGCATTCCTAGACTGTGAAGTCCTCATTGGGACCGGTGGCAAGCTAGAAATAGGGATCTACAGGAAACCCACACACACAGATCAATATCTGATGTTTGACTCCCACCATCCACTGCAGCACAAACTAGGAGTCATCAGGACATTGTCACACAGAGCAGAAACCATCCCCACCTCCATGGATTCCAAAAAGAATGAAAATCAGCACCTGAGAACAGCTCTGAAGGCCTGTGGATATCCAAATTGGGCCTTCACTAAATCTAAATCTACCAGACCTAAAACAGCGACAGATAGGGCTGAGACTCAGAGTAAACGGAAGAACCTGGTCATTCCTTACATGGCTGGCATGTCTGAAAAGATAAAAAGGATATTTGGCAAACACCACATACCTGTATATTTCAAACCCAGCAACACACTGAGACAGAGGCTTGTACACCCCAAAGATCAAACTCCAAAACACAAGAAAAGCAATGTAGTTTATGCAATCCAGTGCAGTGAGGAGTGCTCTGAACTCTACATTGGAGAAACCAAACAACCTTTGTACAGGAGGATGGCCCAACACAGGAGAAGTAACACCACAGGACCAGAGTCAGCAGTTTATCTTCATCTAAAGGAAAAAGGACACTCATTTGAGGACATTAATGTTCACATTTTAGACAGAGAAGATAGGTGGTTTGAGAGAGGGGTCAAGGAATCCATTTATGCCAACTTGGAAAATCCTTCCTTGAATAGAGGTGGGGGCCTCAGGCACAATCTTTCCCCTATTTTCCTCCCTGCTTTGTCTTCTGTGCCTAGGAAGATTAAGACCATTTCCCAAGCTCAACAGCAGCATGGTAATCTTAACGATCCTCCTTTAGATGATAAAGGGACTTAGAAATAACATCTCAAAATAACCATGACCTAGCCCCAGGTGCAAGGTCACACAGCCACCTAGAAACATATTTAAGGATTCCCTTACTAACTTTGCTCAGACTGAAGAAGCTCCTTGGATAAGGAGCGAAACGTTTCCACTGAGAAAATAGAAATCCAGTTGACATGATTCAAGCTACAGACAATTCCACCTGGATGACTGAGAACCTTCATAGACAATAGTTCAGAAACTGTTATCTACCAAGTATAGTAACTTTTCTCTTTCCAGCTTTCATGAAACTAGTTTCTCTGCTCCTTATTTTTATTTTGGATCTATAAGAGTCTCTGGCCCCTTTGGACTTTGTTGAACAGGAATGTACTGGCTTAGCACAATGCCTAATGGTTAAGGCATCAGGCTAGAAACCGGGAGACTGTGAGTTCTAATCCAGCCTTAGGCATGAAGCCAGCTGGGTAACCTTGGGCCAATCACTCTGTCTCAGCCCTAGGATGGACGCAATGGCAAGCCACTTCTGAAATTTTTGCAACAAAACTGCAGGGACTTGTCCAAGCAGTCACCACGAGTCAAGGCTGACTCAAAGGATGGAGATAGAGATGGAGATGATGGAGATGGAGATGATGGAGATGGAGATGGAGATGGAGATATCTTAAGCTATTCTTTGATTAATTCAATATATTTTTGGACTGCTGAGGAGGACTAGAAGGAAGGGATCAATCTGAAGCAATATACAGAGACAGGGAGCTGTTTGTGTCAGAAATATTGCATTGATTTTCTGAATATCAATCTCTTCTCCTAGTATCAGGCGAGCTGAAGATAGTGATGATTATTCTCTTGTTTTAGGAACAATCATTGTTAAGTGAATGGACACAGATAAAAAATCATGATGCTCCCTTTTCTCAGGAGTGTAAAATCACAGACTTTTGCACATGAGCACTGATTTATCTAAGAATACTACTTGGTAGCATTGCTCCAAGATTTTAGGTAAAAGCCTTTATTGCAGTTTTCAAGCAATAATTACATGTAACCTGACTATGATAAATGCAAATATATTCAAAACTGGCCATTTGCATAAGTAATACAATATTAGAAAATTATACACATGTAAGCTTGCAGTGGCAGCCTCCACATGGCAAGATTTTCATATAAGAGGAATATGTCATTTATAAATAGTGTTGTTGTGACTTCTTGTTTCTTTAATGTTCCCGGGTGCCTTCTCTTATTTGCACTTCAGATCCTTTAACTGGAAATGCCATCTGGGACCTTGTGAACTATACATGCTAGGCGGCCTTCAATGTGAAAGTGATCATAAAGAGATTTTTTTTCCAATTGAATGGTTGAAAAACAATTTCCAGAGCAGTACAGAAACAGAGTGTTTGGAAGAAATCAGTGGAAAATCCATGGATTCAGAAACAGATTTGTCTGTCCCTAGATAGTGTTGAGTTCAATGAACCAATGATTTGAATTTAAAAACTACAGGTAGCAAGATTGGGAAAGATCTCTGCTTGAACAGCCCTTGAGTTTTAAAGGAGAAAACACAGGGTGCGAGGGGCGGAAGAAAATGTCATGGGATAGTCAAATAGAATATCATCTAATACATGTGTATATAAAAGCCAATTCATAATATATGAATTGTTTCATCTTGATTTTGGCATGTACCTGATCTGTGTATGTTTGTGAGAGAGGGATGGTTGGAGGCGAACAAGGTTTGGACCACTGTGGACACTTTTAGAGTCTTTTGCATCATGGCACTTTTCTCCTTTAAAGATGCCAGCTGGGCTTCTTTGCTTAGTCAAGGAATCTCATCAAGCAAAATAACAGCGAAGCTTGAAAAGTCTCTCTCTCCCTCCCACACAAACACATACACGCAAATTGGGAGATGTTTGATTTCTAGCAAGGGGTTAAGATTAATTGGCCTCCTTTGCTCACAACTAATAACCTCTCCAATGCATGGTTTGCGTGTCTCTTTTGGAGGGCGGGTGACAGAAGGGGAATCCTCCGTACCTATTGGCTAGACTCTATCAGCTGCAGTTTAGCTCAAGCTGCTGCTAAAGAGCTGTATTGATCTGAAGCGTAAATGTGTAGAGAGAGCCAGGGAGAGCGGGAGAGCGAGCGAGCCAGATTCAGTCATTTCTGAGAAGAAAGAAGACCTCTGCCAAAAAGAACGTGGTTTCAACCTGTCTGCTCCGTCTTCCTTCTCATCTGTACGGTGAATGCAAACAAGAGGACTCCGGAGAAGGCAGTTTCTTGCTACGGTGGAGTGGAAGCAAGATTCCCTTAGCAGAAGCTGCTGTTATATATTAGCGCTGCCGCCGCCGCCGCTGTTTCTCTTCCATCTGCAGTTTCGTATAGCAGGTAAGCTTTCTTTTACAAGCAAAACCGAATCAGGAGGATTAAACAGATGGCTTCAGCATCCTGGATCCAGGATTTGTCACTGCTGCATCACTAGATAGTGTGGGACATTGCAAACTAGAGGAGAAGGCATATGTCTGTTTCTAGAGAAGGTTATCCCACACACAGTGAAAACGAAAACTTGAATAAGTTCTTAGGAAAGTGGGTAAGACTCAGGAATGCTAGCTGCATCCTTAGAAATGAGAAAGGGGGCTGCAAGGTAGCAAAGGATTTTCCTCTACCCAAGGGTGAAAAAAAAATGTACAGGGATGATCATTATCAATTACTTGCCTTTTTGTGGCTCAGAGGGCAATTAAGAAATATTTGGGTTTCTTTTATAACCTGTTTGCAGTCTTCTTCTATGAACTGGGTGCTGTGCATTACTGGAATCTGGATTTCTGGTTTGATTTTAAGCATTCTTTTTTTTTTTTTTAACAAATGGGTGGTAGATGTTTGGGTGCTAAGACACTGATCTTTCAATAAAGGGAGGTTTATCCCTTTGGGTGCAAAGAAGAACATCTTGACAAAACTTTTTTTTCTTTTTTGCACATCTGCATGACTGTTACCTATAGTTTTCCAAGCAGAGATCCTAATTCAGCTGCAGCAAATAAGATTTGCAAGCTCTGAGATCAGACTGCCAGCTCCTTTTCCCATTTATCTTGGCTAAATTAATTATCTGGCAATAGACAACCCATCCCTCCTTTTTCAATTAGCCTGAAATGAATGAAGTGTAAACATTCCAGAAAGCCTTCTTTTCATATGCAAAATATCGAGGTGAGAAAGTAGAGGTGCCTTTCGCTTTCTGTCTAGATCTATAATTTCATTCTCCCATCAGAAATGTGATTCACAGTTCTGTGACTTTAATAGCTTGGTAGTCAGATTTATTTTCCCCCCTGATCATGTGTGCATATATTTTCCAAATTAGTCTTCTCACCTAAAAAGAAGAAGTGGCCAATGGATTTTTGTATCAAGGGTCTGTGATGTTTGACAATAATGTTCCTTCTTTGGTTTGTTTTGGTTTTGGTTTTGATGCACTGTAGAATGAATCCACTCAATGCTCAGGAGGAAAATAGGCTCTGCTGTGATGCTGGATGAAAACCAAAAAGCCGTTTGAATTTTCCTTTCCTCTACGGTTTTCTACTTCCAGTGGAACGAACAAAAGCCCCCTAATGATAGGATACCAAGCAGGTGTTAAGAGCAAGCAGTGCACTTTTCAGTGAGAAAAACACTGGATTTCAGACAAAATATTATGAAGAGCAAATGTTCTGCACGGAAAGCAGGAGTGAAGAATTCATTCATATAATTTATGAAGTGGTCAGGAAGTCTTTCTTTCTTCCCATTAAGACCAGATTAGAGGTTTCAGTGGTTGCCACTGACAATCAAGAGGGTTTCTAAGGTTTTGTAAATATGCCTCCCGACCAGAAAGAGAGAGGCCAGATGGTTTTACCACCAAAATCTTAGGCAGTCAAATGTAGAACTGATTTAGAGTCCTCTGGAAATGTCTTTATCTAACGGTTAAAAAAATTGGTTTGTGTTCACCTCTACCAAAGGGTCCTTTTACAGAACTGGTATATTTTGCCTATTGTTCCTATTAATGTGGATTACACAAGTAATAGTTTAATATGGAAAACTAGATGGGGGGGATAACTTTGTTTCTTCCCCTCCCCCTCATCATATTTTGCTCCTCCCACTTTTGTTTGTTTTGGGGGGGCATTTAGAATCATTTGCAAGACAGCTGTGGCATTTTGCCAAGTCTGTGGCATTTCCTGTCTCTTTTGCTAGATTGAGCAGCAGCTGGAGTCTGTAAGATCTCCCACAGCTGATGTTCTATGCACTGTGGCAGAAGGAAGTTCGGCTCACCCACAATGTGAAGGTCCTGCTACCTCCTCCACTCCTTCAACTACACAGCTAACTGCCTGCAGCCATTCATTATGATTGTTTGTTAGAACTGGGTAATTGCTGGTAATTTTATCCAGCCTTCTGGATAAAATTGTCCTTTGCTTGCCAAAATAAAAGCAAGGATGTTTCAGTGACCCGTAGTAGATTGAAATGGTCTGGAGACATATTCAATAAACTATTTACTTACAGTGACCCAAAGCACAGAATGATTTGCAATACAGTTCAAAGTTAGAAGGAAACACACAGAATTGAATTCCATGTAAAGTGATGCTCTACTCAAGCAGAGTTAAGTAGCATGTGCTGCTCCTTAGCATAATAGTCCCAACCACATTTACTTAAAAATAATTTCCACAATGTTAATCACTAATAGACCCATCTGACTTTTCTTCAGTGAAGTGTGAGCTACTACAGTTTTGGTCTTTTATGTGCAACCTTGGCAACATCAAGAAATCTAGAATTGTATGGGAAGAGCAAAAGACTCTGATATTACCTCCTCCTTCTTTCCAAACTTCAGTAAGAAGTACCAAGAGTGAACTCTGGCATAGTTTGCAATATTGTAATTGGGCCCATTCACATGCTGCACAAGATTATCTGTTACATTAAAGAGAGGAGAGATCCTAGGAAATATGTGAATTGTCTGGCTCTTTTTAAGGATTTGATAATTTTAGATATATATATTTAAAATACCCCCCCCCCCCAGTCCCTATTCCCAGCAGCCAAATTTTGTACATTTATCTCCAAATTCTAAAGCTGATAAGTCTCAGGTGAAGGACCATTAGTGATGTCTCCAGTGACCAACCTGACTGTGGCTTTGTACATTTTTAGCAGGACTAACTTGATTTCAGCTTTATAGTTTTAAGACAGCCTGGTTTAAATAAAACAAAACAAAATCAAACTGCTATTTCACTTTTGTCCAATAAGCTGTGCATCATCACGAATTCCTGAAAGTGTGGTTATTGTTAATTTTACTTTCCTGATAATGGAATCGAGACATAGAGATAAAATCTAGACTCAACAACCGAGTATCTGACCATTTTGTTGTTACTGTTATTCAAAGCAAAGTGTCTCTTTAATGTAATGGCTTTTCAGAACATGAAACAATGGTTCATAGATAAAGACCTGGGTGATCTTCTAGATCAGAGCTTTCCAGACTCTGTGTCAGGACACATTAGTGTGTAGGCTGCAGTGTCTGGGTGTGTCATGGCTGCTGCTGCCTCCAAACCTGCCCTGCCAGGATTCCATGCAGGTCCTAGTGTCGCGAAATGATGCATGTCTAAAAAGTGTGTCACCAACATTAAAAGTTTGGAAAGCTGTGTTCCAGATATTGTTAGGATTCAACTGAGGATGATGGATTGGACCCTATCAAACTTGAAAGATGATCGGGTTCCCTACCCCTACTCTTGATTAAAGACTCTTTCACTTGGAACATGATAATGATTTGTATATTTGATCTGCAACCAAATTGTTTTGCTTCTCAGTGCAATAAAGGTAATAACAAACTCCACTTAAAAAACAATAGTAAAAATAACTTGTAGTAATGTACTATATGCACTAATCTCAATATCAAATGAGGAAAACAAATCCATAATTTTCACATCATGAAACATTGTACAAGTATGGTTTTGCATATTGATCAAGAAAGTTGATTTCAGGAAATTCTTTCACTGGAAGACAAAGTTGTTGAGATGTTATAAGAACCTCTCCAATAGCTATACATAATTCATTCATTTGGAGTGGGGGAGCCCTTTACCTCTGGCTGGATCTTCCTCCTCCATTCTAATAGGATTCAAATAGCTGAAATATAATAGATGCTATGCCTTCCCTTGCTCTATGACATTGAGAATGTAATTTCAACAGTACTGTACAGTACAGATACATACAGTATCCACATGATCAGTTATTTTAATTACATTTGGTAGCCATGGAACACAGTTTTTCAGAAAGCAGGAGCCCTGATCTGAGGTGGGAGTAATGAGCCAAGTGAGTAAAGTCATTTCTCACATATAGGCAAGCCCATGGTTATTTCTGCATTTTCCTGAAAGGTTGGGTGAATTGGTTTAAGGCTACTGTAGAACTTACATTACAATTTCTGTTTCTTTTTTGCCTCAAAATGGTGGGAAACCATGCCAAAAACAAGTTACAAAACTGGGGATTGCATGTGTCTGTAAAATCTTGTGCTGTCCATTCCTAAGTTAAATGCTCCTGGAGCAGACAGCAGAATATGAACCAGCCATAGAAACACAACAACAATGTCATAATGTGAAAATACGACTTAGACTCAAGTACAGGTACTCCTCACTTAACAACTGCAATTGGGACAAGCAGCTCCATCGCTAAGTGACATTGTTGAGTGAGACATCACATGACCACAATGAACTTATAATCTCACTTCTGCCACAGTCATTAAGCGAATCACCCGTGGTCATTAAGTGAGACATCATGTGACCATGACTTGCAATTTTACTGCTGGCTTCTCCATTGACTCTGCTTGTTGGAAGCCAGCTATGAAGCACACAAAAGGCGATCATGTGACCGTGGGATGCTGCAACAATCATAAGTGTGAGGACTGGTCATAAAGTTACTTTTTCAGCACCATCAAATAACTGAACGGTCACTAAACATGGCAGTCATTAAGTGAGAACTATCTGTATATATTTTATTCTGCATATCATTAATGCAGTTTTTGTATGCAGCATGCATACATTTTGTGATCCACCAAGTTCTAGAAAAACAAAATAAATAATTTCTGGTGGAGTATTGGAACTGGTTATCTCTTGAGTTTGGATTTGTAGATCACAAAATTATATTCATCTGTCCTAAAATGGGTCTTAACCATAAGAAGCTATAGAGAAACAAAGCAAACAAAAACTGAAAATCATTCTAATGACCATTTCATATTTTAAAATATGGTTATAAAGCAACATTATGAGTACTATGCATACATAATTCAAATGTTTTTGCCTGCAGTAACAGACTTCTAATCCACTGATTTGTAAAGTTCTGGGAGTAGTTTTGAATATGAAACATCTGTTTCAGCCTCCCATTCTTTTTTTTTTATACCACAATTGTGTCATAAAAATGCCTCCTTTTTAAGGGTATGTATACACAAAGTTTCGCATATACAAACATTTTTAAAAGGTGACGTGTCATTTTTAAAAGTACAATAGAATTTGCTGAAATGTGGTATCTATCATGCTCATGGTATGGCAAAGCCATTTTCCATGCACATGAGTGATCTTTCATGCCAACAAAAACAAGCCATGTGGGAAAATGCTTTTAAGAAGGAATATTGTCAAAATGCCAGGATCATCAACTACTCAGTCATCAACTACTCATAACAACAACAATAATTTATTAAATTTATATGCCACCCAACTCCCAGTGACTCTGGGTGGTTTATAAATTGTTAAAAACATATAAAAACAAGGAAACAACACAAAAACTATGCAAAACGAAAAGAGAGAAAACAAACCCGGATGGGAACATCTTGAACAATGGCTGATCATCTTTAGTTTTTCATACATGGGCCCTTCATGTGAAGCTCAGCTCCGGGCAATTTCATGGAAGTCATTCACGCAGTGTTTTTGACAACAGTACATGAACATCTTGTAATTGCCCCATAATATTTTGTTGTTTAACTTTCCTGTCCAGCCTATAGCCCTGGGATTTCCTGGTAGTTTCCTATCCAAGTCATAACCAGACTTGATGCCCTTAGCTTTGAAGCCCAGATAAGGTCAACCAAGAACTGCCCCCCATTTTATCCCACCAGCTGGCTGAAAAAAAAAGCTCCATAAAATCAAATACAGTCCCCTTCATTTCTGTCTTCTCTCCCCAGCAACTCTAAAGCAAGGTAAAGGTTCCCCCCACACATTTGTGCAGTCGTGTCCGACTCTTGGGGCTGGTGCTCATCTGTTTGTTAGCCAAAGAGCCAGCGTTGTCCAAAGACGCTTCGATGGTCATGTGACCGGCATGATGCATGCAAAACGCTGTTACCTACCCACCAAAGTGGTACCTATTAATCTACTTGAATTTGCATGCTTTCGAATTGCTAGATTGGCAAGAGCTGGGGCGAGTGCGGGAGCTCACTCCATCACACGGGGCTAGGGATTCGAACCTCCGAACTTGCGATCTTCCAATCGACAAGCCTTGTGTCTTACCTGATGAGCCACCACACCCCAGTCTAAAGCAAGACTAACATTGGATAGAGAATTGGACCCTTCAGAGTAGCCCCAATTCAGACAGTATCTCTAAAGGGTAGTAAATCTTTCTGTTTGTGATCAGAAGAGTACGAAGTTGGAGGCCTGATATAAGAAATGGGAACAATCACCAATGTTCCTAGGTCTCATTATTCTCAATAATGTATGCCATACATCAAGGGTTGGAGGAAAGGGGATGTAGTAACCAAATGTGACAAAGAAAAGGTTTGTAAGATATTTTAAAATCAATGATGCCTAACCACATTTTATTAATTCATTTAAAGTATCTGTGGACTATTCTTACAGTAAATAAAACATTTCCAAGGCAGCATCACATTAGGAAACACAATATAATAACAGATCATAATATTGTGTGGAGTAAAATTCATTAGGATTCAGCAGCTAAGAAAAACTTTGTCTGACATGGGAAAGATGAAACGGGGCCCAACTCTGTGGGGTAGTGATCCTCAAACTGTGGTCCACAGACAGCTGGTGGTCTGTGGCAATGCACCAAATGGCCTGATCTCCCTGATTTCATCAGCTAGAGCCTATCTGCTGCCTCAGCCTTCCCACATTCACTGCCAGTCAAGAAGTCAGAGCCTGCTTGCCATCTCTGTTCCCACTCCCCATGTTTATTATCCATCAGCTCCTTTAATGTTGTGCAACTCCTGACCTACAGCTCAAACTGTTTGACCTGAAGTTGGATATCAATCTCCTAGTACAAGAATAGGAACTGCACCATTGTGCTCACTGATATAAAAGATGTACTCAGAGAATGTTATTGAAAATATTTTTTTAATTAATAAAAGAAAAAGAAAGACAAAACAAAACAAAACAAAACAAAACACTGATAATACTGATGGAGATACATACATTTTCAGAGAGGAAAAAAACATAAAAAGTATTTTACGAAAAAGTGGAACAAAATATAAAAAAGAGAAAAACAACATAGTATAATATGACATTACAGCAGTAACCAGTTACAATTCTATGTATACTTATCTAACAGAAATATTATTTAAGAACGTATAGTATATATTTCTAATACATTTGTATGACTTTCATTTTTTTAACCTACTGTAATTTGTATAAATGAGTCCCATATTTCATTATACTTGTCCATACAAAGTCTACATCTATATGCAATCCGCTCATAAGTGGCAAGTGCAATCAGGTCCTCAATCCATTGAGTAAATGGGGCCATAGATTTATCTTTCCAATGCTGCAATGTCAGTCTTTTAGCCAGAGTAAGGGCATGGAGAATCCATTTACCTTGTCCAGTTGTCAAATTCTATATACTAGGTATATAATTCAAAAGAATATTATCCTCTGAAAATTTTAGCTTTTGTTGCACATGTCAGATTTATATGGTCCATTATTTTCTCCCAAAACTTAGTAAGTATAGGAAAACATGTGTTTTAAAGAAGCATTGTCTTCATTACATCACCAACAGAATGTTGTCTTAGACAATCCTTTGTAATGTAATGGAATCCAATAAATTCTATATATTATTTTTTGTTATATAAGTCATAGTTTAAAGTCCATTGATGCTTGCTATGGAAGTTAAGATGCTGTCCCATTGTCTAGACCAGGGCTTTCCAAAGTGCCGCCGCCGCCACAGTAGCGCGGGGAGGCGTGCGGCAGCGCGTGCGCACGGCGGCGGCGCGGGGGTGTGTGCGGCGGCGCGCACGTGCACGGTGGCAGTGCGGGGGGCGTGTGGCAGCACGCGCGTGCACGGTGGCGGCAGCAGCAGCGGCGGCAGCCTCCGCTAAAATGCGGAAGCACTGATCCCGCGCCGCTGCTGCTGCCGCCGTGCACGCGCGCACCACCGCTTCCGGGTGGTGTGGCGACACACCATGCTGTGTGTGGCGACACACTTTTGTGTCGCCACACACAGTTTGGAAAGCTCTGGTCTAGACAATATAGGAACCTCTAATTCTTTATTCCTCTCATGTCTTAGCATCTGCATATCAAATTGGTTTATTGATAGAAAATATCTACAAAAACTAATAGGGTTTTTTTTAGTTTTAAAGGCTTTAACAAGTTGTTTTAGTATCTCAGGTGTCTCAGAAGCTGAAAATACTGCTGGTCCAAAAAATGCTGTTAACAAATGTTGCAACTGTAAATGTTGCCAAAGAATTACATCTGGTAGATGATATTTATCGCTTAACACAAGATATGTTATATGTTTGAATAAATGAGTCCCATATTTCATTATACTTGTCCATACAAAGTTTACATCTATAGGCAATCCGCTCATAAGTGGCAAGTGCAATCAGGTGCTCAATCCATTAAGTAAATGGGCCATACATTTGACAAAGTTTCATCTTCATCATCTATCAATTGATCCAAAGTTAATATCCCCACTTCCATCCGATTTTTCCATATCACTATCTTTTCCCCAATTTTTAATGTTAGGTTTCCCCATAAAGTCAATTTAGCATGGGAAAAAGTATTGAGTCTTTTTTTTATTAGACATTACATTCATGTTATTGAAAATCTTTAATGACAAGTAAATAATTTTGGTTTAACTTATTGGTAGAACACTTAGTTTAAAAGGGCCTTTAAAAATGGAGGAGATGGAAGGGTATGCACAAATGCAACTACAATTGTTATTTTATTTGCTGAAAAATATGCCCATGCCCTTGAAAGCTGAAAATGTAGGGATTTAATTGGGTGGTTCCCATATTTTCATAAAGTTCATTTAGTGGACCATGATTACAGAAAATTTGAAAAATGCTGTCCTAGAGGAGAATCCTATAACTGGGATTCTGCAGAATAGCCTTTACTTTATGGAGGGAAAGAAGATTCCCACAATAGAAAGGAATTTTGGTTTTGTATTTGAAAATGGATTGGAAGCAATGGAGATCTGTTCTTAATGTCTGGTCGTACTAAGTATCCTAGTGGTTGTGGTTTGAATAATTTGCAGTCTCCAAACCTCAGACCTCAAAGTCATCACAATGTACAACACATTAGAGCAGTCTAACCCTGAGATTGTAAAAGTATGGATAGTAATAGCTATTTCTATTCATCGTCTGGGTACTGACATTCTAGCATTAACTGGCAAAATCAATGTTAATTTGGACTCTTTCTAAGTGAGTTGATCTGGGATAAATGTGTGTTTTGGGTTGTAAATATTTTTGACTAGCTCTGTAAGTTCACTCTGTTCAAGTAGGGCAACTAATTGAATCAGCACATTAAGAAAACATGTAGGTAATTTTCTTCAGCTAATTTTAGCTGATTAGTTGTATGTTAAGGGCATGCATCCTAACTGGTTTGAGGAAAATTTACTTGTAATAATTTAGTATAATAAGGAACAAAAAGCATTATTAGAATTAAAATAGTGTCTTGTGTGTGGCAGGTAATTGTTTGGTGCAGAGGGATATGGAGATGGTCTTAAAGAAAATATATGGCAACCATTAGAAAAAAATATATGAAGTTAGCCTGGGAAAAGAGGAAGGTGTGAGAAAGAAACTCAAGACTGTCCCTCCTTGATTCTCTTTGGTATAAGAGAGAGAGAAGTGGAAATGTTACCGGGCTTTCAAGATTCCGTATTGTAGCCTATATCAACAAAGTAGAATTCTAGCGTTTCTTGTGGTGTCTGTTTCCTGACAATGAAGTAGCTTTTACTGAGATTTAGGAATATGCAAGTAATTATTTAATAAATAGATTAATGGGAAAGATTGATTACTTAATTAGTTATGTAAAATAGTGCCTACCAATGCTTTTGACTTCTAGCTCTGCTATCATGTCAGGATGATCCATTATGGGACATGTACCCTAAAACATCTTAAAGGAGGCAGCTTGCCTACCCAAAACTAATATTATGAAACTAATCTTATTATGAAAATAATATTGTGATTCATAACTAGATAAAAAGCTTCATTTTCTAAGCTAAGCTGTTATTTGTTCAGTTAAAAGAGATAATATATTCTGCTCTAGATGTAGTTATGGTTCATTAGCTTGTTCAGTGATCTTTCTCTGAATGCGACAGTCTAATATACAAATTTTCACAGAAGAGTCTTTCAGAGCCCTATACAATTTTGTAATTGTTCTGTTCATAATTCAGATCCAGAGCATTTCTTTTTCTTTTATTTCAGTCTGAATGCCCACTCACCTGCACAGTCTGCCAATGGGATACAACAGACATTGACTGTTGAACATAACCCAAGAACCAAATTCTTCATCTCTAGTTATGGGACTGCTACAATCAGTTTCTGATTGGGCTGATAGTTCTTATACTTATTTCCTTAGTTCTTATATTGTAGGTTAGATACCGCTGTCTGAGGCAGACTGGGAATAGCTTGTAGTAGAATATATAGATATAGATATAGAGTAGATATAGATATATAAACATTCTGGCCAATCAACTAGACATTGTAGTAGTAGACAAGGACCAGAAGTGGTGATAGATATAGCAGTGCCAAGTGACAGCAACATCAGGAAGAAGGAGTATGAGAAGCTGGAGAAGTACCAGGGCCTGAAGGAGGAACTAGAGAGGATGTGGAAAGTGAAGGCCAAAGTGGTCCCAGTAGTGGTGGGAGCACTTGGGGCTGTGCCTCCTAAGCTGGGAGAGTGGCTCCAACAGATCCCAGGAGCAACATCAGAGCTCTCTGTCCAGAAGAGTGCAGTGCTAGGAACAGCTAAGATACTGTGCAGAACCCTCAAACTCCCAGGCCTCTGGTAGGGGACCTGCGGTTGAGGAAGACACATACCACCCATAGGGTTGTGAATCCTCAAAACCTGCTCTCAAAATTCGAGAAGCTTCTGGAGCTGGATGGGGTGGGTCATGAGCTGCAAGAAGAACAGCATCATATAGTAAACTCCATTCTTCTCAAAAACATTATAGGCTCTTCATCCTTCATATTCATGTAATGACATCTACACATCTATAGAATATACAATCTTGCATGCAAATTACTCTGTGAACATATTAAGAGTAATAGCCTTCCCCAAATCCTTTTTTCCCTTCTCTAGCCATTGTACAAAGTTTCCTCCCTTAATTCAACCCTCATGTCAAATGGTGCTTGAATCTCTGTTGAGGTTGCAAACCAAACAACACTAGGTAATTTTGAGTTTTGTTTTGAATCCTGTTAAAATACCTGAGATTTAGGATAGCTGAAGTCTAGCATGTTCAAAGTATAATTGATTTTGGAGTGACCTATAACTGACCTAGATACAATGCTGGCACTTGAACTAATGTGCAACTTATTCCTCAAACTCTTTAGGGACTAATCTCTGGTGCCTTTCCCTTCAGCCTAAAGCTCGGCTATTTGCCTGACCTATAGTGTCAGTTTTCCCAATATACCCAGAATGACCCCATGGCTGAAACCAATTGGCTCCAAGTAAAAGTGCTGTAAGCACATAGGGTATTTCTATTGTGAAAGAAAGAAAAAGGAAAGCAGCAGCAGCCCCTTTATTCAGCTGCAAAAGTAAGAAATATTCTTCTCTAAGTGGACTAGTGAGTTTATGTCCAATTTTCAAATGTAAAAATCCAGAAATAAATCTGCCAGTGGAATCTGCTTTTCAAAATGGGCAATAAAATATAAGTTTACACTGTTCCACACATTCCCGGTTCAGGCCTCATGAACCTTCTCTCTTGCACTCTCATGACCCCAAACCCATCAATTCCATCCTTAAGTCAAAAATGGAGGAGAAAAGCAGAGAAAGGCAATTGATCCTCCTTTACTAAGAAGGAAACAGAGGAGTAAACAAACAAACAAACAAACAAAAAAGGAGATCACAAGCTTTTCAGGAATTTCCCTGATTGGGAGAAGTGAGCTTCAGGAAATATAAATCAAGCCAAACCACGAAGAGTTTAGAAGATTCATTCATTCCAACGAGCATTGGCTGTGTATCAATATTCTGCAACCAGCCTTTTAAGAGGAGAACAAACTGCCTAATGCACATAGCAGAAAAATAAGTGTTGCCTGAAATGTTAACCTTGGAGAGCTCACATGAGAGCAATCCTCTTTTTTTAAATGTACCGTTCAGTTTCCGCACTGTGCAATATCCCCAGATTGCTGCATTTTCCTCAATTAAACTAAAGCTTCTGCAAGTATTAAAAACTGTGACAAAGCCTTTGAAACTTTCCTGTTAATTGGGTCTGAAATTCAGGCCTGCTATCAAAACAGAACAGAGAAGAATCAGTATTAACACCTGGACTCATGTCCATGAAAAACTCAGCATTCCTAAAGCAGCAATTAAACAGCTTAATCTTTAAACCTGCCTAGGTTCAATTCAAGAGATCTACTCTGAAGGGCACTGCTAATTCATCATTAATTGCTGCTTCACTTTAGAAGATCCTATTTTAATTTGTTACCATTTCTAGGCTCTCTTCTGAGCTCTGTGATAGAGCTGAATTTTTTTACCCTGTATTTCTTATTTGTCTTTTTCCCAGGATAAATATTTGCATAGAAAACTGCAGTTTCTCTTCTTTCTCTGTAACCTACCCAGGAGGACACCTGACTGTGGCCGCAAGGAATGGTTGGTGATGCATATCAGATTATATCCACTGCAGAAAAAGAAGAAAAGAAAAGAAAAAGTGTCAGGATAAGAGGGAAAATACTAACCCCAGAACAGCTAAGAATGACCTAAAGCTGCTTCAGGTATGGGATGAGAATCAGATGAAGGGAACTTCATGATGACTTGTGAGTTTCCTTTAGGAAAGAGCTGAAGACCTGGTTCTGCCGCCTGGCATGGGAAGGAGGAAGGGATAGTTCCTCATGGAGATGGCTAATCCCTTAATTTTAATGTCCTTTTAACGAATATCTTATCCATCTGATTTATAATTATCTTTATATTGTTTGTAATTTTATATAGAGATTTTAACTATTGTTATCCTGTAAACCGCCCAGAGTCCCTTATTCCGGGAGATGGGCGGGGATAAATTTAAATAATAAAATAAATAAAAATAAAAATATAAAAAAGAAGCTGCCATGGCAAGTTTCTTAGTTCGGCACAAGGGAAGATATGCTCTAATCAGGAAAAAAAAACATTCCTTAGGAGAGGGAGGAGGAATCAAAACAGCAGTAACTAATTGACTCTGAACTGAAAGTGGTATTTACACAAAGTGTCCCCCCCCCCCCGAAATATATGTATCCCTCTAAAATGTGGCAGTTTTGTCTAGTGGTTAAGGCAACAGGCTAGAAACCAGGGGACTGTGAGTTCTAGTCCCGCCTTAGGCATGAAAGCCAGCTGGGTGACCTTGGGCCAGTCACTCTCTCTCAGCCAAACTCACCTCACAGGGTGGTTGTTGTGGGGAAAATAGGGGGAGGAAGGAGTATTAG
This sequence comes from Charina bottae, assembly GCA_023362775.1. Taxonomy (NCBI): domain Eukaryota; kingdom Metazoa; phylum Chordata; class Lepidosauria; order Squamata; family Charinaidae; genus Charina; species Charina bottae. Next base: position 5,592,360 of record JALMGJ010000016.1, read on the forward strand.
GTATGTTAGCTGCCTTGAGTTATTTATGGGAATAATGAAGGCGGGATAGAAAATAAATAAATAAAAATAAATAAAATAAAAATTATTTTGTAACCCCTAACATAGAGATTTAGTTCTACTGCTAAATCTGTACATCCTGTACAGAGAGTACTTAGTTTTTGTTCTTTCTTCTACTTCTTCTTTATGCTTTAATAGAATATAAGTCTCTGTAGCATTAACACATTTCAGAGCCTGCAAATCAATTGTGACCTACTCATTTAGAGGGTTGTTTCAGTAATGCAGCAGCTCACTAAGGTTAATGATGGATCGTGACACAGTACCGTTTCCAGAGTGCCATTCTCCCAATGTTTGTCTGGGTCAGATTATTGCATCTAAATAATGAGGCAAGCCTCCTCCTGATTCCTGGAGATGATGCCTGTTTACCATCAAACATGGTCTGCTGGGAAGAGACCCAATTAATGCAACAGAAAACACAACAGTAAAAAAGGGCAGCGACAACTTTAAATACATTTGAATGTCTGCAGATTGGCTCTCCCTTCCAGTGTTTCGAAGATAATGGTCCTGTATTCATTTCAAAACTTTGTAGGCTGCCTGATTCCCCAGCCACCACTTTCACATGTAGCAAAAAGCAGGGATATAAAATCAAAATCAGCCCAGGCTTTTAGGAGAACTCTGTTAAGTACACCAAGACTGGTTCCTCCATGGCACAGAGCAACTGCAAATGGAAACAGTTGGAACCCATCTTTCCCAGACCAAACCAAAAAAAAAAAAAAAGAGAGAGAGATATAATTTGAAAAAGAATAGATTTTTTTGGCACCAGAATGAACCCTTGTTTTGGTGCGTTTTCCTGATTTTCTAGGAGACTTTCTGATAATTATCAGAACACATGGACAAATTCTCCTGAGGTAACCACGGCAAGAGAAAATTGGCAAGAGGGAATAACTTGCCTTTTCTCTAGCATTATGTTCTCATTGACAATCTCTTAATAAATGTATGCACAGCCACAAGACTTAGGATATACCTTGAAAATATCAAGTATTTCAGTGAATATCAAGAGACTATCAAACATTCTAGTGAATACAGATAATAATACTTGAAGTGTGTGTTTCTGGACAATAGATTTATTGGATTTCTTCACTTACAAGATTTATGGTCTGATCAATTACAAAAGAAAAGGCAAAGTATACTTCATTTTTTCTTACTAAGCCATATAAGTATCAGATAAAAACTGACAGAAACTTGTATTTCAGAGAGAATTAGATTGGCTACTATTTCCATTAGGTTGTATCAAAGGAGAAAGACCTGGAGATTACAGGATACTTTTTTTTTTGCAGGAAAGAGAATGATGTTTAAAAAATCCAGATTGGAAGGCATTGTTGGGGGGAGGGTTCCTGAAAAAACAGTTGTTTAATCTTCTAGGTCACAAAGGAATGGCCAATGTGCCAATACTGAGCAGTAAGCCAAATGATCAGTAATGATCAGTAAGCCAAACAGATAGTCCTTCACAATGAATGTCTTCAACTACAATTTTCAGCAAGGAATCTGAGTTCCCAAACCTTAAAGACAACATTTTCTTGGTTGACAAAATCAAAACCTGGCAAATAGAAATCATGCCATGGCCATTCTGAGGGCATCACCAACAAGAACGATGTGGACAATAGAAAATGACTGAAGCATTCCATTAAATTGTGAGCATTGCCTCATTAACACTGTAATTCTGGACCAATTTTAAAGCTGTCTTCAACACTCATTAACCCAGCTGCACTCTAAAATGTGCTTACTGTGAAAATGGAGAAAATGATGGCTTTAGAAGCACTTGCTGTATAATTACTTCAAAAAGTTTTGCATACTTCATTTGACTGAGGTCTTTGACATTCTCTGTTCTTGGAAATACCTCGACATTGTCATCATACATTTGAATGCATCATTTGGAACTGATGTTCTGAAGGTGGCCATTTCAGCCATTCTAATCCAGACTTGCCTGGTCTTGGCTAAGCTTCATTAGCAATGCAGATCAATGACAATAGTGATTTACAGAGCAAATGATTAATCCCAGATGCTCAGAAGGATGCCATGGCCGATGGTATGAAAAGCTGCCAAGTTGTCCAGATGTAACTGTACATATATTTCCATCTGTCCATAAGTCACAGATGGAAGGCAGCCAAAGCCAGCCACAGATACTATATGCTATATTCCTCATGCCATGGTCAAGGGGAGATGTCTATGCATTTTGTGGTACAAAGTTCAACAAACTCATTGTCCATGGTGGACAGTAAGGTTGTTAATGGCATATGCAACCTATGCCATTTCTTAGCTCAAACACAGTCCTGATTTATTCAGATAACCAGAGAATTTCCTTCCCTTCCTTACTCTGATCTCCTTAGTTGTATACTGTTTTCTAAAGGACAAGAACTAGCTGCTTCCATGCTAGAACTGGAACTTTAATTATCCATTACCTCAAAGAATGTGGTGATCACCTTCTTCACATCTTCCTCAAAAACAATATCAACCAGTAATACCAAATCTATTTCTAGACATAGTAAGCAACTATCCAAAACTGGCCACATGGCCCTGGATAGGGATTAGGCTCAGTCATGATTCAAATGAACTCAGTGTGTGTGAAGACATTTGTGCCTAGTCGTCATCATCATCATCATCATCATCATCATCAACAACAACCAAATAATAGTCATCTTAATAAAATAAATATAACACCACAATTAAAACCACAACTAATGCATCATTAAAATGCAATAAAACAAACAAACAGCAACCTAGCTTGCTGCTTATGTTTCTTAAAAGATCTGGAGGTTATTAGCAATATAGCACAGTTTTAAGGTCATTTTCTTCCTGAAAGGTGTGCAGTTGGCATATCAACCAAAGCTGATGCAAAGTGGTCATGGTCATTGCCTCAATGGGGCCTGGAGATATTCAGGTCAAGAAGCACCCCCAAATTACATACCTGAGTGCAATCCTATTCAGAACAGCATATCAACAACTCTCTGGAATTGTAGTCCTACCAAAGAGCACCTCCATCCTGTCAGGAATCAGTGCATTGTTTCTCATCTCATCTATAGAGCTGAGGTGTAGCTGCTAATCCATCTTTAACAAGATGGTGATCTGTCCATGCTAATGGGGAAACCTGAGGTATCTCTATCCACTTCTCTGATGAGAACAAAGTACCAAATTAAGCATGTGAGCTGCACAATGTGTTGGGCTTGTGACCAACGGGCTCATTATTTTCATGGCTGCTATGATCCTTTGAGCCACTCCACACAAACTAGTCCCAAATTGGATATTGATGTTCCTCAGTACCATAAGCCTAGAGGTCTTCAACAACAACTCTGTGAGCTTAGTCATGAATTCCATTAGGCACCAGGTCAAATAATACCCTAACACAATCACTAATCTATCTCTGGTTCCCATACTATGCCAGCCCACCTGCCTGCCCTACCCAGGTCTCAATTATACAAACCAGATAAACTTTCTCATCCACAATCAAATCTCATCAGGATTTCAGAATTCATTGCTAAACAAAGTGATTCATCATCAATTTACTGCAATAAGAGCTTCACATATATGAGCCACTCACTAGGATCCAGCATTATATTCTGATGAATTATGGAGAGAGATATTGTTTTTCATCAAATCGAATTCTTTGTCCAGCTACTCCATACTTCGTTCTTCAGCTGGAAGCAGATCTCTAGATTTCCAAGATAGGTCAACCTCATCATAAGCCCATCATCACTTTTAACAAAACTTGAGGGGGCTAAACCTGGCCTCCATTGCACCACATATAAAGTTTATGTATGTTACACAATTCAGCTAATGTTCCCCCAGCTTCAATAGAGTCCTGGTGACTGTAGCTTTAATCACATTTCTTTCGTTCCGTTTTCACTAGAAATTGGTTCATATTTCAGAGGGTCTCCAGAATCTAGATAAAATGGTTTGGGGATAGTTGGCGACTGATCAAAATCTACCAAAATACTGCATACCTCCATGTGTTTATACTGCTGATGCAAGAACAGGCAGGTTCCTGAAAACCTCTTAGCAAGCTGGCTGGCTGATTATTTACCATCCTACCTGGAGGTCATTATTAGCTATTTAGTGTTCTTTGATTATCTGACAGGTGGCTATAAACCTTGATGGATGCCCCCTGCCAGCAAAGCAAAATGTGATCTCCCTCCCCCCAAAAGTTTGTGAATCTTAATAGCATAGATTATTTGATTGATGCACACTCTGCCATTTAATTACAGGAATAAATGAGGAAGAGGAAATTTGTTACTTCCCCATTTATTATTCCATAATTAGACTGCAACTAATCAGGCTCTGTGATTGGCTAAAGGGAATGTAGAAATAATTTACTGTAGCTCGTCATTGTAACAAGATAAAGGGGAAGCATAAATTATCATAAAAGCCAGGACAAGACAAAAGTTAAGAATATTTAAAAAATAAAAATCCCAGTAAATTGAAGATTGAATCTTCAGTCTGTCAGGTGAGCAATTTATTGCAGCAAATGAAATGCTTCTACTGTACAATGACAGAGTACTTTTTCAGTATCTAATATTTATGCATATGCTATTTTAGAGTGGAGCATTGATCAATATCATAGCAGAGAGCAGGGCATTTATCTTGCCTTTTGGCTTGCATATAACACACTCTGCATACTTTGTTTAACATCAAACCCCAGTGAACAGACTAAAAGGATTGTGATACTCTCACATCTCTGACATTATTGGATCTTAATTGTGGCAACTTAATACTCAGTGCAAAATTTAATTGAATATTAACACCAATTAGAATTGTGGTTTGGCTATAGCACTAACTTTTCTTTGCTGTTGTTTGGTAGCTGGGGCAGATACTAGCTTTCAAGAAACTTGAGGGATCCACAATTGACAAGAATCTCTGTGGTCATCACCTGTGTTGTTTCAGATGTTTTCTCAACTGCTGCTCTAACAGCAATGGTAGAAGGGCTATGCACCCTTAGAAGATGATTCAGAATAAGTGCTTCACACCTCATGTGAGGGCAGAACCTTTCTGCTATTTTGGGCTTCTGAGTAAGCCTGGAAAAAATGTGTTGCTGCTCCAAGGAATCTACTCATTCAAGTTAAGGCAACTTCAAGCATAACCCCTCTCTTTTAGGGTTGCAAGAAGACTGAAAAATGTGATTGTTATAATAAATAGGAAAGAACAGTGTGCTTGCTGCTTGGAAAAAGTCAAGGCAATAGCAAGAGAGGCTAGCAGAAGACGGCTAGATGCTATCACTGATAGCACAAATATGAGTTTACAAGAATTCAAAGAAGCTGTTACTGACAGATTATCCTGTTGTCCATTAGGTCAAGAAAAGTTAGGAGCTAGGAAACAACAAAGCTGTACTTGCACTCATACAAAGCCTGAAGCTCTGTTTCTGAGTGTCTGCATAATCCTAATCCGTAGGACTTCAAAAACTGGGTAACATCAATCAAAGTTTGTCTACAGGTACAGAAAATACTAATCTGCTTCTCTCACTTGAAGGGATTGGTTTGCAGGGGCATCATCAGACCTTTCTAAGTCACTGCTCAGAAGAATGAATGAGCAGAAAGATTCCCAAATGCATCAAGGATGATTTAGCAATTTACCAATAATAGATATTGCTGTCTAAGAGGGGATGACACTTACAATTAAACAGTCTAGAGGCTAAAATTACCTAATTACACAAGTGAATGTTCATCCTCCATCATTTGGTAAGGACCAGGGCCTCATTTCCCTTCCCTCACTTGCTACTTCAGCAGACTGTCCAAAGTGTCCTTAGAAAGGGAACATGTAATATATAATAATAATAACAACAACAACAACAACAACTTTATTGTCATCCCACTATACACTATACACCAAGTGCACAATAGAATGAAATTTCGTTGCAGTTGGCTCACAATTTCAATCAAACACTAAAATACTACTAATAAAAGAACTGAAGAAGCTTCTTGGATAAGGAGCGAAACGTTTCCACTGAGAAAATAGAAATCCAGTTGACATGATTCAAGCTACAGACAATTCCACCTGGATGACTGAGAACCTTCATTGACTACTAATAAAAAAAATATCCATAATTAACTATAAAATATACATTCTTTAGCTCACAATTTCAGTCAAACACTAAAATACTAATAAAAAAATCCATAGTTACTATAAAATATATATTCTTTACACATCCAACATTTCACCTAAAAGAACTTATTTAAGCATTCAAGAATCCAATAGCCTGGGGGACAAAGCTGTTTCCCAATCTGGCTGTTCTACATCGGATACAGCGGAACCTCTTCCCAGAGGGTAACAAAGAAAACAAACCATGATGAGGATGGGAGGCGTCACTGATGATCTTTCGAGCTCTGGACAAACAGCGTGCATGTGCTAAATCTTGGATGAGAGGCAGAGATATCCCAATTATCTTTTCTGCTGCCCTTACCACTCTCTGCACAGACTTTCTATCTGAGGCACTACAGCCTCCAAACCAGATGGAAATACAATTAGTAAGTAAAATCTCTATAGTGCCTCTATAGAAAGTAAGGAGAATGGAAGATGGGAGATGTACTTTCTTCATCCGATGCAAAAAGTGCAAATGTTGCTGTGCTCGCTTTACCAAAAATGTGGTATTAAGGGACCAGGTCAGACTATTTGTTAACTGCACCCCCAGGAATATGATGCTACTGACTGACTACACAGCTACTGTATGTTATTGATAAAAAGTGGAGTGTGACTACACCGGTTCTTCCTGAAGTCTGTAATAATCTCCTTAGTTTTTTCCACATTTAGAACAAAGCTGTTTTTATTATGTGTCCATCTTCTTGCAGGAATACTGATGTTCACCATTAGCTCCAGTTTACAGAGACACCTTTATTGTTGGGGTTTGTATATACCCAGGAATTTACAGTTAGATAAATTATACTGGAGAGGCTTGATATCTAGGTGAGAGGGGAATTATTCTGCAAGTCACCCAATTAGCAGCCATTGTTGTAGGGATGATGTGGCAGTGTATGACTCATACTACAGGTGCTAATAGTTTAGTTGGGTGTGGCAGATGATGAGAGTGACCTATAATGTGATTTGTCAGTTTATGTATATAAGCAGAGGAGTCTGGTGTTCTTTCTTCTCGTTGCTGACTGAAACTTCTCATCGCTGTATTGCTGTATCATTTGTTACTGCTGTTGGATGTGTTTGGACTATGTATGTATATAAAGTAAATAGGCTATTTCAAGGGTCGGAAATGGCGGCTCTTGAGCCAGATCTGGCTCTTTGGCCCCTCGGCTCTGGCTCTCTCTCTCTGTCTGCCGCCCGACATCCGGAAAGCCGGTCTCCGGAAGCAGCGCAAACCCTGGGGAAGAAACAGACGCTGATTGGTGGAGGCTCAGAAGGAAGGACGCCTCCACCAATCAGCGCGCGCCAAAGGGGAGCAGAGAGGTGGGCTGAACAAGGTGAAGCCCGATTGGCCCTGCTACCCAGAGGCGCGAAAAAAAGACCTGCGCGGGGCCTCGCTCAGCTGCGCGCGGAAGCGCTCCAGGTCTGGCGGCTCGTCCAGCTTCACAGCCCAGCGCAGCTGAGTGAGGCCCCGCGCCGGTCTTTTTGGAGCACTTCCACGCGCAGCTGAGTGCTGGGCTGTGGAAATGCGCTCCAAAAAGACCGGCGCGGGTCTTCTCCCTTCCCCTCTGTGAGGAGGGGGAGCAAAATGGGAGGAAGGAAGAAGCTCCCTTCATTCTCTCCTTTCCTCCTCACACACTTTAAGGAGAAGCGGGAGGAAACGCGGAGATCTGGATTGCTGGCTGAAGCGATTCTCTTTCTCGCTCCTGGGAACTAAAAGCGGGGGTGGCGGGGAGGTAAGAAAGGGTGCGCGCGAAAGAGCGGGGTGAGAGCCACTAATAGTCGGCTGCCGCCGCCCCTGCAGCCCTTGGACTGTGGGTGGAAACGGAATACCGCCTCTGATTACAAAGACTGGAGGCCACCTTGGAGCAGAAGGAGCAATAGCCTTCCCGCCGCCGCCGCCACGGCAACCACTCCCGGGAGGTGTCGGAAGGTGCCCGAAGGAGCCCTGAGGACTTTCAGTGGAGACAGAGAGAGGAAGGCCAGGTCCCTTGTTGTGGCTGCAGCCAGCCAGCGAGCGAGCGAGCGAGGCGCAGCCATGGAAACAATGGGCTTTCTTGGTGCAGAAGCTGCTCCGGTGGCGGCTGCGAGAGGGAAGCTACTGCTGCTATTATTATTACTATTATTATGCTGTTATGCTGCTTGCTTTGTTTCTGGACAAATCCTGGACAAATTCTGGACAAAAACGGGGGAGGAGACCAATTAAAAATAACACGCTCACTAGCAGGCAGAGTAGAAGCGAGATCAAAGGCAGTAGTCTCTAGAGCAGTGTTTCTCAACCTTGGGAACTTTAAGACGCATGGACTTCAACTCCCAGAATTTCAACTCCCCATAGCTGGCTGGGGAATTCTGGGAGTTGAAGTCCACGCGCCTTAAAGTTCCCAAGGTTGAGAAACACTGCTCTAGATACAGTAAGGGTGAGGTGCAGCGATGATCGTCCTTTCCCCACAGGGAGGGAGGAACAGATGCTGTCGCCAAAGCTACCTGCCTGTGGATTGCAGTGGCAGCAACAGAGATGGTCGATGTGATGGTACAGGGTCTCTCTCCCCCACAGGAGACGGTGCCTCCAGCAAGAGACATTTGCCAACCACTCCTGTTCCAACCAAATGCAGCCCCCCCTTCCTGCCTGCCTGCCACCTGCTTCTTCCTGCAGTGGGAACAAGTGAGCGGAGCGCAAGGGTCCTCGTCTCTCCCTCCCCGCTCCCCCCTCCCCCGGCAACGGTCTTTTTGGAGCGCATTTCCACAGCCCAGCGCTCAGCTGCGCGTGGAAGCGCTCCAAAAAGACCGGCGCGGGGCCTCAGCTGCGCTGGGCTGTGAAGCTGGACGAGCCGCCAGACCTGGAGCGCTTCCACGCGCAGCTGAGCGAGGCCCTGCGCCGGTCTTTTTGGAGCGCTTCTGCGCGCAGCTGAGCGAGGCCCCGCGCCGGTCTTTTTGGAGTGCATTTCCACAGCCTAGCGCTCAGCTGTGCGCGGAAGCGCTCCAAAAAGACCGGCGCGGGGCCTCGTTCAGCTACGCGCGGAAGTGCTCCAAAAAGACCGGCGCGGGGCCTCGCTCAGCTGCGCGCGGAAGCTCTCCAAAAAGACCGGCGCGGGGCCTCGCTCAGCTGCGCGCGGAAGCGCTCCAGGTCCAGCAGCTCGTCCAGCTTCACAGCCCAGCGCCAGCGCCAACCCCGCCCCCTTCCATGCGATTGGCCCCCGCCCGCAAACCCCACCCCCCTGGCTCTCGAGCATTTCAAAATGTGCACAAGCATGTCAAAATGGCTCCCGGCATAAAAAGTTTGCCGACCCCTGGGCTATTTTATCTAATCTCTGCTTGAGTGTCTATTTACTGTATAGAACGTGGATCACTGGTGTCTTGGAAAAAGGAGCAGGCCGCCCCACGATGCGCACTCTGACATTTATGTTCTCCAAAGTGGGATTTCTGCAGGTGGCACTGTAGTAACTCTCAGCAGTATTTTTTTTTCAGTTTCGGCTGAGATGGCTCTAAGAAGTTTTGAATCCATTTGAGTCAATCCATTTTTTTAAAAGTACTAGACAACCCTGTGACCTGTTGGGTCATCTTTTGATAGAAAGGTAGTGCAGGCTGATATGACCAGAATGATAATTAAATTTTTGGTCCAAAATTTTTTGACCATATTTTTTTTTACCCCAATGCTAGAGGGTCCGTGATCATCTAAGAAGAATGTATATCATAAATAGAAAAATAATTCTAGTGGCAAACGAACTTCAATAATAAGTTAATATTTGTTGTTGTTGTTTATTCGTTCAGTTGCTTCTGACTCTTCGTGACTTCATGGACCAGCCCACGCCAGAGCTTCCTTTCGGCCGTCACCGTCCCCAGCTCCCCCATGGTTGAGTCTGTCACCTCCAGAATATAAGTTAATATTTACTTACCTAAAAAGATAAACAGAATGACCACAGATGGACAAAAAAAGCAGTGGGAGTGGAAGTGACTTCTGACTTCCTGCCGGCTTCCTCATTTACTTTGCTTATGGGAAGCTGGCAAGGAGCATCGGAAATCACGAGCACATCACTGCAGATAAACACAACTTTGCAAATAAAACTGGTCTGAACATCATGGAAATTTCAATTGCACAGGAGTAATGGGTCCCAGATTTTTTATGCATTCTTGAAATTAGCAGATTTTAGGTATCTTGATTCAAAAATTGTTGCAGTATAATGCACTGTTTGGGCTAACTTGAGAGTACAAATAAAAGACAAACAGCTAAACACAATGAGAGTTTTAGTAGTATATAGATGTAACTAGTACAAAGAGAATACATGGGGAAAGGAATTAGTCAGACCACTAATTCTAATTATGTAATTATATTTATAACTGGATTTTTACTGAGTTAATGATATATTTTTTAAAATTTGCAATGTTCTCTCTGGCAATATTGAGTACTTCACATTGCAGTGGATATATTAGGATTATAAAATCCAAAGAAATGTATAGATCAAATTCCAAAGAGTACTGGATCTAGGAAAACAAAACTTTCAGGGAGCTATCTGTAGCTTGAATCATGTCAACTGGATTTCTATTTTCTCAGTGGAAACTTTTTGCTCCTTATCCAAGGAGCTTCTTCAGTCTGAGCAAAGTTAGTAAGGGAATCCTAAATATGTTTCTAGGTGGCTGTGTGACCTTACACCTGGGGCTAGGTCATTGAGAGAGGGGTCAAGGAATCCATTTATGCCAACTTGGAAAATCCTTCCTTGAATAGAGGTGGGGGCCTCAGGCACAATCTTTCCCCCATCTTCCTCCCTGCTTTGTCTTCTGTGCCTAGGAAGATTAAGACCATTTCACAAGCTCAACAGCAGCATGGTGATCTTAACGATCCTCCTTTAGATGATAAAAGGACTTAAAATAACATCTCAATATAACCATGACCTAGCCCCAGGGGTAAGGTCACACAGCTACCTAGAAACATATTTAGGATTCCCTTACTAACTTTGCTCAGACTGAAGAAGCTCCTTGGATAAGGAGCAAAATGTTTCCACTGAGAAAATAGAAATCCAGTTGACATGATTCAAGCTACAGACAATTCCACCTGGATGACTGAGAACCTTCATAGACATATTTCAGGGAGCTAATTTAATAGAATTCCCCTTTGTATCTTTTATGTATCAAATCTGATCTTACCTTATTATCTTATTCTTTATCATGTAATTTGCTTCCCAAATAGCCTTGTGCAATATATCATCATCTACATTTTAATACTTTTCCATTATAACTCCTTAAAGCTGCTAAGTCTTTCCCCAGGACTGGGCATCTGTCCCCTACAGCTGCAGCACACCCCCAGGAAAAATGTGCTTGAGTTAAGGAATTGTCAATAAGTGCTACATGTGCACTCATGCATGCTTTGAAGTACCTCTTCTCCTTTGAATCTGCAGTTCAGTACAACCCAAAGTTTTATATTTTATACATTATTTCAGTATATAGTAGGAATGTATACTGGAACTGGCTGAAGCCCAGTTCCCAAGGCGGGGTGGAATAATTTGGAACAGATTTTCACTTCCTTGTGGGAGAATGGAGGGTTATGAACCACCAAGTTTAGCTTCTGAGTCTCTATAAATTCAAGTCCCAATCTATTTCTTAGGGACCTCTCCTGCGTACTGCAAAAGGTAGTGATAAGCAGCTGCACTACAAAAACTGACTTTAAACCTTTATATAAAATGCCATGGTGGGGAGGTGGAAAAATAAAGAAATATTGAACTCAGTTGCCATCATCTCTGTCTTCAAATCAGGCCACTAATGGATGTCCCAATAAGTGTACAGTATTTGGTGGCAATAAGAATTTGGGGACTGAGAAAGATTCTTAATGTTACCATTTGTTCCATCTCTTGTCATCAGGTTCTCAGTATTTTTTGAGCTGTTAGCTAGCTGACCCAGTGTAGTGACTGATGTGTTTTTATGGAAAAGATCTGTGAGTTAATCTAGTATATGTCCTCAACCTTTGACAATCAGCTCCATGTCATTCAGGAAAGAGTGTCAACATTCTCTATCAAGATTCATTCTTTTGCACACTTCCCCCATTCCCAAAATAATCAACCTGATGACATGGATGGTTTTCCCTAGAGGTTTTTACTAGAAGGGTAAATTTTATCACATGCTGTATCAGAAGAATAAAGTTCTGTATGCATTTAAAGAAGAAAACAGAAAAGAAGATTTTTAACTTTATATTTAAAGAAATATAGTCCTAAAGCTGTGATACGTCGTATGAAAATTGGCATGTTTCACCTTTTATATGTAAATACCTTTTCTTTGGATACCATCTAACTTGGGTGAAACATTTTTTTAAGTAGTCATTTATATTTCTCCTATTCTAGACTATGGACACTTTTTTTTTGTAATTGTTCCTTATTTGGTTATCAGATCAAATTAGACTGTCTCAGAGGAACCTAGGCCAATGAACCATTTTTCAGAGCTCCAAACTGGACTCTTAAACTCGACTGGTTGGTGTCTACAAAGCCTTAAAGTGTAGCAAACTTCATGTATACTCCCACCACAAATCTAGATAAATTTGTCACTAGTGAAAGCTAATAATAAGTGAACATGCACAAAGATGCAATGAAAAAGTTGTCTAGATAAATCATATGATACTTTCTTGTAAAACTGATGTTATCTTTCTTCATCTCTTGATACAATACATCTGCAAGTCCACCGGGCTATAAGATGTAAACGTATCTTTACTAGAAACTAGCAATCACTTTACACCCAATGGGTAAAAATATATTAGATAATGTCCATTTAGTGCAGTACTTAATTAGCTCTCAACCATCTTCATTATGGAATGAAATTTGTTTTACAATCATATGACTCAGAATCGCTATTTTTTCCATAATTTAGAAAGGTTAAAAAATCAATTAATTGAGAAAGAAAACATCCAGCTGTTAGCTAAACTCTGCTGATGGTGTGCAAAGACATGCAGAGGATTTTAATAAGTTCTCTTCGTGCAATCTGTGGATTTATAAATACCCAAGTCTTTAGAAGAGGCACTATTTTGGTTTACAAAAATGTTTTACCTTCAATATTTAATAATAATAATAATAATAATAATAATAATAATAATGGAACAATTGCAACTGCTAATCACTAAACAAATAAATATGGATTATGGAAGAGGAAAAGTAATGAATTTGCATTATTCCTAATGTTTCTGAAAACCTCATAGTTCCTATTAAGGATGTAAATGTATATCCTGAGACTAAGCCCTACTGAACACATTTGGACTTACTTCTGAGAAGATATGAATGGTATTGTGCTGCAAGATATTATGTCTATGCTAATTTTATTCCCACTGAGTATAGTGAGGTTTACTTCACTATATTCACTAGCTGATGGGATACTGAAAATTGTAGCCAAAGTATGCAGAAATAATGGTGACATTCAGTTAGTTTCTATAGATGCTCCATGAATAAACTGATTGCGAATTAGTACAATCTAGGGCTGTTTTCAGGAGCAATGCTTTATATGCTTATATTGGGAGTGCTATTACACTACCTTGAGCTCCTGAAGAAAGGTTAGATATAATCCAACAAATAAATAGTTAAATTTCCTCTGTGGAGCTAGTGTGGTCTACCAGTGTTGGACTAGGACTGGGGAGACACAGGTTCAAGCATACATTCAACCATGGAAACTCACTGGTTCACTTTGGGCTAGGATACTCCAAACAAACGTCATAGGATTGCTCTCATAAGAATTAAATGAAGGCAGAACTCCATGTAAGCCACTTTAAGCTTCTGGAGGAAAGGAAAGTACATATCTAACAATCAGACAAATAAATATTGTGTAATCTATCTTGTCTTTAAATTATCTTGAATATCTGCTATCTTGTGTTGAGTTCCTTTGACTTCATCATCCTCAGTTGCCTACAGCTCTCCTGCTCTTCCTGATAACATGATCCTTGATACTATACATGCCTAGAATTTTCCTCCAAAAGTCAAATGTCCATATGTCAAGGCTTATAGTAGACATAAACAAGCACATTTCTCCAGTGGTATACCTAGCATATTTGATAGCCAGAGTGGATCATTTTTTAACACCTCCCTCCTTCATGGCTGAGAGCCAGTTTGGTGTAGTGGTTAAAACATCAGACTAGAAATCAGGAGTCTGTGAGTTCTAGTCCCACCTTAATCAAAAAGCCAGCTGGGTGATCTTGGAACAGTCACTTCTCTCAGCTCGGAAGAACTGACAAGCTACTTCTGAAAAATGCTTCCAAGAAAACTGCATGGAAGAGTCACCAGGAGTCAAAACTGACATGAGGGGACACATTTTTTCCTCTGTCACTGCTGTGCTGATGACAATCACCAAACAGCTGCCTAGCAGACCCACAAGAGTGATCCAACTCCATACCCACCATTAGCTCATCATGAATTTTGGTAGCACCCCCATTATTGCCTGCACCTGGGGTGGACTGTCTCCCTGCCCATCCACCTGCCCCATGCCACTACATTTGTGCTCTTCTCAGTTGTTGCTTTCTTTTCTCTTTCTCTCTGTTTTTTTAAGTTTTTAAGTTTAGATATTAAGCTCTTTGGAACACAGCTGCTCTTGTTTTTTTGTTAATACATAGAAATCTGATGTTATTCTTGCTGTTTTCATTAATCTCATTATGCTTTTGCACAGTAGCTAAAGAAAATAACGAACAGTTTTCTCTATGGTGTAAATTCCATATATTCCTATTCAGGCTATTAAGCAGTGAAAAAGCCTGTGAGACTGTATGCATCCATAGGGAGCCTTTCCCAGAGTGGATCCTCTCTAGAAGATTTGGAATACAACTCCCATCAGCCTAAGCAAGGATGGATGGAAGTGTTAGTCTGCAAAATCTGCAGGGATCAGTTTGACAAAGGCTAAATAACAGGTGGTATCAGTAGTATGACAACTCCTGCCTGACAAGGAACTACTTTTTTTAAGGTCCCTGAATTCCTGCCTTCCCCATTAGATTTTTTTTTCTCTTAATTTTTCTATGGCACTTCCTGCTTTTCTGGCACTGGAATGCATCAGCTTAAAGTCTAGCTCTAAACACTCTAATAAATCAGATTCAAACCATTTTGTGGATCAATTAAATACATGCTACTGTGGGGGTGTTGTTTCCTCCCTATTTAGATCATCTTAATTGGGCTGTTCATATTGCAACTAATGTGCTGCCTGTCCTTTCATGCTTATGGTGTCCTCCCCATTTATATCTCTATCAACTCTGACAGCTTAGAAGAATAAACTGGATGATTTCTCCAGGATATATTTAAAATGGGAGAATGAATGGGGAAAACCAGGCAAAGATTCAGCTAAAGCCTGATCTGGAAAAAGCAATGAAATTCAGTACCTGTTATAATTGCCTATCTTGTTACGAGTGAAATGCCTTTTCTCACTTGCACCTAACTTGGTGTAAACAAGACCTGACAGTTTTGTTTTTGTTTTTTCCCTGTCACTTCATCCTCAACTCATACCTGAGGCAGCTTAAAGTTATTCTTGGCTGTTCTGGTGTGAAATTATTCTTTCCCCCTTTAAGCAGGCAACAAGCTGGGGCACCTGTGCTGAGGGTACAATCCGATTTACTTCACTGACCATTTCATTAATGTTGCAATCAGGTGACCCCATAGTCACCTATTTAGGCAGACATGGAGATGTACCCTGCCCTTCATCCCCTAGGCAGTATCTTCTAGGGCTGTTCTGTTCTGTGCAAAAGAAGAGGCTGGTTCATTCAAACATGCCTGTCTCTCTGGGGGATCTGAATCAACCTGAATAGCAGGGGCATGAGGGTTGGGGAGCTTTTTCTCTGATATATTTTCATAGACATATTTTTCTCTGACACTTCTCAGCACAACTTTCCACATGTCTGTTAGTTGTTCTTTGGCTACATTTAAGCATGGGTTTTTCTATTGTCACGCCTTGCACATTGTACATAAAGTAGCATTAGTTGCCAGCCTCATGCCTCTGGCAGGATACCAGTCGCTAGTGGGGACAGCAAATGTTATGAACCCTTTTTTTTTTTTTTGGTTAGGTCAAAGACTGGTGAAACAGCACTTGAACTCAGCCACGAAGAAGAGACCAAAGCCTCTGTTGCATTTTCCCCTCTGTTTCTTTTTTCAAACTGTGGGTCATTATGAAGGTTATATCAGGATATAAATATAGATACTGTATATTGATCGCCTGACAATCACTCTCATCCTCTGTGTTGTATTTATATGTTATAGTTATAGTTTTAAAGTTATAGTTATAGATAGTGATAGTGATAGTGATAGTGATAGTGATAGTTATAGTTATAGTTATAGTTATAGTTATAGGTAGTTGTAGTTGTAGTTGTAGTTGTAGTTTAGTTATAGTTAGTTATAGCTATAGCTATAGCTATAGTTGTTATAGTTATAGTTATAGTTATAGTTATAGTTAATTATAGGTTATAGTTATAGTTATAGTTATAGTTATAGTTATAGCTATAGTTATAGTTGAATAAAATGAGGGGTATATCAGGAATATACTGCCCAGAGTCATTGTATACCAGTTGGGCAGTGGAGAAGTTTGAGAAATAAATAAAAGAGAGAGAGAGAATGAGGAGAATGAGAATGAGAATGATTCACTAGTAAAGTCTGTCATTTGCAGTCATATATTCAGTAAGTAAAGGCACTCTCAGACTGAACACAATTCCTTGTGACTATATGGACATAAAAATCCAATTCTCTTGGCAACAATATGGAAGTGGTTTACTATTGCAACTTTCCAGGATATTTTTTTCAGCTTCCTAGTCTGGCCTGGTACTTTCTGGTGGTCTTCCATCCAAGTCCTAATGAGTCTCAGACCTGCAGAGTGTCTAAGCTCAGGAAAGGTTGATCAGGAGCTGCTATTTTCTGAGTCCAAAGTTTCTGTACAATCCAACAAACATTAAGTAATGTTGCAAATAAACTTATATAGTAGGGAAGGTTGCAGACATACACACATATGGGTAATATTTTCTTTCTTTCCTAATTTGATGGAGCAGAATAATTAAATGCATGTAACATGTAACACAGTTATGACTCATAAGTAGACCATGAACTGCTTAGTAGATCCCCAAAGAGATGATTTTCCTATCCAATATTTTTTTTATTTCATTAAACATAAGCATTTATTTATTTATTTGATTTATATAGCAGCCCATCTCAAATACGTGACTCTGGGTGGCTTTCAATAAAATAGATTAAAAAACAACAAATAAAATATATAATATAAAATAAAACACATAGCAGCTGAGCATCATAAAAACACTATCAACAAAGCCAAGAGATGGTTTCTATCACACTTCTGGGATCCCAGACCCAGGAAAAAAACCAGGTTTTTAGGGCCTTGTGAAAGGCCAGTAGGGTTGAGGTTAACCAAATCTCAGGTAGAATGATGTTCCACAGGGTGGGTACCATGGCAGAAAAGGCTTTCTTCCTGCACCCCACCAGCCAATACTCCTTAGCCAACAGCACTCGGAGCATGCCTCTCCTGCCAGACCCAGTGGGATGGATAGAAACAATTGGTCACAAGCCATGAATTTCTTTAAAGGTAATACCAGCACCTTGAATTCCACCTGAAATTCTATTGGAAGCCAATGCAGCTCACAGAGCAGTGGTGTCACATGTGCCAAAAACCTATTAATTCCCTGTGCCACTGCATTCTGCAGCAGCTGAAGCTTCCGAATGCTCTTCAAGGGCAGCCCCGTGTAGAGCACGTTGCAATAGTCCAATCTGGAAGTCACAAGGGCATGAGTGACTGTGAGCAGGGCTCCTTTAAGATATAGGCTCAGTTCTGTTCAAATTCACAGTGCTTATAGTTATTTATAAATGTATACTCCAACCATCTAATGCTTTTGCATCATTCAGAGTCACTAATCATTGTTTTATTAAGGGATTAACATTAACATGTAAAGCAAAAAGGAACTGTTCATTGTCAACTAATCTTATATTTTTTTATTACAGAGGAAAAAAAACACACGAGCTTGAAAGGTATTTAGGACACACATCCTATTCAAGGACAAATAGAGGCATGCAGGAGAAATCTGTGATATCCGATGGAGTCTGGTAAAATATGCCAAACAAATTATAGTAGATAAAGTTTGGTGAAGCAGGTATTTTCCATTCAATATTTGCCAAGTCAAGTTAAGTTAGGCAAGATTAGATCCAGAACTCTGACTTAAAGGAAAGCCTGTCTAAGATTCTTTTTCTACTAAATTTATTTGGTAAGATACTTAAGATAATTCTGTCAATATTTGTATGACATGTTTAGGTAATGGTAAAGGTTCCTCCCGCACATCTGTGCAGTCGTGTCCGACTCTAGGGGCCGGTGCTCATTTCCGTTTGTTAGCCGAAGAGCCAGCATTGTCTGAAGACGCTTCCGCGGTCATGTGGCTGCATGACGCGCGCGGAACGCTGTTACCTACCCACCGAAGTGGTACCTATTCATCTACTTGCATTTGCATGCTTTCGAATTGCTAGGTTGGCAAGAGCTGGAGCTACTGCGGAAGCTCACTCCGCACGCAGGGCTAGGGATTCGAACCTCCGAACTTGTGATCTTCCGATCGACAAGCCTGGCATCTTACCCACTGAGCCACCACGCTCCATGACATGTTTATCTGTAGTTAAATTAACCATAGTTTATTCCATTTACCCAGTGTTCTGAGTTTGCACTGAGACAAGAGCTTAAAGACACAAACTGAGTTTATACAACCTATTAGGCAAAAGCATGGTTGGCAAGGGCCTGATTTAGGGTGTCATGTCTTATCTCAGCTAAAGAGATCCCTCTGTTAATTCAGCTAAAGATTTTATCTGTATAAACTGATCATATAAGTAGTGAGAAGGAACGATCAGGATTGTTTGCCTGATTTTGCTTCCTTCTTTGTAACTAAAAGGATGGAGGAATTGCAGGGATTCTTCTCAGAATCTGGTGTTGCTGGCAGGCCAACATATTCAAGTAAGGGAATGATATTGCTTAGCCTATAAAAACAGCCTAAACCTTGTCCTCATCAGAATTCTTCTCATACACTGAAATGTCCACTGTAAGGAATCAAATAGCAGGTTGATAGGCTAGACATTTCTTACCAAAACTACTTGAGGCTTTTACAGCTGGATATGATAACACAGTGAACCTGAATGCTTTTGCCTGATTCCTACCACTGAGCTATGTTATCCCCTTATAACAGTGTTTCATATTAGATACTGTATACTTATATGGAAGAAAGAGTTGAGCCAAAAATATATTTCTGAGCAATTGTGATATGAACTATGAACATCTGCTTAAATCATTTTAAAAATAAACATATGGTATTTCTAAAAGTATTTTCAAAGAGCAAATGCAAACATATTTGCATAAATTCATAATATATTTCTTAAATAAAGCATTATATGCATATATTCAATGTAGTGCTTTTTGTAAACAAATGGGCAACTTGTACGTTTGCAAAGTAAACAATATTTGGATTTATTTATTATTATTTTTACAAAGACTTAAAGCTAAAAAGAAAAAAAAAGACACTTATTTAACCCACCAAAGTCTGCCAGAACTTTAACCCTCATCCCTTCTAGAATAAATTAGATCATACACCTTTGATTACTTAATAACAGTGCTATAGGGGTACAAAAGTGTTTCCATAAGATGCAAATCAGGATAAATATGTACAGGTGGCTGAGCAACTGATCAACTGCTGGGTGATCTTCAAATCATTCAATATATTAATAAATAACAGAATTCTATATTCCTTGATGTCTGTTGTTGGGCTCAAAATTTAAAATTTATTGCAGTCACTCTTAAGGACTTTTAGCTCTTTTTCTCTATATATGATGAGCCAACTCAGTATTACCATTCCATATGAGTTCTTAGTTTTTCATGGTCATCTGGCAGCTAACAGATGTTTGTCTCTGAGCAACGTTGCCCACAGCAACCTGGGATGACACAAAAATGATGATGTGTGTGTGGTTATGTCATCAGGCAAATACCACTGTCATGTATGTGCATTGTGATGTTGGGAACAGTTGCAATGTTTGTGTGATGATGTCATCACACATGTATTGTCCTTTGCTCCCCTCACAGGAAGGGGGTGTAAGAATGCTGAATTTACAACCACATTAGCTTGAGAACTCAACTTCTCAAATATTTTGTGGCTAGTCTTTTCTAGTGCATTTTCTTCCAAACACACTCATTCTGGTCCTTATAGCAAACTGAGACATGTCCATTTTGGATTCAGTCCTGATCTGGTCTTCTACGAAGCTGCAGTTTGGAGCTCTGGAGCTCTGTGGTACTTTTAATGAAAAATGGGATATTTTTGATTAAATAAATGAATAATAAATGATGTTCCCTTGGACAATATGTAGAGAACGGAGAGTAATGGAAACCAGATTGGTCAGATTTCAATGGGTGATGTGTATCACATCAAGTCTGAGTTTGCCTTTTGATTAATGTGCAGAAGCCAATATTGGTATTTTAAAGGTAGAATGTGATTCCTTTTATTCTGATTTGCTCTTAATTGCTTTGCTTATTTTCATTCACCCAACAGTCACAAACTGTTCTTTCTCTGCTTATTTTGTTACCAGTCTAACAGCCTATGTAATCATTGCCTGAGTCCCTGTCCACCCTTTGTGTTGCACTTAGTGCTACAGATGTTGGATCTGATTTACACTACTTTCCCTGAATTTTTTAATACATTTTGCCTGCTGATATCTGCAGTGGCCCAAAAAATATTTTTCTAACTGCACCAAAGAAACATTTCAAAACTCTTGATTCTTCTGTGCATGTGCTGATGTGTATTTGACAATCTGACAATCAGTTTCACCACATTCAGAAAATGTACCCTTATTATTTAAAAGCTCTTCTTCTATTTGCGCAACTTGTCTGAAATTTGGCACAATTTCTTCCCACTAGCTAGGGCTACCGCCACCATAAATTTTATAAACTGGGTCTCAAAATTATCATGTTACAGACTCAGAAACACGTACATTGAAATGCAATTAATCTGGTAGACTTCATCTAAGCATAAAAGTCTAGCTTGCTGGTAAATTTTAACAAGAAAGAAGCAAATTGTGTTTTAATGAATCCTGGACTGAATTCAACCATGAAACCAGATCACACAATTTGGAATGCAGAAGACCAGCCGCATTGGGGGTGGTGAGTGGGCACGTGGGTCAAAGTGAGAAAAGGAGCATCCCAGAGTCACAATGCAAGCCCCGCCCTTTTTCTACATATGTCACAATTTCACAGGCACAGCCAAAAGGAGCAGAGCTTCATAATGATGCTGTGATGCTGCTTTTGTTATTCTGAAGAAAGCAGTGAGATCCTGTGGAAGCCACTGCAGCAGATAGTTTCCAAAGCAATGGATTAGGTCCCCAAATAGGCTTAAATGGAATTTCATAAATGACCTGGGAAGAATATGCTACTCTCCAATAATACCAGTGAAGACTTCCCATAAGAGGCAACTGTAGTGTTTGTTTTGTTACAGTGATCAAATATACTGAGAAATCAGTGTGGGCAAACAGTATTCCCCTGTGGAGCTTTGTTGTCTCAGTAGGGAATCTTGTTTAGCATTACATTTAGACAAGCCTTAAGCCTTATTTTAAAAAAGTGTGAAACTAACAGGATGCCTCAACAACTACTCTAATTTAAATGTGCAGAGGAAATGTGGCAGCTGTGAGAAATTGTGCATAATATTTTCCATGTATCTTTGCAACTACTGCCCTTTATTACTTTTCTTTATAAGCAAATGAGTCATTGAGAAGCAGATGGATTACAATTGAAGAATCATTGACATGGGTAAGGTTAATCTCCTGTCCAGAGCAAATTGGTAGCACCCACACACCCCACTATCCTTATCTGCTGTAGGATGCCAAAGCATCTCCTTCCACTTGCCAACTTCGCTGGCAATCTTACTATCTTAATGAATGGGTCATGGATGGACAACCTCATGGTCTATTTTACTTTGGGAACCCTTTTAGATAGTGAACTCATGAAGGAAGTTAGAGATGGATGATGCTTGTTAATTGAGTTAATACAGGTAGTCCTCACTTAATGACCATTCATTTAGTGATGGTTCAGACTTACAATGGTGCTGAAAAAACCAACTTACAACCGGTGCTCACACTTACAACCGTTGCAGCATCCCTGCTGTCACGTGATCACAACTTGGGCAGTTGGTAACCAGTTTGCATTTATGACTGTTGCAGCATCCTGTGGTCACTTGATCACCATTTTCAACCTTCCCGGCTGGCTTCTGGCAAGCAAAATCAATGGGGAACCACGTGATTTGCTAAATGACTGTGGTGGTTCACTTAAGGACCGCTGCAAAAAAGGTTGTAAAATCAGGTCTGATTCGCTTAGCAACCAAAATTCTGGTCGCAATTGTGGTTGTTAAGTGAGTACTACCTGTAGACAGTGTAGTTCAGAGATCAGAGTCATTTTGGAAGATAGGCACCAAATCAATTTTATGTGATTTCACATAAAATTGTGGGTGGCTAAATAAACAATTGAAACACTTTTAATTTTTTTTTTTAGTGGGGAACATTTTACAAAATCTCATGTGAGAACACAGAAATTTTGCAAAATTTCAATATCTAAATATCTATCAAAATGTACACACATAAAACTTGGAATTTTCTGAATGACTTCTAGAGATATAGCCGATACTAGGATATTTGTGAGTGCTGTGCTACTGACCCCTGATGTAGTTCAGGGGTTTTCAAACTTTTCCATTTTTTCTTCTTATTATTATTTAAAAGAATAAATAAAAAGATAATACAAATACAAGTTTAAAAGAATATTAGAAATAGATAATACAGATAAAAAGCAAATATAAACAGTAGAATGCAGGTTGATAGCCAACATATCTAAAATATCATGTGACTAATATAGTCAGAGAGCCAGTTTGGTGTAGTGGTTAAGGCACTGGACTAGAAACCAGGAGACCATGAGTTCTAGTCCCACCTTAGGCACAAAGCCAGCTGGGTGACCTTGAGCCAATCACACACACACAGCCCTGGGAAGGAGGCAATGGAAAGCAACCTCTGAAAAATCTTGCCAAGAAAACTGCAGGGACTAGTCCAGGCAGTCGCCAGGAGTCAACAATGACTTGAAGGCACCCCCCCCCCCAAAAAAAAATCAGATTGCAGAGCAGACAATTCCAAAAATAGAACTTTTCAGATCTCAGAGATTCAGCTCTCAAACTATCTCTTGTGGGGTTATTTTTATTCCTGCATGGGGAGACCACTGAAAAATTATCCCTCCTCCATAATTAATGGGATGTCTCTGCCCCATGTAGCTTATTGCTATAATCTCATTTTTATATAATAGAAGTAATAAAATAGGCATTGCCCCCTTCAGTGTTAAGAGGCACAGTCCACTAGAGTATCTAGAAATCTTGACATACACTTATGCATAAGCATATGATCATATGTGTTTACTAAGGCTGTGCAATGATGGGGAAAACATGATTTGGAACATGTGTAGGCACACATGAAGCACCTGTCAGCACTTCCATATATCAAACACACCTTTTTTTCCTGGAATCCCATGTAAGCTTCTGTAAGGGGTTGCCAACAGATGCTCCATGCATGCCCACACATGCTCCAAACCACTTTTTCTCTTCAAATCCGGATTGCTCTACAGCACTAATGTGCAGTCCTAATTTCATTATTAGCTTACTGAGTGTTGAGAGAGATAGTAAGTTCAGTAACATGGGGGTGAAACAGCCCTACCTCCTGTTTGAAAGACCAATGGTAAACCCAACAGGCAAGTGCCTTGGCTTTTACAAAGTCTATTTAGAATAACATGATAAGAATATTAGTATTAAAAAAAGAGTCCTTTTCAATAGCAAGAGGAAAAAACGAACCCCCTTAGGAGGAAAATAAGGCACTGACATTCACAAACCATTCGATAAATGTCAAGGCTGGTACATTAGCAAGAAAGTATTTTTCTTAAAGCAAGTTTTAAATTCAATTTTGAAAATGACTTGCTGTAGGTCTCTCTTTTCCTTCCCCTCCACCACGTCCCCCCTCCTCCCCCTCCACTAATCCAACATTCGATTATTATCAGCATGTGAGTACCTATGACTATATAATGCCATGCAACAAGAGAAATCTAGTTTGGCAATATGACATCTGGTCTCCCTCCCCCTCTTCCTTTTCCTCCCGATATATTCCCCCCCCCACACACAGACATATACTCACTACCTTTTAGTCTGATATTTATGTTCAGTTTGAAGTTTTTATTTTCAGTGTATTTTTCATATATGCTTCTTTCCACTTTTCTATTATGTATGTTAAGCCCTAATTGTACAGCTGATCATAGATTTTGAAATTGTCAATGCAGTGGGCTCCATCTTGTAAGATAAGATTAGTGGTTCTGGAGTTTAAATTAATTTGCTACCCAGAAGACATTTTTGTGTGATGACTCCACTGTTGGTGGCATTTATGAGACATGTCATATAAATGCTATCAGGTTAATAACCTGTGTTAAATTGATTGAGGATTGGCAGGATGTAGATAATAGGTCATGGATTCTCTCTCTCTCTCTCTCTCTCTCTTTCTCTCTCTCTCTCTCTTGCAGTTTTCTGAGCACCACTAGAACTCAAAAGTCTACTTTAAATAAACTTTTTTTCTATTTTTCTCTTCCTGAGATAAGCCTTAGAACAAGGATCCTGCTGTAATTTCTAAGACACTTTGGCTGAGCCAGTCAATGGGTTGTTTTTGGCTTTGAAAGGAAGTATTGTATTTGTAGCATTTATGAAATTTAGCTCTATTTTAAAAAAGACACTTTACTCTGTATTCTGGAACAAAAAAAGTTATCTCCAAGCAGTTTACAATCAGGAGATTATAAGCAATTATGTAATAACATGTAAAATTTTAAAACCAGAAATGATTTATAAATGATCATTCTCATAATGTCTATAAAGGTTCTCAGTCATCCAGGTGGAATTGTCTGTAGCTTGAATCATGTCAACTGGATTTCTATTTTCTCAGTGGAAACGTTCCTTGGATAAGGAGCGAAACGTTTCCACTGAGAAAATAGAAATCCAGTTGACATGATTCAAGCTACAGACATTCTCATAATCAATTTGAGGAAAACCTCCCTTGGGTTGAGCTTGACTCCTGGTGATTTTCCATTTACCTTCATGAAGTTTTCTTACAATATGGAAGTGGTTTGCTATTGTCAAGGTTTTTCTTTTTTTCCATCTTTCCTGCAGGTTGGGCTGCTGGTCCAAGTCCAATCTTCCTTAGCTTTCTGAGATCAGCCAAAGCTGGGCAACGATCAAAGTAATTCCATATAAAATGTGAATTGGAACAAAAGTATTTTTAGGGTCTGTCTAAGGAAAGAAGAGGTGGCCAAGGTATTAAAAAAAAAAGTCCTGTGCTCACTGATTTCTGGGAATGTAAACTAGGCCAATGAAGTGCAAGGCAGTAATATCCTCCTTGCCATAACTATACTCATGGACATCTGAGTTTATGCAAGACTTTCTCTCTGGAAAGCGACTCTCACAGTGATAAACCATGTGTTTTGCATGCAAATTAGCTTGGGTTCAATTATCTTACATATTAGGAATGGGGAAGATCCTCACTCTGAAGTTTTGAAGAGCTATTGCCAGTAGTAAGATTATTGAGCTGGCTGGACCAGTGCTCTGGATGTTTAGAAGCACTGAGATTACTGTATAGGGACACTATTTTCATCTTAGATTTAGGGTTGAATTTGATTGGCTCTTTTAAGATAGCCTTGGCTTTCCTGTTGCTTATATGCTGCTGTTCATCGTAGCTTACTCACAGTTCTATGAATGCCGATCTTTCCTCCTGTCTGGGGAGGGTTCATATCTCAGAGACATGATACATTTTTCTTTATGCCAAAGATCCTTGAATCAATTCTAGGCCCCTCTAAGTAAGGCTGAAACTCCAGAAATCTGCTGCCAGTCAGTGTAGGTAACATTAAACAAGATAATGCATGGGTTTCCTTTGGATCAAGACCCCTTCATATGGCTATTACATAAAAACATGATTATGCATGGGATTTTACAGCATAAGGGGAAAAATACAATTCTCTACCACAAGGTTTGGTGTGAAGACAGTGCAATAATAAGATGAAAGAAGAACCATAGAAGAAGAGGAATTTGAGGAGATGCTACAACTCAGGGAAGAAACACAAATTTTATATTTCTTGTAGTTATCTCTTATATATCTCTTGGGTTCAGTGCCTGGTATCCCCAGTTAAAAGATCAGGAAGCAAAGCCTGGAATGGTTTCTGCCTGCTGTGAACTGCTATACATCATGGTTTAGAGTTTATTGGATTAGATGGAACAACATGTCCAATGTAAGGCAGATTCCTGTATATGCAAGAAAAACATTAATTACTGCATGTAAATGTATCCATATACTTAGCATTTTTAAAGTATAGACTTGCTTCTCATTTTTACCCATTTAATTGTAGAAATTATATCATAATGTGATAATTGAATTAAAATCTACTTAGTGGCTTTCCTATTGTAACCCAGGTTGTTTCCTTAAAAAAAAACTATCTCCCCTCTCCATCACACTATTTTCTGCAGCTATGATTTAATGTAGCAGTGCAAATACTTAGCTAATCTATCAATATTGTGATCTTCATTCTTCCAGCCCTCCTTGCCATTCTCTTCCTTTAAGCAGTCATTGTGCAGATCCCTGTGATTAATGAACCAATTGTAACTATTCTTATAAAGTACATTGTGGAATCAGGGTATGTGGCATAAAAGGTCAGGAGTAGCTGTACTGTAACATTGATTAAAATGAGGTATGGACAGAGATGCCTCCCTGTGAAAATCAAAGAGAAGGAAGTCATTATGCTATTCCTCCAGATTCTTGTCACTGAACCTCTCATTAACCCTCTAGCTCCCAAACCAAGGCCTTTTGGACTGACAAGGAAGGCAAGCTGTCCTTAAAGTTAATCCTGTTATGTTTAGAGAACCCAAGAAATGACCCAATAGTTAAACTAAGCACTCTCTTGTTCTCTCCTTATTTTTCTATGCAAACCATGTACTCAGTGATAAGGACATACAGGCAGTCCTCACTTAGAGACCCTAGTTGGGACCTGAAATTCCATCACTAAGTGAAGCATCATGTGACTTCACCACTTAGTGACAGCAATTCCTGTAGTCCCAGTTACAGTTGTTAGGCAAGGAACATGCCATTGTTAGGCGAAGATCTCATGCTTCTCCTGTCCTGCCATGGTTGCTTCTGCTTCAACTGCCCCTACCCGCCAATCTCCCCCCCATCTCTGTCCTTTTGGCAACCCTGCACTCTGCCGCTGCTGCCTACCCCTGCCATCCCCGGCCGGCCCCAGCTGACCTTTGCCATCTCCTTCCTCCCACTGCTGACGAGATGTGCCCGAGGCATGGGGGCTGCTGCAACAGCCATACCTTCAAGGACTGGATGTAACTACCATTTGTTCAGTGCCATCGTAATTTTGAACAGTCGCTAAACAAATAGTCGTTCAGTGAGGACTACCTGTAAGGGCATTTTTTTAACCCTTTGCCTTAATTGCCAAAATAAATAAAATATAAAGAAAGCAGAAAGTAAATATAAAGATTTCATAGCACCCAAGGGCCACAGTCATCTGATTTTCTTAGCCCTTTCATATTTAGTTTGAATTTTCCTTTAGGTGAAATTAATAACTAACTCTGTACATCACTGCTTTTTCTGAGTTTCAGTGTTAGTGGAAATATACACACATACATACACATGTGCACATGCATGTGTGTGTGTATTTTTTGCTTCAATCAGTTGAAATATACACACAGACAAACATACACATTTCTGTACTAGACGAAACATACACAAAATATAAGATATGTGTTTCAGATTAGAGTATTAACCACATTCCAATTTTCATCAATGCTTCAAAAATCCAGCATATTGGAAGTGCAGTACAGATGATATCTGTGCAGTGTAACTTGTAAAGATTTTGCTGAGCTTCATGTGTTATTAAAGATTTAGAAGCGACAATTTCTGTCTATTCTACATTGAGATAATACACCTTATTCTAAATAGTTCTTTGTACAATCCACCCACAATCACTTCCCATGCATACATATGATGGGTTCCTTCCTTTTCTTTTATGAGTAGTACAGTGTAATACAATGTTCAGATGGGAGGAAAAATCATAGAATTGTACAATTCATGTTTAATCTGGGAGGACATGACTGAGCCCTCCTAATGCATATTTTTAATAATATTGAGCTGAGATTCAAACTATTTCCACAAGGTGCAGGTTATGTTAAATTAATTATTACTACATGATTCCGAGTATTTCCGAGTTTGTAAGAAATTTCAGCTATGTGCTGGCTGCTGCACAGGGGACTATGGAACGCTAACATGCAAATGGTACGATCATTGTGCACAATAACAGCCTTTTACAGTATTGTGCTAGGCCACATACAACACAGGTAGATACTTTTCATGCATCAAACATCTCATTTAAATTATCTCCTGACCTCTGCTTATGCAT
Source organism: Charina bottae (assembly GCA_023362775.1). Lineage (NCBI taxonomy): Eukaryota > Metazoa > Chordata > Lepidosauria > Squamata > Charinaidae > Charina > Charina bottae. The sequence continues at coordinate 5,620,929 of JALMGJ010000016.1, forward strand.
AGGGTGGACTACTGGGAGCAGCTTGATTTTTACTCCCTTCTGAAGACATGACCTTGCTGGTTTTGTGTAGTTAAGGTGTTCTTTCTTTGTTAACAGTGCCATTAGAGAGGAATCACAGACAAGGAAATATCTTAACCCTTCACTCTCCAGGTTTCTCAAATTTTTAATTGGTCACAAAGTCACTGTGGTTGCATCCTTGGTCAAAAATACGTATGTCACTGTACAACAAAGCTCCAACTTTCTCCCACCATTTATCTTTGTGTTGAAGGGACTTTGACACTGACTCCCTGCTCTGTGCGATATGCTACAGTTGCTATGAAATTTGCCTTAAGCAAAAGGTTAAAAGGTGAAGACAAATCAACTTGAGAGGCCAGATTGCAGCTCTGAAGATGGTTGGGAATGAGTCATTATATTTCAGTCTAAACTGTCTCAGCTGGGTTGCTGGGAGGATAAAACAAGAAAATGTCATATACATTGCCATGAGTTATTAGGAAGATAAGAGTATTTTAAATGTAATTAATACTCAGCCATACAATAGCTAGGTACAGTCATCCCTAAGTTATGGACCATGTTTACTAATCACAATGCCTGGGTTCATACATTACACTACACTGCTCCCTCGCAAAACAAAACAAACAAAAACCACAGTGAACCCTTATACAATGTGAAAACCCAACCATTCATCTGTAAGCAAGGGACTCTGTTCACATAATGCAAACACCCTAACCTCATCAGAATGGGAAGAAAGAGACTGTTAGGCTTCTAGCTGTTTGGGACAAACCTAACTCCCTCCATCAGCTTTATTCTGCAAAGAGGCACAAGAGGAACTTAACCCTGAGTAACCAGAAGCAAGTACTTCTGGAACAACTTTGTACTGAGATCTACACGGGTATAAGGGATTAGCAAAAATCATGTACCTTCATTTTGAAAACAAACTTTTTCTGATGAAGCAAAATTGCCCGTAGATGCAACAAAACACATTACTCTTAATTTGCAATTTGCATAATAATGTATCTAAGTTTTAGTCCTTAGCTCAGAGTTGCTGTTATGGGAAAGAGTAACCAAAGTGATAGGAGGGGAGGGAGAAAGAGGGGAAAAGAAGGGCAAGAATTAAAATCTTAACCAAAGCTATATTTTCTCTCCTGCTCAGAATGGTTTTATCGTATATCCTTCTCCACTTTTAACTTTAGAAATTTAACTTTATTGCAGCATAAGGCTTTTCCTCAGTGTCATTGATTGAAATGGTTATGCCAATGTAGGGGAAAATAATCCTGGAATTTTCAGAATAAAACAAATACAGCAAGCCAGTTGAGTGTTTTTCTCCTATGAAAGATTTAGAGGAAATGGAGGAAATCTGAGCAGTGTATATACTCTGCTTCATTTCCTTCTCCTTTCTTGCACAGGGGGACAAGAATATGCTGTGCTTGTACAGGTTTTCAGTGAGGATTTTCTTTTCAAAAGCTGCTTCGGCAGTGTACTGTGAAATGCCAAGATCTACTAGGGAGGAATGAAGGACTCAAGCTGCTGCCTACAGAACAGATGGCTGGAACTCTACTAATAAACAAGCATTAACCTGGTACCTGTTGATGCATCTGGATATAAATCCAGAAGAGGCTGCAGCTGGTCCTGGAATAAAGGACTAATGATGAGCATAAGATGGAAGAAAAAGAGAGGGAGGGAAAGAAAAAGGCTAGGAAAGAGGCACTTAAAGTCATTAAACTTGGTGTAGTTTGATATTTTGGCTCAGAAGCATCCCTTTCAATGAAACCGGTATTTCCATTAAAAAAACTGAGGCCAAGCATTTGGGGGGAAAAGGAATCAACACTGAAAATAACATTTCGCAAATTCAAGGTTGAAAGCAGAGGGAAGGCAATAATAATAATATCAAATATGCCTTGTACACAAACTATTTATACATACATAGCCAACCAGCAATCAAGGTAATGAAGAATAGTTTTTAAATATGGTTAACAAGAGCAAAAAGTCCAAGAATATACATGATAAAAGAAATAAAATCAGTAAAAATACAGTAAGGCAACTTAAAATGCTCAGGCAAAGAGAAAAGCTTAGAGCTGATGCTGAACTGATCATAAAGATGGTACTAATCAGACCTCTTAGGAATGGGTGGGTAATGGGATGCCATAAAACAGAAAGCTCTTTCCATTCTTGTCACATAAATAAAAAGTTAATGGGAGGGATTTCCTGTAGGTGCTTCATGACCCCCTTCATCTTTGACATAGGTGTGGCTCCTAAACTGATGCCGATAGGTATAAGGTCTTACATAGCACTGGTATAGGATTACCTCTTTAACACGATAATAATCAGTTACTGCCCCAGCTGGAATACTGCCATAACTATGGTGACCATATTTTTTTGGGGAAAAAAAAGGACAAACCTGAAAAAGGGGCAAATCTAAAAGAGGTTCATAAGGATAAAAAAAAGAGCAGTTTACGTTTATAAATTTGCTTTACAAAGGAAAATTCAAGAGCAAAACCAAGAAAAACTTTACAAAAATGCCCATTCTAATAAAAATATAATCAAACAGTATATGTAAATTAATTTTAAAAAGACAATTCAATTTCCATGTTTTTCACACTTCCTTGAATGTGAAAGACTGTGCATTAAGTGGTACCATTTGTACAGTAAAAGTTAAATGGCCAAAATAAAGGACAAAAGTGAGGTTTTGAAAAATAAATAAATCTAGATAGCTTTCTGAAAGAAAGGACTGTCCTTTATAATGAAGGACATATGGTCACTGTAGCTATAATTCCTTAGAGCTACTCCTGTTAAACTGTGGGCCAGCCGGGCCACTCATTCACTCTCAGACCATTTACAAGAAATAGCAACCCATTCAAACATAGTAAAATAGACTTCTGTACCTTCTTCCTTGATTACTTTAGGGATTTTGATATCTTTGGGAACACTTCCCCTCCCTACGTGTTCAGGAAGGCCTGAAATGGGAGGGAAAGAAGGCAGCACAGGTGCCTGCAATTTTGTCAAGCAGCCTGCTTTTCCACAGGGCTTTCTATCCTGTTTTCTGTAAATGCTTCCTATCATAGTGATAGAAAGTGGTAATCCTTCAGGTATTTGTGCCTTAAGCCACTGAACCTTTTAAAGCTAGATATTGGGGCATTGCAGTTTTCATATACAGGTAGTCCTCACTTAATGACCACAATTGGGTAGGGCAACTCCATCGCTAAGCACATGACCACAACAGACTTACTACCTCACTTCCTCTGCAGTCATTAAGCGAATCACCCATGGTTGTTAAGCGAGACTTCACATGACTGTGACTTGTGATTTTATTGCCGGCTTCTCCATTGACTTTGCTTGTTGGAAGCCGGCTGTGAAGCGTGGTAATGGCGATCAAGTGACCACAAGAATGCTGCAGTAGTCATAAGCATGAGGACCAGTCATAAAGTTACTTTTTCAGAACCATCATAACTTTGAAAGGTTGCTAAACAGGGCAGTTGTTAAGCGAGGACTACCTGAATTTGGGGTAATATGACTTTATCTGGCAGGACCCATTATATTTTGCACTAGATGAAGTTTCAGAGGCAGCTTCAAGTACTCCATTAAGAGGGATAATAGTATGTGGACTCACGTGGTCAGTTAATCCCTAACCAGGAGTAGTATTTGTATGGAACACTAACAGTACTATACTAGGATTTGTATGGAACACTAACAGTTGTTAAAAGGCATTGTGCTACCAACATCACAAAGGCTTCCATCAACAAAGCTGACTCTAGGAATGTCCCCATGTTATTAACCTGGTTTTTCAAGGACATGTAGACCTATCTACATCAAAGCCAATTTTTGAAGAGCTATATGGCATGGCCCCCATCTTGTTGGAATAACAATCATCCACTAATCTGAAGATGATTTCTTAAGAAATAGTTTCGCAACCACATGGTTCAAAGGGAATGGGAATATCCTCTTTCATAAAGAGGTCCTTATGAATGCCTCTGGGACACAACCACTTTATCCCCCTGCAAGCAATGGTTCAACATGACACATTCATCATGACAACATTGCACAAAGGACACAACTTTGAACTTGTAGCATACCTTCAGTCACAAATACATATTAAGCCATGATGCCATAATATCTGTATTATTGTTTGTCCTTCCTGTGGATGGTCATGCCCCCATGCTAGTTTTTAAAGATGATTGATAGGAATCAAAGGCAAAGGTGGCCACTGTACCTCCAAGTACTATTCTACATTGCTTGGCAACATTAACAGAATCTGAACCCATAAAGAAGGCTAAATGGTGTTCTGGAAATCTCCACAAGAACTGTGTCAAGAGACACCACCAGGATTAGCAATATTATCCTAGATGGACCTTATAGCTTTTTAAGGTCATGTGTTCCATTTCTATGCACTTAAACCAGAGTTTATTCAGTTCATTCACCGCTCAGAAAAGCTCTGCTGGGTGGCTATTTGAAGATACAATCTTTGATTCTGGACCTGTGCCTTATCACTTGTAATATGTATTCTGATGAAGCAAGAAATATCAATACAGGCTGAGACCCATTTGCAGTGAGATATTATACTATGTAGGTGCCCTAGTTCTGCTCCTGCTATACTCTTTTTAAGAATTTTTCAAGCAGCAATAAAATGAAATGGAATGGGATATAATAAAGATGGTAATGGGATAAATTGCAGTTCAGCTGTGTGCAAATTAAGAGGGGAGTACATAGGGAAAAAATCTTTTGACTTTCCCATGTTTCTGAATGTTAACTTTGCTGGGTGAGGAAAAAGTCAAACTTGTAAGAAGTTTTTGACAGCATTGCCAATAAAAGGCAAAACAAAACAACCTTGCCACCCCCACCCCCCAAAAGCAGGGTGACAATTTTCCCTACTTTTTCATTGCATATAATTCCAGGAAATGAGACCAGAAATAAAGTAACTTCTTTAAGAAAGAATGATGTTGCACAAAATGAAGCAGAGCTCAGCCAGGCTAATTGACTGTGAAATGATTTCCCAAATACTGTGTTGGAAATTTGTGACATCTTATCTCTTTAATGGGGTTGGGAAGAACACAATCTGAAACAGAGCCTTTTCAGTGTGACTGAGGCAAGAAGGAAAAAAACACAAAACAAAACTCAAGGATAGTATGGAACAGGCATTTGAGAGGCAGTTAATTCTTCAGGTTTCATATGGAGAGGATATAAAATCATAATTTGGCTCAACCACAGAGCACAGTGGGTGGCTATGGTCTCAAAACAAATATTAGACCAGCCAATCGATAATACTGGAAATAAAATTAAAGCATCTTCTTCCTTTATTAAATGGCTCAGAATGTGGAAGTAGAACAATACTAGAAAAAAATGTTTGATGAGCTCCAGTTCTGGGCTTCTCCCAACCCTCTGTAACTGATCCATTTTCCTATATCTTCCAAAGATGGTGTCTGCTAAATAAACAAACAAATGTGTAGGTAAAACTCCATGGTGAGGCAGGGAGATACAATACTGGATTTAACAATCAATGAAACCAGTCCATACTCCAGGAAATAAAGCCAGACTGCTCACTTGAGGGAATGATATTAAAGGCAAAACTGAAGTACTTTGGCCACATAATGAGAAGACAGGATACCCTGGAGAAGATGCTGATGCTAGGGAAAGTGGAAGGCAAAAGGAAGAGGGGCCAACCAAGGGCAAGATGGATGGATGATATTCTGGAGGTGACGGACTCGACCTTGGGGGAGCTGGGGATGGCGACGGCCGACAGGAAGCTCTGGCGTGGGATGGTCCATGAAGTCACGAAGAGTCGGAAGTGACTGAACAAATAAACAACAAATAACTACCCATCTTAAAACCAAACTCTGGGCAGCCTACAACCCAGCAATAAAAACCACAGATACAACTATAAAAAAAGAAAAAGAAAAACCTGATGCCGCAACCACACTTCACTGATGCAACCCACCACATTCTCATCCTGCTCTGACCTCTCCTGATCTTTCCTGAAATCAAAGTAGTCATTAGAATCAGGCAACCCCAATCACAACTTCTTGGGAGATGAAGAGAAGTTCGGGATGAAATATATCCTTAAATTTACCACCCACTCCACCTCATTGTCGCCCACCTCTCATTTAGGGAAATTGTGTAAAGACTGTGATTTGTGTCCCTGAGCTAGCCTTATACTAACAGCTGATGCATTTTATGAAAAATAGACCACAGTAATTTCCTTATATTTTCACCTCAATCCCCATAGTCTCAGCCCCATCAAATTCAGGAAGAAATATAATAATTTCTTAAAACATTCCTTCCTTTTTTCATCCCCCTCAGTATAACTATTTGACATAGGCATTCCTCACCACTGTGGTTGTTATTGCTAAAACTTTATTGTATTCCATCCCCAAACAACTAAGCATAATCTGCCCCTGCCCCCAGATTTGAAAGAAACACAATTCAAAGTCCCTGCTGCAATTTATATGAAATTTGATATACTATCCTCCACAAGCACACTTGCCTTCCTATAAAATTCATCCAATTGCACAATCAATCAGCAAGCGAGCTACACTGGCAGACTGTAAGAAAGCATGAAAGGAGGATGAAAATATATTGGGACCTTTCTCTCTTAATTTAATACAGGGGTGCACACCTTCTTTTCATCCAAGAACTACACTTAACCTTGTGGCAGCATGCCTGGTCTCCATTCTGAAAAGTAATGAAAAAAAATAAAGTAAAAGTAACTTAATTTGATTTTATTTTCTGTACCTTTCAATTTAATTAAAATTAAATGCATTTAATCTGATTGCTCTTCAGTCATGTAATTAGTAATGTTCCCCTTCTGTCACATGAAAAAATACAACTTAGCAACAGGTGTTAATGGTCTCTGAAGACTGTGCTCAAGGCTTTGGAAAGCTTTGTATAGCCCTGAGGCCTCAGATTGTATACCTCTGGTATTTTAATATGTGATCGACGAACTCTGGAGTGAGATAAACAGCTTTCTAACATTGCGAAGCCTGAATTCAGATATCTAAGCTCTATAATGAAATTGCTTTACAGTGCTGAAAACTAAAATGTCAGGCTAGATGAGAAAAAAGTTGATAATCTAATGCTAAATCTGAAGTTGTGCAATACTGGGAAGGAAGTACAGTTATTTTGTCTCCCCATGGTGACGAATCTTGAGAAAGAAACTGAGGTCAGCAAATCTGCATTCAACTCCAGGCTCTACTTTCATTTCTCCTTAAATTACAGCAGGAATATTCTCTGCTGGGATGCTTTTGGATGTGTTGGAAGGCCATAGTGGCTTGGGAATAGTGGAAATTGTATTGCAATGTATCCAGCCTCATTAATGCCTCCATTAGATTGTTTGAGCTTCAGAGGTGACAAAGCCCTTAAATGTATAGCATCCTAAACTATGCTTGCAAGCCAGGAAGTTCTCCTGTTCAGTTGTCCTTAAGGCTAGTGACCATGCTCATGTTCATGAGATAAACATAATGATGAAAGGCGAACAAGGGGAGGATGGGAACCTAAGAGGGGGGCAAGGATATAGATTAAGATAAACGTAGTTTATGCTAAAAGAAAGAGATAAACCAAATAAAACATTATAGCAGCTACTGTCAGATTACCTACCAATTGCCAAATCACAGAATTGCAGATGGCAATCCTGAGTATACTTCTTAGGGAACAGATGGTTGATATACTCAAGACACAAGAAAGGCCAGGGGATGCATTATCATGGAAAACTTCAAGGAATTAGCTTAACTTGCTGGAGGTGTACTGAGGTCTTACAAACCCCAGCATCCAAGCTCTCCCTAGTTCCTCCCCACACACACACTAAATGAAGATGGTTATTCCCTGACTTAAAAATAAATATATCTCTTCCAACTAGGTACAGTGGAGCAGGTGGTACTTAATAGTTCAGGTGAATCATGATTTGGGGCTCCATCTACTAGAGCATTGATAGACTCAAAACCACCTAAGTTTATATAAGGAAATCTATTTGGTTCCAGACTCCCAACTCACAGATGGGCTACTGAAAACAATGGGCCTTGTACGTATCTATATAAACACTATAGCATAAGTCATCTAATAAAACTGCAAAATAAATCTAAGACAGTCTCTGATTTCAAAGCATTCTGATTAATATTTCAGTACTGCCTGTTGTTGTAAACGTAATATTAATCAATGAACATCTAAAAAAATATAAAGACATAAAGACATACATTTTGTCAAACATTTCATTTCTGGGAAAGGTAATTGAGAAGGTGGCAGCAATTCCAGAAACACCTGGATGATACTGGTTATCTGGATGCTTTCAATTGAGGTTCCATCTGTAATGTTTACGGACACTGTTTTGGTTGCCTTGATGGATGACTTATGCCAGAAAATAGATTGGAATAGATTGGAAAATAGTGCAACAGCTAATTATTCTAGAATTCTTGGTGGGTTTGGTTACCTGTGATCATGATGTCTTTCTAGATAGTTTCTTCTTTGCAGTGGTTCTTGTCAGTCCATGTCAGAAGAAGGAGCTAGAGGGCCTCTGATCATCACTTTGACTACTGACTTGTGTTGTCCCACACAGTTCCATCTTGTCCCATGTACTGTTTAACATCTGCATGAAACTGCTGGGGAAGGCCATACATTGCTAAGGAGTTAGATGGCATCAGTATGCTCTGTGTATCTTATCATCCAACCCCAAGGAAGCAGACAGTACCCTCAAGAATTGCCTAAAAAATTAAAATGATCAGATTTGTTGTTTCTGTAAAAAAGTTTATTGTATTATAATATTTTAATAAATTTTCATATGGCAGTTACAGAGTTATGTTTATCTTTAATAGGAAATGGGCCCTGTCTCTTTAAGGAAAAAAAAGTGGTGCCCTGTTTTATGGCATTGCACATGTCAAATGCTTTAATGAGCTCCCAAGAGATTTTCCAAATAGAAGTAATATTTCACATATCCAGAACCATAGCATCAAATGGCTTTTTACCAGGTCAGTGTTTCTTCCAGTCTTTCTTCCTGTCAAGCAGAGATGCAGGTGCAAGCATTCCCTTTTTGGGGCTCAATATTAGTTTTCACTGGCTGAAGCTATTTGCAATTTCATTATCCCAAACTCAAGTGATCTCTAGATTTCAGCCACATTAAACAATCAAAAGGGTAAAGTAGAGCAGAGTTAATGGAAAGAAGGAAGACAAATACTGCAGTATAATTAGCTTTCATGAGCTTCTCACACAATGCTCTGTTTAATAATAGCCACTATTTTATATTCAAATGACACAGGTATCATTTGAATATAATAATTATTATCATTATCATGCTATCTTAGGGCTAAAGTAGACAATATGCAAATTTTTTCAGTTCCCAATTTGATTTACTTAATTGTAAGCAGAGAGTCGCCCTTTGTAAATTAAGGCAACTTCTCCTAGGTTTAGGGAAGTATCTTTCTTTTCTCTAAGCCCTTTAGTTTTTGTTCAACTTAATTGTGCTTGATTATTTATTTACAGTATGTGCTTGATTGTTTATTTATTTATTTATTAAGCTCAAATGGGGGTGGTGAGGGGAGTTAAAATAATAACCTGCCTACGGAAGGAAAATGAACATAAAAACCAAACGGGCAGAAGAGATGAATGAGATTCTTCCCACTCGATGACCCCTGCTGAGCTGTGCTGTGATCATGATCCAGAACACTTTATGCTTACAGTAAGGTAGATAATATCAGAAACTGGAATTTGATGAACTAAAATGGGTATATGTTAGCACTTAGAACATAAATCCCCCAAGTCCATGGGGTGGGATGTCAAAAGAAGAAAATGGCAGTCGTGATATCACAATCAAAGCCCTGTTGGGATCTTGCCTCTTTTGACCCTTCCCACAGGGATGCTGCTGCCTCCTGATTGGCCTTTTAAATAGCAATTTCATTCATGTTTTTATCTTCCATTCAAGTTGCTCAAAACTGGTCCAGGTTCTAATTACCTTGAATTTTCCTTGTAAGATTGGAATGTAGTTTACCTGTCTGCACATACTGAAAGAACTTAAGTAAGTTCATTTTACATCATTGTATCTTTTAATAAGAATTTTATTAGATTTAAAGCAAAGATAAAAACTACAAAAAGAAAAAAACTACAGATAAGTGTGAAAACACGAGGAAATTTTTTTTATAGATTACATAAAGAGGTGACTTCCAACTTTAAATGGAAAGAATACACAGCTATTTCCATAACCAATCACTTCCTCTATATCAAATCAAAGTCACATTATTTTATAAATCATTCTGTTAGCACATAAAAATCGCTAAATACAATTGCTCCTTCCGCTTATATTAAAAGAAAAAGAAATGTATAAACCTCCTAATTAACTTCCCGTCCAAAAACATTTATTTAATTATTTCCTTCCTACCACTATTCTATATATTTTTGTCCACTATAATAAAGATCCGACTAAAAAAACATGTAAATTATCTGCTCTTATAATTAATAAAAATGCAATTATAACAATCTTCATTCTATTAAACCTAAATCCAAGCATTTATTGTTTATACCTTATTAATCTTGATCCAAGTCATTAAGAAAGCACATGAAATCACAAGCCTTAGAAGCAATCCAAATGAACATTCTTAAATCCTTACCCACTTCAAAATATACCAAAGCATTCACATATCTCCACATTACACACAGCACATTTTTCATAGAGAAATCAAACAGCCCAACTGCCACCCTTAAAAGCTCCGACTTCTCAGCAGAAAACCACCCATAGAGAAAAACCTCCTTCCCATAACTTTCCATCAGAAAAAAACAATTCCATTTATAGTTTGCAATTCAAAGTGTCCCTTTAATTCCTTCAGTTCCACGATGTGGTCATCGTCAACAAAAGCTTTGGTCACACTATCAGTAGAAACATTCCTATCCTTATTGAGCCCCTCAACCTCTTCCACAGCATCCCCAGCCAGATGACACATTTTAAAGCTGAAGTTTTCTACAATGTCCCAAGTATCTTATCATTTATTTATCATTGTAAATAAAACATACATTTATTACTCGCAATTGATCAGGCTTAGCTTCCAAACTATACAGTCATAACACAAACTGTTTTTGTGACAGCAGATTCTGGATGTTAAAATCATTAAAATAAGATGCTTATGCAAGAGTCAAAGTATGTTTATATTTTTCCCAAGAATTCATTAAAATATTACATATTAGAGCAGGCTTTGGTTATGCCTTAAGTCTGTCTTTTTCTCAGCAGAGATCCAATCTTTCAGCAGAACACAAATACCTAATAATTCTCTAGCTCAGCTAAGATTACTTTCCTGAGATTTCCATCAGTGGATAGAGAGGATAGTAATAGTATATGACAATATTCTGTAAAATTTAGGATTCTCAGCCCACCATTCTTATCTTCAAGAATTCTGCTATTTTTATACCTGAAGATTTCTTTTTCTATATAAATTCATTTGTAATGAACCGAATAGAATTATTTTTGTTTCTCTAGTAACATTTGACACAATATTTCAAAAGGGTGAAAATGTAGATAACACTTTGATTAAGTGTTGTATACATTCCATTTAGGGGGCGCGATGGCTCAGTGGTTAAGACACCAGGCTTGTTGATCAGAAGGTCAGCGGTTCGAGACCTGAGCTCCGCGTGACGGAGTGAGCTCACACACTCACCCCAGCTCTTGCCAGCCTAGCAATTTGAAAGCATGCAAATGCAAGTAGATTAATAGGTACCACTTTGGTGGGATGGTAACAGCGTTCCGCGTGCATCATGCCGGCCACATGACCGTGGAAGCGTCTTCAGACAGCGCTGGCTCTTCGGCTAAGAAACGGAGATGAGCACTGCCCCCTAGACTCAACTGTGCAGGGGAAAACCTTTACCTTTACCTTACATTTCATTTGGGGCAAGTAGATTGTATTATTCTTGTATTATTCTTATATCATCTTGTATTATTCTTGTATCATCTTGTATTATTCTTGTATTATTCTTGTATCATCTTGTATTATTCTTGTATTATTCTTGTATTATTCTTGTATCATCTTGTATTATTCTTGTATCTCGCATCATTTCAGCTTTATTGGTTATCTCTATTGTCTAAAAGGACAGATTAATTGTTAATCTAGAGGACTGTTTTCCATCTTGGGCATTCTGCAAATGTGTGAACTTCAACTCCCACAATTCTCAGCAAAGGTCATGTTGCCTGAGGAATTCTGGGAATTGAAGTTCACACATCAGGAGGGGGGCCAAGTCAGAACAGATCCAGGCTAATATTGTTTACTCTGACTGGCAGTAACTTTCAAAGTCACTTCACCTGCTACCTGAGTTCTTTGGCAGAACAAGGGAAGACATTATTAGGGAGGGGAAGTGGCCTGAAGCCATGGCGGGTTAAAATAGCTTGGAGGCAAAATGATGCCTTGATCTCCTGGCCCGAAATGTGATATATTAATATTGCAAATATTATAAAATTAATGCTAATAATAACGTGGCACAAAATATTTTCTTTGATGTTTCTTTTAGAGATGCCATTGAAAAATAAATCTGAGAATTATTTGGGCTTCTTCCTTAGGTAAAGCATTACAGTAGAAAATTCATAGTGTTTCAGAGAAACTCTACCAGCTCTTAGGTTATCACTGGAGTTTGTGCAAAGCAATATTTTATTTTTTCCCCTGTTAGGCTAAAGATCCAAGGATAGCCAATATGCCTATGACAATAGTGGCTCAGTTTTGAAGGGATAAGATGCAATTTATATGTTCCTCAACTTGTATGTTTTAGCTTTGTACAAATCTTGAACGAGACTGTTAGATGCTCAGTACTATCCAGTGGAAATGGAGGACATTTCATCCTCACATGTGGTCTAACCATCTGTTTCTATGGTTGTATATGTATGCTTTTTCCCCCAGCGAATATCCTCTTTACGCAAACTGCTTCTGTAGGTTTCTAATGACTTTAGGGATATTTTGTAAACAAAATTATGCATACAGCTTTTGTCACTACACGGTTGGCATCAAAATGCAACAGAGCTTGCTTTATTGGTCAATTAATGCTTTTTTAAAAATTTATTTCATTGTGTGACCAAGTGCTTTTAGCCAACAGAGGTATGTGTTAATGGGGCAATAAAACATACCCTAGAGTATCCTAATGCTATTAAACTAAAGTTTGTTAAGCTTCAATTGTCTTATTAAAAATGTCTTTTTTAAACAGTTAACTTTCAGGTAATTCATTAGGATTATAGCTCTTTTTAAACTGTTTGTCCCCTTTTTAATTTAATTAAACTCTTCATTTCGCTCCCCATCCCCAGCATGTCAACTTGCAATGGATTACTTACCGCTAAAAAGACATGCAATAAATGTGTTTCCTGCTGTAATGAGTTCCATTGTTTTTTAATTCAGATGTGTACAATTGGCCCTCAATTACCGGAGTTTCTTTTGGGAAGAAGAGGGTTGCCATCCCAGCCCCACTCCTGTAGAGCAGACCAGAAATAGCATCTCCCCTCCCCATTGTAGCAACCTTTCAGGCCAGGCTACATTGGGATAATTCAAGCTACCATAATCTGTGATTTGCTTAAGTATAGAAAGATTGGCATCTTACTTCACAGTCATCACCACTCAAAATGCAACCTAGCCTTGCCTCATTTCTCTCACTGGTCACATATGTCAAGATGAGTAGGAGGCAGCAAGGAGTTCAGGAATTTAGTTGAGCTCAGATTCCATATTAACATTACCAGAGAAGAATATAAAGGAACATACACAAAAGGTAGTGACTTACTGGTGTATTTTAATCAATGTAGGGCAATCTAATCTAACAGGCACATTTATACAAGGAAGTAACTCTAATATTCTATGGGACTTAGGAGATATTTGGGAATAAACAAAGTATATGAGAAAATATATTTCTACACTCTATGATCAGAAGAATCACAAACAGTACCTGAGAAATTATCTTCAAATGGGAATTTAGGGAATGCTTGTAATATTTGGAAAATCTAGTAATCAGCACAAGGAATTAGACTGAGATGGTGTCCAGTAAAGGCTATGTGCCAGTGCTTTCCTTCCAGAAAAGTGTGTGAATTTGAATGAGACTTGTTATAATATGACCCAGGTTTCTATGGAGTCTGACACCATGTTTGCATAACATGTTGAACAAGGCTAGGCATTAACTATACTCAGGAGATGCACTTTTCACAAATGCTTGCCAGAGGACACAGCAAGTAATAGCCAATTACACCTTAGCACTGTCCCTTTTCTCTAGTATTCCTACCTAATTTGTGATGCCTGGTCAGTCAACGTTTTTTTAAACATCTGAATATATAATGGTGGCCTGGTATAGGTTGGAGCCTAATGCATGGGGTGTGAAGGCATGGGCCTCTCTTGCTTCTCATTGACCCAATAAAAAGACATGACACATTCATAGGGAGAGACAAAGTGAGGAGCAGTAGAAATCCTGAGCAGTCAAATTTTGTGACTACTCCTTTTTTTTAATCTCTGTGTTTGGAGACCAGAATGCTTAAACCTGTCATCCAGATTCAGATGATACATGCAACCATGGTTAAGATAAGTAACCTACTGAAAACTTTTTTTTACAAATTTTGGTTAAACCACAGATTAACCCATAGCCTACAGCTGCATATCACCTGGTTTATTGTGTTACGCAAACCAGGTCTAAAAGCATTTCTAAATATTTCCAAAGTCTTTGATCTGTTATAGACATTGCTCAGGACATTGCATGCAGCTTCTGGCAGCATTTGGGACCATTAATGAGCTTGCTATGAAGTTTGCCACCTTAGATTCCTAGCTAAATTTAAATGTCCATTAACTGTAGCAGGTTTCTCTTTTAAAAAATCTGGCAAAGTGAAGTGCTTTTGCATATAAATACATGTGGAGACAGCTGGGAACAGTTTTTGAAGCAACCATGTTCAACTGGAAAAAGATACACATGTTTTAATGATTCAAAGAAAGATTTGAATCATATATGTTCTTCCATGGTCTGAAACACTTATTTCAAAATATTGTCACAGTCTCCTTAAATTGCATCTCCCAGAAGGGTAGCCACGTTGCCTGGTTCTCAAGCCACTAAAATTCAGGGAGAAAGGATTCATGCCTCTTCCCTTTTTCTGGGAAGAACACTTTTTTTGCTCATTTTCATAGAAAGAAGGTTGTGTTCCAACATTATAGGTAAAGGTAAAGGTTTTCCCCTGCACAGTCGTGTCTGACTCTAGGGGGTGGTGCTCATCTCCATTTCTTAGCCAAAGAGCCAGCACTGTCCGAAGACGCTTCCGCAGTCATGTGGCCGGCATGATGTGCGTGGAACGCTATTACCATCCCACAGAAGTGGTACCTATTTATCTACTTGCATTTGCATGCTTTCAAATTGCTAGGTTGGCAACAGCTGGGGCGAGTGCGGGAGCTCACTCCATCACGCGGCGCTCGGGTCTCGAACCGCCGACCTTCCGATTGACAAGCCTGGTGTCTTAACCACTGAGGCATCACAGCCCTTATTCCAACATTATACTATGCTGCTATATTAACTGTGGCTTGTTCAATAAACCATAATTGCCTGAATCCTACAATTCATTATGGCATTAACCATAAATCACAGTGTGTGGGTTCACAAAATAGACTAAGCCAAAAGATAGGTCACCATTGTGCGTTAACCAGTCAATGTATTCTAGTTATTGTAGCCTAAAAAATGAAATGTGTCAAAATACTGATTCTAGTTGCATGATCATCTTTGATCTTTTCAATCCCATTTTTTAATCATGCCCTGCTAACTTTTAGATTAGTTCAGTAACTGCCTGATTGCTAAGCAGCAGTCACTTCATTTATTGGATTTAATACTTGATCATACATTTCTGTTTTTCAGACAGCCATAATCAATCTGTACATTTGAATGAGGATTAGATTGGAATTAATGAATTAGAAACTGAGGCAACTGATCTTGGAATTGGTAATATATGTTAGCCGCCTATATTGGGATCAATGTAAATAATACTGTTCATAAGAACTGGTACAAACTGAGCAAATTGGTATGCACATATCTTGTAAAATAGATACAGCTTCAAGCAAAGCAGAAAGAGGTTATAATACCTCACTGCTTGAGAATATCAGCATCCCCATGAAACCCTGAGCTTCTCCAACTTTGCTCCTTTCAAACCCTTGCATTTATTTCAAGAAAAATAACAGTAATCTAAATCTCATTAGAAACTCTTACAAATCTGAATAAAGAATGGTAGAAGGGTATCATTCATAATCAGAATTAAAATTTCCCCCCTGAACTTACTTCTCCAATTGTCGTTCATAACAAACACTGTGAACCTGGGGGTGGGGGGAAAGTGAGTCACGACACTACAATTGTTGAAAGGTATCATAGCATAGCAATAGAGTATATGATATAAACCCCAGGGATTCCATCCTCAGATAGTAGTAGTATAATACATGTTCAAAGAAAGCAGTCTATGTATACAAATTATAGGATAATGTAAGTTTAACATTGCAATTTTCTTTTTCATGGAAAAAGGGCTCTAACATGTGTCTTCCCCCCCCCCAAATAAATTACCCTATTTATTTGCTCCAAACTCACTTCAACACTTCCCCCTGCTCCTGGGAACTTGCTTTTGATCAGTAGAACTGACTTTCAGAGGCACATTTTTGTTCAGCCCCAAATTCCAGAATGTTTCTGTATCTGGGAAATAATTACAAAAATAGATAGGTTTGGTCTTTGATTTTGTCCATTACAAATAACCATCTGCAGGAGTGGTTTTAGAAAAGATATGAGACAGAATAATGCTATATTTTAATTTATAGAAAGTGCAATGTTTCTTTGTTAACATTGCACTTTCTATAAATTAAAATATAGCATTATTCTATCTCATATCTTTTCTAAAACCACTCTTGCAGATGGTTATTTGTAATGGACAAAATCAAAGACCAAATCTATCTATTTCTGTAAGGGTTTCTCTATTTACTGTATGTGTGTGTGTATGTATACACACACACACACACACACACACACACACACACGGTAACAGCTCCTCCTGGGGATGGCTGGTCTCATAGAGCCCTTTTAAGAACAATTTTATTCCCTCTTGGATTTTATCTTTAATTTATGTATATGTATATGTATATGTATATGTATATGTATATGTATATGTATTATATTTTTACTTATTTTAATTATTGACTGTAAACCGCCCAGAGTCTCCTTCGGGGGAGATGGGGTGGTGAGATAAATGGAATTATAAATAAATAGATAAATAAATAAATATATAATCTACATCATCTGTCTCTATATTTAAACTATATCTATCCTTCTGCTATTCATGAGCTTAATTTCCAGCTATATCTTAATACAGAAAAATCAGATAAAACAACTCTGCATGTTTGGTTAATTGAATGATTCAGAGGATGAAGCATTTTTCATGACATTCTTATATTATTTTATATCTTTCCTTTGGTTTCGTGGTTATGGGGTTATTTCTTTGGTTGTAGTGGTTATGGGGTTGGTCGTGTGGATCCATACACTTGCCATTCCATTCCAGCTAATTCCATACAACCTTCTGCATGGGTTGAGTGTTGTTGCTTTTCAGACTTGCTCTGGGTTTCTGGGTAGAATAGCACAACTGTCCTGGCTTCTGACCAAAATACATGGAATCACTTCAGAGGATACCTACTAAATCAGTAGGTAAGATTCAAGTAATTGTGTTCCGCTTGCACTATGGGATTTCCCAGAATCACTGGGAGTCAGATGGCATATTAGTTAATTTATTATTATCATCATCATTATTATTTAAAGGCTCCACTTCTAATACAGAATACTGGAACATGAGCTACTTTAGAAACATAAATGGATCTTTAGTAGTGGTCTAGGATTAGTAAACCTGGGGACCTTCACAGATTTCTTCTGGTATAGAAGACATCTAGTGGTCTACTACTACTAGATGTCCTATGGGTGATATTGCTGAACTGCAATTCCAAATAATCTCAGTCAGCATGGCTAGAAATATTGAATATGAGCAGAAATATTGAATATAAACATGTAAAAAGCTTGCATTTATTCCTAAGATTGCACACACTCTCACACACATACAGTATGTATGTGTGTATGTTATATACCCATTTCTTTCTTCTTTTCCTCAGGTCACAATTTTGTCATTGTTTTATTTATTTTTATTTCAATTAGCTGTGTGTGTGTGTGGGGGGGGTTCTCCTAGTTTATATATTGTCAATTTGCATTTTTAAAACATAAAATGGTGAGGAATGCTGGGAGCTATAGTTCAGCAATACCTAGAAAGTTCAGCTTCTCCATTTCTAGCTAATATGTAATCAAAGAAGCTATGCTTTAAATGGGCACTGGGAGATATAAGAGACTTTGCAAATACATTTATTTTGAGTCTTACTGTTGTTAACAGTACACATGTGTATGTCATGACCCATGTTGTGGTCACTTCCATTGACATCCTAGACATATTATGGCTTATAATAATGTAATAGTCTATTAATAGCTTCATGGGAGACAAAACTACCAAGTCTGGTTTCACAGAGCAACTCAGCCTTTATGCAAAATTTAGTTTTGCACAAACTGTGGGATAAGCTTTATAACTATTTGGCTCAAAATACAACCTTTGGTATTTTGTAATAAAAAGATAAAGTCCTGGTGACCTCATGGTTATAGCCATGTATTTTTCTTGCTAATAATCTACGTAGAGGTGGTTTACCATTGTGTTCTTCTGGATGTTTTTTCTTCTTCAATTTCTATGGTGTCTGCTGATCTCAGTCAGCATGGCTGACTGACTGAAATTGTTCCAGGGGCAGAATGGAAGAAACTGAACTCTCTTCTGGTTTGTTCCCTCCTCTTCCCCTTTCTAACTCTCCTTTCTGCTCTTATATTCTGGAAATGCAGGGTTCCTAGTATGCTGATGACTTCAGGGGTGTCCCAGTTTTCCAGACACAAGAAATAGCAGAACAAAGAGAAGGGTCATTACAGATCCCAAATATGATCACTGAGTAGTTGCACCCCAGAAGTATGAATACTAATCTATAATTTTGTATGTTTTATATTAATCTAATGCCCAAATTTCAAATGTAATGATTTAATCAGCATTCATTCAACCCCAAGATTTTATTAATGGGGGTTCTTTTTTTAATAAGAGTAAAGGAAAAGAGGATCATAATATTAGAAGTAATCTTTGACTTGGTTCGGCCCAGAAAATGGGTATTGATTTATTACACAAATGTCAAATCACTGCTGATGTCAACCCAATACTATTACTGCCACACTGAATTGTATTTTAATTGGTCCCACAGAGAGAAAACAAAATTGCATAATGGAGTGGAGACATTGCTTCATTGAATTCAGGAGTACATATTAGGTAGCTCAAAGTGAATGAAAAGTAGCACATAAAATACTGAGGTTTATCAATTTAGGGATTCCCACATGAACTTGATAGCTGCTAGAAGCCATTGATTCAAGCTATCAATAATCTTTCATTGAACTAAGATTTATTTTTGGTTAAGTAAAATTAAATTTGTTCATCAGAAATTCTAAATCATTAATACTTTCATGAAGTCAGAGGAATAGAATATGAGGAAGTGCTATTTGGGGATTAGTATTAGAGTTTTTTGGCTTCTGTAAACTTCACAAATTATTCAGAAGAAATATTTTGAACCTTGTGAAAGTAAAGTACCTCTCTAAAATTCGTTAAAGCAACTGATCTTTTCTCAGGATTCCTGACAATTGCTGCTACTGTAAGGAAGAAGCTCATGCAATCCTTAGGCCATTTATTTATTTAATTAAGGCCCACAAGAAAGTTCGAAAAAAAAAGATGAGCTGCTTTAGTGAATGGCAGAGATGTGATGAACTCGATCCTTGGGCTATTAAATCAGAAGTCCTTACACAAGTCACTTAGGAATATGAAGGAATCTTTATTAAAGCCAGTGATCCATCATCCGTTAAAGATTCGAGTAAAGAGGTTTTCTCAGCCGACAGTTAAAAATCCTCAGGTTTCCCCCCCAACGAAGCACTTGCAAATCGACTGCCCCCCCCCATTGTCTTTTGACTCCCAGTCCTTCCTGAGTCCGAATCCATTGAGATTACAATAGCGCCCTTTGATCTGTCCTGGGTGCTGAAGCGCTCATCGCGGTTTCTTTGTTAGCCTAGTCTGCGTGGGGCGAATGCACAAATGCTTGTTGCCAGCATTTCACACGTCTGGCCATTTCTTCCTTGGGGCATCTTGCATGACTTTGCAAGTCCTTGTGATCTGGTGGAATGTCCCTTCCTGGCAACATGGCAGGATGGCATCCTGATAGGTGTTGGGCTCATATGAGGTCTGAAACATTTGTTCTGAATTGTATCTGGAGCATGCACAATTCTAGAACTGTGTACCCCTGCAGGCTGCTCCCATGTATTCTTTTTAACTAATTGCCAAATATAGAGAGCACTGGTGCTCTAACAGCAAGTACAAAAGTCATCTAAAAAGGTGGCACTACTAGTCTCTGAAATTCATCACCAAACCAGTCTGTCTCCATGATTCTTGCTGTCCTCTAGCAAGAATACGTGTCTTTATCCAGAAAGGCATTTGGTTAGGAGGTCAGGAGGACTTGTTATATTTGTTGGAATCAGTTTTAATTGATACGTGCATTTTAAAAAAAATGGTATGTTTGAACATTTCCTTCCTTCCTTCCTTCCTTCTCTTCAACAAACTTGAGCCTATTTGTAAAGGCAGTGGGGACAACACTGTTTTTAGCCCCCAAGAAAGTCAATGTAATTACGTTGGTTTTGGCTTACAGCTGAAGGCTGGCTTCAAGAGTTGTATTTCTCAACCTTAAAACAGTGTGTGAGCTATATACAGTATCTTAGCAAATGTCTCTCTTATATAAATCTGCCCATATGTTAAGAAAAGCCACTGAGGTGGCATGTTCCCCAATCTTGCCCACACAAGGCTAAGTTCTCTTTGCTAGGAATGTTTTGGATTCACATCAATGCTTTGGAAAGGAGAACAATTTGACCACCCTCACTTCAATGTTGAAAGAAAATATATCCACTTTTTCAAATGTACTTTCTGAATTTCTACAGTCCTCTGAACCACTTCTGAAACTTTGGAAGGAGATAAGTACAGTTCAGGCCACTTCCAAAAATTCTAGTCTTGTTTGGCACAAGTCTCAAATTTCTCCCAAGTCACCCATTCAAGTCTTTATTCAAGATGCATCTAAAGGTAATAACTCTACTATTTTACATTTGTGTCCTTGGCAAATCTTTCTCCATATCTGGCATTATCTCTAATATAAAGTTGGAAGTTGGTTGTTTGCCAAGTCAGATTTTATATTCATTTCAAACTAGCATTTTCTAACTAGCAGAATCTCTCCAGGCAGAGGTCAGGAGTGCCTTTGCACAGGTTCATCTTGTGTGCCAGTTGCGCCAGTTCCTCAACCAGGAGGCTCTTCAGACAGTTACTCATGCCCTGGTCACCTCACAGCTGGATTATTGCAATGTGCTGTACATGGGACTGCCCTTGAAGACCATCTGGAAGCTATAGCGGGTACAAATTGCAGCAGCATAAGCAGTAATGCCTCCATGTATGTCCCACCACTACTACACAAGCTATATTGGTTGCTGGGTGCAATTCAAGGTGCTGGTAATTACCTATAAAGCCCTTTTTGGCATAGGGCCTGGATACCTGCGGGACCATCTATTTCCAGCTGTTTCTGCCTGCCCGATACATTCCGGCATAGTGAGTACACTCCAGGTCCCTTCTATTAAATGTTGTCATCTTATGGGCCTGAGATAGTGTTGCCTTCACTGTTGCAGCCCCTGCCCTCTGGAACAGCATCACCCAAAAGATATGGACAGCACCCCCCCCCCTCTTTCCTAGTGTTCCAGAAAGCACTTAAGACCTGGCTTTGGTCACAGGACTGGGGTTGATGGGTTTGTGTGGCTCCTGGTTTGGTTTGATTGTTTTAGTCTGGGCTGCCTGTGGGGCTGTATGTTTTTAACTCTTTTTATTGTTTTGTATTTGTAAGCCATCCAGAGTTTATGGGAGTGGGTGGCTATAATAAATTTAAGATGATGATGGTGGTGGTGATGATGATGATGATGGTTCAGGAGCGTACAGAAAAGGGGAGCTTCCATATTTTAAAATACTATTCTTCCTCTATGGAAATTGTACCCTCCAGTGCAGTATTATTGCTATTTTTCTTATTGCTTTTAATTTATTCATTTCATAAATTTGGATGGGCAGAAGCTTTTCTGGCCCTTTCCCTGCCGATGCTCAAGCCTAGTAGCATTAATATATTTCATATTCCGGCATGATCTACACAGTCAAAGGCCTTAACCTAGTTAATAAAGCAAAGGTAAAACTCTTCTTTAATTGTCTTGCTGTTTCTATTACCATCTTACATGTCCCTTTACTTTTTCTGAAACCTGCCTGTTCATTTGGCATTTCTTTCTCCAGGAATGACCATGTCTATTTGCAAGAGCTTAAGCAAAAATCTGCTTGATGTGGAATTAGTGCAGTGGTTCAGTAATCTGCACATCTCCATTCTTTAGAATAGGTATATGCATCAAACTTCTCCATTCTTTAGGCATCGTAGTCTCATTCCATATTTGTTGACAATGGAGAAACGATGTGCAATATCCTGCAATTGGACAGATGATTTGTTTGATTATTGTCTTTGATCTGGTCTATCTCATAATTTTTATGTCTTCTGATGTGGTCTTCATAGAACATTTTTGGAATATTGCCCCATCAAATGCTTTGCCATATGGCTTAGCATTTATATGTATTGTCAAGATACCCCCTCCCCGTCAAAAGGGGATGCAAGTAATTCTGCATAATCAGTGAGACTTCGGACCTATGTTTAAGCAGCTAAATCCATGTCTTCTGATAAGCTATTTTTTGTTGTTCAGGAAAGGCTGAATTAAGGAATAACCAAGTTCAATTGAATGTTGTTTGTTAAAATAATAAGCTGTATTTTGTTTTGTTCATTCTTTTTTGGGTAGAACCCTTTGGAATCTTTGATTCCTGGTTATTATCTTCATATACTTGTGTGTGTGTGTGTGTGTGTGTGTCTGTGTGTCTGTGTCTGTGTCTGTGTCTGTGTGTCTGTGTGTCTGTGTGTCTGTGTGTCTGTGTCTGTGTCTGTGTCTGCTGTCTTTGTTATTTAAATTATGTATTTTAAGATGGAAATAGGTTTAATGATTAACTGGCTCTGCTGAAATCTCATTGTTTGCTGCTGAGGTCATTTTGTAAAACTGAAACATTGATCTCAGGTGTTTCATTCTGAAAATGTTTGTTAGTACATGCATAGAGGTAGGATTTTGATATAAAGCAGGAATTCAGACAATGCTTTAAACAGGTAGGAAATGCTTTCATGTGACATTACTTTATTCTTCTAGAAGCTGAAGAATATGTTTAAGAAAATCTCTTTAGGAATCAAAATATGAAATAATAATCACCTTGATTGTGATGCTTCAAGTATAATTTAATAGGGACATTGCACCAAATTTGTCTTCTTGTCCAATAGAAAAGCACAGAATAAGGGATGCAGAGAGCTATTGTACAGACTACTGTAAAAATGATACTGAGTGTTATTTCAAAGATAATGGGTGAAGCAGTCATTGTCACTTTATTCTGTCATCATTGAATGCATCAAGTATCTTACAAAAACCCATTTGTAAATGATTGAGTCCCCTAAGGCCCAAGTTATCTTACAGTCTAGACATCATAGAATCTGGAAAGAGTTCCATTATGTGAATCATCCTGCTTAGAGACTTAGTCATTACAAGAATATTGACTAGTGCCGATTTCTGGTTGATAATATGTGCTAAAGAACATTCACTACTTACCAATTATGAGGAAAAAAAACCAACCACCAAAGTTTATGCATCTTTACTGAGTTTTTAAAACATGTATTGTACCCATGAAGAACATAAAATAGAACAGGTTCCTAGTTTCAAATACTTTGGTTTTTGCTGCACTACTGTGAAAAGTGTCATATGCACACTGTTCAGGTTGCTTCAAATATCCAGAGAAGTTCAGCAGCAATTCTTTCTTCTCCAGAAGTGCCCAGTACATTCCAGCTGCCCTCAATTTTTTTTTGAAGCCAAGACTCTATCCCAGCTCTTATAATAAGCCCAATTAAATACAAGTATTAATTATCAGAACTTGGCAAGGGTGCAATCAAAATTCCTAAGAAAGCTATCCCAAGGGGTGAAGTGTGTGCCTAATATTGCTCTGCATGTGGAGGCAGGATTTACAAAGTCAAAACAAGTGCATGGCTATGTGTGTTCAAACTGGGTCTGAACACACTAACTAAAGGCTCATGTCCTATCCCAAGGTCTATCACAGTTAATCAATAAATATGATTCCTCCTGGAAACTCCAAACTGACATATAAATATAAATACACACACACATACATACATACAGAGGCTCATGCCTTTGGGACAAGATCAAGCAATGGTGGTGCTTAAGAAAAGGATCCTGTGATGGAGCTGGGAGCTGAGGGGGGTAGAGAGTGCATTCCAGGCTGATAAGTGTTCTCACAGCTTGCACAGCTTGGAGAGTGGGGGGGGGGGCAAGGAAGAAAGTTAGACTAGCACCGCCCTAAGTTGCCAAGGGTATTTTTCCCCTTAGCTCAATTAAGGAACCTTTAGTCTGGCAAGATTCTGTGTATGGTAGAAACAATAAAGAAACTAGAGTTGAACTTGACTCAGTGTTGTTTCTTCGCCATTTCCCTGACAGATCCTCAATATAGAATTATAGTTTAGCAAACTCTCACCTAGGGTACAATTGGGTCATAGCAATGCATACTTTCAAGCAGCATTGTATCTAGATCAACTTGCAAACAACAAATTTCATCAAGTATTTACAGTATTATGGTTCAATATTATACTGTCAACAGAACTGGATAGAAAATTTGATAAAGTTCCATGTGTGGAAAAGCTCTGCCCTTGTAAAGATGGGAATACTGAAACATGAACTCATATATTCTGTTGAATTGTAATTTCTATCGAGACACACATAAAGAGCTACTAAATCCTCTTCTAATCCCATTTCCAGGATGGGCTGAATAATTTTATGTTCATTTTTTACTGACAGATAAAGACCCCAAAGTAACTCTCCCTGTTGCAAAGTTTGTTTTTGAAGCTTGTAATACTTGCATATTGTTGATAGCAAGATAGTGTTAAGCATGACTATACGTTTTTCACCTTGTATGGCTTATTTTGTACACTCTGTTTTGTAGGTTGTATTCTGTAAGTCAGCGGTCCTAACCTTTTTGGCACCAGGGACCGGTCATGAAAGAAAAATTTTCCACGAACTGGGAGGGGCAGGGTTTGCAGGTGGGAGCCAATTGCACACACCAAGGGGTGGGGTTTGCAGGTGGGAGCCAATCGCACACACCAAGGGGTGGGGTTTGCAGGTGGGAGCCAATCAAGCGCACCGGGGATGGGGTAATCACACACACCGGGGGGTGGGGTTTGCAGGTGGAAGCCCCACAGCCCACTTCCTAACAGGCCACAGCCCACTGGTGGGCCATGGCCCACAGGTTGGGGACCCCTGCTGTAGGTCATATTTCACAAGTCTTATTTTGTCTGGGTTACTGACTTGTAATAATAAAGAATTTGAAGTATTTTCAGGCCACTTTACACTAGGATGAGTCATTAAGAGATGTTTAGTTGAGGCATTAGTGAATCTACAGACTGGAAGGTGGGGTATTTTTAGTCTGTTGAGGTATACACTCTAAATGTTTGCTTTGCATTGTTCCCTTCATTTCATTCATAACATTTTGCTAAACACTGAAATTATATGGGAAACATGCATTCAAATTTTCAAAGAGGACAGCTTAAAGTATGAAGGCCTCATTCATAAAGGCCACTGCAGGCCTCATTCTAGCAATGAGCTAATATTCCCCATTCCATTACTTTGTTGTTCTCTGAGTTTGCCCTGCCTTATATCACACCTGTTCTAAATTGCAGTTTAACTAGGAGAATTTCTAGAAATTCATTTGAAAATTGGATCGTGTCCAGTTTTCTTTAGCTTATAGTTCCTCCATCGCATTGCATCCTCTTCCCGCATGTTATCAGCATGCATGTGCACATGATAAAACAGTGAAACAAGCAACTGTGATGCAGCAGCATTTTGCATCTTTTTGAAGTCCTACCTAAGCAAAAAGCATGGCACAATATGAATTTTGAAGCATCCACCAATTTTACTGGTTGCTTTGTTTTTCCAGGTGTTTTATCAATGCACACATATCAATAATGCAAATGTCACTGCAATCACACATTCATTTACTCACTTTACAAAAAAGCTTGTGTTCTCTCTGTGTAGACATATGTGGGATTACATTGTGAAAAATGGAACAATAGGGATTCCAAACTGATGGGGGAGACAAATAATTCTCTACTATGAAATTAAAAGTAAAATTCAGGGGATTAGAAATTGAGAACCATTTCTGTTGGTGCAATGCTGGAAAGGAATATTATTAATACTCCATATATAACATGTTTTTGGTATTGAAGTAGTGCCTAACCATTTTGGGTTTTTTTCTCCTTTTTTCCCTTTACAGAAGGTTCTTTTTTTGTTTGCTAAAACAACTCATAATTGCAGTAAGCTCATCAAGATTTGAAAAAAAAATGAAGTAAACTGCCAGCAACTTTAAAATCATTTCATTCCTTCTTTATTATCACATATTTGATAAAATGAGAACAAATGATCTAACTCAATTTCTTTTAGCAACTAGGAATATAAAAATTCAAAGCATGGATAGAGGGGAAAGAATATTTAAAATGTACTCTCTGTTGATATGGCATTCATTGTGAAGAATATCACATTATTGCCTACACCAATGTTTTCTGATTTTCTGCTCCTCAAAAACAAAACAAAATAAAACTCATGCCACATTTATTTGTCTGCAATGATGTCCTGTACGTGCCAAAGAATTCTCTGGCATGTTCTGGAATGCACACTCAGTTAATGGAAGCCTCTTGTCAACTTTATGTATTCCTACATGAAATGAAGTGTTTGTGAATATAATGGGTAAAGGGGAAACAGTAACCCAAGTTCAACTCTAAACTCTCCATATTAACTCTGCATTGACGGATACTGGCAAGGATACAGCCAAGTTCAGCTGCATGTAGCTACAGTTCAGGAACCCTGGAAAATCAGATTTTCCTTATCCTGATCTGGAAAATCAGAGTTCCTGTTCACAGAGAAGACTGCAGCCAGATTCATCTGAAAATATTTATATCAGTTATACTAGGAAAATCTGGCTGAAATGTTCCTATTTCTACAAACTCTTTCAATATAATAGAGGAATAGCTTTGGTAGTTCTGCATCTTCCCTTCATAGTAACTATTTCAGTTTCAAGACACTATCTTGAAATAGGGGAATCACCAATAAAATGCAGATAATATGGCCTAGAAATGTGAATGAGATGTGTGGGATTGATTAAGAGCCATTCATTGCATTTCCCTATTGGACCCCTAGAAGGAAAAAAACTGATTTGCTTATAGTGTCCCTAGTCAATTGAGGTCAGTGTCACTGAAGGCAACCCGTGGGTCAGTTTTGAACTGGTATTGAGAAATTAGGGAGTGGAAATTTATTTATTTATTTCAATTTGTTGGCCACCCAACTCCAGTGGACTTTGAAAATGGTAGCAATATCCAAAGATGTTCCTTTGTGTCAAGCTTGATTTCTGGCAGCATCATGGACACATCTATGTATTTTTCTTGGCACTGTCCATTTCCTTCTTCCAAGATGGATGGATGGATGGATGGATGGATGGATGGATGGATGATTTACTTTTCAGCAGCCTATACAGTGGCATTTCCTGGTGGTCTTCCATGCATGCATTAACCAGGTCTGATCCTACTTAGCTTTTTCAGATCCTCCAAGGTCAGCGTGCTGCTGGGCATAAAAAACAATGGATTAAAACAAATCAAGTTGGTTATCTACTAAAGTGGTTTTCCATTAAAGGTCAATGAAAATATGTAGGCTTTTCTTATATAACATAAACTATTTGGGCTTTTTAAATTTATTTTTGTTGAATTTTCAAGCATGGGTTCACATTCCTTCCAGCCACCAGAAATTCCTGCAAGGATGATTCAAATACAGTACATGAGCTGGCAATGAAACTCCTACAACCTTAGATTTGGACTCTTGAGGTTGGAAAGTTGCCTTCATGTTTTCAGTTTGATCTTGGGTGTACATATTTTCAGACTTTTGGATGTTTTGAGTGAACAGGGTGACTTACACGTATACTAAACAACTGGATAGAGAATCATCTTTTTCTAATCTAGTGGCCTCCAGGGGTTTCAAACAGCACCTCCTGTCAGCTGTGTGCAATTTTTGGGAATAATTGTAGCTGGAACATACAGTGAACTCCCACACTTGAAGGAAAAGTGTATAGTTTTCATGTTTTATGATAATGATAGTATCTTCAACTAGGGGCACAACAATTTTCTTCTTTCTAAGTCACAGCAGCACCATAACAACTCTAAATAAATTAGTTAGTGAGGAATATGTGTCTTTCTATAGATAACAAAGATTTCCCTTCATTCATGCATTGAGGCTACATCCTGACATTTTGTGGCATGTTCCTTTATCAAAACACTATCTCTTTTTTTGTCCAGGGAATAAACAACAACAACAAATGTATGGCAGCACTTTATTTCTGCTTGAATTTTTGTCCTAAAATTTCACCATGGGAACCTGAGCTTTCTATAAGCTGATTTTTTTTTCAGTGCCTCTCAGTCATGAAGAAGCAATGTGACCTTATTCATTTTACCAATTTTTATTGCTGTTATGCAACTTAGATTGGAAATAATTGACATACTTCAAACAATCTCTAAAGACTAATTAGCAATGGGGAGTCATCTATTAAATCAGCCTAGGTCAAATTAAATGCATGGTCCATGAGGAACTGAATTTAAGTAGCATTTTGAAAATCAGGTGGATTAGTACTACAGCTAGATCAACCACAGAGAGCTAGTTAATTCACATTTCTAAAATGTTTTCCTTAGGAAGAAATGTAGAATATAATGAATTATAGATATTTTTAGCAGATCCAAAAGTTTCTCCAAATTCTTGATAATTGAAGTGTTTTAATGGGACTGACATACTTGCCCTTAGTATGCTTACCTAGAAGTAAATATTGCTGTACTTCAGAGATACTTGTTTTTATTTAATAACAGAAGATGTAATCCTAATTGCACACACACAGATGGGGAGAGAGAGAGAGAGTGTGTGTGTATGTGTATACACATAAAGGTAAAGGTTCCCCCTCACAGTCGTGTCCGAATCTAGGGGCCAGTGCTCATCTCCGTTTGTAAGCCGAAGAGCCAGCATTGTTTGAAGACACTTCATATATATCTGTGTGTCTGAATGAATGAATGAATGGATTGTATCCATGTTTTGAACAGACTTTTCTAGACAAAAAGTCTGTTTTGTGTTTTCCCGAAAGAAGTCCCATAGCCCTTCAGAAAATGTCACCCATATTACTAAATATTGAGTACTGAAGCAAAACTAAGTATGATGAAAGAGAAAGAATAGTCAAGGACAACTGAGTCACAAAATGACAGGTAAATCTGCAGAAAATAAATGACAGGCTTATGAACAGAGAAGGTCATTTTTGAAGGTTAATAGAAACTGTATACAACCACAATGTGAAGTTTGGATCTTTTTTATGAATGTTCTATCTAAGCATAGAAATAGCCTCAAAGTGATATTATTATATATCAGTGAAATATCTGTGATTGGTGGGAGCATGAGGGAAGTCAGAAAGATGCATAAATACATGAGGAAAGAGCTTCCAAAGCATCAAGTGTGTCATTCTTCTATCAAGATAGAAGAAAAGGGGAATGTTCATCATATACTGGGATATTTAGCCATAAGTTCATCCCATATTGCTATCAAAATACTGAAATGTTCCTGGGTGGTGCCAAACCTATTCATGGAGCATTCTCCCAACTGGAAACAGAGATGATATTACTTTTCTTCCCTTGATCCTTCAAGATGTGACAATATTCTGGTGAGAGTCAGAAGGAGGCAACCCTTAGTTTTTCCGCTAGTTTAGGAGCTTGGGGAAGCACATCTATACCTGCTGCTGCCTAGTGATAGCGGGTGGGATTTGGAGTTGTGTGTTTGTGTGTGTTTAAATATATATTAGTAGCCTGGGGTGGGAAGTGGATGTGTCTGGGACCTGGGTCACTGAGTTCATGTTCAGAAGTGACCCAGAACAGAGCTGTTCTTGGGGAATGCACTATCTCCTACTGATTCTGCATTCCAGCCCCTTGCATTGTAGCCCTCTTAGGGCAGTGACAACATCATCTGGAAATAGGGGAGATTATCATTGCCCCTTGTTATTGTCATATCACTTTCTGATTGCTTTGGAGTGCTCTGGTCTGCATCCCATTACAGGGAGATAAGACCTCTTTGATCTTATCTGTCCACTCCTGTCCATTCATGGCACCTGATGGATCCTGCTGGGTTCTGAAGGAGATTGGGGTTCTTCCTAAAGGTCTGGTGCATGGTTCAACTGAGGCCTTGAAATTAGAGGGGAGCTGTGACCTTGGATTCAATAATAGCTTTTGGGCTATGGCCTCCTGTTTATTGATTCTAGGGTTACCTCTGGTTTTCAGAGGAATTCTAGGTGATAAAATGGCAGAAGAGACACCTTGTGCACCACTGGAGAAAGACAAAGAGCAAATCCAACCAAACACTTAATAAAGATTACCTTCTGGTAATAAGAGTGACAAAATATAACTATTTTCCCACTCTTATAGCATCTGCTGGCCAGCAGTCCTGTTTAAAGTAACTTGGTCCCTCCTGGGCTGAGCAGGTCCAGAGGAACATCTGCAGGGTGGCTGTGAGGCATCTTTCAGTTGCTCAGATTTGCTCCAAATTGAGCTCAGGCTGGGCTGGTCCTATGAAGTTGACTAAGTCACTGTCAGGGTTGATTATCTGGGAAGATTTTGAATCTGTTAGTCCTAAAGAAGGCTTTTCAGGGCTATGAGTTCGGCCACCTGGGTTTTAGATCCATGCCCCTCATGGTTGGCTAAGACTTCCATGGTAAATTCCTCCTTGAGGGAGGGGGTGGTACCACCTGCATTTAGGGAGATGGTGGTCCATCCATGCCTCAATAAGGCATTACTGGACTTAATGGCATTGGACAACTTTCATCCTGCCTCCAAATTTCTCTTCTTAGGGAAGGTTGTTGAGAAGGTGGTTAGGTTGCAGTTTCAGAGAACTCGAGAGGAACCAGATTATATGGGGCACTTTCAGTTAGATATAGTACTGAGACAGCAGTGATCACAGCTGTGGATGAGCTCTGGAGGGAGTGGGATGGAGGTGGTACTCCCACCCTGGTTTTTCTTGATCTCTCAGGAGCTTTTAATACTATCTATCATGTATCCTTCTAGACTAGCTCAGGGGGAAAGGAGTGGGAGGCATAGTGTTGTGGTGATTGGCTTCTGTCACAATCCCTAGAGATGGTTGTAGCTGTGTCCCTTTTCTGGGAGAAAGAAATTCAGAGATCACAGTTATGGGCCTTTGTAGTCCTGAATCTATAAAAAATGGTAGGTCTTCATTATGTATAACTAATCAGGGTTTTGACATACAAAATCCTCTATTTAAAAATGCTATAGAGATATTGATATCAACCTTCTTTAGATGTTTTGCAAGAGCAGGAACTCCCAAATTTGCTTTTGTTGCTGTTGGTGTTCCAGGCATAATATGATGGCAGCTTTCATTTGTTTCTATGAAAGAAAGTCTTCCTTATAGCAAATAGAACTAGAGTTAGCAGAGTGCTAAGAGAAAAAGATTAACATGTAATCAACTGCAAAATTACTTACTCTTTTGTGTAACCCATTATTTTCAGTAGAGCTGTTCAGAACATTTAACTCCCATCTGAACACGTAGATCCACTTAGGTATGAAATCTGTGCTCTGCCAGAGCTGTTTGCCCTTCACATTTCTCAAGTAACTCTTATTGCATCAATTAAAAAAAAAACTTCCCAACTCTCTATATGCCATTTTATATGGACAGGAAGCATTAAATTAAAGCAAATTGATATGTACTGAATTAAACCAGTAGCCCATCACCTGGGATTAAATAGTTCAGAAGGCACTAGTATACCCTAGAGAGCCAGTTTGGTGAAGTTCTTAAGGCACCAAGCTAGAAATTGGGAGACCGTGAATTCTAGTCCCTCCTTATGCACAAAGCCAGCTGTGTGACCTTGGGCGAATCACTCTCTCTCAGCCCTAAGAAGGAGGCAATGGCAAAGCACTTCTGAAAAACCTTGCCATGAAAACTGCAGGGATTTGCTCAGGCAGTCACCAGGAGTCAAGACTAACTCAAAGACACCCCCCAAAAAGAAAAAAAATACCCCCTTTTAGGGCTATAAGGCTCCCCATCCCATTTAACATTAAAAAAAGGTTATTTAAATTAAAATGCATGGATGGATGGATGGATGGATGGATGGATGGATGGATGGATGGATGGGAAGATAGGATGCTTGCATGTTGCAAAGTAGAGTACCAGTCCTAGCCACATATTTGTTTATGAGAATCTCTTTGGGCCCACATGTGTCCCATTGCAATGTCAGCCATCTTTTGAAACCATCTGCCCACATGATCTCAGCATTCTCAATGTGTCCATGGCTAATAGATTGCCAGTTCCCAACCAACACTATCAAGAAGGGAGCTTTCCAAGCTTTCAGACTAAAGTTTTTCTTAACCTTAACTAGAGAGGTTAAAGATTGAACCTGGGACCTTTTACAAGAAACAGAATACTGTATCTACCATTGAATAGCAGTCCTTCCCTTAATCGCAGATGGATAGGAAAGTGCTGACATACAGTATATATGTTAGTAAAACCATCAAGAGAACTAGAGTCTCAGCTATATCTCGGATGACAGTTTGGAAAAGATTTTGTTACCTTCAGCAAGCTCAATTAGGTGGCTGGAATGCAAACTATTAACTCAACTTCTAAGATCCACTGTTTGCTTATTTAGCTTGATTCAGGCACATTTATTGTATATTTAAAATTGAATAATATAAAAAAGAAACAGAAGGATATGTTCCTTTACTAGACAAATTGGAGATAAGGGAGATTTCTTAATATTTTCCCAGCACAACAAATGCACTATAGATTGATTATGATAAATTGCTACATACATTTTTCTCATATTGCTGCAGAATCCAGCAGCAACATATTTTACATCATATTAAAATGTAGGGCAAAGTGAGAAAATCTTGACTGGCTTTTCAATGAAAATATATGCTTGTTATAATAATATTACTAAGTGTGTTGCCATAAGTTGCAAAACAGGGTAGTGTATGTACATATGCACACATTCATGTATTTATACTTTCCCCATCCTGAAAACTGAATGGGAGATTTGAGGAATTTATGGGGCAGAAAGGCAACCAAAATAACTTGGAAGAAAACATACAGGGGCATTTCCCCAAGGGATGGATATGTGTAAAATATTATCTGGTTTCATAGGAGAATATGGTGTCTCTTAATGTAGAGGTAATTTATTAGAGGTGAAGTGGGGTAAATCTGCTGAGGATTCTTCTTGATTGGAAAAAAGAATAGCAATTAAATAAATGGAAAGAAGCAAAATTAGACATAGGAGAAGAAAATCTACAACTCTGTCCCACAGCAAAGTGTTGTAACACTAAGTTTTACAAAGCACTCACAATATTCACAAAATAGCTGGGATTCCAGCAAACATTCTGAGGGTTATGAAAATGCTGGCAGTATATTTCTCACATTGGAAGACTCTTCATCTAGCATTTTGTTGGACCAAAGTAGACTACACACTGGCAAATGTGTATAAAGACCTGAATTGTACAACCAGACAGACTAATGAAAGAAGGGTTGAGTTTGCAATCATGCTGAAGAGAAGTAGTAGTCCAATGCCCCCAAAGGGGCAGGTGAGTGGACTTCCTCTATAGTATTATTGCATCTGCCAGTGACATCAAATAAATCTACAGGGATCACTTGACTTCCTAGGCCAGACTTAGGCAAGGGGATCCCTCAGATACATTCTGGCACCTGCCAGACTCTCTGTGCCATTATCTTAGGCAAGGAGGTCCCTTCAGACAATCACTCATGCCTGGGGGTCACTTCACAGCTTGACTACTGCAGTGCACACTACATGGGACTGCCCTTGAAGACCACTCAGAATGGTCTTGTTCCTTTACAATGAGTTTATATGACTAAAACATTTAATTCCTATTTCAGTGAAACTATTTATCTGCATGTCTAGCTGGAGAAATTCATCATCACAAACATATTGCCAGTCAATCACTAATTAATGAAGGATGTTCATTTAATTTTTCTTTAAAGCTTTAATGTTTAAAACCTGTGATTCAGTGGGCAGTTTTAAAGAAGATTGTAGAATAAGATTATGTGATATCTGTATAAGGCTCAGCTGTTCTTAAACACTGTTTTATTCTCAAAAGGAGAGCCAGTATTCAACCAAACTGAATACTGAGGGAAAAAGAAGTTTACAGCTGCTTTAAGAGTAAGGTAAAGGTACCCCCCGCACATTTGTGCAGTCGTGTCCGACTCTAGGGGCCGGTGCTCATCTCCTTTTGTTAGCCAAAGAGCCAGCGTTGTCTGAAGACGCTTCCACGGTCATGTGGCTGCATGACACACGCGGAACGCTGTTACCTACCCACCGAAGTGGTACCTATTCATCTATTTGCATTTGCATGCTTTCGAATTGCTAGGTTGGCAAGAGCTGGAGCTAGTGCAGGAGCTCATTCCGCACGCAGGGCTAGGGATTCGAACCTCCGAACTTGCAATCTTCCGATCGACAAACCTGGTGTCTTACCCACTGAGCCACCACGCCCCTATTTTGTTGTTGATACTTTAAGAGTATCAACAACTTAAAGAAGGATATAAAGAAGGATACGAAGTATACAAAGAACTATATTTGCTGCCATATAGTGGGCATCTGGATTTTTAGAGCCCAAATATGGTTGACATACTACCAGGCACTCCTGCCAAATAATTTATGAAGTGTGCATGGGTCTAGAAAATGGTGCCCTTGTATGAAACTGATACCATTTTCCAAGGCCATGCACACTTCAAAAATCCCCAGTATTCATCACTATAGGCCATGTATGCTGGATCTGGTGAAATATGAGTTTCAACAACATTCAAAAGGTGATAAATTTCTCACCCCTGGTGTACTAAGATCAAATTCCCACCTACATTTGTTCTTGAGTCAGTCTCTCTTATGGGCTTAGACCCTAAAAGCACTTACTCACATGAATATGTATCCCACCTGTGCTGAATGTAGTCCAATTTATAGTAATGTTAAGGAAACTGTTATACATTATACACTGTTGAGAAATTCTAACCAGGCTTCTATTAACTAAAGCTCGTCCTCTGATACTTTGGTAAGCTCCACTTGTTTTGAGGTTTGTATTTTCAAGTGCAAGATAAGCCCAAGTATTCAAAAGCTACATCTGTTGAAAGCTTACAGATGGTCTTTTGTCTTATCTCTAGCTTCTGTATAATTACGTGCAACGCTGCATTTCTTTTGGAGGTACTGCTGTGTAGAGATACAGTATAATTGAACGTGAATCTGTGCATGTTCCATAGGGTTTTCCACAATGGTTATAATGAATTCTTCAGTTTACACACTGGAACCTCCTGAGCAAAGATTAGATTTGCAAGCATTAGGCAGTGGTACTGATTCCTACAGTACTCCTGGCAAGATTGAGAAAAGAGGTTAGCTTCAGTGGTCTTTTTTTTAAAAAAAATGCAGACATCTCTTTCTCTCTACCCAATCCCATAGGAAGGAGAAAACTCTCTAAAGCATAAACGTTTTTGACAATTGAATCATCCAGCAAAAAATTACATTAGTGCTATTTCATTTATAAATTATATATGTAATAGGGAAGATGTCTTTTCCTGGGAAGATAAGCATTGGTTTTCTCTCTGTCTGTAAGGGACTTTGTTCTTTGGAAGTGAGACACAACTGTCTATTCCTATTTCACTTTATCCAGTGATGGGACAGAATATGGGCTTTCCAAGACTTAGATAAGCCTTCCCTAGCCTGAATGCATTACAGATGTATGACCTTCAACTTCCAGAAGTCTTAGCAAGGGCTAAAAAAGCTGGGATTTCTGGCAGCAGGAAACTGCAGATTCAGAGGTTCTCAAATTGGGAAGTGCCATGCCCAGATGTATTAGATCTGTTTCTCCCAGAATTCTTGGCTTTTGGTGAGCTTGATTCTGGGGGATGCCAAGATGGAAAAGGTTAGATTAGAATATATGCCTCTGCTTAAGGTAGTGAGAAGTGAAAACTTAAATCATTTATTAAAATAAATTGCTGAAAAAAATTAGGGTGCATACTCTTTTTTTGTGATTACATTTGTAATAGTACAAATGTTCTCTTGTGCATTTCTTCAAAAGATGACTTCCGAACGTTTTGTTTTTTGAAGGGATGACAATTTTGAAGGGGTGACAATTCAAAACCAATGTGCTTGACTATGCAAATTCTTGCTTCTGATCATAGACAAGGACCCAATGGAGAAAGAGGACAGAGCAGTTTAATGTGCTCACTTGGATTACTCATAGGCCCAGCAAGAACTGAGAATGATTTCCCAACCAAAATTCCTACCCAATGCCTATTCTCTGAATTACACACTTAGCCTTGGCTTTGCACAATGTCCTGTGGTAAGAATGTGATTAGCTAGTTTGCTGTGTGATCACAGCCACAGTTTTCATTAACAAGATTGTTAAGCTTGGATAGTAAAACTCAGTGCTTTAGTTATAGAACAAGCAACAAGGACAGCTATAGAGCAAATAACCTAGTCAGCTTTCAGATGTGTAGTCATCAATTCCCAGAATTCTTGGCAATGGCCACTCTGGCTGTGGCATTTTGGGAATTGAAGTCCACACATCTGGAAATTGTCCAGGTTGGAAACACTGTGCTACAGCTTATTCTAAGTTCAAGAATAGCCCCATTCAGATTTGATTCTACTAGAAAGTTTAACATGAGTGTTGCAATTTACATCCTACCTCTACCAACATCTCTCAAATAGCAGTGGCTCCCTGCAGGCATTGTACATTAAGGATGAAAGCCTAAAGCTGTTTATGAGCTGGTACATAGTGACAGTCAAACAAAAGTGCCAGAAACTTGGGGGCTGCATCCATGGTGGTGTGATTATTTTATCACTGGCAATGCTTGTGCTTACTATAAATAATACACTGATGTGAGGATATTACCTAAAAAATTTTATTCATTCATTCATTCATTCATTCATTCATTCATTCATTCATTCATTCATTCATCAATCATATTTATATAGCTGCCCATCTCATAAGACATGACTCTGGGCCATGAACAATAAAAAACAAACCATAAAATAAGCAATATTAAAAAAATATATACAATTAAAATATACAATTAAAAAAAGTCCATCAGTATCCATCAGCAGAGAGGATTTGATGTTATAGCAATGTAGCCACCTCACTAGTTCACCATTACCTTGAGATCCCCAAGCCTTTTGACACAACCATGTTTTGAGGGACTTCTGGAAGGATGTCATGGATGGGGCCAGTCCCACCTTGGGACGAATGATGTTCCACAGGGTGGGTGCCACAGTAGAAAAGGCCCATCTCTTGGGTCCCACCAGATATAGCTCCTTTGCAGACATTATGTCAGAATCGAGGACAAGAACCATGCTGAGAAGGGTTTCCAACTCTAGTTTCTTTATTGCTCTTACCCTATGAATAGAATCTTGCCAGATTAAAGCTACCTAACTAACCTAAGGGTAATAACTCCAAAGGGCTCTAGGGAGGGGCTCCCTTGAACTTCTTACCCTTCCCAGCAACAGAGTCCAGGCTTCGAAGTCTCTTATCAGTTTGAAATGCTCTTTTCCCCTGGGAAACAGTATCCATGCCAGAATGCACATCACCCCCTCCTTCAGGAAGACATTCCATCACACATTACAATTATTTATTTATTTATTTATTTATTTATTTATTTATTTATTTATTTATTTATTTATTATTTGGATTTATCCCTGCCCATCTCTACCGTGGTAGACTCTGGGTGGGTACCATCCCATACCCAGGCCTGAATCCTGACTGAAAAGGGTCCAGGTATTCCACTTCATCCAGAGTCCTCTAAAACTGCTGCACAACCATCTTCTCCACTACCTTCCCCCAAAAGGGGAGGTTAGATACTGGATGAAAATTGTCCAGTATGGTGGGATCCAGTGATGGTTTCTTGAGGAAGGGGCAAACCAACACCTCCTTAAGGGGTGGAGAAATAACCCCCTCACTCAAGGAGGAATTCACAACCTCTACAACCTACTCACATGACACCCCCCAGATGCTTTAGTTAGCAAGGAAGGGCATGGATTTAAAGAGCAGGTGACTGAGCTCACAGTCCACGTCTTCAGGCCCAACAGGTTCAAAATGTTCCCAGATAACAGGGCCAGACTCCACCCTGATCTGAAGCAAGGCTGGCATCCAACTGAGAATGAATTTGAGAGAATTTGTCTTACAGATTCTGAGCAAATTGGGGAGTCCTTGGTGCTCTTTGAGCCTTGTTTTCTTGCAGACATTTCATTGCCAGATTAGGCAACATCTTCAGTGCGAAAAGGGAGTGGGACTTGCTATCTGTTTATATACCATGGCTTGTCCTGCTTGTGTTGGTGGAGGTGTTGTTCTCTCCTTCGGAGTTCCTTGATTGGGCTGTTGTTTGCTGCTTGCTTGATTGACTGAGTTAATAGTTCCTTGATTAGGGTATATTGTGCTGTTTGGTTGTTCCTCTGGTACTAATCCTGGTGTTAATCTTTGCCTATCTGGGTGATGATAGCTGGCAAGGAGGTGTTCCGGTCTTCTGGCTTTTCTATTGTCTCTTATGAATGGTATGTAAATGTTGTTTACCTCTATGTGTCTGTTGATGGCTGCTTTGTCTGAGTGCCAAGCTTCCAGGAATTCTCTATGGTTTCTGGATTTGGCTTGGTTTAAGATGCTCACAGTTTCCCAGTTGAAAGTATGGTTGAGTCTGTCCATGTATTGTGAGATTAAGGAGCTTTCATCGTGTCTTCTGACTGCTAGTTGGTGTTCGTGGATGCGCTCTGCTAGTCTTCTGCTGGTCTGTCCTACATAGTGGCTGCTACAGTCCTTACACTGTATGTTGTAGATAAGTCCTGTTTTTTCTTCTTGGGCTACTGGGTATTTTGGGTTACTTAAGATGTTCTGAAGGGTTTTGGTTGGTTTATATGCTACGGTGATGCCATGTGGTTGTAACAGTCTATTGGTAATTTCTGAGATTTTTCAACTAGAGGTTGATGAGGTCCATGATTTTTGGTATTTTGATATTAGTGAATCCGGTTAGGTCGGGTGTGTTGCATAGAACTGCTGCCATGGATTCAATCACTAGTGCTGGGTCTATGGATGTAAAGTGTGCAGTGACATCAAATGACACCATAATTTCATCTTCATCTATTTTTAGGTCTTTGATTTTCTGGAGGCACTGTAGTGGGGAGTTGATAGCGTATTCACTCTCCTCTGTGAGATGCCCAAGTTTTCTTGTAAGTTCTTTAGCTATGTTGTATCTGGTAACGATACAATTGAACGGAATGTTATGTCGGGCTTGTGTATTTTGGGGCATCTGTAGAAGCGTGGGATGATGGGTCCGCTGCTTTTCATCCGCCTCTGTTCTTCTTTTGTGATTTGACCTTGTGTCAGGGAGATAACTGGCGGGGAAGGAGGGGGCTCCCTCCAGGGGGAGAAACGCATTCGTAGTACTGAATCCCTATGCTTCCCTCCCAAGAGGCTAAAGAAGGCCCCACCCTGATTTCTTGGACTCTTTCTCTGAGCATTACCAGTTCATTTTAGTTTAGCTGGATTCTGTTAAGGAGAGTAGGACAATAAATATTAAGAGCTTCAACTCCAAGCCTCAGCGTGTTATTCCTTCACTCGAAGTCAGGACACCTTTCTTGGTTAGGCCATTGAAGAAATTGAGCAAATTCTTCCACACAGCCTTGTGGTTCTTCCACAAATTCTTCCACACAGCCTCCCTGAGTCCCCTCTACCCAAGAGAGCATGTGTCGCCTGAAACAAGGCTATGGGATGGCTATCTGCAGATGCAACAAGGGCAGAGAAGTATTTTCTCTTTGATGCCCTTCCCATGTTCAGTCCCTCAAGTTCATCCCTCTTTGAGTGCCAGAAATACTCTAGAGGTCCCTTCTCTGTTTCATCTTCCTCAATTCTTCTGTGAACCACAGAGTGATGGGATTCACGAGAGGGGAGAGGTCGCATAGGCAGGATCTGATCCAAGGCCTCGGCAGCCCTCTTGTTCCAAGCAGCCACCAAGGCTTCAGATGGACCATGCAGCAGACCAGCAGGAACAACCCCCAGCATCCTTGGAAACCCATCAGGGTCTATCAGTCACTGAGGGCAGACCGGTCTAATAGGTCCTGCCTCCCTGTGGTGAATAGTGGTACTGGAGAATCCCATGGTAATCAGGGCATGATCTGACCATGACTAGGGGGACACTAAAAGCTCCTCCAATTCCAGATCACATTGCCACTGCTCCAACAGGAAAACCAGATCAGGGGTGTGACCACTGTCCTATGTTGGGCCCTAGATGATCTGGGATAGGTCTATGGTAGCCATGAACTCCTAAGCTGCCTCAGACCCCACTCCCAGAGAAGGCAAATTGAAGTTTCCCTAGAACATAAGTCTGAGGAACTCTACTGCCAACCCAGAAATGGAGTCAAGCAGCTCAGGCAAGGAGGTTACTATGCAGCAGGGATGCTGGTACAGTAGCAATAATCCCAACTGATCCCTACAGCCCAAGTTAATGAATAGGGTCTCACATCCAGCAACCTTTGGAGCAGCACCCCTGAAAGCCTTAAGTGATTCCCAGATGTGAATTGCCACACCACCACCCTTGCCCTGGAGTCTTGGCTCATGCCATACCCAAAACACAGCTGGGCATATTTCTGAAAGGGGGACTTCCCCTTGTGTTCTCAAACAACACAAACATAACCATGACCACCCAGCCACTCTCACCTGACTGGTCAGGGCCCCCACTCAAACCACATCTGCCCGAACCAATCCCCTCACCAGCTCTCACCTAGGGAAGGGGGATCAGTCTCTCAGTGGAATCCCCACCGAGAGTCACTCAATCCACAGACAAAGCTGCCTATCCGGAAGGTGGGGGCCTGTGTTTAGAATTAATTTGGCCCCAAGATGGTCATCACAATATTCTTTTCAAAGCCAGCAAAAAAAAAAGGGGGGGGGCAGGATGGCCTCTGTGGGTGGATCCACAGTGGTCTGGAGCACCAGTCCGCTGCTATCACCACCTCTGTTTGAAAGCACCTCCTCTGGTTGAATTGTATACCATAGTCGCTGGAATCTTGAAAGAACTCTGTGTCCGGAGACTGCAAAAAGTACTGC
Source organism: Charina bottae (assembly GCA_023362775.1). Taxonomy (NCBI): domain Eukaryota; kingdom Metazoa; phylum Chordata; class Lepidosauria; order Squamata; family Charinaidae; genus Charina; species Charina bottae. The sequence goes on from JALMGJ010000016.1 coordinate 5,662,307, forward strand.
GCTGCAATGTCAACAGTTCCCAGCACTGGCCAGCAGGGCCATCTACTGTCGCAGCAGCCAAAAATCACAATGTTACAAACATGCGACTAGGCTCTATCATCACCGCTGCTGCCGCCTCACAAACTGCCTTGTCTCCAGTTGATACACTCAGCAGAATGACATCTCAGATGCCACCATGGTCCTCCTCCCACAAAACCCCCTCACCAGGAATAAAAGTTTGCAGGGAAACACATGCGCAAGGCTTCCTCCATAAAAACTGACAGCTCGGGCAGGCTTCAACATTCACGGTCCTATTGGTCCAGGTCAATATCCAACATGAGGTCCTCCACACAGGGCAAACCAGTCCTCCGGCACTGCAATGAAAAGGTCCAGGTAGGTACGAAAACACACATACCTCAGTCAAACAGTCCACAGTAAACAGTAAAAACACCAATCAAACCAGGTAAAATGATGACATCCACACCGTGGCTACTGCTCTTTCTTGTTAAGATGAAGGTTAAAAGGCTAAATGTCTTCTAAAAGGAAAAAAATAAAGGAATAATGATTATATTTGGTATGCTTGGGTCTTTCTTATCAGGACTATCTGATATAAATTCCATGCTATAAGGTAGAAATGTCAGCTAGTATGTTGGCTTTGTAGGAGCTTTATGGATGCTGAATTATCAAGCAACACTTTAGACTTGCTTACATTTACCATCTAATCAAGACTCATACTACTCCATGAAGGTAACCTTACAACTGTCTCTATTCATGTAGTATTGTTAGCTTCATCCCAGCATAAAGGATATAAGCAAAGCCATTTAGGAATGAAATGAGCCTTTCTAAGATGACTCCACTGCACTTTAAGTTAGAAGTAATGTGGAATAGGGAATAATGGCTGGGAAAAGCAATCATTGCACAAGAGGGTGAGGCCTTCAAGAAGTGGAGGAAACAAATAGAGAGGAATAAATAGAAGTAATGCAAAGGTGGAGATACAAGGGCATTCCTAGAGGGGAAGGGTCAGCAAGTGACCAAATATGTATTGTAATCCTATAATTTATGCTCTTTCATCTGATACCAGGATACAAGTATGAAAAGGTGGGGTTTACACTATGGCATCATAACACACATTTAATCTCGTTTTAATTATCATGGTTATCAGCAGCTTCCTATGCAGGGACCAACTTCAAAGAAGATAGAAAGATAGTTTGTTAACCATGTTAAAGAATGTCTTTTAACCATTGTTTATAGAATAACACAGAATTAGATGGGCTTTGCAACATACATTATTGTTGTTTTAAATATTCCAAAAATACTTAGAAATTTGAGAGATGAAATAAAGACAAAAGACATTTTCAGCAAACATTATATATATTAATAAAACAGAACTACAAAATCTTTCTCTCTTCTGACATACTCACAGAGAGATAGCTTCAGTTACAAGCAGAGAATAAAAGAAACAAAAGAGTAAGTCCTCTACTCGTAAAATTATAGAATCTCTGGGTCATTCATCTTGCTTAATCCAGCCAGCAGTGGGATTTACAGGAGTTGGCTCACCTATGGGGGTCCACAGGTCTTCCCTTCGAAGATACATCTCCATCTTCAGAGACCAACAAAGATAATTTGAATCTGAAAGATGTTCTAGTGGCATTTTTGAAGTTGCAGCAGTTTCTTGCATGTTGCCACCTTCTTCTTTTCTGTCTTCCTTTCTTTATGCAACAACTCACAGTCTTTACACAAATGCCCTGGTGATCCACAATGAAAGCAAAGCTGGGTTGCCAGTGCTGTCACCTCAGCTTCAAAATCCTTCCATTCTCTCACCTTCTAATGCTGCAGCCTTCCAGAAGAGATGAGTGTAGACTTTTCTTGTCTCTTCTCCCACTCAGCAAGCAGCCACACAGACACAAATGAAGGCGTAAGATCAGCTTCAGGCATCACTTCCAAAGTGCAGATCAGAGTGTCCCACGAATCATTCAATGAGGACAAAATGATGTAGGCTTTTGTCAAGGGGGTAAATTCCATCCCTCGCTCCTGAAGCTCCACAAATAACTTTTGAATCACGTGGAGATGATCAGGTAAACTGCCATGTTCAGATAAATGAGCTTTATACAGCTTCTTGGTCAGAGTTACTTTACTCCCTGTGGTAGCCTTCACATATAAATTACATAAAGTATCCCATAACTCTTTGGCAGTTTATAAGCCTCACACATTAATTAACTGATTGTCCTCCACTCCTAAAATTATAGAAACTCTGGCTCATTCATCTTGCTTAATCCAGCCAGCAGTGGGATTTACAGGAGTTGGCTCACCTATGGGGGTCCACAGGTCTTCCCTTCGAAGATACATCTCCATCTTCAGAGACCAACAAAGATAATTTGAATTTGAAAGATGTTCTAGTGGCATTTTTGAAGTTGCAGCAGCAGCCATGGCTCCCTAGTTCAAAAAATCTCAGCAGCTTCTCCTTCAAAGAAAATAACAGCTTGAAAAAGAACTGCAGACAGTGGCAGAGAAAAAAAATCACTGATCTTTTCTCATTTGCCTTTCAAAATTCAAATAATCTCTCATTTTTTTTTGCTTTCTGGGCCCATAACCTATTGTTGTTTTAAATATTCCAGAAACACTTCAGTTACAAGCAGAGAATAAAAGAAACAAAAGAGTAAGGCAGAGTCTCTTTACAACACAACAGATATGTTAATATATACTCTTTTACATAAAGGTTAGAACAATGAGCTACCATGGTAACCATACTTATCAGTTAGAGAAACATACAAAGGTTGACCGTTTTACCTGGCTGACACTTAAGATAAACAAAGGAATGCCTTTGGAATGCAAACAGAAAACCCAGACTTCTTGTCTCCAAGCCAGCAGAATATCTTCTGACCCAAACTTTTATTTTTAACTAGCAGGATATTTTCCTGATTCAAATTCTTCCTAAAACATAAAACCATAACATAAATAATGCCATATATTATAGTTTACAAACCATAATGGCTGGGTGCACATCATAATATGTGTGAAATATTAACTTGGGTAAAAGTCTTGTTGGAGACAACTTGAGTCTAGATCTTGCTTTTTCCCCCAAGCAACAGGAAGCAGCTTTTGACTTCAGTGGAAAAGGGAATGAAAGAGAAGATGGAGTGATAGAAGTAATTCACACACAGTTTTTTTGGTTATTACAGAGGTCATATTATTACTTATCTTTGGCAAGGGGGCAACACATACCTTCCCACATTGCTTCCTTTAATCATGGCCCAATTTAATCAACCAGGAGGGACTAGGGTCAAGTAAGCAGGAGATAGACCTCAACTCTACATTACCCTGTCCACGTCCTTGGGATGTAAGCTGAAAATATCCCAGGATAAGAGAACAAGTGATTGATGAGGGTGTTTCCCTGTGTCCTATCTTAACACTGGAGTCCAAGTCAAGTTAAATACCATTGACTTTGTCCTCAGAGTAATATATACTTCTTTCAAGTTTTTATCATCAAATTTATGATCAAGTGATATTCTGTTACTCAAATATTTAGAAGCTAGGATTGTATTTTCCTATACAATCTAACCCCACACAGATGGTCACAAAATTGCCATATCCCACATGCCAATAATTGTTTGCAATTACTGTAGAGGCAAGAAGGGAGTTAAATTCTCAAAGGTGCATACAAATGAGGATTTTATTGGCACACAAAATATACTTCTACTAGGATGCTACATATTTTAAAAAAGGTCTATTTTGCATACTGTGATACTGTCAACCATATGAAATATTTATGTGTTAAATCAATATGAAAAAGTGAAATAACACATTAACCTTGATCAAAACTTCTCTTTTGTATATACAGAAACACTTGCCCTTTATCCAGATTGAAACTTAACAAAATGGGCTTATTGCCAGTCTTTGGGTTTTGTTTTTGTTTTGTTTTGTTTTGTTTTTTGTTGTTCTTTGTTCTTTTTTGTTCTTTTTTGCTTCTGGCTTGAGTAATAATTTCATCTGCTTTATCAAGTATAAACCTGAAAAACATAGGAGGAAATTTACTTCAAATAAATATAGTGGATCGAGCTTTTAGTGACCAGATGATCATTTATGGCTTAGACTGTAATTCTATGAGGATGTGAGCCTATTAAATAATATGTTCTTGGGTAGAATATAAGGAGTGATGAGCATTTCTAGTTGTGATGGCACTGAACAGCTTGTTCCTATAAGTAAAGATAAAGGTTCCCCCCGCATGTGAAATAAGACAGTTGTTTTTGAAGATGGCTATATAATTAAAGGTTCCCTCCGCACATTTGTGCAGTCGTGTCCGACTCTAGGGGCCGGTGCTCATCTCTGTTTCTTAGCCGAAGAGCCAGCGTTGTCTGAAGACGCTTCCGTGGTCATGTGGCTGGCATGACACGCACGGAACGCTGTTACCTTCCCACCAAAGTGGCACATATTCATCTACTTGCATTTGCATGCTTTCAAATTGCTAGGTTGGCAAGAGCTGGGGCTAGTGCAGGAGCTCACTCCATCACACAGAGCTAGAGTCTTGTACCTTCGAACTTGCAATCTTCCAATCGACAAGCCTGGCATCTTACCCGCTGAGCCACCACGCCCCTCATTCCTACAAGTACAGCATGATTATCTGGAGTATTTATCTTTCGTCTATAGAGCTGTATATGTGAAAATGTCCACCTTATCTCAAACCTTGCACTATTATTGCTCAAGTTCACATGAAAACATTTGCCTGTACATGGAGAACTCCCATTTTCAGACAATGATGCTGTCAACCTGCTGTTTACCGTTGTTCTTGGGCTTCTGTAGAATATAATTTCCATTTATTCAGCAAGCCTATGTTCTGAGAAGGAATGATCAGGGTTACAGAGATAAAATTAAAGCATCTGAATGTATTTGAGGAAGCACTAGATATGGTTGGAGATGTGAGTACAAAATTTGTTTTAAAGAGTCATGGACATCTGAGATAGCTTTTGCTCCTGCTGGTGCTGCTGCTGTGTTCCATTAATGGGTTATTTATTATCTTGGCAACTCTTTAGGAAGAAACTAACTCCCAACCCCTAACAAACACACTGTTCACTTGGATTCATAACAAGTTCCCACAAGTGGCCTATAACCACAATGATATCATATCATAATATGAAAAACTGAGGTGCCTTTTTGTACACAAACTGAAGTCTTTATTATATAACTGTTATGATCAATGAATATTTCAGGCAAAGATATTAACAGAAATATGTGTGGGTGTGTTTACACACACACATGCTCAATATTATATCATGAATAGTTTACATTTATGAGATTTACTGAATGAAGAGTGGAAAACATAACATCGTTTTCATTTGCCTTATCTTTGTACTGCATAGCTTGCAGAAACTCTCTGTGTGTGTTAGTGTGTGTCTGTGTCTGTGTTTGCATCCTTGCAATTAGGTCCTTATTGTTCATCATTTATCTTAATCATTAATTGTCACAATGAGTAACAATGGAGAAATTACTTCTGTCACCTGTCTTCCAAATCAGAACGCTAGAAGAAACAGAAATGCAGACTGAAACACCAGGTTTGCTTTTCCTGCGTGTCTGGTTCTTCTTGGCAACAATAACATTTGTCCATAGGGAAATGAATTGGTTAGTTCATGTTAGCCTTCCTATCCCATAAGGAGTTTTCTATCAGGTTTTGTACAATGCTTCTAACCAGGAGTTGTTAGGAAACAGTACTTAGCTAAATACTGTCTGGCAGAACATACTCAGGCTCTCAAGCTGGGGCCTTTCATATCACCTACTACCTGACCTACTACAATTATCAGGGATCAAATCTGAGATATTTTTCCCAGGGAAAAAAAGATGAATAAAGGGAGGTGGGCATGACAAAGGTATATAAAATATTTGCAGTAGATGGTTGTTGCCCTAAAGAAATTTTGCTATCTTTCGCAATACTGGAGCCATCCAAGAAATCTCAATGCTGGGAGATTCAGAAATGGAAGTACTCCTCTATTCTGTGTAGTATTATAATATAGAATTCTCTAACAATGGATCTAGTGTGGGCTCCAGGCTTGGATGTTAATCCCACCTTTAAAAGGAGATGAAACAAATTTATGCAAAGAGAGGTAATCAGTGGTTACCAGACAGTCAGTCAGTCAGTCAGTCAGTCAGTCAGTCAGTCATTCAGTCATTTTTCTTTTTTCTTTTTTTTTATTAAATTTTGTTAAGTTTTACAATACATAATAAAATTTAAAGTAGAAAAAAGAAATAGAAAAAATAGTCATTTTTCAATTTCTATTACCGCTCCATCTCCCCTGAAGGGGAGACATAATGGACATAATACATAATGGAATACACAGTATATTACCTCCAGTTAAGGAAACGTTAGGTATCTTGGCACCAAATGCTGGGCACCATGAGTGGGAGGGGTCAACTGCATACATCCCCCCCTATTGGCTCTGACTGCATTCACTTTAGCCTTACCTGACACATGGCCATCAATAGATTATCCCTGAGGATATGCATGTCTGGACAGGAGGAAAAAAAAGGATGTCCATTGGAGCCGCTACAAATGTTTGCTGAATTTGTTATCTTTCCCCCAATATTAAGTAGGTTTTACAAGAGGTTCCTATGCCTGGGAACACATAAGAAATGCTTATAAGAATGAATTTGAAGTCTGTAATTCAAGATAAGCAAGGTGGGCTTTTATTTTTAAATAGGGAATGTATGTATGTATGTATGTATGTATGTATGTGTGTATGTGTGTGTGTGTGTGTGTGTGTGTGTATGTGTATGTATGTATGTATGTATATATATATATATACACACACACACACACACACACACACACACATACATACATACATACAGTATATCACATATTGTTTCTTACTATTCCTTATCATATTAAACTAATACGGTCAAATCCAGAACAATGATAAAAGAATGTGGTTTATTATTTAAAAAACATTCTGAAAAACATTCCCAAATCAGTAACATGTTTGGGTATCTTCTTTGGATGATTAGTTCTTACACAGTCTTTAATGTATCCACAACAGATGTTGCATTTTGAGAGCAATTATTGTCTGCAAAATAACTGTACGTATTTTATGTATTTCACCAGTAATCAATTATTTAGTATTATTTAGACTTTTAATTCTTGTTGGATGTGGACTTTCTCATTCTCCTTATGGTGTAAGAAATGTATTCCTCACCAATTCAAGGATACTTTCATCTATTATTTCTTGATATATTTCAGGATTACACTTTTGGGTTTTAAAACCAGATGTTAAGATTAGCCTTAGCTTCAGAATTTCAATATTTGCCAAGTAGCCTTTGCAGACATTAAATATCCAGTCCCACTTAGGATTCTTTGTTAAAATATTTTATTTGTGACATAAGAATAAAGAGTATCTTTACAGGATAAGGAACAGGAACAACTAAAACTGTGCACATCACTTACACAAACACAGACAGAGATAGAATTGGTCATATTGATGCTCTGTTGAAAGATGGAGTAGATTCCCAAAAGTCTGCTCTCCCCCCAAACCACTCTAGTAGATTTTCCATGATTACAATTCCCATTGATTATTTAAGTGATCATGAATAAAACAGCCTCAATAGCAACATGCCTATTCAAGAACTAAATATTAGACTTTTTCACTAGGGACTAGAGTTAAACTACTACTTGTGATTTTTTAAAAATTATTATTATTTATTGCTGTGCTTTTCAGGTTCTATTGCGCTCTCTGCCCAATCAGCAATAACAAAATGTATGTTTCCTTACAAAAGGAAGTGATGTGAGTGCGTTTGTTTGGAAATAATTATAAAATAGGGCAGGTGTTTTATGAATAATTAATGTGATCTCAGAAAATATATACAAGTTACTCCTGACTTTCTGAAAGCATTCACTATACTCATAATCATATTCACTAGTACATGTATACACTCACATATCTCTAGCTTTGCCTCTGTATCTATATCAGTCAAACCTTCAGGGTAATCCCAGTCAGGAACCAGATTCCACAAAGTTTGATTGGACCTCTACTTTGTTGAGTAGGCTATAGTAACAGAATCTTGAAAGCCTTACTGTGTTTCCCCTTCCTTCCCTCCCTCTTATACCCCAGTGAATTAGGTTGGAGCCTGTCTTAGCTTCTTTCTATCATATTCTCCATTTTTCCAGGCTTAACGTGTGCTTTTGTTTTTGTAACTGTGTCTGCATAGTTTTTCCAAGGTCATCTCTGTGGTTCTTTACAGTACAATCTGCAGAGACCTAGACGAATATAAATACTGCAGTTTGCAATATAGTTAGCTGGCTGGCTTTTTTGGCCATATGTAGGCCTTATTTATGATTTTCCTTTCAGGAATTTTAGGCAGGAAGATCTACTTAGTACCAGGAAAATTTCAAAAGGCTTTTCATAATTAGCTTTTAATTGGTATTTCAATCCAATGTTTTGCAACCAATTAAAAAGCTTTTCCTTGGCCACCTAGCAAGAATTAAAATTATTTTTTCTTTAAAACAATGACATTATTTCTTTAAAACAGAAACATTATTTCTTTCTAAAAAAAAGAAAGAAAGAAAAGAAAATCAATCTCCATTTTTCCCCATGCCCTAGCCATACAAAAGCTGTGTAGGCTTGTGTGTTTTACATATTTTGGTTTTTACTTGTCTACTGCATCCTTTTAATCCTGCTGCTGCTGCTTATCTTCTTCCTCCTTCTTCATCTTTTCACCTTTTTTCTACAGAGCTCCAGGTGACATGTAACAGGTCACTCTCATGTTTATCCCCACAACAACTCTGTATTGTAGGTTGGACTGAAAAATGGCAACTGCCCTGAAGTCCTGATTGAGCACAGGGTCAAATAGGATTTGAACCTTGGCCTCTGTCATTGCAGTCTGACACCTTAACCACTGATATTCATGATCACTCTTCTCTTAACTTGACTTTTAAATAACTTGCCATATAGCAAGTTAATGTTCTCTTTGTAGGGAGAAGGAAGAATGAGGTGGAAGGGTGATACTTCTAACTGGATGTGTTGTCCTTTTTTAGTTTTTGCTGTTAAAATAACATCAGACAAATTCATTTTTTTTCTTATTGGCAGCGGAGACATGGAGGGAAGGGAAGGGAAAAAATACCATCCTTCCAGTTCCATCCTCCTTCTGGAGTGGAATCTAAAGTTCTTGATCAAGACATGATTTTCTGTATCAAGTGTAAATAATTGCTGAACTCTGGTATTCATTTCCAATGGATCTGTGCAAGATGAAGAACACATTGTGATGCAACCTCTTCCCATTAATCTCCTCAAGGAAGTGCAGCTGGGGAAAATAAAAATCCTCTTATATCATTGCATTAGCATTTCCCTTAGTTTGTGCTTCTGGGGGTCAAGAAAACATTAATGCACTGACAATCGTTTCTTCCATGTTTCATAAACAGAGATTTGCAGTATAGGTTGCCTTCTGATAATGTGCCATTTAAACCTTAAGTGATATAGCTCTTACCGTACCCTGTCACCAAACTTATATTACGGTGTTAAATAAGTAGGAGCTTTTTTCATGGGAGTACAAATGACATTAATCTCCACAGAACGTCTACGTATCCTGTGCAAAAATACGTAGAGGGATTGTCTTTATGAGTACAGTTCTATGTGTATTTGTCTCCTTGTGAAAATGAACCTGGACATTAAAAATAATTCATTGGTGGTAAAACTAACAGTGGAAATCTAATGCATCAAGGGTGTCATGCAATTAAATTGCCCTAGGTGGTCGGTACACCAATAAAATCCCTGATCTGTCGGTGTGACTTATCTTTACTGACAGGCATTCGCACCCAGTCACCTTCAGGGCAGTGCTCAATATCACTGAGAGTGTCTGTCCTGCAAACAATGACATCTACCTCTCCTTCCTGGCCTTGGCACTGCAGCTCCTGTATGACCTGAAACCTGGATTGGCAAATTTCTGATAGGGCTATATCCCCACCATTGCCCAGCCTGCCTAAGTAATACACACCAGACCCATGTGTTTGTTCACTACCATATTGTAAATGGATGCAGTTGTATTCCAAACCAACCTGGCATTTTCTAATAACACCTGGGCCCAGATGGCTGACAATGGTGTACTGGAGCCGGCTCGTACAGGCTTGCGAGAGCCGATTGTTAAATTTTCTGGAATTTCGCTAGCTGCTTGAGAACAGAGCTGAGCTGCAATGCCTAGCCTGCCAGTCAGCTGTTTGGCAGCTTGCAGAGTGGCCCAGTGGTGGCAAGGGATCCAGCAGATATAGTTGTTATACATTTATCAGCACACCACTGTCCCCAGGTCAGGGGCAACTGAGTTAGAAGAGGGTCCTGCTTGAATGGCCTTCCAGCACTTCCCACCTCAATTTGGACCCCATTGTATTACCCCAGAAATCAATTCCAGTCCCCTGCTCATATCCTTGCAGCAAGCTCCAGTTCACCACTCATTAGACCAGCATTAGCCACCCGGAGCAGGCAGGGCACTCCTGTAGGCTCAGCATACTCATCCATTCATCCACACTACATGGCCTTCAAATCTTCCCACCCCCAATACTCAATTTCCTGGAAGCCTCCAAACCACTAAATATCCTCTGGCTTGCCCCTAATTCCCCTGTTCTCCCACAACAAGGATGGGGGTATGTTTTCTTTTAATTCCTTTCTACCCTCTCCAGTGATGCTGTAGAACATCTTTTGGTGTACTATGCAGGAAAGAAGCTTAAGCAAGCCATTAGCAGTAGCTAATCATTGTCTCTTGGAGGAAGATGGAAGGAAGACTTGCTTCAAAGTCATAAATACTAATAACACAGGATAATGATCAGACGTGTCTAGTATTTATTGTTTCATTGCTTGAGGCATCCTGCATGTCATAAAGTTAGAGCCCTTGGGCACTGTTTCTGTCTGCTTTCATGCTTCCCCTCCTTCCTTCCTGTTGTAATGTAAAAAGTATTTGCAACTGCAAACTTCAATAGAAATGCATGAAGACAGGGTGAAAGTGAAAACACTAATAAGCTTGCTTTTTTTAATGAAACACATGGCATTAGATACATCAATTCTTTTTTACCCCTTGCACACAGATTTAATAATCTTTCTCATCTGTAACTGTATGTATATATTAAAATATTTTTGGCAAAGACAAAAGTGTTGAAAATCCTGTATCTTTTAAATATATCTCAAGTAATCTACTATTACAGTGGGTAAGACGCCAGGCTTGTCAATCAGAAGATTGCAAGTTCGGAGGTTTGAATCCCTAGCCCTGCGTGCGGAGTGAGCTCCCGCACTAGCTCCAGCTCTTGCCAACCTAGCAATTCGAAAGCATGCAAATGCAAGTAGATGAATATGTACCACTTCGGTGGGAAGGTAACAGTGTTCCGCGCGCGTCATGCGGCCACATGACCGTGGAAGCGTCTTCGGACAATGCTGGCTCTTCGGCTAACAAACGGAGATGAGCACTGGCCCCTAGAGTCGGACACGACTGCACAAATGTGCGGGGGAACCTTTACCTTTACCTTTACCTTTACCTTTACCTTTACTTTACTAATCTACTATTGCGAAATGTTTACTCTGAAATAATGGCATTGAGTCTAAGCAACTTATTCTCAAGGAAACATGCATAAGCTTTCAGCTATCTTATTCCATTCAGAAGTAAATCCCATTAACATTGTTGTGACTTACTCCATCTACAAGCCACCAGTTCCTGGTCTTGGGGCCTTCAGTAGCTTGCCTTCTGATAAACGGGTGTTTTACATTAGCTATTTTCTTCAGAGCAGCCATTTTGTAAAGCAGTAAGCATCCTTTAGCAGTCATTATAGCATCTATAATAGGCTATCAAGATTCTGAAGTGTTTATCAATCACAAGAGATTACCTACTGCACATACATACATACGATACTTTAAATGGTAAAGTTGCAGACTGATAACATTTGGTTAAAACTTGTTCAAGTGAAGTCATTTCTTACAGTGTGTATGGCACACACATTTCTTTGGCTTGCAGCTGCTTCAGGTCAGAGATAGATAGAGATAGAGATAGAGATAGAGATAGAGATAGAGATAGAGATAGAGATAGAGATAGAGATAGAGATAGAGATAGAGATAGAGATAACAGTTACAGCCAATAGGGATAGATGATCCCCTTCTGCATTTTCTAGTTATCATTTTTTTCTAGAAATTATTATTATTATTATTATTATTATTATTATTATTATTATTATTATTATTTCCTTCTGGAAGTACATTCTTCTCCAGAGTTCTCAGAACATTTCCTAAGGATGTTCTTAATGAGCAGAGAATTGGGTAGTTGATGATGATGATGGCAGCTATTGGTCTAAAGTTCCCTTGTTTGGCATTGGCCACCTTTCTTTGCAAAAATTAAGTTTTGGGAAATGATGGACTAAAATGAGGAGAGGGACCCTCTAAACTGAGTTCACTGAGGCTGGCTTGATCACGGCTCATAGTGGCTCAGTGTTGGCACCTTTACAATCAACTTTTACAGGGAGAAGACCCCAGAGAAGGGGTAAAGGAATATGCAGAGAATCAAGCTCAAGTGGAACAGTCTAATATGTAGTGCCTGGTGAATATTTAGCATAGGGGATTCATTGCACTGGTTTTGAAAAACTAAACTGAGGAATGCTACTGTGTAAAATAGACATTGGCTGGGTCAAAGATGATAATGTTTCCCCTGTGTCACTTACTGCAGTGCAAGATTGAAGCAGGCAGGCCAGACTCATTCAGGTTTCTATAGCTGCTAGGCCTGTGTTCTGTTCTATTCCACTCTATATCTAATCAAATAAAATCAAGCAGACATCCTGACCTTTGTAACAGAGGCTAAATGCTCTTACCTACATCCTGACCCTTGTAACAGAACCCCATGGTCTCTTGAAAGTTCCTTAAAATGCTACAGATGGTGTACGATAAGTTCCCCTTTTGTTATCCTGTTTTGATGTGCTAATTATAAACTGCTGAGCTTGTGACACGTAAGATGATTCTATGTCTGAACAATCTGTCTGAAACAAGCTGAGTTACGATATTTTAGATACCACCTGCTGATCCTGTCATATCCTGATTGTCTGGATTGCAAACCCTATAAAAGATAAGCCCCGGGTGTGACCCGGTGTTCAGAATTTGCCAAGTTATTACTCTGAACCTTGCTAGCAATAAACCTGTGTTCTCTAACTTCACTTGGTCTCGTGTCCCGTCATTTGGGAAGGTGAGTTTTCCCGCTACAAGATCAGTTCAAAGACACTTGGGAACAAGATGGCTTCTTCTTGTTTTCCTTCTCAGATGCTTTTGAATCTTGTCTACCTTCAAGGTGATCCAAATAAGATAACTTATGCTGAGATTACAAGTGAATTTCATAGTTGTGCAGGAATTTTTTCCTGTATTTGAAATTGAAATGGGGGAGTGGTATTTTTAAAATTTCAATAGTTTCTTCAAATCATACTTACTCTAGATTTAGAGTAAGAGGCAATTGTTTATGCAAAGAGGCTATACTTCTTAAACATTGAAGTGATTTTGATACAGTGAAAGCCATTGTGTGGTGCTTTGGGTAAAGCTTAAAGCAGCGATACCCTTTTGAGTGTTTTTTTTTTTACGTGCCCTTCAGATCTTGAAAAAACATAACCTCCAAACAGTCTTCAAACCCACCAGAAAAATACAACAAATGTTAAAATCAGCAAAAGACAAAAGGGACCCCCTCACCGCTGCAGGAGTTTACCGCATACCCTGCAGCTGTGGACAAGTATATATTGGGACCACAAAACACAGCATCCACACCAGGATAAAAGAACATGAAAGACACTGCAGACTACAGCAACCTGAAAAATCTGCAATAGCTGGACATGCTCTATAACAAACTGGTCACCAAATCTTATTTGAAAACACAGAAATACTGGACAACACCAACAGCCACTATGCTAGACTATACAGAGAAGCCATTGAAATACATAAACACCAACACAGTTTCAATAAAAAAGAAGAAAGCCTAAAGATCAGCAAAACCTGGCTGCCAGTCCTGAAAAACACAGCTTGCAAAAGGTCAACGAACTCTACTCAACCACAGAAATATACAAACAACTCACACAATAGATGTGCTAATCCCACACACGACAGCACCACACCCCCTAATCACAACAAAAAACCCTCTCCCAATCTCTTGCAAATGACCTCTCAGCAGCTATAAACACCAGCAGGAACACACACCCTCCACTTGGGCACAGAGAGAATATTCTAGCTGTGCTCCTGTCCTCTGAAGATGCCAGCCACAGCTACTGGTGAAATGTTAGGAACAAAAACTGCCAGAACATGGCCACACAGCCTGGAAAACGCACCACAACCATCAAATAAGAAATCCATTGAGAAAATAAATAGTTTTGTATGCTAACCACTCTTGTTCAGATAGAAGTATACATACACAGAGTTCCCTCTGAGCATCAACAGCAGGGTAAGGGATGATGAAGTGTAAGAACATAAGCCAGAGCTTTCCAAAGTTTTCCCATGGTGACACACCAACCGCCGTTGGTGTGTCACCGTGGGAAAACCCGGAAGTGCCACCATTGCGGCAGCACGCAAAAACCCGGAAGTGCTGCTGCCGCTTTCAGATTTTTGCACGCCGCCGTTGGTGTGTCGCCGTGGGAAAACCCGGAAGCGCTGATGATGATCAGCTCTTCCGGGTTGTGTGGTGACACACCACACTGTGTGTGGCGACACACTTTCGTATCGCGACACACAGTTTGAAAAGCTCTGACATAAGCAGTGCCCTGCTTGATTGGACCCCTGGCCCATCTAGTCCAGTAGTTCATTCTCACAGTGGCCAACCAACTGCACAAGGAAGCTGTAATGGTATGTGGGAATGACCTTGGGAGACAGGGGGTGAGGGAAGAGATGCTGCCTAGGAAACAATCATATAAGAGAGGGTATAGCCCACAGTTGAATAATGGGAAGACATTAGTTCTGATTTCCTCCATTAAGTAAGTTATTACCAGAGACTATATATCCTGTCCTATTCTATGTTTTGATTCAGTGATTTTCAACTTGTCTGCACTTATAAACTATGATCACTGCCCTATCTCACAAAGCTTTTGGAACAAGTAGTAAGGGTTGTATAAAAGCAAAACATACAGAAATAGGAAACTGCCATGCAAATATACCCCCTTCATGGATCACTGCCTTGTCGTGGCGAAGGGGCTTGCGTAACTCAATGAAGTCAGGTCAAGAAGAACAGGTCATGACGGAGAGTTCTGACAAAACATGGTCCAAAACTGGAGGAGGGAATGGCAAACCACTCCAGTATCCTTGCCAAGAAAACCCATGGACAGTATCAAAAGGCTAAAAGATATGACGCCGGAAGATGAGCCCCTCAGGTCGGAAGGTGTCAAAAATGCTACTGGGGAAGAGCGGAGGGCAATTCCGAGTAGCTCCAGAAAGAGTGAAGCGGCTGGGCCAAAGCCGAAAGGACGCTCAGTTGTGGATGTGTCTGGAAGTGGAAGGAAAGTCTGATGCTGTAAAGAACAATATTGCATAGGAACCTGGAATGTAAGATCTATGAATCAAGGTAAGCTGGATGTGGTCAAACATGAGATGACAAGATTGAACATCGACATATTGGGAATCAGCGAACTAAAATGGACAGGAATGGGCGAATTTAATTCAGGAGACCATTATATATACTACTGTGGGCAAGAATCCCTTAGAAGAAATGGAGTAGCTCTCATAGTCAATAAAAGAGTGGGAAAGGCAGTACTGGGGTACAACCTCAAAAACGTCAGAATGCTTTCAGTTCGAATCCAAGGCAAACCATTCAACATTACAGTGATCCAAGTCTATGCCCCAACCACTGATGCCGAAGAAGCGGAAGTTGACTGGTTCTATGAAGACCTACAACACCTTCTAACACCAAAAAAAGATGTCCTTTTCATCATAGGGGACTGGAATGCTAAAGTAGGAAGTCAAAAAATAACCGGACTAACAGGCAAGTTCGGCCTCGGAGTACAAAATGAAGCAGGGCAAAGGCTAATAGAGTTTTGTCAAGAGAACACGCTGGTCATAGCAAACACTCTTTTCCAACAACACAAGAGACGACTCTACACATGGACATCACCAGATGGTCAATACCGAAATCAGATTGATTATATACTTTGCAGCCAAAGATGGAGAAGCTCTATACAATCAGCAAAAACAAGACCTGGAGCTGACTGTGGCTCAGATCATGAGCTTCTTATCGCAAAATTTAGGCTTAAATTGAAGAACGTAGAGAAAACCACTAGACCAATCAGGTATGACCTAAATCATATCCCTTATGAATATACAGTGGAGGTGAGGAATAGATTTAAAGGATTAGATCTGGTAGACAGAGTGCCTGACGAACTATGGATGGAGGTTCGTAACATTGTACAGGAGGCAGCAACTAAAACCATCCCAAAGAAAAAGAAACGCAAGAAAGCAAAGTGGCTTACTGATGAGGCTTTACAAATAGCTGAGGAAAGAAGGGAAGCAAAAGGCAAGGGAGAAAGGGAAAGATATAAACAACTGAATGCAGAATTCCAGAGAATAGCAAGGAGAGACAAGAAGGCCTTCTTAAATGAACAATGCAAAGAAATCGAGGAAAACAATAGAATGGGGAAGACTAGAGATCTCTTCAAGAAAATCGGAGATATCAAGGGAACGTTTTGTGCAAAGATGGGCATGATAAAGGACAAAAAAGGCAGGGACCTAACAGAAGCAGAAGAGATTAAGAAGAGGTGGCAAGAATACACAGAAGAACTATACAAGAAAGATCATAATATCCCTGATAAATACGGTGGTGTGGTCACTGACCTTGAGCCGGACATCCTAGAGAGTGAAGTCAAGTGGGCCTTAGGAAGCATTACTAACAACAAAGCTAGCGGAGAAGACAGTATCCCAGCTGAGCTATTTAAAATCCTAAAAGATGATGCTGTTAAAGTGCTGCATTCAATATGCCAACAAATTTGGAAAACTCAACAGTGGCCACAGGATTGGAAAAGGTCAGTTTACGTTCCAATTCCAAAGAAAGGCAATGCCAAAGAATGCTCAAACTAGCGTACAATTGCGCTCATTTCACATGCTAGCAAGGTTATGCTCAAAATCCTACAAGCTAGGCTTCAGCAGTATGTGAACCGAGAACTACCAGAAGTGCAAGCTGGGTTTCGAAGAGGCGGAGGAACTAGAGATCAGATTGCCAACATTCTCTGGATCATGGAAAAAGCAAGAGAGTTCCAGAAAAACAACTACTTCTGCTTCATTGACTACGCTAAAGCCTTTGATTGTGTGGATCACAACAAACTGTGGCAAAGTCTTAAAGAGATGGGAGTACCAGACCACCTTACCTGTCTCCTGAGAAAACTGTATGCGGGTCAAGAAGCAAGAGTTAGAACCGGACATGGAACAACTGACTGGTTCAAAATTGGGAAAGGAGTACGACAAGGCTGTATATTATCACCCTGCTTATTTAACTTATATGCAGAGTACATCATGAGAAATGCCGGGCTGGATGAATCACAAGCCGGAGTTAAGATTGCCGGGAGAAATATCAACAACCTCAGATATGCAGACGATACCACCCTAATGGCAGAAAGTGAAGAGGAACTAAAGAGCCTCTTGATGAGGGTGAAAGGAGAGAGTGCAAAAGCTGGCTTGAAACTCAACATTAAAAAAACCCAGATCATGGCATCTGGTCCCATCACTTCCTGGCAAATAGAAGGGGAGGAAATGGAAGCAGTGACAGATTTTATTTTCTTGGGCTCCAAGATCACCGCAGATGGTGACTGCAGCCATGAAATTAAAAGACACTTGCTCCTTGGGAGGAAAGCTATGGCAAACCTAGACAGCATATTGAAAAGCAGAGACATCACCTTGCCGACAAAGATCCGTATAGTTAAAGCTATGGTTTTTCCAGTAGTAATGTATGGCTGTGAGAGTTGGACCATAAGGAAGGCTGAGCGCTGAAGAATTGATGCTTTCGAGCTGTGGTGCTGGAGAAGACTCTTGAGAGTCCCTTGGACTGCAAGGAGGTCAAACCAGTCAATCCTAAAGGAAATCAACCCTGACTGCTCATTGGAAGGACAGATGCTGAAGCTGAAGCTCAAATACTTTGGCCACCTAATGCGAAGAGAGGACTCACTGGAAAAGACCCTGATGCTGGGAAAGACTGAAGGCAAAAGGAGAAGGGGATGGCAGAGGATGAGATGGTTAGATAGCATCACCGATGTAATGAACATGAATTTGAGTAAACTCCGAGAGACAGTGGAGGACAGGAAGGCCTGGCGTGCTATGGTCCATGAGGTCACGAAGAGTCAGACACGACTAAATGACTGAACAACAACAATGCAAATATACATTGTAAAATCATGAATATGTTACATAAATAAAGCTAGTGTGATGTAGTGCTTAGAATATTGGGCTGAGACCAGAGAGCAAGGTTCAGCTCCCCATGGAGGGGGGATTGTTATTGAGAAAATAAAAATGAGTGACTTGTGCTACTTAGAGGAAAAGTGGAATATATAACTGATAAATAAAAGAAATACACCAGCGTTCTGTTAAAAGAATGGCAATTTAATCCTTCTTTATATAAAGCTTGTTTTCAAAAAATCTGGGGTACACTTTATTTTTCAGAAAAAAATAGTTTTAATATATATGTTGTATTTCATTTTTGTAACCGAAAACTGAACATCAGTATTTTTTCTACTTTTTTTGCCCTTGGAGAAAAGATATGTAAACCAGTCATCCAGGTTTACCCTTAAATTATGATAACACTAATTAAAAGTCTGCTGTTTCATGTAGAGAAAAATTCATTTTCTGAGCTCCCACATTTTTTCCCCAAAAAGAGAACTTTGATTTGAAAGAAAAATAGAAAATAAAGTGGTTTTTTTCCCCTTTCTCTCTGTCTCCTTCTTTCTCTGTTTCTCTCTCTCCCTGTATGTATGTATGTATGTATGTACACACACACACACACAGACAATATAAAGTGTGCATGCTTAAAATTATATATTTTATTTGTATTAAGGGCAACTACAATACAACCATATAATGCATTTTATGAGGACAGGAAGGCCTGGCATGCTATGGTCCATGAGGTCACGAAGAGTCGGACACGACTAAATGACTGAAAAACAACAACAGCAACAATGCATTTTGTACACTGAATGATCATATTTAAGATCAGTTACAAGCCCCTAGCTGTATTTCACGTTCACTGTATTCCAAGTCCATACACTTGGGCTGCATTAACCTGGTTCTTGGATTTTCATGGCACATTGACCCATAAACTAACTAAATAACCTAACAGACAAAGATAAAAAGGCTCAGCTAAAGTTCAGCAGCATCAGGGTGGGGGGGTGGGTGTCAAGGGGGGTTCAGACTGATGAAAGCAGTCTTGTGGCATCATGATGCAAGTTCTGACCCTTTTTGACATGTGCTACCTGTGTGCTACATCACACACATGCCCCCCCTTTTTTTATGAAAGTAGCAAGAGCCGCCAGACACCATAGTGTGAGAATGTAATCCCTAGAACTTTTAACTGAACATGTGATTTGAAACACGCTTACCTAAACTCAGCCAAATGACTCCACTTTCTGTGTACTTTGGGGTTGTTGCTGTTTGTTTAGCTGTTCTAGGCAGTGAGTAAGATCACCATGGATTTCTGGAGATATGACTTATAGTTAAAATACTACTTGTTGAAACTCATTCACTTTATACTTAAGGTTTTTTTTAGATCGTAAGATCATTTTACACACAAACACAAACACATATACATATCATCAGAGGCTCAAAACACCAGTTGTTCATAGATAGAGCAGTCACCCTAGACAGACCAATCTGAGCACAGCCTGGATTGACTACAGGAAAGACTATGACTCAATGCCACACAAATGGATCTGGGAATGCCTGGTGCTATACAAAGTCAACAGAACATTAAGGACCTTCCTCATAAACTCAATGGGACTGTGGAAGACAACACTGGAAGATGGCTTCCACCCCAAGTCCAACATCCATAGACAGTACACCAACCAGAAAGAGAGTGGGAGGGATCTGGTGAGTGTCAAAGCCACTGTCCTGTATGAAACCCAGAGCATCCAGGAGTACATCAGAAAGATGGAACCGAAAGATGAGCTGTTGAGAGAATGCCTGAGGCAGCAGCAGACATGGGAGGAAGATCAAGCAGAGGAAGAGCCATGGCAAGACAAGACCCGGTATCAGGAAGATAACGGGCAGAGAAGGAGGGGGCTCCCCCCTTCTCCGCCCGTTATCTCCCTGACACCTTGCATGGGATGTACCATCGACAGATAGCTGAGGTAGCTGACCTTGGGAAATTCTACAGTGGCTGTAAAGGACTGGACTAAAAGACAGCACTGAGGCACTGATCGGAGCAGCACAAGAACAGGCACTAAGCAGCCGATCCATAGAAGCAGGGGTCTACCACACTAGACAGGACCCAAGGTGCAGACTGTGCAGAGAGGCCTCAGAGACAGTCCAACAAATAGTGGCAGGGTGTAAGATGCAGGCAGGAACAGCATACACTGAACGGCACAACCAAGTAGCTGGCATTGTGTACAGGAACATCTGCACAGCATATGGGCTAGACCCTCCCAAGTCCAGATGAGAGATTCTACAGAAGGTTGTGGAGAATAGCAGGGCTAAGATCGTGTGGGACTTCCAGATCCAAATGGTCAGGCAGGTACTGGCCAATCAATCAGACATTGTGGTAGTAGACAAGGACCAGGAACCACATTGGAGCTCTCTGTCCAGAAGAGTGCAGTGCTAGGAACAGCTAAGATACTGCGCAGAACCCTCAAACTCCCAGGCCTCTGACAGAGGACCCAAGATTGAAGAAGACACATACCACTCAGGGGTGAGAGAGGATTGTTTTTTTATACACACACTTGTAAAAATGATTTTGTGATCATTTTGATATTATAAAAATATCCAAACTAGTATTGAGGAATTTCATTGGTTGTATTGAAACTCTTGAGTGCCTTTCACCATTCCTCTGATATTTTTCCAGTGCTTTGCTTTAAGTTTAACTTCAGAAACTTGAACTTTGGCAGCACAGATAATAAAAACAATCTCGGGAAATGTCGAAAGTACACTTGAGGTCCTCTTGATCAGCGTAATCCAACAAGCAATTCAATCCCTACTTGATAATGAAAAACAATAATAATGAATAAGATAATTACCAGTGTGCTGCCTTTCCCTAACCTTAAGGATCACCTGCCTGAGGCAGCCACTTCATTTAATCTAATAATCTAATAATCATCTCTTCATTAATCTAATACTAGGACCTTCCCTGAATGTACATAATTGTGTATAGAGGAAGGATCGATAGTGCCCAAACAGGCACAGTTTTCCTTGTAATATATTTTTATTTTATGTGTTTGATGTTCAGTTGTGTGTGTGCATATATATACCTAAATCTAACACACAAGACTCCCTACTTCAATTTTATTTGCATAATAATAACAATGAATATATGCATTATTCACCATGTGCAAAATAGTGCATGCTGAGAAAAGTTGGATTTAAAAAGCAAGTTTTAGGGAAAGTTACACAGAGAATTCAGAGAAACACCTGAATTATGCTGCATATGAAAATAGCTGTGGGAGGGGGGGAGTGGAGTTTTTGTTTTTGTTTTTAAAGAATGGGGAAAAATGGAACTGGTAAAATGGATTAATACTCAAAAACCTGCAACACTGATATGAATTAGATTTAGATTGATCAGGACCTTTTGCCATTGGCTCTGTTTCTTGATACTTTACAGGATTATCTGATTTTCAGCAGAATCAGTATAAACATTAAACATATATTTGCATTGAAAGCAGTTTATAACCTTTGCTTAAATATTAACGATTGCTCTCTTTGATTAAACAAGAGCCCAAGAACCACTGCCTCTGTGGTTCTGCTACACTTATTTAAATCAATCAGCTCTATCAAATATTGTTATTTCCAGTCTTCCAAGGCAGTTATGTTACCGAGGACTGATATATTTAGAACTACTGGGGTGGGTGGGTGTATATAAAATATGTTGCATTATTGTTGACTATTCATTTATTTAAATCAAACAGTTTTATGTAGTTCCTTTTAAGACTGTGAAAATTATCTTATTAATTAAGGATATGAGAATTTTTGAATAAAAATGTAATTTTGGCCTAAATCTTCACTGTGTTGCCCAAATATAAGATAAATCAGTAACAAGCTGACAAGGAGAATTGTTCAGGCATTTCATCTGGCTTAAAATAAAGATTTTATTTTGGCTGTATTTTAGAAGTGAGATGAAATATTTTAAAAGTTAAGAGAACAAGAATATTTTTCCTCAGACCCCTCTACCACTTAAAAAAATTCTAGGAAATTTAACATGCCACCCACCATAAAACCATACTATCTCTTTTATCACTTACAGTACTTGGCCCATCATTATAGTGAACAGTAGTTGAATATAGACAGAAAAACAAAAACTTTACTGAGCATTCTTCAGGCAGCCCAATTTATTCAGAGCTAAATATTATAATCCTGGCAACCTTTGAAGATGTGATACAACCCTCTAGAAATAGCATCAGACATGAACAATCATTTTGCAGCTGGGGGATATATATCTCTTTAAGAATCATGAATCTCCAAGGGTACATGGGGGTGATACTATAATGTCACCAGAGCAAGCAAAGGCAAAAATTACTTTTATTTTATTGTTTGTTTGTTTGTTTGTTTGTTTAAAAAAAAACCTCAGTTAGGACTGATAAACCTATTGGGTTCTGCCTCTGAATTTCAGAAGTGGAATTTAAGAGGTCTATAGGTTGTACAAAATGAATTGCAAAACCTCATGGAACCAACCCATCAGCTGTCCAGCTTTATACAGGATATTCCCACTCTAACTGATAGAGATTCAGCTGAAATAGTCCCAGTGTTTTCAGTTCAATTGTTCCCAGAGCTTCTTAGAACATTACAGACTTCTGTACTTTATACTATTTTTTAAAAAAGTGAGGATCTAATTTTAGATATCAGACAGTAGGATCTCCTGAGCATTTGCCACACCAAATACTGTATGAGCAAGGGAATGAAGATCTTCCCTCTGATATGATTAGAAAGACAGAGCCTGTTATTTGAGGAGTCTTAAAAAGCAGGAAATGGGGCTGACATGTTATTCTAAGCGGTCCACCTGAGAATAGAGATCTGTTCCATTTCAGGCTCAGAAATGAACAAGCAAGGGGCATAGATTTCATATCAAGGTGAGTGTTCTTTTAATTTCCGATGACTGGAGCAAATGTCATCAGTTAGGTCTTTAAATTGCTCCACAAGCAAAAGGCAGCTCTGGTCTAGCTATTCAAAGCTGTACATCAAAGTCCGAAGGGCCACAATTCCTTTTTACCTGGGAGAACATTTTGCCCAGAATCTTTGAGATCCACTTAATAAATTTTAGTAACTCGTATTCCAAAGGGTGAACTGTGTTTTCCTATTGACTACCAACTAATGGTCTTAAAGTTAAAGTAAAGGTCATGTGGCCGGCATGACAAGCACAGAACGCTGTTACCATCCCACTGAAGTGGTACCTCTTTATCTACTTGCATTTGCATGCTTTCGTATTGCTAGGTTGGCAAGAGCTGGGGTGAGTGCGGGAGTTTACCCCATCATGCGGGGCTAGGGTCTCGAACTGCCGAACTGACGACCTTCGAAATTGACAAGCCTGGCGTCTTAACCACTGAGCCATCGCGCCCCTCTTACCAACTAATGGTACTATTGCTAAAATGGATCTTTGTGTCTTTTGGATTTTTTTTCACTTCCTGTTTGCACTTCATACTATATATGGTATAGATAGATAGACAGACAGACAGATAGACAGACAGACAGATAAAAATGTAAATGGAGTTCAGCCATGTTTTTCAGAATCATTTAATCACATACTGTAGTTATATGTCGCACATTGTGATCTGCCAAGTCAAATTTAGTTTATTCTTTTACACCTTTCCTGTCTGTTTGCTATTCCAGATAAGAAAAAAAATCCTAAGCTTGACAGGATGTAAATGTAGTAGGGCAGAAAGATTTAGGCTGAAAGTTGTCTCCCTCCCTTCTCTTTTTTCCCTCTGCTCCTTGGCATTCACAGAAGATCATGCAATGAGAAAAAAACAACATTCTGAAGCAAATTAAGTTTAGGTCCATACAAATATCCCTGAGAACAAATGAAAGTACATTGCTTGCATGGGAAGATGGATGAATAGAACACACTCTATTCTGGAAATGGCTAAAATGACCTCTCCAGTAATCAAAGTGCTATAATGTGTTATAATCAACATAAATCTTTTGGGAATCAGGAAACATTATTCAGCCCTGTATACAATGTGCATTTTTATATTGAATCCCCATATACATGTAGACAAGTCACCAGAGGTATCCCACTTTGGGAATGTGTGAAATGCTCTTGAAAAAACACTTCCTTGTCCAATGAGAAAGGTTGGTTTGCTAATGGAGAAAGAGCTTTTTTGGGCAGTGACCCGCCATCTTTGTAATGTCCATTCTCCAGAGAGGATCCCTGGTCACCCACATTTTGGTCTTTTCAGTGCCAGGTGAAGACCTTTTCATTTTCTCAGTATTTTAAAAAACCCTTTTGCCATTTCACAATGTTAGTGTTTTGCTACTACTTTATTGTCATTGCATGCTCTATTTAGTGCACTCCTTATTACAGAGCTTTCCAAACTGTGTGTCGGGACACGTTAGTGTGTCGGCTGCAGTGTCTGGGTGTGTCGCGGCTGCTGATGCCTCCGAGCCCTGCCAGGATTCCATGCAGGTCCTAGTGCCTGCCTTGTGCCTTGCTGCCTCCAAACCTGCTGTGATTCCACGCAGGTC
This sequence comes from Charina bottae, assembly GCA_023362775.1. NCBI lineage: Eukaryota > Metazoa > Chordata > Lepidosauria > Squamata > Charinaidae > Charina > Charina bottae. Next base: position 5,687,101 of record JALMGJ010000016.1, read on the forward strand.
CTAGTGCCTGCCTTGTGCCCTGCTGTAAGAGTGTGTCGCAAAATGATGCATGTCTAAAAAGTGTGTCACCAACATGAAAAGTTTGGAAAGCTCTGCCTTATTACTTCTCTTGATTTTTCTTATATCCATCATGCTGTTTTCTATGTGGACTTTTATTCCATTTTTACATTGTTTCATTATAGTTTTAACTAGTGGTATTCTGACAGTGAACTCTTATTTTTGGACTCATAAAAGTACAATAAATAGTCTTACCTGTAAGTTCTGGGAAAAATACCTCAACCATCAAATATCTCAAGCAAATCAGAAACAGGAAGTTGTGTGACTTGTGTGCAGTCAATTGCAAGTGTGATGGCTGTTGAACAATGAAGTGATCCTGTTTAGTCTAGCTATGTGATGAAGAAAAAATACAGATATGCACTGTGAACTCTGTTATAAAATATTCCATTCACTTTTAGCCCCACTCATTTTTCCCCTTAGGATTTTTTTTTAAAGCAGAAGAATCACAGTACAGATTCAGAGTAGTCTGTCCTTTTACCAATCTTTATGAACCTAACCAAATGAAAGATCAAGGCGTACAATTCTCGGCAATGGAGAGGAAAAGCAACTCTTTTGAAAAGGATTGAATGTATAACAGCAGAGCTCAGAATTTGTGATTGCAAAGTAAAAAATGGGGAAAATGTTGTTCACTAGCAACACTATTTCAAGTCGTCACCACCATCATCATCATCATCATCATCATCATCATCCTGTCCTTGGTATTGGACACAATCTGGTAAGGTCGCATCCTTAAATGTTTGTCAAATAGAATTTAACTAAATTTAAAAGATAAACCTCACACACAGAAACACACACACAATGTACAAGATTCAGAAATAAATAAATGAACAAATAACATGCAATGCAACTGTGCAATGGAGAACTTCCAGGGTGTTTGTTCATGTTCAGAGAGAAATCCCCCACTTAGCTGTTAGAGCTGAGGAGATATGTATGGGGGGGGGAGGGGAGTCAAGATAGAGGCCATAACAATACAATCGAAACCCCATCCCTTTTTTCTGTTTCGTGCATATGGCACACATAAAAAGGGGTGGGGCTTAAATTGCCACCATTACAGCTACCATCTTTGATTTTGACCCCCCCTGACAATTATCTAGAATCTAAAATTAAACAGCCAACTAACTCAACATGGATTATACCTGAGAAGTTATAAATGCAAAACATGTGCATTGCCGTTAAGCCAACAGACATTTTCCATTCACATCATATGTTATGAACAATGCTCCATTGTAAGCTGAGGAATAAAACCCTTTGCTAATTGAGGTTTATCTCAAGATTCATTTGACAGTAAGCTGTTCATATTCAGAAGGAGCTGATAAACTAAAATAGGTTGTTCTTTCATTGCTAATGCTGGTTGCTAATTTAATTAAGGTCATGAAATGGGAAACAACTAGTTTGCTGTAATGTCTCTGCATGCCACTTTTCTATGACTAATAATTTAATAACTAAATTAGACTCCCCCCTCATCCATTAAAGCCTAGCAGACAAAGTCAAGCTGGAAGAAGAAATCCTAAAATTAACCCTTATTAGTGTTTATTAGAGTAAGGGGGCCAGGTAAACATCTAACATGTATTTATTTAAATATACATCACAATTTTACCCTGAAGATATTAACGTCTATCTATGTGTACTATGTGTAGAAACACTGTCAAGCATTTCTTTTTGTCTTGTTTCATTTCCAAATATTAATTGTTGCCTAAATATGCAGAGTTGCTGTATATCTGCTTCCTTGAAATAAAGTATATGATGTGGGTGATGAATTTTACTACTAGGGCATCATGTGACAATTAACTTTAATGAAATCTCTTACTTATTCATCACATGAAGGTGATGCAGGAAAACCTTCACCTGCAAAAACCTCTATAGATCATGAAAACTGATGACTAAATGGATAAAAAATAAAACTGATGACTATATGGATGGATAAATAAATAAATAAATGTTTACCCTCTACGGGCTTTTGGCAGTGACCTAGGTAACCCTAGACAGTTCTTCAAATACTGTATTTATTTATTTATTTATTTATTTATTTATTTATTTATTTATTTATTTATTATTTGGATTTATCCCCACCCATCTCTACCATGGTAGACTCTGGGTGGTTATCCTGTATCCTGACTTCCTGGTAGTATTAAGCACCCAATAATTAACCCAATAAGAAGATTAGGTTTTTTTTCCAAATAATGATCTGTAAATTGGAGATGTTATCTTTCAGTTATTGTGATACACACATATGTGCATGTATATTACTGCAGAAAACCAGTGAATGGAAGAAGGTGCAAGGGCATACAGGCATTGCTGCTGAAAAGAATGAAAGATTTAAAAGAATTTAAAGATTAGCCTGAATATTAGCAATTGTTTCAATAGAGCTGCTTGTCTGGTGAATTTAACCCCTTTTCTGATGCCTAAGCTGGTTTCTCCCTCTTTTCTCCCCCCCCCCATGTAGTTAGTTTCTTCCCCTTGCCTCACTTCCATCCAGTTCATCCATACCTTTGCATTTCCTTCCTTCCCAATTCAATTACCTCTTCTACTTACACAATCTTTTCTTTTTCTTTTTTTCTTTTTGCTATTCTGCTATAATGTAGTTCTTTGCATGTGAGAGAAAAGAATTGTTATATGCATACAGTATGTGAGATGAGATCATTTTATAAATGCAGCACCTTATTTTACAGGCAATTAGTGTTACTATTGTTGTTTTCTTGGCTCTCCTTTTTTGAGAGTGCAGTTTTCGATATACACACATATGCACATGTACCTACAAACATATAATCCACATACTACTCTGTCTAGTACTGTGGTCTACTACCACAGCTTAACAGCAACTCTTCTATGGAACTTTTTCATCTTAAAGTAAAGGTAAAGGTTCCCCCCGCACATTTGTGCAGTCGTGTCGAACTCTAGGGGCCGGTGCTCATCTCCATTTGTTAGCAGAAGAGACAGCGTTGTCCGAAGACACTTCCACGGTCAAGTGGCCGCATGATGCGCGTGGGACGCTATTACCTACCCACCGAAGTGGTACCTATTCATCTACTTGCATTTGCATGCTTTCGAATTGCTAGGTTGGCAAGAGCTGGAGCTAGTGCGGGAGCTCACTCCGTCATGCAGGGCTAGGGATTCGAACCTCCCAACTTGCGATCTTCCGATCGACAAGCCTGGCATCTTACCCACTGAGCCACCACACCCCCTTTTCATCTTACTTGACTTTTCATCTTACTTGACTATTAATTTGAGATTCTGGCTCTTAAAGGTCCATGGCAGTACTTAGAGCGATTGAAAGAATAATGGTAGTAGAGGGAGGTAATGATTCATAAAGAAATACAGGACACTTCTTTACCAAGTACAAACTTCATCTACATAAGATCAGTCAAAGAAATAAAGAAGTCAGTCCTTCATTTGGCCACATAAATAAAGTAGTCCCTGCAAAGGTAATAGAAAGGATGAAATTGTACCTGCTTTTTCTGTGTATTACTCACAGTCTTGGCAGAAGATCACACATTAAGACTAAGGCCAATGAAACTTAATAACCCATATACTATTCTCTATATTAATTTCTAAAACAATGACAGTGAAGTAGATTATATTAAACATCAGGAGGAAATATTCAAGGTGACATGCACGTGGGACACCAATGTATAATGTTTCTTCCTCTGCTTTCGATTAAGTTAGATGTATATATTGCAAGTGTAAAAAAAAGGTTTACCAACAAATCCCTATCACACTTCTGTGATAAGTGAATATTAAGAAATATGGCATTTGTAAAGCACCATTATGTAATAGCTCTTAATAATAGTAAAATATGTTATACGTGGAAAAAAGACCCTATTGTACCCATGGAGTGTCTGAACACTTCAAAATAGAGAACTCTGCAACATCTGACTTTTCTTCATAGATACTAATAGTAACTATTTGCTGGTATGTGAGAATGTAAAGGGATATATTCAGAATTGTTTGATAAAGGGCTAAACAAATTCCAAATGATCCACTAATTTAAAATCAACCTTTTTTCTATTGGCGGAACCCTACTACTGCACACGTGGTTACTATTTCTCAAACATTTCTAGCTTCAATTATATAGTCATATAAAGTATTAATCCACTGCTTTCCTGCTCATCTGGTCCCTTACAGTTTAATTCAAACAGCATTATAAAATAACACCAGCAGCAGAAAAAAAGTAGGAAAACATATTTAAAATATAGTTGGGCACATTTTGGGGTCAGAAAGCCACATCAGATTTTATTTTCTCCAATCAAAAGCTGTACTATAACTTCATAGCTGTGATGTGTGTTTGTGTATATTCATCCAGAATACTGTGAAACAGAAATTTGTTCCCAAAATCAGGGAGATATATTTTAGTAATTCCATTTTAAAAAAAACCTTGCATTGTTGTTGGTGTATTATTCTTTTGAGGAGTAAGTCTCAGCAATAAAGCCTTATTAGGTAAACACCTACAAACTTTAAAAGGTCAGGCAGCACGTGATTCAGGCTGAAGAGTAGAAAAGAGCCTGCCTGCCCTTCCCTGTCCCCCCTTCCTGCTTCTTTCTGTTTACTCTTGTTTGCTTGTTACTACTATCTGGTATGTCTATGAAGGTTCTCAGTCATCCAGGTGGAATTGTCTGTAGCTTGAATCATGTCAACAGGATTTCTATTTTCTCAGTTGAAACATTTCGCTCCTTATCCAAGGAGCTTCTTTAGTCTGAGCAAAGTTGGTAAGGGAATCCTAAATATGTTTCTAGGTAGCTGTGTGACCTTACACCTGGGGCTAGGTCATGGTTATATTGAGATGTTATTTTAAGTCCTTTTATCATCTAAGATCGTTAAGATCACCATGCTGCTGTTGAGCTTGTGAAATGGTCTTAATCTTCCTAGGCACAGAAGACAAAGCAGGGAGGAAGATGGGGGAAAGATTGTGACTGAGGCCCCCACCTCTATTCAAGGAAGGATTTTCCAAGTTGGCATAAATGGATTCCTTGACCCCTCTCTCAAACCACCTATCTTCTCTGTCTAAAATGTGAAAATTAATGTCCTCAAATGAGTGTCCTTTTTCCTTTAGATGAAGATAAACTGCTGACTCTGGTCCTGTGGTGTTACTTCTCCTGCGTTGGGCCATCCTCCTGCACAAAAGTTGTTTGGTTTCTCCAATGTAGAGTTCAGAGCACTCCTCACTGCACTGGATTGCATAAACTACATTGCTTTTCTTGTGTTTTGGAGTTTGATCTTTGGGGTGTACAAGCCTCTGTCTCAGTGTGTTGGTGGGTTTGAAATATACAGGTATGTGGTGTTTGCCAAATATCCGTTTTATCTTTTCAGACACGCCAGCCATGTAGGGAATGACCAGGTTCTTTCGTTTACTCTGAGTCTCAGCCCTATCTGTCGCTGTTTTAGGTCTGGTAGATTTAGATTTGGTGAAGGCCCAATTTGGATATCCACAGGCCTTCAGGGCTGTTCTCGGGTGCTGATTTTCATTCTTTTTAATTAATGTTCACATTTTAGACAGAGAAGATAGGTGGTTTGAGAGAGGGGTCAAGGAATCCACTTACGCCAACTTGGAAAATCCTTCCTTGAATAGAGGTGGGGGCCTCAGGCATAATCTTTCCCCCATCTTCCTCCCTGCTTTGTCTTCTGTGCCTAGGAAGATTAAGACCATTTCACAAGCTCAACAGCAGCATGGTGATCTTAACGATCCTCCTTTAGATGATAAAAGGACTTAAAAATAACATCTCAATATAACCATGACCTAGCCCCAGGTGTAAGGTCACACAGCTACCTAGAAACATATTTAGGATTCCCTTACCAACTTTGCTCAGACTGAAGAAGCTCCTTGGATAAGGAGCGAAACGTTTCCACTGAGAAAATAGAAATCCAGTTGACATGATTCAAGCTACATACTATCTGGTATGTGGAATTGTAATACTTCCAGGGATCTGGAAGATAACTGTAAATATCTGTTTGTATGAGTAACTAATTGCTAACTGCAACTAAGTTACTATGACTGGCATCATTTATTGGTCTCCAATGCTAATTGCTTTCTGATACTCTGTGTGTGCAAGAAAACACACACTCCAACAATTGTGAACTCACAGTCTAGCCTTTTGGGGGGATAAGATATTGAAATAGGATTCGAAGAATGATTGCAAAGTAGGGGCTGGCTCACACAAAGTGTGTGGTCAATCAGTCTACTGAAGTCAAAAACAGCACTGTCAGTTTTGCTTGGAAATAAAATAAAAACCATTGTACATGCTTGAAGATGGGGGAACATCATTTCTTATGTTTGTATGTTTGTGTGTGTGTGTGTGAGAGAGAGAAGGAATGCATATGTGTGTTTGTGTGCTTGTGTGGATGTGTGTACACTGCAAACTGTAACAGATTATAGATGCATACACACACACACACAAACACAGACATGCATGTGTAATCTGGCACACTTTGTACTAGCTGTAGCTTCAAAGCATTTTTATAGATAAGCTCATACAGCATGTCATGGTATCTAAATGAGGCGTAGATTATGGTGGAAAGATCCATCTTCTATAAGATGTAGCATTGCTGGTGAATCAGCTGAAGTCCTTGAAGCAACTTTATGTAGATGTCTAAAAGCATATGGGACTATAAAGAACTCTAAGGAACTCAATGAGCTTAGCAATAGAGAACTTTCACTAAAGTAAGAGCTGTAACTCTGTAAAATGTTGCCCGAAAGCATCATATTTGCCAAAAACCCCACAAGGATACCGTGATCAGTAGCAGTGAATGACACAGAGGGATTCAGGAATATTCTCATTTGGGCATATCTCTTAAAACTGATTCTGGGCATACATATTGGCTTCCGTGTTGCTCTAATCTTGGTTTGCTGCATGCAACTAGTGGCCCCTGATGGGAACACAGAATCTCATCAGCATCAGAGGCATCCATCAGGTTCAAAGAGGAGAATGAGCAAACAATGGTAATATACATCTGCATCTGCTTCACACATGGTTCTCCCAGGAGGGATGAGGCAGAATGGTTACAATGATTGCCTTCAGTTATATGATTCATAAATGAAGTATTACTGAACCTGGCATAAATTTGCAGAGCAAGCTTCAGACACAATTCCAAGTTTACTCTGGAAAGCCAAGAGAGACTGTGTGATCGACAGGGGAAATACGTATTTTCTGTATCCTTGACTCCTCTTGTCATTCACTGAGAAAGAAAGCCCTTCCTCAAATCAATGCCATTGACACTTACAAAATGTGCCAGCATCAATTTCTCAGAAAACTGTCTCTGACATGCCTTTTACCAATTGTTGTCTGACAGATGATTAGTGTTTTGATGAGCAATGGAGAAGGTGGAGGGAAAAGTGGGCTGAGGGAACAGGGGAGAAATCACAGCTACTTCTACATGGATTTACCTTTATCACTAAAATGAGCCAGATAGACTTTTTTCTCTCCCTAGGAGGAAAGTGAAAGGAAGAGAATTAAGGACATTGTCTAAAACAGAAGGAATATGACTTCAGGTATCTCTAGAGTGCATACAGCTTTTATGTGCTATCCCTGTGGGGTGAAAAGTAGTAACAATGAATTCTGCTGAAGGTATATAGGATGGACCCAAAATAAAATACAGGATTGATTTGTGTAGTAACAGCACAGACAAAATAAGGTATAAAACAGTAACATATTCTCTCACATGTAAGAACACTCTGCAGACGATTGTTAATTAAAATGAGCTCTACAGAATCTTCAGCAGAGATACATCATGATTTGCATTCTATAGCCACCAAAGCAATGGCATCCATGTGGGGGGGGATGTCAAAATCGACACGGCAGAGCATTCACAGCAAGCACCATCCTTTTTGAACATGCATGTAACGGTAGCACATGTATGAAAGGATGGTGCTGGCATTGCAACATTCCACCCACCATCTTGCCAATTTTGACCCCCCATCCCATGAACGCCTAAGCACCCTCAAGAGGGATCCTCTTTAAATTAAAATTTAACTATGTCTGTTTTGGCCCATGGGCTTCAGTTGTTTATTGAATAGGCTGTCACAATCTACACCAAGGTAGGAACAAGGAAAACTTAAATACAGAAATAAAGTCACTGTTTTATAAAATATGTTTCAATTGAATTTTGTTTAGCATGATCATTTCCATGTAGTTAATTTATATTTTCTGTCATATTAAAAAGGTCAGCTTGGTGGCAAATTGTGCATGATCACCTTGTATGTACATTATCATCTTGTATGATCCACGGGTGATAACGATCCACAGGTGACATATGTCCTCCCAGCACCATTTTGTGGTCCCTAGAACAGTCATACCAGCTCCAGAGCATCTCAGGAATAAAAAAAGGTAAAGGTAAAGGTTCCCCCCGCACATTTGTGCAGTCGTGTCTGACTCTAGGGGCCGGTGCTCATCTCCGTTTGTTAGCCAAAGAGCCAGCGTTGTCTGAAGACACTTCCATGGTCATGTGGCTGCATGACAAGCGCGGAACGCTGTTACCTACCCACCGAAGAGGTACCTATTAATCTACTTGCATTTGCATGCTTTCGAATTGCTAGGTTGGCAAGAGCTGGAGTTAGTGTGGGAGCTCACTCTGCACGCAGGGCTAGGGATTCGAACCTCCGAACTTGCAATCTTCCGATCAACAAGCCTGGTGTCTTACCCGCAGAGCCACCACGCCCCTATCTCAGGAATAGATGCGGTCAAATGTTTTGGTGTTTTTTTATCTGGGGTTTGGCGAGTTTTAAGGGCTGAAATAGATGCTTTTGCTTTATGATATGTAAAAACTGTAGGCATCTGTTTAATTTCTTAGAGCTCTCTAAAATCAAGACCATTCCTATTTCTGAAAAGCTGTAAATAGTAAAATGGTGCCATAGGCTTTGCAAGGCTCAAAGCACCCTCTCAGCTATGAACCCCATTCCAATCCCAGACTTCTTAAAAATCAAGCCCCCCCAAAATGTTATTGCCTACTCCAGTGACATCATGACATCACCAGCTGCATCTCTTGCACTCTCTGGCAACTAAATTTAAAATGTGGCCTCTGGCTGTAAGTAAGTTTACATAAAAGAGTAATGTTTTTATGTATGCAGACTTTGCTAGGAGCAGACTGGGAGATCTAGGAGCTACCAAATGCCAAAGCTACCAGTTGCCTAAGTTAAAGTAAACTGGACACTTATATGATTATATAGATGCATAAAAGATGCAACTCTCTCTCAGAAATGATAGTCATAGCTCAGTTCATAAAAGCATTTTCCCATATAGCATTTTAATGCAATTTTTGGTATATTTAATGTTATTTTATTCTTTTCTTCTCCACACAGTCCTCCATCTCTACCCCCTACCCCTGCCAGGCTCTCACACCATTTTGTCATGGCTCTGAATTGCTCACAGCTGCATTTCTCTTGTTTTGAACAGAGGCCATGAGAATGACAGGACTCAGCTTTCAAGTGGCTAAATTCATTTGAAAAGCAGAAGTGGGAAAGAAGATTCAATTACTGATGATTCTGAAAGTCCTAAGCTGCTGGACTGCTTTTAACATTCTAACTTTAATAGGGAAAAATAAGGGAAGGAGTTATGGACAATTAGGAATGATGAAAGTTATGTCAATGGAACTGCTGGAGTAGACAGTTAAAGGCCTCAAAAGTGATGGTTGGTGGACAGAAGCACTTGGTAGCATGGTTATCTAATAAATTTAGTAACGGCTTCAGAGAAGCAAGAAAGGGCTCATAAACTACAGGAGGCATTTGCAACTGCTTTCACAACAGAGATCACTGCAAATGAGATCTAATTGAATAAAAGCCACACCTTCTGCCAGTTGTTAAAAGGAAAGGCACTGAACTAGAAGCATCAATTACATTAGGAGGAGGCTCATCCTACACAGGATAAAGTAATTTGCTTCCAGCGATGCCATGCTGGGTGGTGGGAAGAATTCATAAATGAAGGTTAGGATTTTCTGAAAAGCAAAGCAAAAATTTTCAGTGCCAGTCTTAGTGCATCAGGGAGCAGGTTTCTATTGGAATTGTTTCAGGCAGCAAAATGTCTCAGGCTGACATTGCATTATTAGGCTTGTTCCAGCTTTAAGTCCACTTTCCTTTAAGCTCTCAGAGCAGAGGGATACAGATGTTACATTATGTCATGCCCTCCTATACAGGGTTTTACACTTCCACCCCCACCCCCCATCAGAGGGTGAGGGGAAATTTCTCTACTTTTACACAGTGTATATCTTGTGTGGTATTTTCAATTACATTGACCACCAGGAGGCACCGTATTACCGGTTCCATCCCTTTTGGGAATCATCAGGATCATAATGAGGAAACCAGTAATGCATTGCCTCCATGGTGTCCTCAGGAGTCTTCTCCAACATCAGTGTTCAAAAATGTCAATATTCTTTCCATCCTGCTTCTTCAAAGTCCAACTTTCTCTTCCTTAGAGAGTCACAGGGCCTGTTCTATTCTGATTGTTGTAGGTATAGACACATCCTGGCATCTGAATATCTTTTCCAAGGTCTTCACTGTTACTCTACCAAGTGTTAGTGTATCTTGTATTTCTTGACTGCTGGTTCCTTTACTGTTGATAGTTGATCCTACCATTCTCCCTTCCTGCAAGCCACTGAGTATCAGGAGCTGGATAGCTCCTAAAGCTAATGTACTGTTGGTCAACGTAACTATCTAAACAACTATTCTTAAGAAAAAGATAATATATGCCAAAGACTTGGTGAATCAGTTTTAATTTGTCTTTTTTTGTTTGTTTGTTTTCATCCATTCAATCGTGTCCAATTCTCAGAGACTGCCTGGACAAGTCCCTGCAGTTTTCTTGAGAACATTTTTTGGAGGTGGTTTGCCACTGCCTTCTTCCTATTAATTTGTCGAGGAACATTTTAATTTTTTTTAGAAGTTTTGAACCCAAATTATGATGAAAATAATTCCAATGATATCTTATTTTTTTTAATTAATTGAAAAGTCTGTTGCCTTTTAAACTATAGGATTATCAATAGTGTATTAAAGCTAACTGAATGAGTGAATCAGTGTTTATTTTTAAGTACAAATAATTTTGATATGCATTTTGACTCTGTTATACAAGCACAAACACACTGCAGCAACCCAGAACACCAGAAAAAGGAAATAGACCACTTATATAGCATCTTCCAGCAAAATGGATACCCACGCAACTTTATCAAAAAGTGCCTGACAACTCAACCCACCACAGCAAAACCAACAGAAGCTATGAAAAGGATTATACTGCCATACATCAGAAACATCTCAGAAACTACTAATAGACTGCTAAAACCACATGGGATCACCGTAGCACATAAACCAACCAAAACCCTTCAGAACATCTTAAGTAACCCAAAAGACCCAGTAGCCCAAGAACAAAAAAACAGGAGTTATCTACTACATACAGTGTAAGGACTGTAGCAGCCACTATATAGGACAGACTGGCAGAAGACTAGCAGAACGCATCCACAAACACCAACTAGCAGTCAAAAGACATGATGAAAACTCATTAATCTCACAACACATGGACAGACTCAACCATACTTTCAACTGGGAAACCGTGAGCATCTTAAACCAAGCCAAATCCAAAAATGCTAGAGAATTCCTGGAAGCTTGGCACTCAGACAAAGCAGCCATCAACAGACACATAGAGGTAAACAACATTTACATACCATTAAAAAAAAGGTAAAGGTTCCCCCTGCACATTTGTGTAGTCTTGTCTGACTCTAGGGGCCGGTGCTCATCTCCGTTTGTTAGCCGAAGAGCCAGCGTTGTCCGAAGATGCTTCCACGGTCATGTGGCTGGCATGATGCACGCAGAACGCTGTTACCTACCCACCAAAGTGGTACCTATTCATCTACTTGCATTTGCATGCTTTCGAATTGCTAGGTTGGCAAGAGCTGGGGCTAGTGCGAGAGCTCACTCTGTCATGCAGGGCTAGGGATTCAAACCTCCGAACATGTGATCTTCCGATCTACAAACCTGGCGTCTTACCCGCTGAGCCACCAAGCCCCTTACATACCATTAATAAGAGACAATAGAAAAGACAAAAGACCAGAACACCTCCTTGCCAGCAATCAACACCCAGATATACAAAGACTAACACCAGGATTAGCACCAGAGGAACAATCAAACAGCACAATATACCCTAATCAAGGAACTATTAACTCAGTCAATCAACCAAGCAGCAAACAACAGCCCAATCTAGGAACTACCAAGGAGAGAACAACACCCCCACCAACACAAGCAGGACAAGCCATGGTATATAAATGGAGAACAAGTCCCACTCCTTTTTCACACTGAAGATGTTGCCTAGTCTGGCAATGAAACGTCTGCAAGAAAACAACAAGGCTCAGAGAGCACCAAGGACTCCACAAAAAGAAATTCCTAGCACATTTGGAAAATAACGGAAGAATATAGTAAAAATGGCATTCACAATTTCCTTTTTAACAAAGTGCAATGCAGGTTGAGGAAGAGACTCGAAATTTAATTTCCATGCATTAACAATCATTTGCTTTGCTATCTAAGAACTGATAAATATTAAGTATGATTATTCAAATCAACCATGCAACAGACTCACTCATATTATCAGGGCTGAAGCTAGATGGCAAAGCCAGTTTTTAATGTCTTGTGAAAGGCCAGCAGAGTCAGGGCAAGTCTAATTTCAGGGCGGATAATCTTCCAGAGGGCAGGCACCATGGTAGAAAATGCTATCTTTCTGGGCCCCACCAGATAGAACTCTGTAGTGGATGGGATCCAGAGCACACCTCTCCTGCTGGATCTGACAAGATGGGTAGACACCACTGGGGAGAGACAGTCCCATAAGTAACCTGGCCCTAAGCCATGAAGGTCTTTAAGGGTAACCAACAGCACCTAGGATTGTACCTGGAAGCATAGTGGTAGCCAATGTAGCTCACAGAGCAAAGGTGTCACTTGTGCTGAATGACCAGCACACATAACTGACTGTGCTGCTGCATTTTGCACCAGCTGAAGCTTCTGAATAATCTTCAAGGGCAGCTCCATGTAGAACATTTTGCAGTAATCCTATTGGGACTTGAATAAAGCATGAGTGACTGTGAGCAGGGCCTTGGTCACCTCCTAATTAGGGAAGGTTGGAAATTAGACAAAAATTATCCAGTACTGTTGGGTCCAGAAATGGCCTCTGACGAGGAAGAATTAACCACTGCTAAGACCCAACCACACATCGCTCGGAGGCCTTGTGATGGAGGCCTGGAGGCCTTAGCCAACCAGAGGGACATGGATCTAATATGGAGGTGGCTGAGCTAACAGCCATCAGAACACTGTCCAGCTCCTCAGGCCCAAAAGATTCAAACTCCTCCCTCATAACCAAGCCAGATCTTGTCCTAGTCATATCCACAGGACCTGCAACAAGGCCAGAGTCAAACGTGGTGCAAATCCGATCAACTTTATCTGTCAGATGCCTAGCAAATTCCTCAGCATGATCTTGAAGGTACATCTCTGAGCCACCCCCATCCAGGAGGGCTCAGGTCACCCAAAACAGGGCTGCTGGGTGGCTATCTGCAGATGCAATAAGGGCAGAGAAATATTTACATTTTGCTAACCTTACTGCCATGAGGTAGGCTCTAATAGTGGCTCTAACTTGGGTTCGGTCAGATTTGCAGTGCATCACCTTCTAGTAGTGCTCCAGGCATCAGTTCACCCACTTCATCTCCCTCAGTTCCAGGATCCCTGGGTGCAGAAAGGCCACTCAGACATGATCCAATCAAGAGTCCTCACCACCCTTTTATTCCAGGTGGCCACCAAGGCCTCAGTTGAACTGAGCAGAAAACCTTCAGGAACAACCCCAGGATCCCTCTGGAACCCAGTCAGATCCATCAGTCACCTGGGGAAGACCAATTTAATAGGTCCTGATTAGTGAAAACAAGTAATTTTCAGAACAAAGTTTATGAAGCTGGCTTCAGTAAGGGTGGGCAATACACTAAACATGGAACAAGCTAAAATGAAAGGGATTTTTTTACTTTCTCCACACAGTCATGCCAGAAATTGGTGGAGTGTTATAGCATGACACTGTATGCATATGTCCTTCAGTTTGTTCAATGGATATAAAGAAAAAAGATTATCTAAATAAGTAATAAATAAAAATCAGCTGTTTTGAGCTGAATTCAACTTCTGGTGACTTCATGGACACCTCATTACAGTTTTCTTGAGACTGATGCAAAAGTGATTTGCCACTGCCTTCCTCTAGGATGTTTTTCAATTTCCAAGTCTAGCTTAGAGTCTTTGTATTCCTTGGTAGTCTCCCATCTAGGTACTAAACAAGCCTGGCCCTGCTTAATTTCCAGGCCCTGGCAGGGTTGGCAAGTATGACTATCTTCTGAATTTGCATATAAGATTGTATATCCCTTCCCTTCCCTTCCCTTCCCACCCCACCCCACCCCACCCCACCCCACCCTTCAGTTCCATGTTCTATTTCCACAAGGTATGGTTAATTATTGGATACATTCTCAGCCATAAATATGCAGTGTTCTTTTTTGTGAGCATATATTTCCCCGTGTTTTCAACTCTTCCAGGAGTTCTTGCATCATGTCTCATCTGAAGCATTGCAAGTCAGCGTTAAATTACAAGGTTTTTTGCATCTTCCCTATGGAACTTCCTATCCAGGGTTGACTGTTCTAGTGATCTCATGAATGGCTAAACTTGTCTCTTTAGCAAAGCTTTCTCTTGGAGGTAGAGAAGGCGCCAAAGATATTTTAATTGCCACAGCTAATTCAATATATATGGTTTTGAAGATTTTAAAAAAATAGAACTATGTTGAAATGGGCTCTTAAAATTCTCTATTATGAGGGACAAAAGAACCAGAGAAATTATTTCATTTCCTCCCCCCTCCCCCAAAGAATAAGAATAAATTCTCCAGCAATGGCAGGTACAGATATTATATTTTTCCAAACATAATATCCAGTGCTTTGAACTTAGCTTTGATCTATGATGGAAGCCAAATAAAATGTAGAATATCTATCTATCTATCTATCTATCTATCTATCTATCTATCTATCTATCTATCTATCTATTTGTGTGTGTATGTGTGTGTGTGTGTTTTAAAGACCAAAACAAAACAAAATCTCAGAAATATTTTGATGAATTGTGGCTCAATTCCCAAATTTAAAATGTAGAACATTTGATACTTTCAATTGTACCATAGTATGACACTTTCAATATCCCTTTTGAGCAACTGCTGTTTGATTCTGCATTTATAATTGTGAATTTCAATATCCCTTTTGAGCAACTGCTGTTTGATTCTGCATTCATAATTGTGAATTTCAGTGGGGACTACAGATGGGAAGTAGGATTTAGAAAACCCCAGCTAATGAAAAAGCAAATACCATTCCTTTCCAAAACCTTAGTATATACCCAGTTAAGATTATCTTTCTTGAGGAACTGTGCCTGTGTTGCCTTCTTCAGACAGTGTAAGCTACACAAGAGGGAATGAAGGAAAAAAAAAGGATGAAGAAGGAAATACAATGGGGGATTAGACTGGTAGATGCAAAAGCTTGAATTTCCAGAGAGGGTGCTTGAAAGTTTTTACACAAAATGTACTATAACTCCAAATTAAAAAAAAGTCTTTACTATTAAAAAAGTAACTAACTGGAAGAATCAGTGAACTCCATGTAGAGTTTACTTTAACATCCCATCATACTGGTGAAGTGTCATATATCAATGACAAACCATAAGCTTTACAGGCCAAAAAAATATTTTGATCCATAGCATGTTAAGATAAGCCTGAAAAAAATGTATGAAAGAACATACATATGAAAATGTATGAAGAGTAATTCCTAGTCAGTACAGACTGTATTAAGCTAGATGAGCTAAAGGTCTGACTCAAATAGATATCATTTCTATAAGTAATGCATAGTAGTAGTATAGCTTTATTGATTAGTCAAATGACCATATTAAAGAGTAATGCATAGTTGCTGGATCGAATGGAACTACACCTACATCTTCATCTTCATTAAGAGGACTGTATTCTCTTTCTCTTTCTCTTTCTCTTTCTCTTTCTCTTTCTCTTTCTCTTTCTCTTTCTCTTTCTCTTTCTCTTTCTCTTTCTCTTTCTCTTTCTTTTTCTCTTTCTCCTCCTTCTCCTTCTCCTTCTCCTTCTCCTTCTCCTTCTCCTTCTCCTCTCTCTCAAGAACTCAAGGTGGCTTTCAGGAATCAGCTTTCATTTTTATAATATAAGTTGGGCTGAAAAATAATGGCTGGTCCAAAGTTACCAGTTGACTGTTGCTGCTCTTCTTTTTTGTGCTACTTTTCTAGTGGATGATACTTGTGGGCAGGGGGATAACAAATGCAGTTGTCTCTCTTCATATCTCTGAATTCTGAAATGCAGCTCTTGACTCAGGGTCTATATTAAAAATAATAGTGATTGAGGAAAGAATGTGTATTTTAGGGAAATATCATGCAAGGTATGTATCTTCAGGAAAGTTGAAAATAAATGCAAATTTCATTGTGGGATTGTGTTTTTTTTTAACTGCAAAGTGTTAGAGCAAAATTATATCCACCCAATGATACAGAGGAATAAAGATAGAAGGTATGCAAATTGTGAACAACAATAACAAAAAAACCTATAAAACCTTTCTCCTGCTTCAAGGGAGAAATGACCATATTAATAACCATTAGTTTATAGTTCAACAGTTTTAATACCTATTTTTTCACTTTTTTCTTTTGCTATTATAACATTCATGTCATAAATTCTAATTACACTTCTCTCTTCCTCCCTGATTCTTTCACCCTGTTTAAATAACTGCTTTCTTCATTGGGATTAACGCGATCACATTTTACCCTCTTGTCATCATCTTAAAGGAAAATAAAAATGTTCTTATCATTAAAGGAAAAGATTATTGTCGACAATAATGACAATTATTGTTGTCATAATAAATAGGAGTGCCTGTATTTAAGTGTCTTTCCATTCTGCTCAAAATGTGTGAAGGTATTTCAACAGTCATTTAAAGAGGTTATGGACATGAACCTGATGATGCAGGAAGAAGAAAAAATATTAAGTGCCTCCTAGTTTCCAAATTTCCTTTTTATCTACTATCCAATTGCTTCTGAGATTTGTATCTTCTTGTTACAGCTGCTAACTGATATTGATGATTAAGCTTTCTTCCAATAGAGTTGAATATGTATATTGTATTGGGATGCTTTCTCAATGAAATCACTGATCACAGTTTTATTTTAACATTTTTATGCTTATGAGTTTAAAATTAAGCATAGGATACCTGAAAAACAGGACAAGAAAGCACCAATACTTTTAAGGTATTTAGTTAATCTGGTATTTGAGTGGCATGCAAGGTACATATCAACAAGAACCACATGGGAGGGGGCTTGATGAACTTTGGGGTAGTGAGTTCAAACATGGGGGGGGGGTTCCCACTGTCTCTTGTCTTGTCCATGGCTCCTTCATGATAGAGGCAGGACTTTTACAGGTCTTCCCAAGAAGTTCTCCCAGGATGGACAGATGCAATTCTGGGATGACACTGCCTGATATAATCTGGTCCTATATGGTCCAAGGCTTTGTAGGTTATAACCGAGACTTTGAACTGGGCCTGAAAGTCTACTGGTAACCAGTGGAGCAATTTTAAGAGAAATGTTACTTACAATGGTGGGTTGACTTTACAGCAGTCTTGCCACTGTATTCAGGTACAGTTGTAGCTCCCATGTCTTCTCCAAAGACTACCCTATGTAGAGCATGTTACAGTAATCCATCTGAGTGTTGATTAAGGCTTCAGGCATCCTGATCCTGAATGTCATAACTGGTGCACTAGCTAAGGCTGGGCAATGATCTCCAAACATGGCCTCCAACTATTTTTAAGCAGTAGCCTAGGAGACTCCTCTGAACATGAAGCACAAATCATCTCCTTACAGCAGGGATTCTTAATACTTTGGGGGCCATGGACACTATTGAGACTCTGGTGAAACCTACAGACCCTTCTCAGGAAAAATATATTTAAATGCAAAAAATAAAATACAAAGATACATATTATATTACAAAGGAAACCAATTATGCTCAAATACAATTATGAAATATTTTTTAAAATGTGATATAGCAATATATGTGCTTTTTATTAATCTGTTAAATCAATAATAACACAATGCCCTTTTTAAAGGTATAATAATTTTAGAGAGTAAGATTTATTGAAGTTAACAAACATTTTTAGGATCTAGAGGCCATAAATTACTTTGTTGCTACATACATTATTGAATGAAAAGCTAAATTTAGAGATTCCTAAAAGTAAAGTTGCAGTTTTTTCCCATCCAAGTTCACATAGATAGCCAGTCTGATGAGTCCCAAATAGGATGAAACCAGTCATATAGTGCCTTCTTGTGGGCAATCTAACTGAAAACACCACACAGGATACACACTTTGTAAAAACAGAAATTTCCCTCACAAGAGAGGTATTGGAAGTCATGTAAAACTCTGTACATGAGTCATGACATAATGCAACATCTTTATCTCTCTGCTCTGAGAGGTTAAGGGAAAGTGGAATGTGTACACCATTCTGATAAACTGGGGACAGGGAAGGAAGTTAACAAATCTGTTAGATCCAAAGAGGGCCTCTTTAAAAGAGGGCACAAAACTGCCTGCTTTAAAATAGGAGTTTAAAGTACCTGTAGAATCCAGGAAGGACATGAATCCAAACCATGAATGACAAAACTCATGCCATAGAGAAACCTGTCCACTTTCTTGGGTCCAATGAATTCAAAAGAATCCCAAATAGTATCACAAAATCAAGCCTTGCTCACCATATTGGATTTTGTTCAACTGATAGTCAACCAAAAGCAAACATGACTGACTTTATTCATGAAGAAACTCATGAAATCATCCAGCAAGACTTCAGGGGACTTGTCTCACATATCCTTCCCCAAAGGATCTGAGTAATTGAATTGTTGAATATGGATCACAATATCATTTTCCCCAGGCATATGAAAGTATTACCTCTCTTTATTATCAGTTCCTTCCTCCCTCTCCTTTCAGGATTATATGTTATGCTTACAGAGAGCCAGTTTCATCCAGTGGTTAAGGCACCAGGCTAGAAACCAGGAGACTTCCAGTCCCGCCTTAGGCATGAAAGCTGGCTGTGTGACCTTGGTACAGTCACTCTCTCTCAGCTCAGCTCAACTCATGGGGTTGTTGTGGGGAAAATAGGAGGAAGGAATATTAGGTATGTTCCCTGCCTTGAGTTATTTATAAAAATATTAAAGGTGGGATAAAACATCTAAAAAAATGCTCTGTCTAAACTTATTTAACTTTAGATGGTGACTGCAGCCATGAAATTAAAAGACGCTTGTTCCTTGGGAGGAAAGCTATGGCAAACCTAGACAGCATATTAAAAAGCAGAGACATCACCTTGCTGACAAAGGTCCGTATAAGTAAAGCTATGGTTTTCCCAGTAGTAATGTATGGCTGTGAAAGTTGGACCATAAGGAAGGCTGAGCGCCGAAGAATTGATGCTTTCGAATTGTGGTGCTGGAGAAGACTCTTAAGAGTCCCTTGGACTGCAAGGAGGTCAAATCAGTCAATCCTAAAGGAAATCATCCCTGATTGCTCATTGGAAGGACAGGTACTGAAGCTGAAGCTCAAATAATTTGCCCACCTAATGCGAAGAGAGGACTCACTGGAAAAGACCCTGATGCTGGGAAAGACTGAAGGCAAAAGGAGAAGGGGACGGCAGAGGATGAGATGGTTAGATAGCATTATTGATGTAATGAACATGAATTTGAGTAAACTCCGGGAGGCAGTGGAGGAAAGGAAGGCCTGGCGTGCTATGGTCCATGAGGTCACGAAGAGTCGGACACGACTAAATGACTGAACAACAACAAAAACTGAAATAACCCCTAATCTCTTCAGGTGCTGACTTTAGCTACACATCCCCTCATCTTATAGTGATATCATGAATTAGCTAGGGGTTATACAGGTACTCCTTGCTTACTGACTACTCATTCAGTGACCTTTTGAAGTTGCAATGGCACTAAACAAGTGGTACTTACAACCGGTTCTTGAAGTTCTGGCTGTTGCAACACCCTCGTAGTCATGTGAATGCAATTTGGGCGCTTGGCAACCAGCGTGTACTTAACAACAGTTGCAGTGCCTCTTGGTCATGTGATCACCATTTGTGAGCTTCCCTGCTGGCTTCCCATGTGCAAAATCAACAGGAAAGCTGGCAGAGAAGGTCACAGGTCACTCGGATAAGTCCCCCCAGCCTCACTGCGCTCATGCGGCACCCTGCTTCCCCCGGCCTCCTTGCACACATGCCTGGCCTGCACCGGGCCTCCCAGGGCCTCCCCCAGCCTCCCCCACAGCACCCTCGTGCTCCTTACCTGGGACTCCCACTTAACAACTCCCATGTCTTGAGGCTATATTGGCAACCGGGACTGCCAGGATTGCTCTCGCTAAGTGATGTGGTCATGTGATGTTGCACTTCATGACCACATTACTTAGCGACAGCAGTCCTGGTCCCAATTGCTGTCATTATCTGAGGATTACCTGTATACATTAGGAGGATTTGTGTTTTGTTTAGTTTTGTTTTTTTGCAGAAGGACAGAAAAAGATAAAATATGAACAATTTCTCAGAAGAACTGTTACCATCAGATTAGCACTGAGTCTCTATAGGAGCACCAAATTATCCTGAAGTAATAATTATAATACATTAGTAGCAGTTTAATTTCCAATAAGCGCTGTCTGTTTAAGTGATGGCACTCACACCCAAGCTCAGGAAACAATAGATTGCAGTGCTGGTGAGAAAAAACCTGCATGGATTTAAAAGATGGATCATTAAAAGTGAATCATTATTAGAAAAATGGAACAAAAATATGTCCTGTGACTTTCTCTGTTGCTATTTTTAAAGGGAAAAAGTCCATTTTGCTGAATGTTTTCTATGATGAATATTATCATTTCTCTATATATAAACACTGAAATCTCTCACACTGTTCTAGCACTGGAACATTCACTCTCATGCCTTATAACTGGAGATACTCGTACATTGCAGAAGATGACAGAATGTAAAAGTGGTAGCCATGCCATCATTTTAGGACACCCCATTCCATATCCATCTGTTTATATTCTCCCTTTCCAGCAGTCATGTCCATGTCCACATTCAGTGTGCTCAGTCTTCAGTGAGCCTTAAATAAATCTCCCCAACTACCTATTACTTCTTCAAATACTGGAGTTCCTTTGAGCCTGGTGATAATTCTTCCTTGTTATTCCATGGTGTCATTTTGACTACTTATGAGTCTACCCATACCCCTTCAAGATGTTCCCAGTTATATATTTATATTGATCCTATACTGATCACACACACACACAGATAGTCACAGTTGGAATTTGTTATCCATATAGGATGACACTGTGTGGTTTATGGAGGGGGGAAGGGAAAGTACCGTTCTGAATTTTTTTTCCTGAAAAACGAAGTCTCTACAGCACAAGGAAATACATAAGAGAAGTTCAATGATTCTGAGGATGGATAAGGATAGCAATCTGTAATCTGGATAGGTGCAGTTCTACAAAGAGATGGGAGGGAGGGAGGGAGGGAATCGTTCTCCTGCTATTAAAACTGATGCATTCTAACCCTCTGTTCCACTGCATCATTGTGTAAATGGTAGCTACTACAGTATAAAAAGTGGAAAGTCAGATTTTGTGGAGAAGGTCTTCAAATCCCCATTCAATCTGTTGGCTAGTTATCATTAATCAGATTTATCTACCTCCTAGGGTTGTTGTATGTTTACCAGGATGAGCCTGATCTGCCCTGGAAGAAATAAGAATCTGCCCTGGAGAGAATGAATAAAAGAAGGCAGAATTAATGATTAACACTGCCATGATGACTGAACATTTTGGGTGCCAGTGTTTCTAACTCATTTGGAGGGCACCAGGTTGGGAAGGGCTGTTGGAGTGGGTATGTAGTCTGCATCTCAATGGGGTGAATGATGTCTGTGTGAGCAAGGAACACAAATCTATAATGTGATATTTGGCTGCAAAGGATTGCCACGTCCCTTTGATCTGTAGTATATACAGTAGGTATGTGATAAAGAGTGATGTGAATTCTCTTCCATCTACTGCAGAGCTTTCCAAACGGTGTGTCGTGACACAAAAGTGTGTCACCACACCACCCGGAAGCGGCGGCACGCACGTGCACGGTGGCAGCGGCAGCCGCTGCCGCCGCCGCCATGCACGCACGCGCCACCGCACACACCCCCGTGCCGCCACACCCCCCCGTGCCACCGCACGCTCTCCTGTGTTGCCGCCATGTGCACATGCCGCTGCTGTGTCGCTGCCGCCGCGCCGCCGCTCATGTGTCGCCAGCGGCGGCACTTTGGAAAGCCCTGATCTACTGCCTCATAGATTTTCCGCCACTTGATTTAAATACTTGGAATCAGATTGGAATCAGATGCGAAGAAAACAATCATGTTGGAGAAGGTCATTCAGACAGTTGCTCTGCCTGTAAGATATGGACCCAAGGGCAGAGAAGAAAGAACACAATTGAATCTTGTTCAATTTCACTGGAAATATTATACCACATAACCTGTTTATTAAAAGTAAGTAAACAGACTATTGAAAGGAAAGCTAAATCTTATGTACATGTTCCTGCCATTCTCAGCTGCAATGCTAAACTCTTTGGTGCTGTTAAAATGAAAAGGTCCTTGTTCAGTTACAGGCCAGATCAGCATGAAGGCATCCCAGTGAGGTACTCTGGATTTGGTACTCAGCAGGATATGTTTCTGAATTATTGAGCTCATGACTGGAATTAGATTGTATTTTAAAAAATGATAATATAGAAGCATTTATCATTTTAAATAAAGAAGTTAAAGGAAACAACAATACATACTTGATAATTTTAGCTGACAGATATTTTATGCTTTCATTAATGTGGGGGTAGATTGGAGTGGTTTGTTTGATTAAAAAACATATGACATTTGAAAAGAGGAAAGTAGTTAATCATGCTGCTAACTTCCAAAGTCACTATAAGCCTTGAATAGGCATTGACAAGTACTGGCTAAGTTGTAGAGGACCAGTTGTTCCTGCTGAAGAGACCAACATACAGAATGGCTCATTCACTTCAATAGAAGCCTTGCCTTGCTTTTTTATGAATGATAGCCCCTTTCCAAGACTAGAGTCTAGAATCAGATGAATTAATTTAAATTATGTTTCCCACAGTTGGGAGGAGATGAAATTCTGGATTTATCCTTCAGGAATAGAGTGAAGAACCACTAGAGCAGTGTTTTTCAGACCTGGCAACTTTAAGATATGTGGACTTCAATTCCCAGCATGCTGTCTGGGGAATTCTGGGAGTTTAAGTCCACACTTCTTAAAGTTGTCAAGTTTGAAAAACACTGCACCAGAGGGAAGAAGATTGCATAAGATTTCCCCCCTCAAAAAGCAAGTGTGTGTGTGTGTGGGGGGGGATGTATTGATTGACCTAAATCTAAACCATTTTAGTCTTGCATATACTCTGCTCTATCAAATACTCAAATCACTCCACTCCTTTTTTAACAGAAAATTTATATGATCTTTGTATACCCTGAGAGGAAGACATTTAAGTGTGTATCTTTCTTTAATGGCAGCATTTTTGTACTGCTTGTAACTTATTTGCATAGTCTAAAGTGCAGAAAAAAGACTGCAGTTGCACATCAAAAACTACATATTTCAGAATATCCCAAAATAGTTCACAAATCACAAAAAAACAAAGAAGCTTTTATGAAAGAAAAGTGGGCACAGAAATCTACAAATAAAGGGGAAGATTACTCCAATAAACATCATATTAGAAAAATGGCTTGTAAAATGTGTGCATAATGGAAAATGTATATAAAGTTTTAGGTGAAATACAGTATGTGTGAAATAATATGCAGACCTTCCCCCCCCACCTAAGCTGGAAAAAACAAGCATTTGTATAAAACACATTTCTCATCTATTGTGAAGAATATAAAAAGTCTGGCTGGCCAGCACTACAGGATTTGGAAATTTTTGAGGGCAGAGGGGCCGCTGAGGGGAAAGTTTGATGATGCAAAATAAGCAGGCTAAAGATGTTCTGAGGAGAATTCCTTTGGTTTGGGGAGAGTTTGGGGATTTCTACTCTCCCTAAAAACAAACAAACAAACAACTGTTTTCAGTTTATTTTAGGCATTTTAGGGCATACCCTCCAGGTTGTCAGGATTTCCCAAAAGCCCATGCCATTTTAGATGACTACAGTTCAAGGCGTGCAAAAATAGGATTTGGTGGCTGCAATCAGTTCTGAGACCCCAGGTTACCACCCCTGCATTAGTAGCACTTCTAAAGCAGAAAAGAACACAGTTTTGCAGCACTTTTAAAATTATTGGGGTGGGGGTTGATGGCCAAGGACTGCAGGAGAAATAGCAATGATTTGATATTCTTACTTTGAGAGGATAGGCCTGTTTTCCCTTTTCTGAGGAAAAGAGTTTTCTTTAACACTGATAGATGTGCTAAGCCTACTGGAGATTTGACACACCGTTTTATTTTATTTTTATTAAAAACTGCACAATAAAATACCCCTCCCTGATTATTTCACCAATGCAAATTGGAAGCGCAAAAAAAAGAAGACATGCAGGAACCACAGATTAGAACTTCAGAAGCAATGCAGAAT
Organism: Charina bottae; assembly: GCA_023362775.1. Taxonomy (NCBI): domain Eukaryota; kingdom Metazoa; phylum Chordata; class Lepidosauria; order Squamata; family Charinaidae; genus Charina; species Charina bottae. The sequence goes on from JALMGJ010000016.1 coordinate 5,711,743, forward strand.
ATCTGCTTCTCTGCATTGCTTCCTAACAACTACTCTCTGCAACCACCATGTGAAAAGACACAGCTGCTTTAAAGAGTTAGAAACAGGGGCTAAGTTTGCCATTCCAAGTGCTCCATAGCACCCTTTTAGAATCATATCTGAAGCACTGTGCAGCAATAATACTCTGGGTTGCAGAGTTGCCTGTTTCTGCTATAGAAGCTTCTCCAAGTGCATTGATACTGCTTGAAGCAGATTGCCCACTATATTTTTGGCAGCATCTAATTTTTCATATGCCCTTTTCCCCAAGACAAATAAGCATGGGTATTTCTGCGCAAGAGAAAGGCAATTCATATTAATGACTAGATTGGAATGTCTGTAATATCTTCGTCTTATCTGTTGCTTCATATTTTGTACACTATGGAAAAAATAGTATATCCTATTCCTAAACAAACCAATTAATTCTGGTAAATGGAACTATTCATGCTTCTCTCTCTCTTGACTAAATTCCATACACTTGCAATCAAAACAGCTTTTCCATGCTTTATTATGTTTATTGTTATTCTACTGCTCTCTTAGATTTATATTCAGGACCATTTTCATGTCAGTAAAGTTGGGTTTCTGTGTTCCTCACTCCCACCTGCTCCCCAGTTTATATTTGCCAACTCTATTCCATGTTTGTCCCAGTACTGATATATGAAATCCAATGTCATTCCATTACTGTGTAAAGAGATTAATATTTTCTTAATCCTGTTAGGTTTGTGATTTGATTCATATTTTTTCCACCAGATTGCATAGGTGAAGGTTTTTCTTATTTTTCAACTTGATAGATTTAAAATCAGGGTGTCAGATACAGATCTAAATAAAAAATATGAGAGGCCAGACCAGGAACACTTAGAGTACATACTGACACACAGATGGGCTTAAGAATAAATAGGCCATAGATCAGCAAGAAAACACTTTGTCTCAACAGGCCTTGAAGAAAACTGTTGTGAAGTTCAGGCCACACCCCAACTAAGTCTATCCATCTCAAGGAAAGCTGAGCCAGCTTTTTCAAGACATTGGCCTTTCAAACTAGAATGAAACAAACTGTTTGACACAGAAACATTATACTACCAATACCAATTTCCTTGAAGAATCACATTCACTCATATCAACCTGCTTGTACATCCTCAGGTTACTTTCTGAAGCTATACTGTGTCTCCATATGTATAGAATAAACTGCCTCATCTGCCTGTTTGTCATGTTTTTGGAGAGCCTTAAAGCCTTCCTGTAGCTTTTGTCTAAATCGGATCATTAAGCTGCTGAGTAGAAACAATTTTACCTGTAACTGCTTGTATTTTATTTTTATTTACACTTTTTTTTCCTTAGAGGAGTTTTGTCTTTAAAATGGCATAGTATTGATGTCTTAAGATGACTAATTGGAAGCCAATGCGGATTTAAACTGTTATGATTTAAAGCAACCACAGTACTTCATTAGCTAAAACTAAAATAGGCTATTAATATAGACATATCTTTTAATGATTATTTCTAATATTTCTGTCTTTGAAATCAATTTTCTTAAACATCCTTCCTACATTTCTTTTATAACTTCATTTTTCTCTTTTTATGACATTTATTTCTCTAATCTCCCTAATTATTTTTTCCAGATTCTTCACACAATTTTTTTTCTCTTTCCTTTCCTTTTGTTTTATATACTGCCTTTCTTCCCAAATCACCTGTATTCATCCTTTTCTCTTTGTGCTGAGAATGGATGGAACTGTCAGTTTCATTTTTTCTCACTTTGCTTTTTTTTTCAACTCTTCAGTTTGCCCCATTTCCAGGTTATTTTGATTTTTTTTGGGGGGGGGGCTAGTTTCCATACACGTACATGCTGTTGAAACCCCAAAATTCTACATGTTTGAAAACCCCCAAATATTCATACGGTTGATCTGAAAATATTGGGGAGTGCCCATGGGATAAAAGTGGTATCTTTGGCTTGATTTCAGTTCTTAGATTTAGGCAAATGCTTTGCTTCAGGCCATTTCCTCCCACCCCAATTCTTAACATTATAAAATTATTAAGTACAATTTATTATTGTCTCCCAAAGAATATACATTTGTGCATATACATAATGCAAAAAGGGAAAGAAAGAGAAAAAGAGAGGATGTAAAAGAGGCTGAAAAATGTATTTATTTATATATATATATATATATATATATATATATATATATACACACACACACATACATACATACATACACACACACACACACATACATACACATACACACACACACACACACACACACACACACACACACATATATATATCCAGCCATCTTAAATACATAACTTTGGGTAGTGGACAATCCATACAAAAGCAATAGTTTTTTAAAAAATAATAATAATGATCCAGTACAAAAAATAAAACCAAGGCACTACATAGCAATGCCACAAAAACATACAGTACCTGCATATTTTGGACTCCCCTGATATATTGGCCTTAATTCCTGGGGGGAAAGAAAGGTTTTAAAAGCCTTCTGGAAGGCCAAGAGGGTTGGGGCCATCTGAATCTCAGGAGGGAGGCTGTTTCATAGAACAAGATGCCACTGGTTAATAAAGAGAACCTGGAGAATGCCCAGCCTGTCAGATCTGGTGGAACAGAACAGATTTCAGGAACTGAAATCCTCAGAGATAAATGTTCCTGCAAGTAACCTGGATGCACGCCATGAAGGGCTTTAAGGGTAATAACCAACACTTTGAATAGCACCTGGAAGCATACAAGAAGCCAATGCAGCTCACTCAGCAGTGGTGTTGCACAGGCGAAAATTTGGAGCAGCCAAAACTGTGCATACCACTGAATTCTGTACCAACTGAAGCTTCCAAGTGTTCTTCAAGGCAGCCCCATGTACAGTGTATTGCAGTAATCAATAGATTAAAAAAAATGATCCAATCATTATGTTTAACTTCCCTTTAAATTAGATAGGTATTCCATCTTTTTGAACATGAGCCATTAGTAAGAAGAATTCCACTAATGCCTTCTCTTTGGCTTCTTTTTGGATGGAGAGAAAAGAGAGAACTTTACATACAAAAGTACACACACATACACTTATCTAAATTACAGTTATGTTTAATTGTTACAGTGCTTTTAGGTAAATGATTTGTGGTGGGGTTTTTTTTCTAACTATACACAGCGGTTTTAGCTTAAGAAACACATTTCTATATGGAGCTTTCCTTGGTCTTTCTCCTCCTAAGGACTGCACACTTAAAAAGAAAAATCAATCAGTGACGACAAAGGAAAGAAACTATATTTAAATACATCTGTGATCTTCAGAAGAAATATAAACTTTTAATACATCTGTATTCAAAACTTCTATCTAGAATGGCATTTCTAAGACAAAGGTATATATTAAGAAAGCATTGTTAGTAGCTAATAAATAGCAGTCAGTATATTTATTCTTCATTGTAGGGTTTTTCAAAGCTTTCTCTTGTTGCATCAATTTTGCAGCTGGAAACATTTTCCACACTTTAAATTTCATTGATCCATTGCAAGATGTCCTTTTATTTTCCAGTATTCTGCAGGAGCAAACCTGTGGGGCTCCACTATTCAGAAAATAATAATCACGGAGAAAACTAGAGGCAAAGGAAAGGAGAGTCAAAGGATCACAACTAACATAATTTAGAAGTAGGGATGCAAAGTAAAACTTGGGAGACTGGGCAACTCATACTCTACTGAATATTGGTTCCAACTCAGCTTGCTTAGCCTCATAGCAATGGCAGAACTGTCAATGTCATCATGTCAATGAAAAATGTAACTCTAAATTGCATGTACTTTTTGAGCAAATTCCCGTGACCAAGTGACCTGAAACATTTCCAACTATTCCCAGATAATGGGATGACACATAGGGATATGCTATATGAATTGGTAATCCACAGGTAACAGTGATATGATTCTGATACTCATAAAATTGAGGACATGGTAGTTTGATTGGTCAACAATCAAATACTTCTTTATCCACCGCCCTAGCATAAAAGGTTTATGACTGTGTATAAAAGATGTGTGTGAACTCCTAAATAAATTCTTTTTTTTAAAAAAAACAATGCATGGGATCATTTTCAATAAATAGACATTTTATTCTACCCAATTAAGCTGAACCTCTTCACTTCTGACTAAAGTGAACTCTAAACTAGAGTTGTTCTCTGTTTTACATAATTCAAAATGTTTGTTGAAGCCATAATCCCTTTCTAGTGAGTAGAAATAATAACCAGTTCTTCTTAGTTTCAAATCAAAACTAAGAGATATGCTAGCCACATTTAAGAAATGTCATTAGTGTTATGCACAGTGCCTTACGTTCCCTAAAATTACTCAATTGATTACTTCCAGGAGAAATTTTAAAACTGCTGAGTTTGAAAAAAATGAAGATATGTTCCTACTATCATTGGTCAATGACATTACAGAAGGTGTGAAATTAACAACAACAAAAGACAAGAACCAAAAATAGAATGAAAGGATTGTTCCATTTCTCAGGAAACCAAAAGACTTAAGTCCATTCTGTGCTGAAACAAATCACAAGCACACCAATGTATGCTGATGGCATCTGAGCTACTGCTGAATAATCAGGAAAAGGAACTTGGAGATGGGCTGGAAAGCTGTATGAAAATATCCACCCAATGTGTGGATGAAGTGAAAAAGGATGCATTTTGTTAAAAAATAGAATCCCAAGTATTATGCCTTCATACAAATGTATAGCACTTCAAAAGTGTACATAAAATGGGAAATGTGTTTGGAATAAAACTTCTGACTAATAATACCTACTCTGCATATTTATTTATTTATTTATTTATTTATTTATTTATTTATTTATTTATTTCAACATAGATTATTGAATTTGCTTCCGCATGGCATGGTGATGGCTCCCAATGTAGTCTTAAAGAGAAGGGGTTAGAGCAGGGTTTCTCAACCAGGGTTCTGTGGAACCCATGGTTCTATGAAAGGTCATTCGGGGTTCCCTGGGAGATCACGATTTATTAAAAAAAATATTTCAAATTTGGGCAACTTCACATTAAAGAGGTAAGTTTCATTCTTTATTTTTAGTTTAAGAACACTGTTAATGCATATATACAGGCCTACACATGAAACAAATATAATAATTTTGTAACTTCTGGCCTATATTTGAGCCTGAATGTGCAGGGGTTCCCCATGGCCTGAAAAAATATTTCAAGGGTTCCTCCAGGGTCAAAAAGTTGAGAAAGGCTGGGTTAGAGGAATGCATGACAATAAGCCTATTATGACTTCTACATCTGAAGGTGATACATTAGTTCCAACATCAGAAGCAGATGTCTCAATGTCACTTACCACATGAATAAGGATGCTACTGTATTCATGTCTTGTTTGATTATGTGCTTCCCATAGGCCTCAGTGTAGACACTGTGGAAAATGGGATGCTGGCCTAGATGGTCTGACCTAAACAGTGAAAGTCACCTGACCATTGTATGGTCAAATTATCATTATAGAAGAAATAAAAATGGAGGAAACAAATCTTTGAGCTGCTCTACCTACAAAATGACTTTTTAAAGAACAGTGAAAACAATGGATAATAAAGTCTAAGCTGCTGAGATTGGTTGCAGTCACACCCAGGGATGGAACTAGGGTCTATGCCACCCGGGGCAAACATGGATTCCGCGCCCCCCCCATGGGTTATTTTGTCATTTTGGCAGCCCCTGGGCATCATTTTGGCACACACCCCAGTGTGGCACCCAGGGCACATGCCCCGCTTGCCCCCCCTAGTTGCGGCCCTGGTCACACCTTGACCTGATGAAGGACTTCATCTAACTGAGGTTGGAGCAGTCTGTGAACACTGACAGTTAGATGTGTTTGCTTCAGCTGAAGCTCTGAATGAACAGGTCTGCAGAGCCCTAACAGAGACTGCTGGCCATCAGAAATATATGATGACCTACCTTTCCACATCTCCCTAAATTTCTTGCTGAATATTTTAATTGCCTGTTGAAGAGGTGATGGTGGTAGAAAAATCTTGCTTTTTTTAACAGAAATATCTGTTAATATATTTAGATATATTAAAAATAAATATATAAATAGTAAATACCCAAGGAACAATTTGGCCCAACTATGATTTTTCTCACTATTTACCATGACATTGCTCCATTAAATTAACTTGCAGCTCTGTGTTCTCTTAAAGATGAACTGCTATCTAGAATATTATATAATATTAGTTGGTCAACTTTGATTTTCTGGAAAATGTTTCCTTTAAATAACTCAACAGTAATGTTCTTGTGGTTGATACTCTCAAATATCTCAGTAGAAGGATGATAAAAGTAATCAAATTCATTTCTACTTTTGGCTACATTTAATTACAGTTCTTCAAAATAAACCAGGTTTTTTTTTAAAAAAATGAATTGCTTGGGCAGTAATAATTACAGAGTTTTATGAAGGAGATAAATCACTGTAAAGTCTAATTAGCATTGAATCACTCAAGCATCTTAATGACTAAGGATTCTTATCTAAAAAAATGATGTGTGAAGGGTTGGGGGTATCAAACATACACACACAAGAGGACTTAGTGTTCAGTGCAAACAAATGTAGGAATCAGTGTAGCAACATTTACATTGATGGAGAGATCAGTGAGGTAACAGATATAGAATACTGACAACATAAAGCTAATGGGGCAGTAATAGTGAGACTCAGAATTGCTGATGAGAAAGATTAAAGGTCTTTCATCAGCCCATTTTCCAGATCAAAATTGCTCTTCACCTCCCATGCTGCTATTTTCTCCTTTTATCCAAATTTCTTTAATGACTAATTTAAGAGCAAACCCAAAGGAAGCAAGCAACTCAAGAATTTTAGTCATGATTATTAAGAGCTTTCCACAGTTTATTTGAAATAAAAGGGAAAAAACTATTTTATTAGGAGAACCTGATCATAGATCTTACATGAGATATCTTATTGGTTCTAAGGTTATTGCTAAGATCACACATGCATATATGAGCTTGGTACATTTGATGACTGACAGCTGAATTATCTAGGATGACATGACTATTCTATCTGTGATGATTCATTTACACATGCCAACAGTATAAGTGATGAACAAAGAAATGAGACCTCCTAGTCCTAAATAGCATATTTGGCTTAAGTGGATTATTTTGTTTTTCTCTCTTCAAATTCTTAGGGTTTGTATTAGAACTTATATTAGAAGTATGCATCAATTCTATTGCTCTTCTTTGTGGTCTGGGCACTTATGTATCACCAAAACAACCAACCAACCAACCAACCAACCATGAATTTTTTTATTTTATTTATTTATTTATTATTGTATTTATACCCTGCCTATCCCCTCCCTAACGGAGGACTCTAGGCGGCTTACATACATCTTCATACATATACATCGTTATACATTATATTTCATTTAAACAAGGGAGGGGGTAAGGGAACCGACATACATATCCCAGATAGATTTGATTTGATTTTATTTTATTTTATTTTATTTTATTTTATTTTATTTTATTTTATTTTATTTTATTTTATTTTATTTTATTTATTTTATTTTATTTTATTTTTATTATTTTATTATTTTATTTTATTATTTTATTTTATTTTATTTTATTATTATTTTATTTTATTTTATTTATTTTATTTTATTTTATTTTATTTTATTTTATTTTATTTTATTTTATTATTTTATTATTTTATTTTATTTTATTTTATTTTATTATTTTATTATTTTATTTTATTTTATTTTATTTTTTCATTTTATTAATTCAATTTCTATAGCCATCTATCTCAACAAGTGACTCTGGGCGGCTTACAGCAATAAAAAAATAAAACAGTTAAAGCAATTACAATTAAAACAATTAAAATACAAAATAAATATACATGACTGCCCAGTAAGCGATATATGGATGTTAATATAGCCAAGAAATGGGACCATTCCCAGATAGATAGATAGATAGATAGATAGATAGATAGATAGATAGATAGATAGATGCAAATTTGGAAATTACTGAATTATACATAGAAACTCAATGCACTTTTCTATTATGAAGAAGACTGTGAGCTATAAATTCTGCTGCCAAGTGCTAATTGATGAGCAAATTCAACCCTCCTGCTTTTCCTTAAAAAAAAATCTAGCAATTGAACATAACCTTATAAAAATCACTTAACTATATAAAGTACAACTATGTACTAATTAACTTTTTCATTTTCTTTTCTCTGAATTTCTTTTCTTTCTTGTTCATTCCTTAAACATACAGTACCTCAATAACTAAGAAACTGGATATTCCCTCCTTCCTTCCTCTTCAACTTATGTTCTGTCCTTATCAAGTGAATTTCTAAAAGCAGATAACATTTAAAAACAAACAGAAGAATCAGAATCTGAAAAGTTAAAAACTTGAATTAAAGTAATAGTAACATAATTACAAATGAAAGGCTTGAGAAAGAGATGTTTCTTTACATGGTTTCTAAATGCTGAGGGTGAGAGTCAAATACAATTCACAAGGAAGTACATTACAAAGCAAAAGAACAATGGGAACAATGCAAGAGAAGGCTCTTTTCCTGTATACTGTTGCTGCAGATCCTGGACAGTTTCATACCGGGAGAAGCAGTCCCTTAGATCAGCCTTTCTCAACTTCTTGACCCTGGAGGAACCCTTGAAATATTTTTCAGGCCTCAGGGAACCCCTGCATATTTTGGCTCAAATATAGGCCAGAAGTTTCAAAATTATTATATTTGTTTCTTGTGTATACCTGTATATATGCATTTACTGTGTTCTTAAACTAAAAATAAAGAATGGAACTTACCTCTTTAATGTGAAGTTGCCTGAATTTGAAATTTTTTTTAAATAAATTGTGATCTCGCAGGGAACCCCTAGTGACCTCTCGCAGAACCCTAGGGTTCCACAGAACCCTTGTTGAGAAACCCTGCCTTAGATAGTCAAGCTCTAAAATTAACCAATTTAAATGTTATTGGTAACTTCCAGTATAGATATTATTAGCCCTTTGCATCATTTCAACTTCAGGACACTTTTCAAAGTTAGCCCCACTTAAAGGATACTGAAACCAACAAGGCAGTAGGTAACTGAGGCATGGATAACTTCTGCCAACCCCAACCAACTCATGTGCACTAACAGTACTTGTGTAAAATATGTTCCTTATTATAGCTGCCACCTGAAAATCCAGTGACAGCTGAGGATCTTGGAGAATTCCCAGACTGTGGACCAGCTCTTTAATATTCAGAACAAAATATTCAACTCCTGAATTCAGTTTCTTATTTACCTATAGAACCTCCATCTTGTCTAGAATTAATTTCAGCTTCTTATCTCTCATCCAGCTCTCTTATCCACACCTCTTGTTTATAATCTCATAATTATTTTGGATTCCTCTCTTTGTCTTCCTTCCTTCCTTCCTTCCTTCCTTCCTTCCTTCCTTCCTTCCTTCCTTCCTTCCTTCCTTCCTTCCTTCTGTAAAATCCAACCTGGTTCATTCATTGAACATGCCCATACTTTATATCATACTGTCTTACTACTAAAACATTGGATTTATCTCACTCACTGCCTTGCATTCTCCTTGTTCAACTGTTCTAACTTCCCATTCCTAATCTCCCAGTTTTTTTAAAAAAAAAGTTGCTTTTTTTTCCTATTTCTTTTATGTCTGCTTCACCATATATCTCCTTTCTGTTGATCATTATTTTTATTTTGTTTTGATAATACTAAAAAATTTATTTACATTTTAAAGATGTCCACACCAGATTACAAAACAATAACAAGAAAATAATTTACAATAAAAACAGTCAAAATTAAAGTGCATAATTTAATTGTATAACAACTAAAAACTATTTCATAAATATATAGACACATACTAACTCACACAACTATCATTTGTTTGATAATATTTTGGTACTGTGGCAACATTTACTTACAAATCTTGAAGAAACATACAGTACATGGTTAAATGTACCATATAAAATTAGACAGCATGGGATCCAATCCATATTTCTCTAAGTTCATTACTGGAATCTTATCATATCATTGTCTGACATTGTCTGACATCGGGACCGCGGTGGCTCAGTGGTTAAGATGCTGGTTAAGACGCTGAGTCAGAGGCCATCAAAGCTGACAGCTTGGCAGTTCAAATCCCAAGCGCAAGAGCCATATGCCGGAGTGAGCTCCCAGTAATTTGTCCCAGCTCCTGCCAACCTAGCAGTTCAAAAGCATGCAAATGCAATTTGTTAAATAGGTACCACCTCGGTGGGAAAAAACATAGGGACATAAAATGAGCCTCCTCAGGAGTCCCCTGGGCAACGGTGATATCACTGGCAAATCCTTTCACTACAGAAGCACCTTGGTGCTTGGAAAAAAAATTGTCTGGCATTATCATCTATCTGCATGTTTTCCATACCTCACACACAAAAGGTAGACATATAAGGCATGTATGAATAAATCAAGGCTGGATTTGAATTTGATTTTGAAGGGATCAAGATTTATGTTGAGTTTTAAATTTGAGACTGAAGTAAACAAAATTTATTCAAACCAATGTGAATTTTGAATCATAGACTGAACCATAGACTCTGTAGGGGAAGCATCAAAAGGCCTGCAGCCAGTTCACTTTTAGGCAGAATGGGATGAAAATAAGAATTAACAGAACCTTTTATGACATTAACCCTTCAAAGTTTCCACTGAAGAGCTTAAAGGATTTAGGAGAAATCCATATTTTGAAATACAGGTATATCTCTGAGATATTGCGGGATCGGTTCCAGACCACCGCAATAAAACGAATATCACTATAAAGTGAATCTCACATTTTTTTTGGTTTCCCAGTGCATATAAAAGTGATGTTTACAGTATACTATTAAATGTGCAGTAGGATTATTTCTACAATAACTATGTAATACATTAATTAAAAAATACTTTATTGATAAAAAGTGCTAATCTGTTGGAAAAATGGCACCAATAGACTTGCTTGATGCAGGGTTGCCACAAACTTCCAATTTGTAAAAAACAGAACAAAAAAACAATATCTGTGAAGTGCAATAAAACAAGGTATGCCTATATTTTCCCTGGATCTCTAAAGAAATGAAGAAAGAAAACCATAGTAGCTCGCTAACTGTCCAATAAATAGCCTATAAATAATTTGTGGTGACCCAATGAAGAATGACTCCTATTCTAACTTAACAATAAATACATTTAAGAACTTCAAAAAGTAAGCAAGATTGAAAAGTTCATAAGTTTCCGACCAGTTGTTCTTCTCAGATAGAAGGCTTGTTGGCATGGCTCATTGGACACTTTCATTTTCTCATGCCAATATCAGAGAGTCCATTACACCACTCAACCCTTTCTCAGCTTTGTTCTTGTATGGAAGGAAAAATGCCACAGTGTGTGAGACAGCAAAGCCAAAATGCATCAGAAAGTCCATCCGATTTTCAAACCATCAAATTTTTCCAAACCTATCTGAAGGCAGCTGTTTCTATTCAATGATTCAAAACAATTTCAAGAATTGATTTAAAGATTCAGTTTGGAGTGATGATTCAGCTGATTTTCTTTCCAATTGAATCACCCCTTTGAAGATTCACACATCCTAATATTCATACTTTCCTTCCTCTATCTTTTTGAATACTTTCAGCTAACATGCATTGGTCAAATATGTTTTTGCCCCAAATACATTAGGATACTTCTTCCCCCCAACTGGCGTAATTGTAAAGTAATTGTAATTGTAAAGCATGTAAGTCATGCTTTGTTTCAATCTGTTAAGTCTTCTGAATGATGGCTTTTTCTGGTTAGATCAAAATAGAGAAAGAACCCAGGATTTGTTTTACAATTGTTTAGGAAATAAATACATCAGTAGAAACTGAAAGTAACTTTTCTCATTGTGTTTTGTTTCTGTCTATTCCATAAACGTTAGCATTTTGTCAATTATAGCATGTTTTTGTCTCAGCTGGGCATGGTTGCCTTATTTTCCTCAGTTGTGAAATAGATATTGATTTTTCTTGGCTTTAGGACATTTAGTTTTTTTGAAGGAGAAAAAAAGTTTGGATCCCATCACTAAAAGAATTCCATCTAGCGGGGTCCAGGAGGCGTGCCTTCTCTGCGATAGCACCCGCCCTGTGGAATATCTTGCCCCCTGAGGTGAGACGGGCACCCTCGCTCCTGGCCTTCAGGAAATCTTTAAAGACCTGGTTCTGCCGCCTTGCCTGGAACGAAGGAAATAATAGTTCCTCTTGGGGGTGGTTAGCTTAGCAATATCCTCTTTTTAAGAACATACCATCTCTTGGATTTTTATTTTTTTTATTTTTATAATATATTTTAGATGTATAGGTTTTTAACTTTTTAAAATGTGATTGTAAACTGCCCAGAGTCTGCCATGGTAGAGATGGGCGGTGATAAATCCAAATAAAAAATAAAAAATAAATAAAAATAAAATTTTACTAAATTAAAAAACTTTAGTTCAAATATTATTTGTAGGTTTTCTTTTCTTTTCTTTTCTTTTTTGAAGCACTTTTATATTTTTTGCTTCATATTGACCCTCTAAAATTTTGGTTCTGGCAGCATTGCCTGCTTTGTACAAGAGGGGAACTGAAAATAGACATTGTTTTCCTTCTGCATCTTTGGTATAAAATCTTCTCCCACTTGAGGATGAATAGAACCCACTGGAACAGAGCTGAAACATCAATTCCACTTTTTCATCTTTTTTTTAGCTGCTAACCCATTGAGAGAGACTAGAAACAGGGCTGAAATTTGACCATCGATGTGAGTGGGGATGGAGGAGAAGAGCATTTGTGTATTACTTTTACAGTTAACAATACTCCCTAGCTTTGGAATGACTTACAACACAGTGAAAAAGTTAATGGCTGTAAACAAATTGCTTAGGCAATTAAAGGATGATCCCAGCCTTTCTGTACTGTACTGTAAATCAGTGAGGGCACATAATTTGCTTCTTCCAAAGATAAGGCAACCACAAGGAGGAACTAAAAGAGAAGATTATTATTACTACCCTGGAAAATTCACATTCATTGTCATTGCCAGTTCTTCCTAGTATATGAAGTTTTCTAGTTTTATATACAACTTTATTAGTATACAGAATCTTGTTCATAATTTTCCCCAATGTTACTTAACCCCCCCCCCCTTCATTATATTATACTCATACTTTTATACTGTAACTTTATATGGTCCTTCTGTAAGCATCCTTAGAATTATATACAGGTAGTCCTCATTTAGTGACCACAATTGGGACCAACAACTTGGTTGTTAAGCAGAGTGGTCGCTAAGTGGAACTGCAAATGTGCTTATGATCTTACTTCAGATTTCCTTTGCTTTGCAGAACAGTGAAAGTCCTAAATGCAAGGATTGGTTGCAAAGTTACTTTTTCATCACCATCATAACTGTGAATGGTCACTAAATGAGGTAGTTGCTAAACAAGGACTACCTGTATTCCTTTCCCCCAAATTTAGCTGACTCCATTCATTGCTGCCTGTCCATTCAATGGCAGATCTTGTTTTAACAGACATTTGAATTTACTCTCATTAAGATAATTTCTTTCATACCCTTAATCAGTAATACATTTGGGGAGGCATTTGGAGGGGCATTTTATATCTTAGAACCTCCTTTCTACTTACTGTGTGAGGAAATGCACAAGTTGTAAGTTTGAATGTGCTTTCATGCTGACCTAATACATTACTAGTTTGGGTCATAGTTCATAGTGAACTTCAGGTGCACATTATATCATGCCCTTATCTAGAGGAAATACTTCTCACTGCAAGGGATGCCTTCTCAAATATATTGGAAGCATGACTCTTGAAACATGTATTACTTGTGCTCATTTTGTTCTGAATCAATATCTGAAAACCCCTTTTGGTCTCAGATATTTTCTCTTCTGTGGAGTCCATGGTGCTCTCTGAGCCTTGTTGTTTTCTTGCAGACGTTTCATTGCCAGGCTAGGCAACATCTTCAGTGCGAAAAGGGAGTGGAACTTGCTCTCTGTTTATATACCCTTGTCCTGCCTGTGTTGGTGGGGGTGTTGTACTCTCCTTGGTAGTACCATGATTGGGTTGTTGTTTGCTGCTTGGTTGATTGACTGAGTTAATAGTTCCTTGATTAGGGTCTATTGTGTTGTTTGATTGCTCCTCTGCTGCTAATCTTTCTGTTAATCTTTGCATATCTTGTTGTTGATTGCTGACAAAGAGGTGTTCTGGTCTTCTGGCTTTTCTATTGTCTCTTATGAATGGTATGTAAATGTTGTTTACCTCTGTGTGTCTGTTGATGGCTGCTTTGTCTGAGTGCCAAGCTTCCAGGAATTCTCTAGCATTTTTGGATTTGGCTTGGTTTAAGATGCTCACAGTTTCCCAGTTGAAAGTATGGTTAAGTCTGTCCATGTGTTGTGAGATTAAGGATTTTTCATCATGTCTTATGACTGCTAGTTGGTGTTCATGGATGTGTTCTGCTAGTCTTCTGCCAGTCTGTCCTACATAGTGGCTGTTACAGTCCTTACACTGTATGTTGTAGATAACTCCTGTTTTTTCTTCTATTTTTTCTTCTATTAATTCATAAGAAAATGCACTTGAGTTTTGTTGCATCGGGCTTTTGAAGAAGACTAACTGTTAGAGATGCTTCTGCATGAATTACCTGGGGCTTTATTAGGACTTTTACAGAGCGTATTTGGACTTTACCCTTTTGACTCTTCATTTCTGTTGGAGAGCATCGAAGGGTTGACTTTGTCTGCTGCACCTCTGAGAAGTTCTAATACAACATGCTAACCACATTTTAGCTGTGGTGAAATGTTTTTATACACTAAACTATAAGTCAAAGGGCATTTTCCTGTCTATTTTATAAAACATCCTCAGCTTAACCTTGTATTTTTAAAAAAGGTCAAACTTACAACTCTATTGCTTAAGTGTGGAAAAAAGATCGTTGCTCCAAGTTCTAAGGGTTTTCTCCTAATTAAAAATAATAATTAAAACAGTAGCTTTTCCTGACTATTGTTTTTAAAACTTGAGGTTTATCATTTCCTTTTATGCATTATTTCAAAACATTAGCACCTTAAAATAATTACTTAAAAATTGCACAAGCATTTTGACTGTTTTCAACAATATATTTCATAGAAGTATATCAGGTATATTCTATACATTGTATGTATAGAAAAGAAATATAAAGCAGGACATTTAGCAGAATGTAGTAGGGGCACTCCAAGTTTTTATTCTGTAATATCAGAAGTTCCTTTAATATTTTGAGATATGGCTGCAGAGGGAATATTATAGCACATACCATGATTTTTTAATGTTTTATAACAAGATGTGTTACTATAAATTAGTATATTTATATATTTCATGGATATATAAATATATTAATAGGGGAAGAGCAAAGTATTCCACTCAGTTGTAAGACAATATAGTAATATATGACCATTAGATTTTCCAGGAAGATATGGTTCTTCTAAATATGGGTTAGGGTTAGGGAAAATATAGCAAGATATTTCAAAAGAAGTTGAAAAGGATGTAGACATGGATGCCATCTATGGTACTTCTGCACAAGCATCCTTCTGTTGTGCAAATCTGTTGTATAATGGAATTGTAAAGAGTTTACTGTTGTTCTACACATCACCAAAGCCATTTTGGGATAATAATCTCTGAGATGCAATTTGACTTTGGTATTACGGTATGCAAAGAATCTTCCAAGTTAAATACTAAAAAATAAAAGTCCATAAACCAGTAATTGAACTAGCATAAAAGTACATCATAAAAACAGCAGCCATAGCCCATATGACTTTTAATGAGAAATAGTAATAGCTAGGAAATACTTTAAATAATTACATAAAGTCCTGACTTTTAAGCTGGTGATGAGAAAGGATGGGAATGGAGAAACCCATCCCAATGGAAATCATTTTCAAATGGGCTCATGTATATAATAATGCTATTCTGTAATGTTTTGCTATTAATCCAGAGTGATAAATTTGAATTAAAGCATATTATAAGTCTCCCCCCAGAATATGCATTTGTAAAGCTTACAGAGTTTTTAATGTGTGTTTTTGTACTTAAGCAAAGAATGCAGAGAATGGAAAGATGCTCACATTAGTAGAACTTTGTGTAGATCAGACCTCCTGTCCCTGAAATTCATAAAGGTTAAATTCCCTATGTGTGCTAAAGGAAGGGATCAAATGGACTATATCAGTGTTTTTCAACCTTGGCAATTTAAAGATGTGTGGACTTAAACTCCCAGAACAACCCAGGCAGTATGCTGGCTGGGGAATTCTGGGAGTTGAAGACCACACATCTTAAGGTTGCCAAGTTTGAAAAACACTGAACTATATCAACTATCTTTGTCAACGATTATCAGAGAAGGGCATTGAATCAAAGATCCCTGCTTCATGGGCCTCCTGTTTTTTTTAGTAAACTGAAAGATGAAGGGCAGAAGAGGTCTTCATATACTGAACTTTATGTTTTGTCTTATAGGGTAAAATAGAAAACCTCCTCTGAAATTCTACTTTAAACAGCATCTCTGGATGAAAGTCATGTTTCATCTGGGGAACAGTCTTTCCCCAACCTGGTACTTTCCAGATGTGCTGGATCGTATAACTCACAATCATTTTTTTCCCCATTAGTCATGCTGTCTGGGATTAGTGGGAGTTGAAATCCAAAACACCAATCCATAAAGTTGTAGCTCACTCTATACCAGTGTTTCTCAACCTTGGCAACTTTAAGATGTGTGGATTTCATCTCCCAGCTGGGGAGTGCTGGCTGGGGAATTCTGGGAGTTGAAGTCCACACATCTTAAAGTTGCCAAGGTTGAGTAACACTGCTTCATACTGATCCAAGGGGAAGGGTGGAGCTGGAAAAATTATTTTCATTATTTATTTATCATAATTATTTATATGCTCCCTACTTTAATTATTCTAGGCAGCTTACAATAATACATTTTTAAAAATTCACAGCATCCATAATATAGTAACACCTTACATGGAAAAAAAATCTGCTGCTGCCTTCCATAAACTCATCCCCCCAAAACCCTATGAAGCCTTAACCCTAATCTTGAAGGATAAAACATGGGAACAAAGAGTAAGCTATTCCAAAATGAAGGGACTGCCACTGAGAATCTCATTTGCTGGGTTCTCATCTCTCAATCTTTCTAGGAGCAGGAACGCCCAGCATTGGTCAGATCATTTGGCCCATCTGATTCTACCTAGAGATGATGGTCCCAAAGCTAACAAGAGCCCAAGCAGTATAGAGTTTTATAAGTAACAACTGGTACCCTTTAGTGTTTGCCCTTCCCCCACCCAATTCACTAGGTATTGCCACATTGGAAAGTGGAATGGCCAAGAAGTAACATATTTGGTTATGAAATGATGGCCAAAATGGGTGACAGAATCAAAAGAGGCATTGCTATGGATTTTCTCTGCAGAGCTTTTCCCCCCTTCCCATTGTGTTTTCTGTTGTTACCTTGTATGGGGAAATGAGTATTAAGTTATGTGTCACAGGTTTTGGTTCAGACACAAACCAAAAACATGCTGAGAAAATAGTAAAAGTTCCATTTCGAATTCACTGAGGAAAGAACAAATAATACCAGGGAATGGGAGCAGTTTATTCTTCTGGAAAACATAGTCAAGCAACAGAGATTTAAGCATGCATGTAAGAAAGCATTAGAAATGCTAATTATTAGAGAAATAAATTTCAGCTTGAGGAGTATGTCTCTACTTGAATGGAGGAAAATGAGAAGATAAAGGGGACTGGAAGCATACCTCTCTTGAATCTTCAGAGAGAAACGATGGACCAGGGTCTTCCAGCAGTCAAATTGAGGCCCAACAAAGAGGAGAGTGGCTTTGCCTAGAAATGCCAGAGCAGCAACAGGAGCAGAGAACAGAGTGTGAGAGAGTACCTCAAGGGGCAATGAGTTTTATTATTTTTTCTTAAAGCCAGTCCCCTGCAGACCTTTTAGTCCTACCTGGAATTCTCAAGACATGCTGAGATATATAAATATAAATATATACATTCTGACCGTGTGCTTGGAATTGTCCTTTACGACTCCAGGCTTGGCTGCCAGCTCGACCAGTCAGATTTCTCAGAACTGACTGAATTTCCCTTGCTTGCGTGGATTGCAGAAGTTGTGGTCCACTGAAGTTTTTTTCCCCTGGAGAAGGGGAGACCAGAAGATTACTCGTGGGGCCATTGGGATTGCCTACCCTTGTTTTTTCTGTAGTTTTCCACCGCGGAAGGAACAGGGTAAGTGCAAGGCAATGGCCGAGATATATCAGGCTCTCGCAGGGGAAACAAGTCTCTTTGAAGAGACACAAGAGCGCCCAGCCGCTTTTAGATCACTTTAGGAATGTTTTTTTTAGATTAAAATATTTTTGAAATCTAAGATCTATTTTTTGGACTTCGTTGAAAATGTTGGCTAACTTTGTGCTTTCTTTGCTATAACTGATTCTGGTGGAAGTTTGATGGACTCTATATTTGCAACATAATGAAACGTCTGCATTTTTTTTTTTTTTTACTTCTCTTTTGTATTAGAGGGATTTAAGAGACTCTGTTTGTAATTCTTCGCTTGATAAACTAAATGACTATTCATTTTTTGAGAAACTCTTTGTTTGGATTAAGCAGCTTGCAGCTTGAAGAACGAAAGCTCGCAGTTTGAAGAATAAAAATACAGGGTAACGTGTTTTTTTCCTTGTCGTCTTTTTCTACATCCTCCCTGGTTGGATTTTGCTTCATTTGGAATATATTTTTTATTTCTCCTTCTATAAACTGTTTAAAATATTATTCTCTCCTGTATTTTGGATTATTGGAACTTTCTTTTTTCTTTTGACTTTAAAAAAAACACAACAACAACGACGTTCTGCTTAATAGATTCTGCTGGTAGTATTCCATGGACAGATTACATGATTATTGTTTTGACTAGAAGGGTTGTTGTTTTAATTTGAAGGACACAGGAAAGATGGCTTTCCAACTTGTACCTGAGGAGCTCAGAAGAGAGATTACTGAGGTTTTTTCAAATATTCAAAGGTCGTTGGAATTACTGTTCGTAACTCTGCAAAATAGAGAGAAAGAACAGAGAACAGAAACGGAGACAGAAAGGAAAAATGTTTTTCAAGTGGAGGAGAAACAGAAGGAGGAAATTTTGAGTATATTAGTTCAGAAGAACATTCTGAAGGCTTTACACTACAATCTTGGTATAGATATGTTGTGGCAGTGGAGACAGAGTGAAAATATGGGTGCACAGTTGGATGGATGTTGTGAAATATGTGGAAAGGGAGAGAAGGTTGCTCTGATATTCTATATGAGATATAGAAAAGAGCAGGCTGTATATTGCGAATCTCCCACAGTGTATTGTGATTTTGGCATAACCTAAACAGAAGATATGAGAAACTGTATGGATATAAAGGTTAATGAAAAAATATGGACTTGAATTGTTATGAGAAACTGTATGGATATATAAAAAGTGATATTCTAAATGTAAGATGCTAAATACAAACACAAGTTGATATTATAGAATATTGTTTTCCTTAGAGATATATTTATGAGAAGATAATGATATGATGGAATTAGAATGATGGTTACTACAGGATGATATATATCAATATGTATTGTATGAATATTATAAGAATTGATATATTAGCTATTAGGTTAAGTGATATGATAGATTATGCATTTAGTTTAAATGGACACTACTACAAGGAATGGAAATTACAGATGGATAATTGAGACTCAAGAATTCCTTTTTTATGGAGATATATATATATTTTAGAATTAAATTATAGAAATATATATGTATGAACACTATAAGAATTGCTAAATTATGTATTAAGTTACATAACATGTTAGGTTATGAGTCATAATATGAATAGAATATATTGTAGTTTATTAGAAGTAAATAAGGCTTTTATTTGTTATACTAATTGGTCTTTATTGAAGATATAAATATGTAGTAATGAACATTCAACATTTAACTACTACTTCAAGGAGTGGAAGCCAAAGATGGATTATTGGGAGACAGTAAGATGAAGGTTAGAAGATTGGATTAAAGAAATCAAAAGGCATATGACAAAGAAAAGTTCCTGTATACTGTATGAAGTACTAACATTTAAAATCAATTGTTGTACTTTAAGTTCAAAGATAGATTGGAGGACATCTATTTTCTATATTTTCTTTGCTTATTATTTCTTGACTTCACTTTTTCTTTATCTTTTTCTTATTTTGTATTTCTGTTTCTATTTCTTTTTCTACTTTAAATTTTATTATGTATTGTAAAACTTAATAAAATTTATTAAAAAAAAAAAAGGAATTGTCCTTTACCATCCTTTTACAGTAAATACAATAGTCTCACAGTTCAATTTACTGAACAATAGAAGGTGAGCAAACCGTTTTTTTGGCTGTGAGCAGATATTATCTTTATTTGTTTATTTGGAAAAAGATCATTCCTGATGGAAATCTCTTTAGAGCCAACTCATGTTTTGTCTTATTCTCTGATTAATAGGGCATCTTTTTAGAAGGGTTGCCATTTGACTAACATGATTTCAGTCTGATTAGAAATGGAGCCTGAGCAACTCTGCTCTTTTTCCAATATGCCCAAGTCTCCATGTATCCATTTTAAGGACTACATTTTTCTTTGCTCTAGGTTTCCAAATACACACATTCACATGTTCATTTGAGAGATTGCATCATCAGATTTTGCATCCTCAAAACAATTCCAGAGTTCCTTCCAACTTTTCCAGAGCAGAAAAAGAACTTTTGACACAATTGCACTCAAGAATCCAGAAGACAAAGAAAAAAGGTTTATGTTTAAAAGATCTTGTATTTAGCCACAATTTCTGCTAAATTTAAATAAAATATTTTTAAGGAATCCCATTAAACAACTAAATAGGCTTTGAGCTTCTAAGGGCTTTCTCTCCCCATTACCCTTGCTCTAATGGAGAGGAACAGCTTGATTTCCAATTAAACATACAGCAGTCTTGGAATTTCAAACCACTTTAGAAAGCAGAATAAAAGAATAAAAAATCCTGCACGCAGAAAATAAAATCCTGAGCCCCAAAGGAAAGTTGCAATAAATCCACCTACAATTGTCCCAATCGGTGGTAATAGGAGATGAGAGATCCAACCCTCTTCTGTGGGGTGCCACAGGGTTCGGTTCTCTCCCCTCTCCTGTTTAATATCTACATGAAACCACTTGGTGAGATCATCCATCACCACGGGATGAGGTATCATCAATATGCCAATGGTACTCAATTATATATCTCCATCCCAGGTGAGGTAAGTGATGCGGTGGCTGCCCTTTCTCAGTGCCTGGGGGCTGTGGGGGTCTGGATGGGGAACAACAGGCTTCAGCTGAACCCTGATAAAATGAAGTGGCTGTGGATTGATGGCTCCTCTGGATCCGGGAAGTTGTCATCTCTAGCTCTGGATGGGGTCGCACTACCCCATTCAGACCCAATGTGGAATCTGGGGATCCTTCTGGACTCACGACTCCTGCTCAAAGAGCAGGTGGCAGTCGTGGCCAAAAGGGCCTTTCCGCAACTCCATGTTGTGCACCAGCTATGCCCTTTCCTGGATCGGGATGCCCTCCATACAGTCACTCATGCCCTGGTCATCTCCCATATAGACTATTGCAATGCGCTCTACATGGGGCTACCCTTGAAGAGTAACTGGAAGCTTCAGCTGGTCCAGAATGTGGCTGCACATGCAGTTATTGGTGCCCCAAGATCGGCACATGTGACACCTCTGCTGCCCCAGCTACACTGGGTGCCAGTTTGCTTCCGGGTCCAATTCAAGCTTTTGGTTATCACCTTTAAAGCCCTACATGGCATGGGACCAGGTTACCTGAGGGACCATCTCATCCCCAGAACATCGAACCATCCCACTCAGTCATGCAGAGAGGGCATGCTGCAGACACCGTCGGTAAGAGAATTTCACTTGGTGGGGTCCAGGAGGTGGACCTTCTCTGCGGTGGTGCCCTCCCTCTGGAACATTCTACCCCCAGAGGTGAGGCAGGGCCCCTCGCTCCCAGCCTTCCAGAAGAATTTGAAGACCTGGTTCTGCCGCCTCGCCTGGGATGGGAAGGGTAACAGTTCCTCCTGGGGATGGCTGGCGCCATAGAGTCCTTTTTTAAACATGATCTTATTGCCCCTTGGATTTTATATTTAACTTATTTTTTACTTTTATAGTGTTTGTATTGTATTGTATTGTATTTTATGCATTTTAATTGCTGATTTCCAAGGAAAAACCTTGGTACTGGGAGGCCCAAACACCCAAAGCCGCTCAGTCTTGCTTGGGTTAAGCTGGAGCCCATTGAACCCCATCCAGGCCCCTACAGCCTCCAGGCACTGAGATAGGACATCCACAGCATCACTCAGATGGACCGGGGAAGAGATATAAAGCTGGGTATCATCATTTAATTTATATGCCAGTTAAGGCTGAAGTGTTTTGTTATTTTATTTTTCTCGTAAGAAAACATCCTTCTCCATCAAGCTGTCTGTAAGACTTTGCAAATAAATTTTTTTGCAGTTATCAAATAATTTGGGCCTCAGAGAGTCCAGCCATAGAACATGTTATATACTGACTTTTTGTTCAGTTAATTATAATCTGTCATTTACATTTAATTCTCAGTTTAGTAAATAAAATATTGATGATCAGTGTAGAAATTCTCAGAACAAGTTCCCATTTACATCCTGTTTCCTTCAGTGATTCTCTCTGTCTCTATCTCTATCTCTATCTCTATCTCTAGTCAGCAAACCTCACCAGCTACTGTATTCCTTCAATATCTTGTATTTATTTGCTTCTTCTGAACCCATCTGTCAAGTTGTGCCTCTGAGTTTTAGTGTTCTTTCTATCAGTCCTGTCTATCCTATTCATACTGTATTTTCAAAAATATCCATTGTGGTATTATTTCAAAACCTAATAGCCAGGCTTTGCAGATTACCCAAGATCTTATTTCAATTTGCAATCCAAGCTGAATTATAGATTTGATTTGAGTTTGTGATTGGCTGAGTTGATTCAGTGATAAGTTCACTGAATGTTTGAATCGATGCAAAGGTACCCAGTTCAACATGTCAAATTGATTCACTGACTGCATTTGAAAGGGTGAGTTGATTGAATTGTATAGAAATGAAAACTCGAAAGGAAGCTGTTTTGAATACTCCTCAGATGAAATCCTCTAACTACATGTTTATTTTGACTCTTTTTTTTCTTTTGCTATTTTAAAATGAGATGACCAAAACTATGCCTTGTATTCTAAATACAACTGGATTCAGAATTATAAAAGCAGAATAATTCTCACCAGGTTATTTTCAACTGCCAGGTTAATATTCCTTTATAAACAAATGAGAATCAACCACAAGTGCATCCTCAAATCAAGTACTTCATTTGAATGTCTGAAACTGCCATTTATTGCACAAACATTGTTTCTTCTTAAATAGCCTATAGTTGCACACCTCTGTGTTCCAATTACATGATGGAAAATAGCTTGCTAACTTTAAAAAAAAAATTTGGTTGGACCTTTTTATTACTATTGAGGCATTTTATTATTTATTATTCTCAACAACAACACATTTTATCAAACTTGATGGATCTTCAGACCATAACTATCCTTTTGGTTCTTATCTTGTCTTTTGTTTAGATATAACCATCTTCCTTTCTCAAAAGTGAAAAGCTCAATTTTAATTTCTAATACATCTTGAAGCACTTTACCAAATTCTTATTTATTTAGATTAGGGATGGGTAATCATCATAATACTCATTTGCAGCCTCCAAGTTAGATTATCTAATTCCGTGGAAAAATGGTCAAATTTTGATGGTATGTTTTAATTGAGGTGCTTCTGACAATGAGGATGGGAGTGGTTTGCTTCCCAGAGGGTTCCTGTTCCCATTCCTACCCTAGCCCTCCCATCATCCCCAAAGACCTTCAGATTGGATCTATCCCTCCCAATCATCATGTCACCAGATGACCTCCCACAGCCCTCTACCCTGAAAATTGGGACTTGTAGCCCAACACCCCCCTTGAAAATATTGTCCATCCCCACCATAAATTATCAGCAAACCTTATACAGATTTAATATACAGTTCACAACTAAACATCTTTCTCTGATTTACTCAGTACTTAATCATAGATCAAATGTTGGTATCGGCTAACAGGAGAGTTCTATAGCATATATTGCTGCTGCATATACTGCTAAACCAAGGGTCTGGGGGGAAAGCTTTCTAGGGATCACACTCCTTTGAGTTTCTCTGAACCATCTTTCAGTATGAGTAGAATGAAAGAGAGCTCAGTAAAGAAAGAAACAAGTAGATAAACTGTTTTAAAACAGAAGAACCTGGAAAACGAATGTATTCAAAATTTCCAGATAGAAATTTATTCATATGTTATTGCTTCCACCAAATTGCAAGAATAAAATTAGAAATCACACATTCTTGAAGACTATGAACTTTCAGTGCTAAGGCTTAGCATTAAGCCATATGTTTCCCATAAGTGTGGCTGCCATAAAATATATGACAGTGCAATAGATCTTTTCTCCTTGCCAGATGCTATGAGTCACTGTACCCAAAGGTAGTGTGCCATACTTGATATAACCCACAAGGACTTCGAAAGCATATGAACAAATTAAAATTCCTCAACTTTCTTTTCTTTTGCTGATTTGTATACTGTATATATATATCATAGGTGATAGTAGTCCTATTGATTCACATTTTTTAACAAAAATAATCTTCTACTGCTGCACAAAATCAGTCTTACTAAAGGCTTTCCCCCTTTATGTTTGAAAGTTGGCCCAACTGCTGTCATTTATGCAAATTCTTGTCACAATAAGTCACTAACTCTTATCACTTTGCCTTAATGATAACACAATACTTTTAATAAATACCTTCCTCTGATTTTTTTTCCAAGTTTCAGAATGTCTCAATTCTTTCTCAAGTTTCTTAAGATTCTTGAGAAGGATTTTCCATTAAAGTTCATTTTAAACATGATCCAATGACAACCTTGACAAATTTTGCTAGCCTCACTGAATTTGGATGTTTTAAAAGTTCCTCAAATATGTCACTGGAGGTCTACCCACCTCAAACTCTTCTTTGTCACAATTCTGTGAAAAATTAGATAGCTGGATTTTTCTCATAAGCAGAAGCAATACTTATATATGATATGTACTGCTGTCTCTGAATGAAAAAGAAAAGTCATTCATTTATTTTTGAGAATATATTTATATTGGAAGGCTAAACTAGGTATCATGCAGAAAATAAATGACTTGTCTTAAAATAATCTGAGTATCTACACTAACAAATGAGTGAGATAATTGTGGTCAGTTGTAACACTTAGATATGGGACATAGTCTACAAATGGAGTGGTTATGCATTTCAAGCCATTATAATTTGAAATGGAATAAATTTTAACAAAGCCTAGATTTTCAAAGCTGGCATATATATATATATATATATATATATCTGTTTTTCGTCCCTTATTATGTAACACTTACCCTATAGCTTTCCCACTATTAGTATACAAATTTTCTGTAAATTTCTGTAAATTTCATGAATGTTCTGTGTGTTTTTCAAAACAAATAAGGTATCTCTATCAAGTTGCCATTTGGATGATTCCCTAAGGTTCCTTTTCATGGAGAGGACAAGAATTAATTACAAAATATTCAATTAGATTGTGAAGGTAAATTCAATTGTGATGTGATTTTCCAGTGCACCCCAAGACTATGTGTTGTTCATGTGTATTTATTGAGCCTTATCTAGTATTCATTAACTTTTAAAAGGACATGGAGAAATTTGCTTGCTGTCAGGAACTGTCATCCATTTATTTTAAAATATATCTTTTTTTTCCAGATGCTTACTAATTATAATTACCTCTGAGACATTTCTCAATCACATCACCACACAAAAGAGATAGTTTCACTATAGCTTTATTTCATTATTTTTAATTAGCTTTCATACCAAGTCCAGATTATTGGCCCACATGAACTTCCCAGAATTCAGTTATTATAAAGAGATTGATAATAATTAATGCACAGGGGAATTTGGGGGGGGGAGGGGGTTAGTTTTGGTTATCATTTATAAAAAATAAATCTTTCCATAGCATCCTAAAACTTCTTGTTAATTATACCAAGCTTTACTTCCCATTACATCTGCAAATTAAAAATTATTTATTAGTTCAGAGAAGTGATTGTTCATTATCATTTTTTTCTAATGAATTCTTTGGGGGATATACATTATCCTGTTTTTACACTTGGCATACTATGAAGCAGTTAGAATTGCCCTTTAAGCTTGTTGGAACACAGCTGTATATCTATGCACATCTGGGTTTGAGCTGAATATCCACATACATTTCTTTCTTTCTTAGGCTGAGTTGAATATCCACATACATTGATTTCCACATCACATTTTACTTTCTTAGCTAGACAGAGCAGGCCACAGCTCTTCCAGGTCTCAAGCAGCAATATTACTACTTGGGAGTCCTTTGGTTGCCAACATTAGGGACTCAACCTGGAGCATCCTACTTGCAACACTGGTACTCTACCCCTGGGGACTGGGCTGTCCTTTACCAGGATCTCTCAATGGTCCCCCAAACTGTCTGGGCAAACATGGTACTGTGTATCTATTCACACATATAAGCATGTATATACATACACTTCTTTGTTCCATGAAGCATTTTACCTTTTGGTTTTTTGTAGGTATTGGGAGAATTCAGATGTTTGTGCAGAAGTGATTCACTATTCCGTATACAGGGAAGAGTTGATTGGGAAAGGAAATGTGGTATAGGATCCAAATGTCCAAGTTCTAGTAAACTATAAAGGTGGAAGAGAAGCTAAATATAACCAACCAAAACAGCTTAGGATGAGTACAGAAAGAATCGCTATCACAGGTATTTACTGCCACCACCTCCTTTTCTTCCCCTTTAATCAGGAATTTATGATATTAAGGAGCAAGGCCAAGATAAGGGAAATGTCTTCTTCCTATTAAGTGGAAAAGACAAGGTGAAGCCGGGTAGTCAATATTCAGAACCATAAGCCTTCTGAGAAACATTACCAGATCAACTCCCAAGACACAAACTGGCTTGAAAATAAAATATTTATTTTATTAGGAAATAGACAAGAACAAAGAGAAACAGGGAGATATTTATTTATTTATTTATTCAAAATTATATAGCCGCCCATCTCAGACCAGTGACTCTGGGTGGCTAACAATAATAAAAACAACCAACAATTAAAGCAATACAAAAATATTAAATATAAATACAGCCAAGAGATCTTAAAAACCATCAGTGTCAGCATAACCATGAAACGGGGCCCTTCACACACTCAGGGCCCCAGGACCAGGCACAAAGCCAGGTCTTTAATGCCTTCTGAAAAGCCAAAAGGGTCGGGGCCATCCTAATCTCAGGAGGAAGGATGTTTCAGAGGGCAGGCGCTACAGCAGAAAAGGCATGTCTCCTGGTCCCCGCCAGGTGACATTCCTTAGCTGACAGGACCTGGAGCATGCCCAGCCAGCCAGCCTGAATTAGATGGGTAGAAACAACTGGGAAAAGATGGTCCCTAAGGTAACCTGGTCCCAAGGCATGAAGGGCTTTAAAGGTGACAACCAGCACCTTCAATTGCACCTGGAAACACACCGGTAACCAATGCAGCTCCCAAAGCAGTGGTATTACGTGTGCTGAGTAGCCAACACTGTTTACAAACCAGGCAGCTGCATTTTGGACCAGCTGAAGCCTCCGAATGCTCTTCAAGGGCAGCCCCATGTAGAGTGCGTTGCAATAGTCCAAACAGGAGGTCACGAGGGCATGAGTGACAGTGAGTAGAGCCTCCTAGTCCAGGAATGGCTGCAACCTTTTTTTTTATTGTAAACCGCCCAGAGTCCCCCGACTGGGGGAGATGGGCGGTCATATAAATTGAAATAATAATAAATAAATAAAAACTTAGCCACGGCTGCCACCTGCTCTTCCAGCAGGAGCCGTGAGTCCAAGAGGACCCCCAAATTGCACACTGGGTCTGTTTGGGGCAGTACCACCCCATCCAGGACCAAAGATGGAAAAACCTTGGTACTGGGAGGCCCAAACACCCAAAGCCACTCAGTCTTGCTTGGGTTAAGCTGGAGCCCACTGCACCCCATCCAGACCCCAACAGCCTCCAGGCACTGAGATAGGACATCCACAGCATCACTCAGACAGACCGGGGAAGAGATATAAAGCTGGGTATCATCAGCATATTGATGATACCTCACCCCAAACTGTTGGATCACCTCACCCAGCAGCCTCATGTAGATGTTAAATAAGAGGGGCAAGATTATGACAGCACCACACCCCCTAATCACCACAAAAAACCCTCTCCCAATCTCTTGTAAATGACCTCTCAGCAGCTATAAACACCAGCAGGAGCACACACCCTCCACTTGGGCACAGAGAGAATCTTCTAGATGTGCTCCTGTCCTCTGAAGATGTCAGCCACAGCTACTGGAAAAACGTTAGGAACCAAAACTGCCAGAACACAGCCACACAGCCCGGAAAACCCACAACAACCATAGAATGAATGAGAACTAAATGATAAAACCAATATATGAAGGATATTTGAATGAGTCAGGAGGAAATAGGAACCAGGAAAACCAATTGTATGGAGTTGATAAGGTCCTCAGAAAAAGGGAGGTGAGAAGTTTAAAGAACAAAAGGCAATGTTGAAATGGTATATGGAGGTGGTGAAAGCAAGGATGCTTTGCATGAATAGAAAGTTATAGAGAGGTATAGTGAATGGGGTTGGTGTAAACTAGTTTTAGCTATATTGTCTTTTATCTCCCGTGTTTTTTATTCTATTGAATTGCAATGTGAATATGCCATACAATAAATAATAAAATAAACAAATAAGCTATATTGTCTGTTCCTTTTTGTTCTTTGACTTGCATTTTTTTTCTCCTTTCTATGTTTTGCATGTTAAGGCTATGGTGTGCGTGTGTGTATGTGTGTGTGTACGCTCTACCTCTTGACCCACCACAACTGCAGCTTTCTAAAACTGTAACTAATGGGAGTATGAGAAAAAAAGGGGATAGTTTTAATTTGTATAATAACTACACCCCTGGAGATAAATAGGCTTCTTGCGGCAGCCAACTGCTTGTTGATAAAATGTTCTTCTTACCAGCTAAGCAGTAACAGTTGGAACAGCTACCTCCATTATCCCCAAAACAGGTAGACAAGAAATGGGTTAGATTAATTAAACAAGGTATCATGCAAAGACCCTATCATCATTGGCATGCTACACAATCATGGGCTATACTACCTTCCATCTCCTTCTACCTGTAGTGGGCTGAGTTCTCTTCCCACTCCTTCTTGTTTTAAAGATTGGGTTATTTCCTTTAAATAGGTACATTGGGGCTACCAGATCTGGGATACAAAAATCTGAATTATTACTAGATACCAGCAAAAAGTATCTCTTTGATGTATCTCTTTGATGCCATCTAGAGATTATCCAGATTTTTTCAGCCTTGATCTTACAGCATGTAATACATTCCAGTACATTTCCAAAGACATTTGTCCATCTTC
The DNA here is from genome assembly GCA_023362775.1 of Charina bottae. Taxonomy (NCBI): domain Eukaryota; kingdom Metazoa; phylum Chordata; class Lepidosauria; order Squamata; family Charinaidae; genus Charina; species Charina bottae. Next base: position 5,741,196 of record JALMGJ010000016.1, read on the forward strand.
AATCAGCCTTTGCTTCAAATGATAGAGGCCTTTGATCCATGACAATAAGTTTATTCCAGAGGAAACACAACTCCTATAATGTTTGCTAAAGCTTTTAAGATCCATATACTTATAAGGAGCTGCAATGAGGAACAAAGAAACATTTTTGTAATATAACAAGCAAACAAAAGGCAAGGGAAAATATGAGTCATTGCCGGTGGTTTTAATGAGAAAATGCTTTTTAATCATGAGATGGTCATGTGAGAGATGTTGCAATTTGGGCCAGTTTGATATCCATGCAAGGCAATTTATTCTCATTTATTTTCTTTCTGGAAAAAAAAAAAGAATAGCTTGCACATGGTGCTGGTGCAGTAATTTGAAGCATTTGGATTTGCTGGAAGGACATCTTTCCTCCCCTTCTCCTCTACTGCTGATTTCAAATGAAATACCCAAGGATAGGAGGCAAATAGAAAGAACAATGCTGTCACTTGAGGAATGAAGCAATAGCTTTTTAAATAGGACAGATAGTTTTTTTAACATTCTCAGTTGGTACATATTAACAGTGTGGGACCTGCAATAAGGACCCACACTGTGTTGCCTTTCTTCACAATCTCATTGAATTTTACTCTTTCTGGATACTCTTCCATCTCACCTGTTCCCTTAGCTTTATGTTGCCACCAAAACAGACAATTAGTATTCCATGTCTTCAGTGAACTGTGTCAGTTCCCCACTCCCCCCAGCAATTTAAGGTTTTGCTTGTTTATGTATTTGGATTTTTAGTTCTGCAAGCTTGGAATTCTCATTCCTCAGCAGCTGTCCTTTGGCTCCAGACTTTTTGACATTAGTTGACAATTAGAAGGGAAGATGAAGTCAGTATATATAGGGAATACTAAAATCACAATTGCAAACAATTTCCCCAATGAGGGGGAAAATAATGGCAATGTTAGAAATTTAGATTCCCCAAAAGCTTAGTGAAAATCTGAAAATACCAATAAGAAAAAGGTACAGATAAAAGAGCTGGAAAGAAGGGCAGGTCTCCAAGGAAGAATATATACAGGCAGAGATGGTGTTAGAAAGGCTAACACTCAGAATGAACTGAGGTTGACAAAGGTTGCTAAGGACAACAACAGGGGCTTCTTCAGATACTGTATGTTGAAAAGAATAAAAAGAAATGAAAAGAATCAGGATACCAGCTGCTCAGTGAAAAATGCTAACAGTTAAGAAAGGCTAAGCTACTTAATTCATATTTTGGCTCAGTTCTCCAAAAAGAAGGTATGTGTTACACTACGCAATGGTGAAGAACAGATTGAAGGGGACACACTGAAGGTGGAGATTAATATAAATATGTATACTTATTTGAAAACGATGCAGGGAATACTAGAAGATTACATGGATTTGTTAAAAACAAATTATGTTAAATTAACCTTCTCTTATTTGGATCTGGTAGCTAACTTCTTTTATAGACTGTGAAAATGTTACAGGCATAATATAGCTTGATTTCAGTGAAGGAAGTATTATGAATAGCATGCCAGTAAAGGTGGCATGACAATGAAATTGATGCATAGCTGTCTCAAAAATTTATCAAAGTTCCTTTATCATCCAATAGCTATCCATCACTGGTTTCTCATCAAACTGGAGTAAGGTGTCATATGGCATGTCCTAAAGTTCATTCTTGACCTCTCTATTCTTAAATTTTTTTTATTACTTACTTGGAAAAGGAAGTGAAGGGAATGCTTATCAGATCTGTAGATGACACAAAATTGGGTGGGATAGCTTATATGGTACAACAAATTCAAAACCATCTTGACTGGTTCAGAAAAAATGGCCTGAAAATAATGGAATGAAATTTAACAGAGTCGAATGCAAAGTTATGCAATTAGAAAGCAGAAATCAAATGCACAGGTATAAAATGGAGGAGCTGGCAATATTACTTGTGAAATATATTTTGGAAGAATTGTTGATAATTCACTGAACAGAAGTCAGCAGTGGGGTGCAGCTGCAAAAAGGCAAATCCAATTTTAGGTGGAAGTATAATCCTCAAGTCAGGAAGTAAACATTCCACTTTATTCTTCAGAGTCTACCTAGATATTGTGTTTAGTTTTGAGAACTTCAGGGGGGTGGCAATTAAATCTGATGAAGAGAGTAAAGAAATTGGGAATATTTAACTTTGAGAAAACTGCGGGGGATATGATAACAATCTTTAAGTACCTGAAAGGTTATCACACAAAAGGACAAGACTATATCACCCCAGGGGGCAGGACATGAAAAACTGGATTGAAGGTACAGGAAGGTACAGTATGGATGATTCCAGTAAGGAAAAATTCCTTAATACTAAGAGCAATTCCCCTATACCAAGGGAGGTGGTGAGCTCCACTGGATGTATTCAAAGACAGACTAGATAACCATCTGTCATGGATGTCTTAGTTTGCATTCCTAAATGGAGCATGGTTTCAGTGGCCTAAATTCTAGAATTCAATTCTAGGATTCTGTATGTAAGTTCATGTCACATTTGTAGCTTGTTATATTTTTATTCTTTTTCTTTTTAAATGTATTTAATTTTGGCTGTTTGCAGACACTGGTTGGCATTATATGCTCTCTCAGTTTTGTTTCCATTTTCTCCATTGCTTGCACTGGCCAGAGCATGTTACCTCACGTGGCAAGGAGGATAATCCTATGGGGGAATCTGGATTAGGAGGTGTGGCTCCTTGTTTCAGAGGACCATCAGAAAACTATCACAGAAGGAATTTTTAGAAGATGATTTCTGATTTAGCATCAGAATGATTTGAATTCCACCCTCTATGGCTATATTTTATATCACTATAAATATAAATAAAAATAAAAATAAATATAAAGAGAAAAGAGCTACTGTAAAAGGAAGGCACGTCAGGCAAACCCTCATCATGACCGTCTCCCACCCGGAAACCTATGCCCTCATTGTGGGAGGTTGTGCGGATCCAGAATTGGCCTTTATAGCCACTTACGGATCCACTGTTAAAATTTTACCTTTGGAAGACAATCTTACTCGGCTACGAGTGATCGCCAATGACAATGATGATGATCACTATATAAAGAGAGCAAGGTTTGTGCAAGATATGGTTAGACTGTTATATCTGAAGGGCTGGAAATGCTCTGGAAAAGCAAGAGTTTGTTCTTATTGATGTACCTGTACTCAGGTGAAAAATCTGTAGCTTGAATCATGTCAACTGGATTTCTATTTTCTCAGTGGAAACGTTTCGCTCCTTATCCAAGAAGCTTCTTCAGTCTGAGTAAAGTTTGTAAGGGAATCCTTAAATATGTTTCTATGGTGGCTTTGTGACCTTGCACCTGGGGCTAGGTCATGGTTATTTGAGATGTTTCTAAGTCCCTTTATCATCCAAAGGAGGATCGTTAAGATTACCTTGCTGTTGTTGAGATTATCTTGCTGTTGAAATCTCAACAACAGCAAGGTAATCTTAACGATCCTCCTTTGGATGATAAAGGGACTTAGAAACATCTCAGATAACCATGACCTAGCCCCAGGTGCAAGGTCACACAGCCACCATAGAAACATATTTAAGGATTCCCTTACAAACTTTACTCAGACTGAAGAAGCTTCTTGGATAAGGAGCGAAACGTTTCCACTGAGAAAATAGAAATCCAGTTGACATGATTCAAGCTACAGACAATTCCACCTGGATGACTGAGAACCTTCATAGTCAGGTGAAAAATGTGTGGATGTCTCTAGGTATTTATTTATTTTTCCAATTTCTATCACCACCCATCTCCACTGAAAGGGGGACTCTGGGCAGTTTACAATGAAATCAGCAATTAACATACATAAAATACAATACGATACAATACAAACACTCTGCAAATAAAAATAAGTTAAATATAAAATCCAAGGGGCAGTAAAATCATGTTTAAAAGAGGACTCTATGGCACCAGCCATCCCCAGGAGGAACTGTTACCCTTCCCATCCCAGGCGAGGCGGCAGAACCAGGTCTTCAAGTTCTTCCGGAAGACCGGGAGCGAAGGGGCCTGCCTCACCTCTGGGGGTAGAATGTTCCAGAGGGCGGGCACCACTGTAGAGAAGGCCCGCCTCCTGGACCCCACCAAGTGAAATTCCCTAACTGACGGGGTCCGCAGCAGGTAGTGGGACAGCCATATTTGGCATCCAGGACAAACAGAACAATTTATTTCTAACATAGTATTTTCTTTTAAAAATTGAAAATATGAGCAAGACTAACATTTAATATAGGAAAGAGGTGTTTCTATATTTAAGAAAGGTAGTGTAATTTATGCTGCTTCTTTTGGGAGTGTACTTTTTGAACTACCACCTGGAGTGCAAAGAGCTAGACAACTACTAGCTTGAAGCAAGGATGTACAGAAAACTCTTTGCTGCCATTGATTGATTTCTATGTTTTGTAGCCCAGATGTGGCCACCCCATCAATATGTGTACCATCAAGGAATGTATAGGCATATTCAACTATATCTATTTTTCCAAGTAGGTTCAACAGATGGGTGTTGGGGACAACAAGATTTGTGGCTTAGCCTTCTTGGATCTTGCCAGTCCTCTGGGATTCTTAAAGATTACTGAGAGTTGTTCTGTGATTATCTCAACTAGTTTTTTCAGGATCCTAGGATGTATTCATCTGGCCCTGGATACTTAAATTACTTGAATCAGCTAAGCTTCTTAACCCCTCCCCATCCATCCTAAGGTGCAGTTCCCTTCTTCCCCCAGTGGCATCATGATGATGAAGAGAGATGCAAAATAGGAGTTAAGAAGTTCTGCCTTCTCACTATCACCCATTACCAATACACCAGTTTCTCCTTGATCTTGGGCTTCCTTTTGTTTCTAGCATAACTAATGAACCACTTTTGTTGTTGTTTTAGTATCTCTCACAAGCTTCATTTAGCTTTCTGACATAGTTTCTACTGTTTCTACAGACTGCTTTATATTATTATTTGTTTGTTTATGTGTCTCTCCTGTCCATTTTTCTCTTCAGCATGATAGGGAGCTCTGTTTATATTTATTTATTTATTTATTTATTTATTTATTTATTTATTTATTTATTTTTCATATTTATACCCCACCTATCCCCTCCCTATCGGAGGACTCTAGGTGGCTTACAATATCACAAATCCAATTACTAACAATTCATACAGTATTTATTTTAACAATGTTACAACCGCGCACTTAGGAAAGGGGTAAGGGAACCGACTCTTGAAGTATTGGACTACATGTCCCAGCATACCTTGCTTCAGAGTCAGCTGCTGACATCCTGGATGTTGCTGTTTGGTATCCGTCATCTCCATTCTCCGCTCTCTGTTTCTGCTGCCATTCGTGAGGTCTTCTTCGCTCCGGAGGCGACCCCCGCCAGGACGCCAGCAAATTGACCCATGTGAAGTGGTACACATTTATCTACTCGCAATTAGCTTTCAAACTGCTGGGTTGGCAGAATTTATGCTGGACTCTTCAGATTTCTCCCATTTTTTCCTTCTTGTAGGAACTGTTTTTGATTGTACCTTCAGTGTCTCATTTTGTAGGATTCTTTTCTTTCCTGTACACTTCTCTCCTTCAGGATTTAAAGCCATTGGAACTATCCTATATTTCTTTGGAGTTCATTAAAACCTGTCCTGCTTGCCTTTATCTTCCTGCCCAAGGCCTTGTAGTCTCCAGAGAATCATTCAAGGTCTCTTGTGGCCTTGCTATTCTTCCCCACATGAAGCAAGAGGGGAAAAATACTTGTGGGTGGATTTGAATAGTCTTGGTCACATCTTAGATATGGGTATCTGAAAGACATTCCTTCCTTCAAAATCATTGCTATATAAGGGAAGATGAGGAAGCTTATCTAGTGTTAAGGCATCTCATGGGATTCAGACCGAGTCATATGCATTATCCAGTCATTTTGCCGACCATTTAAAGTAGGCCAAACTTCTTTTTCAGGTAGGAATATATTTCAATTGGTTCTGAAACTTTTCAAATAGTGGAGTTGGCATCCTCCCAGCTCCATTAAATCCCCTCAAGAGCACTAATAATATTACAGCATGTAAGAGGATGTCAATTACTGTGATTCCTTCTCCTTAAAGACCCAAACTAACTTATTTCTCTACACAACTTTCCTTTCATAAAAAATGTGTGGCTGTCTTTTGAATGATGAATAATGTAAGACATCCCACAAGTAACTTCAATAACCCATCAAGTTTCTTTGAATATACTAATTACTGACATTGAATAATGAAAGTTTTATTTACTTAGAAAAAAAATAACACTTAAATAAAACAGTCATGTTGTCATCTAACTGAAAGTGAGCTTTTGGGAAACCATAACATAGCCTTTAGGAAATTTTCATACAGTAGCTCATTCTTGAGAAAAAAATAATTGCCACCAGATACAGCCTGCTGAAAGTTGCAGTGTTAATTAAACAACCTTACTGTTGCTTTTGAAACTGACCACCTGAAATCGACTATACAGAGTAATATCCATATAAACATATTGTAGTTATTGGCTAGTGTTTATACTTTTACTTTCAAGATCAGGACATATTTTAATGGGGTTAGTGGAAAACCCAATGAAGATCTGTGTTAGTCAATAAAGAGTGTTTTTTCCATTTCAGTTGCCAGAAGTAATAAACTCTGACATGGAATCCAAATTCCACTCACTCTCCTAATGAGGGTAACCCCAAAGGGAGGCAGCATTTTAGAGATGACAAATACCATAATTACTTCAGTTGAGTGACAAGTCTGCTTACCATTTGTTGTGTTCTATAATTAATGATTTTGGATACTATCGTACCCAGTTCCCTTGAAAATAATGAGACTTGATTCAGAACAGATCCACTTCCAGACTGTTGGGGGTTCTTTTCCCCTTGCGATTAAGTATTTCTCTCTTCTTTACTCTGTCGCCCATATCTGATCCTCTTTGCCATTTAGATTTAAAGGTTATGACCTGATTCTATAACATATTTATCCCCCTCTATCACAGGGTATTTATACAATCTGACCCTGAGTAAATATATATTTTTTACCTACAGCCTGTTTTAATGTTCTTCCTTCTGCACTGTTGGTGGGTAGATTTCATGAGACTCCTTATCCTCAGAGACTTTGCCTTGTGGCTCTAGGGAGGTAGAAACTTTACCCATGTCTTCCTACAGTGTCTGTTATATGATATCGTAAGATGTTTTTTGCTCTCCCCAGTTATTTCCAAATTTGAGGGTTCTACAGATAAATGTTATGTTTATTATTCTTTAAGGGATGTTTACTCTTCACTCACATTCCAACTTGCCAGATGCCATTTCAAGCTTTACTACTGGGCAAAACTTTGACTTAGACATGTTGTTATATTGTTTTATGATAAATTTTTTTTGGTAATGAGTTTGCTGTATCAACCTACATCATTTTTTGTTATTTGTAATGCTGGTCAAAGAATGTAATAAAGAAATTTCATTTCATACATATTTACTCAGAACTAGATCCCACTGAGCATGGTGGGTTTACTCTGAGATAAATGAAATAGGATTGCAACTGTGAAAGCTATCCCTATATTTCCACAGATATTGATTTCCCCACCTGCTGATTTGGAACATGCAAGCACTTTTCTTGATGCAGATTTGCCCAAGTATTTGATGCAGTTTTCTTGATGCAAATCTGCATTTAAAAAAGTGCATGTCCCTTCATAATCTTCATTCAAAAGCCCATAATTCAGAACAGAATCACTGCTGTTTCCTTTGTGCTTAATTGCACATGGCCTATTCACGCACTCTGATCTTTGAAACCATTTTCAACTATGCCACTATTTTACCTTTACCTAAGATATTTCACAACAGCAAATGCATATGTACTTTTTGCATAAAGCTGGAAAATATATTTTGTAATATTCTTTGTGAGACTGTGTGGTTGGTTTTCCCCCACCCTTTTTGGAGATTCTAAAAGCTGCTACGGGACATGTGAGAATAGCTGGCAAAGTTGTCCTTGGGTTTGAAAGACAAATGCTGGAATGAGGGATGACAGGTTCTTTGCCAGTATTTTATTTCAACATATCTATGAAGCAGATTGTGTAATATTTCCTTAACTGACAAGTGATTCTGACAAGGCAGTCACTGTTTCACAGTGAAATTATTGCTTGGTTAATGTCAACAACGTTACAAAGTAAAAATCCCAGCAAATGAGCAATTTAGTTGGGGGCTTGCAGTAGCTCTGATCGTATGGTATTGCTTAAGGATTCATTCCTGCCTTACAATAAGGATATCCTCCTTGTGGTTTTACAATATTGGATCAGTGGAACCTGTGTCTTCCAGTGTGCAAGACATGGGAATATTCAATGAAAGAGACACAAGTCTGTCAGGCTTGTGGTCTGCATTCCTTGGGAAACTGCAACATGTACTTGGAGTGTACAATATTTTCTGGACATGTATATCTTTAGAATTAGGGAGAACTGCAGAACCAGTGCTGATAGTATATTTTGAAGAATAGCCCAATATTATATTAAATTGATTTTTCTTTTGCAGGATATTTCACCACCTCCTTCCTGAACATTTTCATTGAAGATGTTAATGTACCTTAAAAATACAGTCCCTCCCCAACCCATGACCTTAGTTGTCTAAGCATCATTTGAAAGTTATTTAATTATATCTGAGGAGTCTAACAACTAGGAAGACATTCAAAACTCTAATGGACTTCAGGGAGGAGAAAGATCTATTCATTGGCGATCACTCGTAGCCGGGTAAGATTGTCTTCCAAGGGTAAAATTTTAACAGTGGATCCGTAAGTGGCTGTAAAGGCCAATTCTGGATCCGCACAACCTCCCACAATGAGGGCATAGGTTTCCGGGTGGGAGATGGTCATGATGAGGGTTTGCTTGATGTGCCTTCCTTTTAGCTCTTTTTTCCCTTTCGCCCTGTACTCGTGCTTCTTCAAAGTCCATAGCGCCTTTAATAAAGGCTGACCTCCAATTGAAATGCTCATGAGTTAGGGCTTCCCAGTTCTCAATGCTGATATTACATTTTTTTAAATTAGCTTTGAGAGTGTCTTTGAATCTCTTTTGCTGTCCACCAATATTCCGGATTATTTCCAATTATTTCGGAATATTGGTGGAATAAAGAAAGATCTATAATTATATAGCATTACACTGTATATAGTATTATATCTACAGTACTTGCCTTTGCTAAATGAATTGGATGATTGCAGGTTCAAAGATTAATCTAAGGTTATGATGAACCAAAAGGGAGCAGACACTCTCTTTACCAAAGCCTCGCATACATGAATTAACATTTGAATTCTTCATTTCCTTTGTTTGGGTTACTAACTGTATAGGTCTGAATACTCTGAGTGGGTTGGTTGAGGTTTTTAGACTGAACATGCATCAAATTCTAGCACACTTACATAACTATTGCTACTCTCTCTCTTTCCCTCTCTCTTTGTATTTGTTTAGCTGTAGAAATTTTTGTGACACATTTGTTTAGATAGCATACAAAGCATCTGTCATTCCTAGGCTGTCAGCCTATTTCTTGTCATTACATTTCAGATATTTGTAGAGATTATAAATAAGAATGTATTATTTCACATTTTATTCTATATCCCCCCCCCCCAAAACAATGAACCCATGGAGATAGTTGGTGGGGACTGGGGGAGGAGGAAGCCAAAGTAAATAGGTGCTTTATATGCTGTTTTATAAATAGTAATACATCTAATAGGTACTACTTAAATGCTTGATAATAGGCTTCAAGGATGACACTTATATTGATTTTCAGACATGATACATTAGTGGGACACAACAAAACACTTATGATACCCTTAGGCCCTCTATGGTCAGTGAGATGTCTCAGTAATGCCTATTGACAAATTCCAATGTCAAGACCAAATAACGTTGGACATTTCAGAGAATCTCATCCTCAATTGGAGGTCCAGAACAAGCAAATCCTCAAGTAGTGAGAGACAGTTTATGAATTGTAAGTGAGAAGGGCACACAGATCCCACAGACAGAATACTAGGTGTGAGATGCCTGGCACATTTCCATTAATATAGAGGTCACTTATATAAAATGGTAAAAAACAACCTCAAGTTCAGTTTAGGGGACTCCAAGAAAACCATATAGTTTTATTGGCAGCAGTACAATTTACCATTTCCATTTTCTTTTTATTTCCCTTTTTATTCACTAGTGAATCTACAGCCCTGCATTTTCTGATAGTCTCCCATTCAAGAACTAATTAAGCCTAACTGCTTGGCTTTGAAATCCAGGCAAGAACAGCCAAGTGCTGCCATCTGCTGAGATGATTGCTTATGTAACTAATCATAAATAAAAGTGAGTTACTGCAAGAGTTTAATATTTGCAATTGCTTAAGTGTTTTGTGCATGTTCTCCAAAGCCTCAGTGATACTTAAAGAAATACCATGTCTTCATGAGAAGGGAATTTATTTTGGAAACAGAAGACAGGAATGGAGAAAGTGAAGGACATGTCCTATGCACACACACAGGACACGTTTTTTCCCCCCTGAAAGGAGGTGATTCTGGGACTACAAATGTCAGGAACCAGTGATAAACTGATGTTATTCATGTTCCCCCCATCAAGGGGGAGGCCTTGGGGCCAGAATCCTCTCAACATACTTATTTCATTTGGTCCATTTGAATTTATTTTGGAGCTTTGCTTCACAGAAATGTCCCTATCATCATGACATGTTTGAATTTGATGAGATATGTTTTCCAGATTCTATATGAAATTTAAGATTCCTCAAGAGATCAGATACTTAAGATTTAACAAGGGAATTTTGATTAGCCCAGTATTTTCTGGAATGTCTCTCTTGGTAAGTACTAGCCTGTTCTTTAAAACTTTGGACAGTTCTTACAAAAAATAATATTATCGGATCTATGGCCTTCTTAGTTGTTTTGCCTTTGCTGGAACTACCTAGCCTAGAAGTCTTTATCATCAATGTGAACATTTTACCAGTTGCTCAAGAAATATCTTTTTCCAATGAGGAAGGTTTTGATGTTTGTTGTTTTATTGCACTAGTTTAAGTGGTTATTGTTTTACTTTTACTATCTTGTATTTTATTCTAATTTTGTAAACCTCTATAATATTTTATTATTATCATATAAAAATTGCCTAAAATATAATGATACAGTTACAATAGTTGTAATTTCTCAAGCTTTCTGCAAATTTCTGTGTTGTCATCAGCTTTCACCTGTAGCAAAATCTGATGCTGTTTTGAAGAATAAAGCAATTTGGAAGGATGCTAAAATAATTTAGTTAAACTATTCAAGCAAATTAATGAATGGTTTGAACATTCCTGTTAATATTGATATGAGATTGGTAGGAAATGAGGGGTGGGGAGGATGGCCCTCACTTAATGGTGATCCATATATAATCAAAATTCCTCATTTATAAGTGTTGTGTTTGGGGGTTGGGAGGAAATTGAGATGATAAATTCATATTGCCATCATCATGAGATACTTGCATTTCTGTAGGAGTGCTATGTAAATAAAGTCCTTTGGACTGCTTTATTTATGTAAAGCCAAATTTTACCATACATCATCTTGTTTGTAATAGTAAGTGCAATGGGAAAGTTTAATTCTTATGTTCCTCTAGATGAGATGCACATTTCAATTACTGTCTCTGAGTAATGTTTTCTCTTTTGGTCTCACTAGGAGGAAGACTTTGTAATTCTGCATCAGAGAGAGTTAGTCATCAAGCCCAGTGTTTTGCTATAGCAATAGCCAAAACAGGGTTCTTCAGATGCAAGGGCAAATGAGACATTAGTTTCTAGCATGTTGAATGGAGATGATGGGGTTCTTTACTGAGATATGTTATCAGTCTTCGTACCACACAGTTGTAAAGGTCCTATTACTAAGTATTACTAACATTAACTAGGATAGAAAAGTATTTAAAAATTCTGTATCACATTTTTTTAACCACCTGGAGAAGTTCCTGCAGTTTTCTTGGCAAGGTTTTTCAGAAGTAGTTTTCCATTGCCTGCTTCCTAGGGCTGAGAGAGAATGACTGGCCCAAGGTCACCCAGCTGGCTTTGCACCTAAGGTTGGACTAGAACTCCCAGTCTCCTGGTTTCTATCCTGGTGCCTTAACCATTACACGAAACTGGCTCTCACAATATAACAATACTAACAATACTATTAACAATAATTATTATAATTATTATATATTATATTATTATAATTAATAATATTAACAATATTAATAACAATAAAAATATCAGAATACTAACAATATTTATCAATAAATAAGTCCCACTGATTTACTTAAAGTAGACCATAATGTTAAGTGCAATTTAGTGATGCTGCTGAATATATCTTGCTTATTTATTTATTTAGCTTGTGTGCCACTGAAGCAAATACAGACTCATTGCAATTTGCAATAACAGTATGGTGGTTTACAATACAATGTACTGTACATGTCAGGTTATCTTTCTCTTGCCTATAAGCTCATTTAGCTCAAGGGTAATAAACATTTTTGGGGTTCTTTATTTTTAAAATTAATCCTTCAAGGGTCACAGGGAGCATGGCAGTGACCAGTGATATAAACAGAGGAGTGATCCAGAAATGTTGTGCCTTTTTTTAAAAAAAAAATTCAGATGCTGGTTTGGTTTTGTTTTGTTTTGCTTTAACAGAGATTCAGCACATGTATTTTGTTACTTATTTTTTTTAAAAAAATTCAGTACCCAAAGTTGCTGATTTTCATTGAATTTTGGTGACATGATCTCATAAGCATTGGCTGCGCACCCTAGATTCCATTGACATGCTATCATCATCTTGTGCATTCTCCTGCCCTTATCAGTTGCAACTCATGGTTTATAATAGGAACAAATTAATGCATAGTATGTTGATAAGATGACCTATTACAGAAGAGAACCTAAAGACAGAGATTTGGGGTTTTCTGAACTTTGTGCAATGTTTACCCTTATTCCTCCAGAGCTTTTATTTCAACCTCAGCTGATTAATGATCTGCTTTATAACTGATTTAATCAACTTGATTTCAATATTTGTGCATATTACCAAAATCCTTCTGCGTATGCAGAAGAAAGGGTAAGGTAATATGCAATTTAATAATCATAGCACATTGTTCTAAGACAAAGCCACCTTTAATTGTTTCTTTTTCATTCCATTTTCTGGATGCATATGAGAATCAAAATAACTTCAAAAATAAACAAATGTGTCTTAACTTGCAGTTCAGCTGATTAGCATTTGCCCTCACCAAATAATCAACAAAAGCTTGAGTTAATTAATCTACTGTTTTAGCCAATTAAAGCTTGCAGCTCTAATAAACATTCTTAGTGCTCTATTAAAGGACTAAACATTTGCTGGTTGTTCCAAAGGCAATACTGGGTTGGCAGGAAAAGCTCAATGACATCAGCTGTCAAATGGATGGGAGAAGATAAAAGAACTAATAAGGAATTAAATCAGCTAGATGTTCCATAAATTCTGCATTTCTAGAAAATAGGCTCCCCCCGAAGTTGCATCCTAAATACAATTTTGTATTTCAGAAATACATTTTTCTGCAAGTTGCTAGAGGTTTTAAGGGGGAAAATATTGATTTGGGTGGTCATTCAATGCATCTTTGGGGAAAGGAGGGGAAGGTGAACAAGTTGCTTCTCTCAAATTGTCAGTTTCGAAACTAGGGCTCAGAGTATCTTGGTTATGGTCTAAACCCTGTAATAAACAACTTCAAGGAACTGTTAGACCAGGACATAACAAAATTCAAGACCTTCCTTACAAACCCATGATGAGAGGCTATTTCCAAAGTCAGGGTTGAAGGATCAGGAAAGCAAAACAAATTCCTGTTACCAAACCAAAGGGATTACATTATTATCCAGAGCATGCTGGCTTCGAGATAGGAGAGTTGGCTTACATGCCATGCTGTTACAAAACTGTAGACACCTTCTGGTCCCAATCCCCATCTTCTCCTTCCGAAGACAGATTCTCCAGGAAAGGCATGACCAGAAGAAAATAAGGGTACTGAATCCACCAGAACTGGAGAGAGATGGATTACCCAGTGTTTTGTCCTGGAGAATAACCACTATAAAAACAATGGAAGCATCCAGTCTTGTGGGAATTTCCATTAGTGGGAGGCAGGTATAACATTGTGGCTCAGGTAGGTGGGCATATGTTAAGAATTAAAGAAAAGGGTAATCAGTACCAGAACCAAAAGCCTAATTCCTTTCACAGAAGAAATAACTCCTAGTTTTCCCATAAGCATTCTTTTTCAGCATCTTAATTTAGATGGAAGGAACATTTCAACTGCTGCTATTTTCTCAACAATCAGGACCTTACAAATGGTTGATAATCTATTGCAGATCACCCAGAGAACTTACATTTATCCATCCCTGCAATACATGAAAAAAAGAAGAGATGCTTAAGCCAGGAGGAACTAGACAGATTTTTTTTCCCATCTGTAGATCCAGAATTCCGGTTATAAGGAACATGAAGCAGAATATTTAGCTCAGCCCTACCACTAAAATAACACCTGCTACTAAAATCAGAGACTCTTTTGAACAGCACAGATATATATAGTTTTGTGTTTTGAGTGATGAACCCTGTGGACATGAATGGTTGAATAATGGTATGAAATTTGCAATCAAGATTAAGTCTGTGCAAATTTTTCAAAAGAGTTGGAAGCATGTATGAAGTACCTATCTCCAAATCATTCAAGTGGCCACATCTTTTTCCAGGCTTCTATAGCTTTGAAAACTATTCTGCACCTCCATACATAGCCACTCTGTTTAGTATTTTTCTCAAGAAAAAAGGCTATGCATGCAGGGAGATGTAAAGGCAGCCAGGAAAAGCCTTCACAGCAGTTGGTTGTTGTGGGTTTTCCGGGCTGTGTGGCCGTGTTTTGGCAGTTTTGGTTCCTAACGTTTTGCCAGTAGCTGTGGCTGGCATCTTCAGAGGACAGAAGCATAGCTAGAAGATTCTCTCTGTGCCCAAGTGGAGGGTGTGTGTTCCTGCTGGTGTTTAATAGCTGCTGAGAGGTCATTTACAAGAGATTGGGAGAGGGGTTTTTTTTGTAATCTGCAATTTTGTAATCTACTCAACCACACAAAGAGACAAACAACTCACACAATAGATGTGCTAATCCCACACATGAGAGCACCACACCCCCTAATCACCACAAAAAAACCCTCTCCCAATCTCTTGTAAATGACCCACAGAAGACACACACCCTCTCAGCAGCTATGAACACCAGCAGGAACACACACCCTCCACTTGGGCACAGAGAGAATCTTCTAGCTGTGCTCCTGTCCTCTGAAGATGCCAGCCACAGCTACTGGCGAAACGTTAGGAACCAAAACTGCCAGAACATGGCCACACAGCCCGGAAAACCCACAACAACCATCGGATTCCGGCCATGGAAGCCTTCGACTATACATCTTCACAGCATTCTTTATCTTCCAAAGCAACTCCTCTGAAGGTTTTTCTCAAGGAATATGAACACTTCGGCAAGGATTAAAACTAATAGGCCTTGTGAATCAGCCCTGACTCTATCCAAATTAGAAATTGATGATATGAAAAGGGCATGATTCAATCTGAGTTGGTGATTTGAGATTTAAGGGCAAACCAATTTGGTTTGACCTGTTTTGAGATTTAATTTGGGGAAAAAAAGATTTGTCCATACTGTATATGACAACAGGAAAGCATTAAAATGCCTACATCTGCTTATGGCTTGAATCATGTCAACTGGATTTCTATTTTCTTAGTGGAAACGTTTCACTCCTTATCCAAGGAGCTTCTTCAGTCAGACTGAAGAAGCTCCTTGGATAAGGAGTGAAACGTTTCCACTAAGAAAATAGAAATCCAGTTGACATGATTCAAGCCACAGACTGTTCCACCTGGATGACTGAGAACCTTCATAGACATACTACATCTGCTTAATTTGGGACCAAATACAATGAAAATAGCAGGGATGAGAGACTGTTTTTCAAGTATGAAACACCATCCCAAAAGAGCTCTAATGTCAGCATCAGAGAATTTGTCACATTGCTCAACCCTTCTCAATATATAAAGGTACAGTTGAAACAATGCATGTTGCCTGTAACACCCCAGAAACAGCAGAAAAGCCCCTGAATCTGTGGAATACTTCAGAAAACTACAAAGCAACTCAAAGCCACCTGACTTGATTTGCTGCTTTGAAGGAAATCTCTGCTTCAGTTAGCAAATTTGCCTTGCTTCATCAATCTGAAGCACTACTTTGAAGCTTTGCACAACTCTAAAAAACGTGAACTGAAGATTTTGAGAAAATTTCTGAGATTTTCCTTTCTCAAATCATCCTAGGAAACTGCCAACTTTTCTCAGAACTTTCTCTAAATTTTTATTTACTTACTGTGATGGCTACTGGCCTATAATGACCTATAACAGCAAATAACAGAATAAATGAAAATACTGTAGCATGATACTAGATATGGAACTTTGTGGAAAATGAACAAAGCATTGCCAGATTTTGAGTACAGTTAGCAAAAAAGAAATGCTGATAAAACTGTTGTACTTTATATGTGTACTTTATATGAACACTGGTTCACATAAAGATCTATATCCATATTCAGATAAGTCAAATTCTTGCTGAGACCTAGTCACTCAATGCAGCAAGGCCAACAAATGAAGAGAGGGATCCAAGCATAGACAAAGATATTTAAGAAAAAATTACTGTATGCAATCCTGTCACTTTACTGTTTGCAGTTTGAACCCTCACAAGTAGAGGGAAACTTGTGCAAAAAGGTATTGGGAATTGTTCCATATGAGGTAATATTCAGGGCTTTGTTTGTTCCCATTTTAAGGATAATTAGGGCAAACTAGACATTATGAGCCTGGGAAAAAGTAGTCCTGCTGATACAGACAAAGGTTCTATCCAGTCTAACATTCTGTTTCATTGCTCATTTCCAGAAATCCCATCAGCAGGATATTATGGTAATCGTCCTCTCCTGCCATGGTTTAAGTGAGCCTTGTTTAGTGACATATTGACTCTGAATTGTGACTCACTGCCACTCAGTATGTCTATGCTTCTAGTTTACTTTTTAACTACAACTTCAAAGTAACTTCTACTTAATATGTTTTTTCCCCTAAGAGTCCATCTGTGTAGAATGAAAGCATGTGGGAAGCAGTCTAGCCTACTTCCATTAATTAGAGCACCTAAAGGGAGCTCCCATATCCACAGAAGTACAGATAGGAGCCACCTAAAGATGTTGCAATAAACATGAGGTCAGTAGGTGGTAGATCATGCTGCTATAATGTTCCCACCAATACATGCTTATTCTATATGAATAATACCCGAAAAGAGCTTAACAAAATGCTTTCAGAGAACGGGAAATATATAGTGGATTGACATGGATTGGGTTAACTAGATATTAGAAGGTATTGCAGGAAGAGCCAAGCAGTCTTTTGCACATCTACCTTTGACCTTAAAATGATATTAGTATTCTCTACTACTCTGTATTTTGGGCTGATCCACAATAAATATTTTTGAATCAACAGCAGATGTCAAAAATAACTTATAGCAGCTCCTGAAAAATCCAAAAACATTCTGCTTTGATGGCTATCTTTGCTTTATCAAGGTTTTTAAAATACATCCATCAGCCTGACAAATGGAGGTCTGATTTCTGCTGTATTTTCTTTTTTCATTATATATGGAAGATGAGGATCATAAAGTTTAACTACAGGGTTCTTGCTGTATTAAAAAAAAAGCCGGATCAGCTGCCATTGAAGAGTTGTATTTCTTAGCATTAATGCATTTAAGAAAAGAAGCTAAATCCTAAAGTGTGTGTGTGTATCTGTAAGTAGTTTACTATTTATGGTTACTGACTCTGAGCTACTGCAGTGGTCCTGTAATGGTGGGAACTAATCATGTGCAACAATTCATGGTCTTAGGCATACAGTTGAGTGGTCTGTGGAAGAATGATAGCTTTGCATGCTATCCTGTGTTTGAAATGATCAGAGGATAAGGGATAAGAAAGATCTCTGCCTCAGATTTCACAAATTTGTTGCTAATGTAGCATATAATACAAAGATAAATGGAGAAACAGACCATCCTGGCACAAGGCAGCTCCCCGCTTTCTCAAGAGTGAGTTCAAGGTCAACATGCCTCTCTGGGAAAGCAGGTTACCCATACATATGACTCATGAACTCCATGTGGTCCCCAAATCCTGTTATTTCTGTCCCCAGAATTTATCCCCTAATTTCAACAGCAAGAAGTGAGAAAGAGATTAATTATACTTTTAATAGAAAAACTCCCTGGAAATCCTGAAACCATTACTGGTTCCACAGAGGTCAGTTGCCCCCAAAAAAGTGGAAGACACCTCCATCAGCTGCTGAAAGATAGCCTGTTGTAGTTCCTTCAGTTTCCTCTTCAACCTGCATTTTTCAATTAAAAACCCATATGAAAAATCACATTCTTATTTTTGTTTAATGTTTCTTCTCAGTGTACGTATTTGTCATGTCTTTCAAAAGAGGCATTTATTAATATTGCTGTTGTGTTTAAATTCCCCAAACTGTGGAGGGCAATGTTTTGCCCTGGTGGTTCCAAACTTTCCTGTTGGGTTGCACCCAAAAAGTTAGTGTTGGAGGACAACTCTTCAACCCCAAGGCAGTTGACCTACAATGTCCCCCAATATACCTTCTTGTCACCACACAATTCAGCATTATATGAAACTACTAGGGGAGGTCATCCAGAGGTCTGGAACAGGATGCCTTCAGTATTTTGATGAAACCCAGCTCTGCTGCTCCTTCCTATCTAGGTCCATCTCCTTTGGAGTTTGTTTACTTTTCTCTTTTTCTGGCTATACTTCTTGACATATTGGCTGAACTTTGCCTAATAGCTGGACAGGTTTTTGTTGTTGTTCTTCAGTCGTTAAGTCATGTCTGACTCTTGGTGACGCCATGGACCATAGCACGCCAGGCCTTCCTGTCCTCCACTGTCTCCCGGAGTTTACTCAAATTCATGTTCAATACATCGGTGATGCTATCTAACCATCTCATCCTCTGCCATCCCCTTCTCCTTTTGCCTTCAGTCTTTCCCAGGATCAGGGTCTTTTCCAGTGAGTCCTCTCTTCGCATTAGGTGGGCAAAGTATTTGAGCTTCAGCTTCAGTATCAGCTGCACAGGTAGCATGATTAATTAAACTAAATGTGAACCAAAGGTTTCCAGTTACTAATTCTATGGTATGAAATTTTTTCTTTGTTGCATGTTGTCATAGAAATACAAGATAGACCATTTAGCAGTAATCTGCATGAACCATCTAAAAAGCCCCTAAATGTGTAAATTTAGATCTTTCCCTTTCACTGTAGTCCTTGTCCTTAGAATGGCATATAGTAGGTTAAAAACAAAATTTAAATTACCCAAAAGGCATAAATACAATAAAACAAGAGACAGTTCAACAGTTTAAAGGCTAGAAGACAACAATGAGTCAGTTCAATAGCAAAAATAACAACATTGCCTAGAAGACCTTGTTCCTTCAAGTGTAACATAATGTTACATTATGCCCCATCAATATTCTTTTAACTTGCTGACTATGTGGAAGTACATTGCCCTCCAGTTGTTTTGGACATTGGCTCCCGTACAGCATGGCCAATAACATGGGAAGAATGGACTTTGAATCCCAATTATCTGGAAATTCCAGGTTGCGCAAGTACTTTAGAACATGCTCACTAACATAATAATAATAACAACAACAACAACAACAACACACTTTCTATTAATGTGATTAGTCTATTCAAAAGATGGAAAACAGAAGTTTAATTTTCCCAAAGAGGGGATGGAGAAACCCTACAATTGGGACTACAAAGAGAATTTTATGTTAACATTCCAAACTCACTCTGTTGACAAGGAACACACTCAACCTTCCTGTTGGCAATCTTACCCTGGCTACACTACCACCAGAAAAGTTATCTATGTCTCCAAACAGTTTGGTGCTGCTCTGCATGGGACTGGCCTGTTGCTGAAATCATTTGTTGATGAGTTAGTAAGAAAGGGCCAGACCCGAAGAGAATCTTCGCTAATGGCCTCTCTTGAGGTGGTTCACACTTCTTTTGTAATGAAATCTGGAGGATTTCTTTTACACTTGTAATTTGCCCTGATGAATTCTGATGAAGAAGGAGATTTGAAACATGATTTAAAAACCCCTACATTCCTGGAATGGATGGATGGAGAGAAAGAGAGGTGGGGGGGGGAGGAATGAAATGTCAGGGCTACAAAAGAAGAAGCCAAATGGATCTGCCTTCTGAGGGAATGCCACAGCTTAAAGACAGTCACAAAAGCTTTTTCCACCTATATCCCAACAATTGATAGCTTTGCCTCTAAATCTCAAAAGAGTAGGTGGGCTTTTCAGTTGTCCTCCTTTTTATTGTGGAAATAAAGGCAACGGTTGAATCTCATTAGCTGCATTTTGACAGTTTTTTTGATAGTGTGAAAAACATCCTCTGAGCAAGGTGAACCTGGGAGGAAGTGAACTTACCATATGGCGAAGAGAGTGAGTAAGCAGTTTCCATGCACAATTCTTTAGGGTGATATTCTCCCTTTTGGTTAATGTATTAGATATTTATGATGCTTTGAAAAAAATGTAGGCAGAGTGTTGAGAGCTAAGCTTTCCCACAGACTGTTTGGTTGTTAAAGTGAGCAACTGTTGCACATTTTCTTAGGCATAGGACTGTGTTTCTTGCTAGGAAATAAAGAGTATGAAAAAAAGTAATTCAGCTTAATTTGCCCTACTTGCAATTATGCAGTTATATTCCAACTGCAAATAAATAGCTAGAACTGAAACGATTGCTCAGTTAAATGTGACTAGGTCTAATTAATACTTAATAATGGTATTCACTTAAAAGTGGTACTCATAAATTCATTGCTTTCTGTATGTATAGAGATACTGAGAAGAAACAAATATGAGATATACTGCAAACTATTTATATTATAATATGGAAGTTAAGTCTTCTGAGGCCACTGGGGAAAACCATGCCTTGAAATATGAAACTAGGAATGGTTTAATAATAGGTACCAATTTATAATTTTAAGAATGCTAGAAAGGCCTTGTGCTCAGGGACATTTATGGGAAGAGTCATCAAAAGAAGTCAAAACGGGGTCCAAGACTGCATAATTGAAACCCCACCCTGTTTTTACATGCATCACATAAATGGAGAGGACTTGGATTGTATGGATGTGGTACCATCTTGACTTTTTGATACACCCCCTGACACAGACACCCCTCCCTGTGTTCTATCCCACAGCCTCAGAGAAGGAGACAAGGAGGAGAAAAATAGTCAATCTTAGCCATAAAGACATAACTCAGACCCATCCATGATGATAAAACAAAAGAGTAATACAAGTAGTTTGATTCATGTGTCAAGTTCAGAGGTACAGAATGAAACTAGGGTCAGCCAAGAAGATTGAAGGAATAGAGGTGTTTGAAGCAAAGATAAGGTTCCTTGTGTAGGGCCAGAAGACAGGTGGCCTCTTGCCTGTTGAAGTTTAGTTCTGGGTTCAATTTACCAACACTAAATGGAAGATCTATCCCCCCTCTCCACACCCCACCCTGAGAATACCTTTGTCTGGGTTCAGGAAGTAATATTGCAGTGGTCTGTAAAATGGGAGATGAAAGCTGTAAGGTAAAACTTACTCATGAAGAGGTGGATCATTCTCTTTGAAATCTTGGTGCCCACCCTAAATTTTTCAAAAGTTGTGTGGAATTAATTTGAAATGCCTTTAATTCTTTTTTCTTTCCTGTAGAAAAATATGATGATGAGGATGAGGATGATGTTTCTTTTCTTATTCTTGGGGAATAGTATTATAAATCCTATGTAATTTTGTCCTGGCCCTGCCTACTTATTTATTTTGGTTCCCAGTGTGCAACTTACAGTAGATGCCAATGCCAGAAAAATTGTTGGGCACTCTGCCTTAAAGGCATACAGGTAGTCCTCACTTAACAACCACAATTGGGATCGGCAACTAAGGAACAACACAGTTGTTAAGCCAGACATCACATGACTGCAACGGGCTTACAACCTCACTTCTGTCGTGGTTGTTAAGCAAATCACCCACGGTCATTAAGCAAGACATCACATGGCCGCAACTTGCAATTTTACTGCCAACTTCTCCATTTACTATGCTTGTTGGAAGCTGGCTGTGAAGTGTGCAAATGGTGATCATGTGACTGTGGGATGCTGCAATGGTTGTAAACACCTGCCATTGCAAAGTGCCCAAATCTCGATCAGGTGACCGTGGGGATGCTGCAACAGTCATAAGTGTGAGGACTGCTTGTAATGTTATTTTTTCAGTGCCATTGTAACTTTGAATGGTCACTAAACAGGGCAGTCATTAAGTGAGGCCTACCTATAGTGTGTTTCTGTAGCTAGATCCTATGATAAATAGTTCCAATGTACATACACAGATATGCACTGTCCGTAGTTTGTTTAGGTCTAGGGCTTAGTGTATGTGAGATCTTGTCCTTTTCAAAATGATGGATTGCTCAGCACCTCGTTTGCATCAATTTTCCCCCTTTCTTCACAGCAATGTCAGCCTCCACACAGCACTTGTTTACTGTCTATTAATGCTATTCAGTGTTGCATCAACATGATCTTTTTTAGCATCAGCTTCTTACAAGAGTATAATGTATAATGTTCCTGAGTATAATGTTTCTGATTGTTATGCATTATAGTAGAAGAGAGCAGGAGTTTGCCTTGCATACTAATGAATAAAGCACATCTCATCCGCTGATTTCTGAATGTGGCTAGATACTTTTGCTACTATATATGTGTTACACTACCACCTTAAAGCAAGCCACTGATATCAATTCATTTTACAAATAGCACCACTCACAAAATGATGTCTCCCTCCACACTCTCTCTCACATTCTGTTACATTTTGGAAAAGGCATTTCAGTTTTCTTCATTTGCATAAAATGCAGCAAGTTAAAATCCTTCTTGCTTATTTCTCCCAGGAGCCTGCTGCTTGAAAGGGGGAATATTAGATTCATAGAAAATATCTGTTTATTCCTGTCTTCTCGCCTCTGAAAACTTTTCTGCAAGTTATGAAAACAGACTACGTAAAGTTCCATGAGATGACATGCCTTTAGCATATAATGCTTCAGAAAGTATTGCAAGCCACCATTTCCCCCTGTTCATCTGATTCTCTTCCTGGCTTACATGAGAAAAAAAATACATATTTTACTATGTAGCTCAGTTGCTTAGTTCTCTGGCAGATGTGTTCTGTTGTGTTATGACAAAGTCTTGCTTTATGAAAAGGTTTTAATCCAAAAAACAGCTGCCAGGAGCCCAATAAGGCCTGCTATTATGCTTCTCATAGCTCAGCCTCCTTAGCAATATTCTCCAACTGATGCTAGGCTCCTGGATGTGCATTTGCATTTTATTTTTCCACCATATTTCCAATATAACACCAGTATGGGCGCACTGAGTTTCGTTAAAATGGCTATCTACTACTGAGGGTTAGATCAAAATACTTTTCCACAATTGGCAGTAGCCCATCAAAATGTAAGAAATTAGACAGTTCACATATGTTGTTGCATTACCTGCAGGATATACATTTTTTTAATAGTAAATTTTATTAAGTTTCAAGGAAATAATAAAAACTACAATGAAAACTAAAAACTAAAAAAAACTTAAAAAGTGCAGAAACACAAGAGAAGATTTTTTTTTAATTTTCAGAAAGATGTGGCTTCCGACTTTTAACGGCAAGGATATACAAAATTTCCATAATCAATCTCTTTATATTAATCCAAAACACCAAAGATTTCTATAAATCATTCCTCTTTGACACATAATAAAAATCACTAAGTACATTTACTCCTCCCCCTTATAATAAAATGAAGGGGGGAAAAATCATATGAACCTCCTAAACATCTTTCTCCCCTCCAAAAGATAAAACATATTTAATTATTCCCTTCCTACCACTATTATATACATTTCTGTCTACTATAATAAAAATCAAATTGAAAGGCACATAAATTGTCAACTATTATACTTAATTGTATAAAAATTTTAATAATCCCAATCTTAATAAACCCAAAATCTTAATAAACTCAAAAAACAAAGCCAATTCAAAACAGTAAATCCAAATCTTTAAAGGCAAATAACACCAGTCAATCCCTTAAAGCAAACCAAATAAACATTCTTCAACCCTTATCCCACTTCAAAATAAACCAGAGCAGTTACATATTCCCAAGATATGCACAGAGCTTTCTTCTTAAAAAAAATCAAACAGCCCAGCTGCCCCCCTCAAAAATTCCAGGTTCTTTCCATGGCATTCCACCAGGAGATCGACCTTACTTATGGCTTGCAGATCACTCTCCCTCTAGATTTCTCCAACTCAATTATCCAATCTTCGTCCAGCATCTCGATAAAAATCCCAATCACAGTCTTAAAAACACCCTTTCTATCACTCTTATATTCTTCAATTTCACCCACCACATCCCCAACCTGATGGCACATTTTAGATCTCATATTTTCCACAATGTCCTGGGTATATTGCATAAAGGTTTGATAAAGATCAGAAAATATCTGTTTGAAGTCCTGGTGAAGGTCAGAAAGGATCTGTTTGAAATCATCCGTCTCACACAGTAGATTATGGCGCCCCCTAGGAACTTAATCAGTGAAAGTGGAAGATATGAGAGAGTTCCAAAGTGTGTTTACATAAAGTGAGAGTGAGATAGCAGACAGTTCTCAAGGGAAAGTGAAGACAGAAAGCTGAAGGATCAAATCAGCCAATTCAATGTGTAGGAAAATGCTAATATCTTCAAATTTAATACAAAATAATGACAGGAAGACAATTGTTTACTCAATCTTTGAAACTTCCTTTGGAAGGAAAATGAAATCCAAAACTTAAAAAAAAGATTAAAAAGTAGTCCCAAAAATAACGTTAAGCACCAAGAGAACCAGCTTCTCCTCGCTGTAGAAAGCCTCTCTTGGGGTACATATACTTTAAAAAAAAATGGTGATTTAGAAATGGGTGGCCATTCTTAGTGTCCCTTTGAGGCTACAGCGGGGCTTGGAAATTGTGACATCCCCGCCTCCCGGGTGCTCTTACCGATCGAGCCAAAACACAGTTTGTGATCTCCTGGCTGCAAGCCTCCATTCCGGAGGACAGATGGGATAATTCCAAGTATTCTCCTTAATCTGGAGAACATTGTTGTGCTTCAGGAAAGCCTGCCTGAGCCCCCCCCCCAAAAGCCACCACGCTGTCCGCTCCACCTGACGAAACAGTGGGCACAGCCGCTCAGTCCGCCATTCCCACCGGAAGCCTGGATATACATTTTGATTGATTATGATCATCAAGTTGGTGTTGACCCTTAGCAACCATGTAGATAGACCTCTCAAGGATGATTTGTCCCCAAACTGGCCCTTAATGTCTCCTAATAGTGCACCCATCACCGCTGTAATTGAGCCTATCCACCATGCTGCTGGTCATCCTCTTCTTCTCTTTCCTTCCATCTTTCCTAGCATTATGAACTTCTCAAGGAAACTGGGTCTTTGCATAATGTGTCTAAAATATGATAATTTGATCCTGGTCATTTGTGCCTCAAATGAGAGTTTGGATTGATTTTATTCTATGATTGATTTGTTTGTTTTCTGGCTACCCATGGTATTCTCAAAAGTCTTCTCCAGCATCAAAGTTCAAAAGCATCAATTATCTTTTTGTCCCTGTCACAGGGAAAACCATTACCTGCATAGTTTTGATCTTTGTAGGTATAGAAACATATAACTTCTGAATATCTTTTCCAATGACTTTATTGCTATTCAATAAGTGCTAGTATGTGGTCTATTTCTTGACTGCTGGTTCTTTTCCTGTTGATAGTCACTCCTGAAAGGCAGAAGCTATCCACCACTTCAATATCTTCACTGTCAATTTTAAAATGGTTGCTGTACCTGTTGTTATTAGTTTGGTCTTCTTGATATTTAATCATAGTCCCATTGTTTTCACTGTGCTCCTTGACTTTCATTACTAGAGCTTGCAGATAATTTGCATTTTCAGATATCAGAGTAGTATCATCAGCATAGTGCAGGTTATTGATGTTTCTTCCTTCAGTTTTAAAATCACACTCTTCTTCCAATCCACCATCCCTCTGTATCTATTCAGCATATAGGTTGAGTGAATAAGAAGAGAATATATGGCCTTGTCTCACTCTTTGCCAACCTGGAGTGTACCTGTTTTGCCATGTTCCTGGTGTACTGTGTGTGTCCTGTCCTCTGTATAGGTTTTTCATGTGAACAATAAGATGTTCTGAGATTCCACTTTCTCCAAGTACATTGGACACCTTGACATGCTCAACACAATAAAAAGCCTTTCTATAGTCAATGAGGCACATATTGACTCCCTCCCCCTCCCCTCCCCTTCCCTCCCCTCCCCTCCCCCTCCCCCTCTGCTTTCTCAGTTGCCCAGTGCATCAGCAATAATGTCTCTTATTCCTTGGCCTTTTCTAAAACCACCTTGAACATCTGGCATTTCCCTTTCTGTGAAGAGTTTTAATCTGAATTAGATTATGCTAAACATATTTTGCCAGAATATGAAATTAAGGATATTGCATGATAATTTGCACATCCTGTTAAGTCTCCTTATAATAACTGTTTACTATAAATGAAAAATTAAAATTCCCAATGTACAGAAATTAAAAGTTGAATTTCACATTAACTTGGGAAGTTAATGTTTTAATCAAACAAACTATTGTCCAATGATTGCTTTTCCTTAGAAAAATTGCTATGAACACCCCTAGGTACATTCAAGTATTTTGATGTGATTGCTTTTCCTTAGAAAACATTGCTATGAACAACCCTGGGTACATTCAAGTGATTTTTTTCCCCCTTAGCCTCTCATGGAACCCTATCTGATTCTCACGGAACCCCAGGGTTCCACAGAAAACCATTTGAAAAACCCTCTTGTAAAGTATCTTGGAAGTTGACATCCCTTCTATACATAATTTTAGTATACTCCTTCCACCTTTGTTTGCAGAGTATACCTAACAATCCTTATGCAGAACTAACCCTAACCCAGGGATTCACACATGCTTAAGCCATCTGTCCACCATTTTCTGTCTGGCTTTTTCATTTATTTTTAGCATAGCTTTCATATTCATAGATCACTGCTAAGTGCTGCTAAGATACACATTTTAGAGTGCATTGCTCCCCAAAGTGCATTTCATTTTCCTGAGAATTCATACAATAGTCATAAAAGGGTGAATACCAAAGTAGAACTACATTTCAGTATATGTACTGTTTCTGGGAATGCAGTTTACAAAAGTTCATTCCAAAATAAACCGAAATGAACTTTCTCCCCTTTCTGATTCTAACTACATCTGCCTTTGCTGCAGTCATAGCATGAAGCTTTTCTTAAGCATTGTCCTCTCCATAAATCTCTTCCAACTCACAAAGAAAGTCATGGTTATAAGAGTTGAGAAGAATAGACTATCCATTCTCAAGGGAAGGAGAGGTTAAATGAGCAGTTTGTCATAATAAATGGTCAGATTTGCTCACCCACATCCAGGCAGCTGCTGGAAAAGCCTAATGAACTGGCAGTGATGCAACTAATTAGACCAAATAGGTCTGGATAGCTGGAGGCAATATGATTACAAATGGCATGGCAATTTCCAAATGAGACATATATTCACTCTTCATTTAACTATAATTATTTTTACATTTCTTATAATCTATACTGTAGCCTTCAAGATGGACTACGGGGAATCCCAAGGGTTTGTTTTATGGCATCATGGAAGACAAGGTACCAGAAACCCAGATAAGAACCATCCCTGATCTTCTTTTTACTAGTACATTTGGGATTACGTGTCTTGTTCAATTATAATGTTTTTTGGTTTGGGTTTGGGTTTTGGAAAATGTGTGAACCAAGGTCAATAAATAAATAATTGTTTGTTATAGAACAATAAACTACAGTTTAAAAATACAGTTTGTGGAGGTTTGTATTTCACATATAAAATGACCTTATAAAAATTAATAAAATGTGCATTATAATAGAGGAGACAAGGAATGAAGCATCAAATAAATATTGAACCTCCATAAGACCTCGAAATCTTAAATAGTAGGCATTTGCCTACTTTTGCTTTACCTCACAGGATGACATTCTCTGCCTGCCAAACTATTGAGGCATGTTTCAATAGAAGTAGCTGATGTACATGGACAGAAGTGTATACACATGGCAGAAGAATTATCCTCAGATGAAAAAAGGTCCAAGACAAGGCGATAAGGGAGGCAGGCACAGGTAATCCATCTCTCAGCATCAGTGGGAAGATGGTATTAGGCAAACCCCACTACTATGGCTACCCATACAGTAGGTCCATTGGAAGAGAATATTCGCTATGTGTCGCAGTACTGTGTTTTACCTGCTGGCCTAATGATCCTTAAATTATTTGTTAGATTTATATCTCAACTTTTCAAGTGAGTTCAAGATGGCATATATAGAACTCCTTCCCCCCCATTCCCCCACCCCAAATCACTCTGTGAGGTAGATTGGTCTGAGAGAAGGTGACAGCTAAGAGCGGACTTGAACCTGGGTCTCCCCAGTCTGGCATGTCAACCACTAACTGCTAGTTAACTAACCCCATCAGATGGGGACCAGGATGAGAAGCCATTCTTAGCTTGAAAGGAAGCAGGGAAACCACTGTACTGCCATCAATAGAGTCTTTTTGCTTTACAGCATTACTCCAAATGAGCATTTTGACAAAGCTTCAGACAAAGTGCCCATCTGAAGATCTGTGTGGCCTTTTAAGTAGATCCTGGAAGCACAGTTTCTTCATCATGTGCAGTCTTTGATGCTTTGAAACTTACCAGAAATGGTAGATTTTTTTGTTGTTTATTCGTTCAGTCGCTTCCAACTCTTTGTGACTTTATGGACCAGCCCACGCCAGAGCTTCCTGTTGGCTGTCGCCATCCCCAGCTCCCCTATGGTCCAGTCCGTCACCTCCAGAATATTGTCCATCCATCTTGCCCTTGGTCGGCCCCTCTTCCTTTTGCCTTCCACTTTCCCTAGCATCAGCATCTTCTCCAGGGTATCCTGTCTTCTCATTATGTGGCCGAAGTACTTCAGTTTATCATTCCCTCAAGTGAGCAGTCTGGCTCTATTTCCTGGAGTATGGACTGGTTTGATCTTCTTTCAGTCCAAGGCACTCTCAGAATTTTCCTCCAACACCACAGTTCAAAAGCATCTATCTTCCTTCGCTCAGCCTTCCTTATGGTCCAGTTCTCACAGCCATAG
The DNA here is from genome assembly GCA_023362775.1 of Charina bottae. NCBI lineage: Eukaryota > Metazoa > Chordata > Lepidosauria > Squamata > Charinaidae > Charina > Charina bottae. Next base: position 5,770,348 of record JALMGJ010000016.1, read on the forward strand.
GTTACTACAGGGAATACCATTGCTTTAACTATGTGGACCTTTGTTGTCAGTGTGATGTCTCTGCTATTAACTATTTTATCAAGATTTGTCATTGCTCTCCTCCAAAGAAGTAAATGTCTTCTGATTTCCTGGCTGCAGTCAGCGTCTGCAGTAATCTTTATGCCTAGAAATACAAAGTCTGTCACTGCCTCCACTTTTTCTCCCTCTATTTGCCAGTTATCAATCAAGCTGGTTGCCATAATCTTGGTTCTTTTGAGGTTTAACTGCAACCCAGCTTTTTCACTTTCTTTCACCTTCATCATAAGGCTCCTCAGATCCTCCTTGCTTTCAGCCATCAAAGTGGTATCATCTGCATATCTGAGATTGTTAATGTTTCTTCCAGTGATTTTAAATCCAGCCTTGGATTCATCAAGCCCAGCACATTGCATGATGTGTTCTGCGTACAGGTTGAATAGGTAGGGTGAGAAGATACAACCCTGCCGTACCCCTTTCCCAATCTTAAACCAGTCTGTTTTTCCGTGGTCTGTTCTTACCATTGCTACTTGGTCGTTTTACAGATTCCTCAGGAGGCAGACAAGATGACTTGGTATCCCCATACCACCAAGAACTTGCCACAATTTGTTATGATCCACACAGTCAAAGGCTTTAGAATAGTCAATAAAACAGAAATATATGTTTTTTCTGAAACTCCCTGGCTTTCTCCATTATCCAGTGGATATTGGCAATTTGGCCTCTAGTTCCTGTGCCTTAGCTATTTCTCCACCTTTACTGTGCCAACAACTGGTAGCCCTATTTAAAGTGATTAATTCCTTGTTAGGGGAATCCCGGGAACAAATTTAGAGCCACTGTGTATTCTAGCTATCTATCACTTGCGATTTGGACTCTGAATTGGCAACTTTGGTAGAACTGCCTGGGGCATGGCCTTATGTGTTTACTTGGAATGAGTTTGAGTCTGTGACTTCCAGTGAAGTGGACAGGGTACTTCAGACTGTGAGCCCAGTTGCCTGTCTATTAGATTAATGCCTCTTCTGGGCTGTCAAAACTGCCCAGGAAGTGACATGTGGTTGGATCCATGAGGTGGTGTCAGCTTCTCTGAGGAAGGGAGTGGTCCTTCCAGCCTTAAATGTGGGGGTGGTGTTCCTCATCCTCAAGGAGCCATCACTGGACCCAACAATTCTGGACAGTTGTTGAAAAGGTGGTTGGCAACAGCTCCAGAAAATCCTGGAGGAAATGGATTATTTCGACCCATTTCAGTTGGGCTCCAGACTGGGGCATAGTACAGAGAAAGCATTGATTGTGCTTGTTGATGACCTTTGGAAGAGCCAAGATAAGGCTGGTGTACCCATCCTGATTCTTGTTTATCTCTCAGCAGCTTTCAAACCATGGTATCCTTCTGGACTGACTGAAAAGATTAGGAAAAGAAGGGTACCACATTGTGCTAATTCTCCTTTCTCTATGATCATTTCCAGTTGGGCTTGACAGGAGTGGGGAGAGTTTGAGCTTTCAACCCTTGTGGGGTGCCTAAGGGCTCAGAATTCTTTTGTTAATATCTACATAAAACTGCTGAGTGAGATCATCCATTAGTCCAGGGTTAGGTATCATCAGTATGCTAATGATATCCAATTGTAATCTCGACTCCAGGCCACCCAAATGATGCTATTGATGTCCTACTCCTGTGTCTAGAGGCTATGTGGATCTGGATAAGGAGAAACAATTTCAAGCTCAATCCTGACAAGACTGAGTGACTGTGTAATTTGGACCCTCAGACTCTGGAAACCTCTATATGTACTATTTAGTGGCGTTGCACTTTCCCCAAATGTATAGATGAGTTAGGAGTTGCAATATGTTGAAGTGTGCTGAACTATGCTGGGCTGGGCTCAGTCTTTCCTGGCTCAATGAGCCTCCTCCATTTAGGTGCATAACGTTCACTCTATGTTCATACAAACTCTCTTGCTTCTAGATGGATCCTTTTCTCATGCATACAAGGCATGTCATATCCCTGGAACTCAATTTTCTTTGCTATAGTTAGTAATATCCAACCAGTCCAGACTTTTAATAGGGATGGTTGTCTTTACTGGGGACACAATATGTTCTTTTCAGTTAGTTCTGTGGCTAGCTGTTAAAAGTTGTTGCTGAACATTATTTGATCCTCACTACCTCACATATACACACATACACACTCTCACACTGTGTCTTAAAACTAGCTTCAAAATGAATGAAAAGTCACACCATAAAACATTTGGTCAATAGCACACAAGAATATGTTGGCATGAGGTTACTAAACCATTTGCCATTGATGACGTGACAGTTTTCAACATAATCTGTAGCCATGTTCAGGTTTTATATAACATAGAGGCTCTAGTAACTACAGTCTAGTTAAGCTCCTTCCATTTCTAATTCCAGTTACTATAATTCCTGAATAGGGCTTGTGACTGCTTTAGTACACTCCCCACTATCTTTCCCAATCTGATAAGCTTCCATAGCAGATGGATCAAAATGGTCCTCATGAGAAAAAAAAAATTGATAACTGCTGATCCAAGCATGCTAGAAACTTTTTATTTCATGTGCATAGTCAAGGCATTTTGGAACTGTTGAAGGGTCTAGGCTGGCTCACTTCGCTGTGACTAATTGATCGGATAAAACATAGCTGACCACAAATCTTGCCATCAGAAACCATGAGGTATTAAGCATTCATGGAACAGATTTGTGGAAAAGGGTTCATTGAAAAATGTGGGGAGGGGAGGCCTGCACTTTCCTCCAATCTGATTCTCAAAAATATGCTGACCTGGACTATTAATTTGCATCATTTTGTGATATCCATAAGCCTGAAATTCAATTACTAATTGATGCACATAGCTTCAAAGGATTTACAGACTAGATCTGCTTGCTATAATTGTACATGCCCTAACGTTACAATATCTGATGTAATTTTCTGTCTTTCTGCCAGAATTAATAACCTTTTACATGGATCTACAGATCCTTACTATTCTCCTTCACAACTAGGTCCACAGCTTTTGGAGCATAAATATTGACTTTGTCAGCAAATGAACCAGTTCACTGAGTTCACTGACAGAAATAATCCAGTGTGTTTAAGAATGTGCTATTTTTAAAATGTTGGCATTATAATTATCTCTTAAATGGTGCTTAGTGGCAAAAGTTGCATTGTGAAACAGGCTTACTTGAGAGTAAATCTAATGAACTCAAAGCATCATATTCCTAAGAAGCTGTGCTCAAGTTTGCACTATTAAAATGAGAGCCCCAAAGGAAAAAATGCTAAGTACTAATCTTAATTCAATGAATGGCTTGAGGCAAAATGAGATGCCATTTCCACCTTCACTGCATTATGGGAATAATCCTAGTTTAGTCATCAGACTTGAAATAAATACTGCCTTCTTTAAGGGTATTTTTGTTCCAGCAGGATTACTGTCTGAGTAGAGGTCTTTTTGGGGGATAATCCAGTGTTGAGAAAAAATATGAAAGAAATTTTCCATCATTTCCCAAACTGTTTTGGAGGGTCACAAACCCTCTGTAGCAGTTTTTAAAGGGCAAGGATTACAGGGGAGGGAAACTTATTTTCAAAAAAGCAGGGATTGAAAGAAGCCTTGATCTGTCTGGCTTACCCTACCACATGGTTTCTATCATCTCTGACTGCACAGAGAGTATGATCGTGCAAACCCTCACAGGACATTTCAAGTGAAGTCCCCACATTCCATCCTGTGCCATCCTGAACCTAAGATGCCATGAATAGAGTCTACTTTAGAGATTTGGGTTTAATTAAGACTGAATAGCATATAGAATATATCCTCATGAACCTTTCCATAATCTTTCTCTTATACCTAGGGTTTTTGAGCATATAATGGCATTACATATGTGCACAACTTAACTGCCATAATTGTAGCATTTTTCAGTTTTAAACCTGCAACATTCTGTTGCATGATTTCTTCCTCTGTTGTAAAAATATTCCCCAGTCACTTCAATTTCCTTTAAAGGTAGCTTGGGAAATTGAAATGCATATACTCATGCTATCTATATGCTATTTGTCTTCTATATGAGTACTACCTTCTTGTGCATTTCTTTTCTTTATTTCCAGACTGTTTTAAAGCAGAGGTTTATAATCCAGGGACCCAATGTGAATAGCCTGAATAGTGTGAATAATTTACAGTATGAGTTATTGCTAAGTAATTATGTGTGAGAGAGGAAGACTGATATTAAAGGTTCAAAATGTTCATTCAGAAATTAGTCAGCTAAAATCTGGTTGTGAAAAATGTAGTCAGATAATTGAAAGATGGTAGGTGGATGGGGTTAAACCATCACAAACCAAGAATTTGTTCTTGCTCAGATACCCTCAGCATATATTAGACCTTATAATTATTTGCAAAATGTCTCCACTTTACTATATTTATTTATTTATTTATTCAATTTGTATGGCCGCCCATCACAACAAGTAACTGTGGGCAGCGAACAATCATAAAATAAACTAAAAACAAATTTCCATCATAATACAAGAATTAAAATGAACATAGCAGCCAAGGAGAATGTTACAATCCATGGCTGTTAACACAACCAGAAGATGGGACCCTTCACACACTCGGGGCCCAGTCTGGGAACATAACCAGGTCTTTAGGGTCTTACAAAAGGCCAGCGGGGTCAGGGACATCCTAATCTCTGGAGGGAGGATGTTCTATAGCAGGGCTTTCCAAAGTTTTTCCCATGGCGACACACCAACCGGCGTTGGTGTGTCGCCGCGGGAAAACCCGGAAGTGCCGTCCTTGCGGCAGCGCGCAAAAACCCAGAAGCGCTGCTGCCACTTTCAGGTTTTGTGCACTGCAGTTGGTGTGTCACCGCGGGAAAACCCGGAAGCGCTGATGATGATCAGCGCTTCCAGGTTGTGTGGCGACACACCAGACTGTGTGTGGCGACACACTTTTGTGTCGTGACACACAGTTTGGAAAGCTCTGTTCTATAGGGTGAGCGCTACGGCAGAAAAGGCACACCTCCTGGGCCCTACCCATGTTATCAGCAGCTTCTCACCGTTCATCCTAACTCTGGATTGTTGCTGTACAAATTAAAAACACTGGGTGTCAGGACAGAACGTTACTGGCCCCATTGTCCATTGATGTAACTACCCATTTGTTCCTATTCTCTGTTCTTTAACCACTTACCATTCCACTAGAAGACATCTGATTTTATCGCACAATTGTTTATTTTGTTCAGTAACCTTATCAAAAGGTTTTGGAAAGTCTAAATCCACAATATATGCTGTATTATCCCTATACAGGTGCTTGTTGACACAATAAAAAATAATTCTAAAAGGTCAGTAAAAACTATACTTATTTTTGTAAAAAAAGCCATATTGATTCTTCTGCAGCAGGGGATGTCCTTCTAATACTTGTAATTTTATTTTTAATAACACTTTCCAACAATTTACCTAGGACCTCAACCTGCTTGTAATTTTCTAGATCTCCTTGGATCCTTTCTTTTAAAAATTATATTACATTGTCTACTTTTCAGTTCTTTGGTAGAAAGGCCAATCTAGGGATGTGATATATGTAGTTATTAGAAAATCAAGAAATTCACTTTCACAAGATTCTTGATGTAACAAGAAATATGTAGTTCAAAGAACTGAAAATATAAAGCAAAATATAAAGTTCAGAGAACTGACAATTGAGAAATGTATCAGAAAGATAAAAGAGATGATCTTGCTTTCTGAGGTCTTAAATTGGCATTACATTTGATCAAATTTTGATTAAGAAACAAATCTGAGTTCCTGATCAAAAACAAATGAAGCATGAAAAGAGAATTAACAAAATGAATTATGAAAAGGGAATTCACTAAATATGTGAATTAAAGACACAGTCAGTATATAATATGGCAAATTAGTATAGAAGCCAGTGAATTAAGAATAGAATTTACCACAAATTGATGGACAGTGAAGTGGCATGATAATGAGCTGTAGTTAATTGACTTTGTAGATCCTATATTGTTTACTATAGAGTAATTGGGGCATGGTGGCTCAGTTGTTAAGACACCAGGCTTGTCAATTGGAAGGTCGCAAGTTTGGAGGTTCGAAACCCGAGCGCTGTGTGACGGAGTGAGCTCCAGCACTTGCCCCAGCTCTTGCCAACCTAGCAATTCAAAAGCATGCAAATGCAAGTAGATAAATAGGTACCCCTTCGGTCAGATGGTAACAGCATTCCGTGCTTGTCATGCCAGCCGCATGACCACAGAAGCATCTTTGAACAGTGCTGGCTGTTGATGAGCACCGCCCCCAGAGTCAGACATGACTGTGCAGGGGAAATGTTTACCTTTACCTTTTATAGAGTAATTGGTTATCAAATTGTCTATCCAGTCATATGTATCTTAGCCTATTCACCATGTAAAAGCATCATTGGTTGTTGCGTGACTACAGTCTTCTCATACCGCAAAAATAGACCTGTTGTGAGAAAACATAAGGCTATTAGAGTCTAGCTATAAGGACATTAAGATCTAAATATTTTTAGTGAACATCTTTTACATTTTGGCACACAGCTATAATTATACTAAGTTAATTATGGACATTGTGAAATGACAATTCAGAATGTCTTATGATGACAGACATTAGTAGTATTATCTTGGACCAAGGTGATCCATGTAGTCCATGTAATTTTCATGGTGAGGTATTCAAATAGAAACATTATCCTGTGATGGAAGAAGACTGGTTGCTTGAGGCTATGCCTTATTTCATTCACTTCAGGGAGACATGTTTACAGTAGAATGATGACTCTGACAACATGGAACAAAGCTAAATGTTGTTTTATCCATTAGAGATAAATGGGTAGGACATTTATAGCTGCCCTGATTTTGACCTGTTAGCTCATTTAAATATTCTATAAAGTGCAAAACATTCATCTCTGTCATTCACTTTCCCACTTCAATTCCAGAAAATCCATATAAAATCAGGCTTTATTTACTATTCCATCCTGGAAAAGAACAGCAAAATCTGCTTGTTCACTACAGGTTATGGCACAGATGAAGAGAATCCAAAAACAAGACGTGAATAGGTTGCAGCTAACCTTGAGCTACCTATCAAGCTAATATTTTCAAGTCTTACTTTTGTAGGGTCTTTCAGAGTGCAGAATAAAGAAATGAAAAGCTCCTTAGTTGTCTGGAAAACATATACCCATGAGGAAAAAAAAAACCCTCACAATCTAACAAGAATCTTTATATTTTAAAAAAGATAAAAAAAACTTCCCAACTGTGATTTGACAATAAACACTATATAGTAGCTTCCTTGCTTAAGGTTCAGAATTCCAGGCTGATATATTCTTTGGATTAAATCACAATAGAAATGGATTGTCAAGAGGTATTATGTCCAATTTAAGCCCTACTAAAAACAGTTGATTGGAACTATACAGGAAATCTGAAATTAACTGACTTTACAAGTTTCCATCCAAAAACGGAGGACAGCATGTGAAGTCCATGTGACTGGACAAAAAGCTTAGTGAAGATCTGAAAACTGAAAAGATGCATATAGGAACTGATGGGAGATGTTATCAAGGAAGGCTATATACAATAACTTGGGACTGTAGAGATTGTGTCAGAAAGGCTAAATCTCAAAATGAGCTAACTCCAACAAAAAGGCAAAACTATTCAAATCCTATGTCTGTGAAGGTTCTCAGTCATCCAGGTGGAATTGTCTGTAGCTTGAATCATGTCAACTGGATTTCTATTTTCTCAGTGGAAACGTTTCGCTGCTCAGACTGAAGAAGCTCCTTGGATAAGGAGCGAAACGTTTCCACTGAGGAAATAGAAATCCAGTTGACATGATTCAAGCTATATTCAAATCCTATTTTGACTAAATTTTCTCTTACAAGACGACATGTATTCCACCAGGCAATTGTGAAAAGCAAGATGAAAAGGTAGGATTGAAGCTTAACAAAGGCATTGTCAGGGAATACCTGTTTAGATTGAATTAGTTTAAACTCATTCATCTGTATCCCAGGGTAATGAAAAGAAGTTCCCATGGTTTGGCTGAATCTTTATGTATTACCCTGGAGAATAGGTGAAGTACTAGGTGGCTGGAAGAGACAAATACTGTCCCTGTTTTCAAAATAGGAAAACCAGAAGGATCTAGAGAACTATAAACCTGTCAGTCTAATATAATAACTTGGGAAGACCCTATAACAGATAATAAAGAACAGATCTGTGAGCATCAGAAAAAAGAAGATAATAATTGCTAAATTTTAATAGGTTCAGGAAATGTGATGAAAATTATAGAATCAAATTTAACAAAGACAAATGAAGAGTGTTTCATTTCGGAAATAAAAATAAAATGAGTGAGTATAGAATAGTGGACATGACTGAGGAGGGATATGACAGTACTCTTTATGACTTGTTCTCTCTTGTTCCAGACATTGGGTAATGGATTTAAGTTACAGGAAAGCAAATTCCAATTGACTATTGCGGGAGTGGAGAGAATTTAATTTGATTTTATTTAAATGCCACCCAACTCCAAAATGATTCTGGGCAGCTCACAATATATCAAACAGAATCAAGTATAATATGAATAAGGAAAGGAAAAAAAAAGCTAAATAGAGAAAAAGAAAAAACAGAGAACAAAATGGCAAATCTAGCCAGCAAAACAGAAAACATACTGTATACAGACACATCTATCAAGGGGCTCCAGCAACCCTAGTCAAGGACTGAGAGAACAGCCAGGTCTTTGGCAGCCACCCAGATCTCAGGGGGAATCTCATTCCAAAGGACAGGCACTGTAACAGAGAAGGTACACTTCCCAAATCCCAAAAGATGACTGTTTGATAGAGTGGACCACTGTTGGCTCATATCAGCCAGCCAAACACCAAGGAAGATAAGGGATCTCTCAAACAATCAGACCCTTCTTAATGGTAAGAACAATTTGTCAGTAGAACCAATTACTCAAAGAGGTGAGGAAACCCCCTTCAAGCAGCCATCTGTTGAGGATGTTCTAATTTGGATTGTTGCCCTGGACAGGGCTTGTCCTCAGTGATGTAAATGATCCTTCCAGTTCTGTGACACTGTATTTATCAGCAATCTGGAAACTTCTTATAGTTAAAGAATCAGTCTTTCTCTGTGGCATAACATAATATTCTTGCAAATAATCTTGGAAAAAATAATCCCAATAAGCAACAAAAGTGTTTAAAGCACCACTTCCTGTCCACCATTGTAGCATTTTTTCTCCTTGCTGTTTTTCAAGGGGATTGTTATAAGGGCAGGAAGTTGGTGGCCTTTCTTCCCTTCCATGTTCCTGCTACCCAAGTTGTAAATTCCAGTAAATTTATCATCTCGTTATCTGTCAGGAGACTTCCTGAGTACTTTCTCTCAGATTGCAGAAATGTTCTGTCTTGCTTTATCTTTCTTTTCTTATTCAGACATGTGCTTAAGAGATTTAGGTTTCCCAAGGAAGCTACATTTCTTGATGTTACTGGTGTTGATGACAACAAGAAAGCTAATTAAATGCACACAAGCATCATGCAGATGGAGGGTACTGTGAACAGTATGCTGTGGGAAAAATACTCTGTCTTTCACATCATATAACTGAAATAAGTGTTTTCTGAAATCAGACCTGGTTCCTCTGTGTTGCTGAAGGCTGAAAACTGCCATGATATGTCTCTCCCTTCTCCTTTTCCATATGAACTTGAAGGACTTACCATATTTTATTATGTACTTTTAAAAACTTTCTGATAGCTGGGGGGCACAAGGAAATTTAGAACAGGTCAGAACATAAGTCCCAAAAACTGTTGTTGGGTGGGAGGAGAGGAGAGAACTTGAAACATGTTGGCTACTTTTGAGTTTGCCGCAATATCTAGTCAGATGTCATTTCCAGAAAACAGTAAATGAGAACAAAAATACCATTCTAGGCATAGATGGTGAACCAGGTGATACAATCTTTTCCTTAGGAGGGTATTTTTGAGAAGAAGATTGCAACTTCCAACCAGCTGACTATCTTTGATTAAGTGCTAGCTGTACAGAAATTACAAATGGAGAAAGAACTACTACCCAGGTCTTTGTGCTTTCCCCTCTGATAGGCATCATGGTACTCCCACTTAGTTTTCCTAGCCATTTTCAGTGTGGTTCTCAGACTATGCCCAGATTTTCATGCCTTTGCCTTGGTGGCAAATAGAGCTTTCCCATTGGATAGGCTTGACTTTATGCCAAGGGATGGGCCACCATACTGCTAGCTTGGATAGGATTCCTCTTTTACCTCCCCTCCATAGAGGCATTTGCATAAGCCTACTCTAGGTTAGAATTCTTTCCCTTAGTATCTAGTTTTCTATATACAGGGCATGGAGAGAGAGAGAAGAAATAATGTATGAGGAAATTATATCAGCTATGACCTAATGTGGTAAATAAAGTAAAAATCAAGTCTCCCTTGATTTGAGCTCATCTCCTGTTGATTATATGGAAATATCCATGCAGTTTTCCTGGCAACAAGGAATTTACCATTACCTTCTTATGAAATCTTCCCAGTCTAGCCTATATCCATAGGATTTCCAGGTGGTCTGAAGCAGGTCCAAAACTGAATGCCACCATCTGCCACGATTAGTGGTGCAGCATAATCCAGGAATGATTTTTAACACCTTATTCATTATTTGCTTGAACTGACTTTCAGCTGTCTCTAATTTGGTTCTGTGGGATGCACTCATGTCAAATTCTGAACACTGTAATGATACCATGACAATATTCCTCTTACTTTTGCTATCCATCTTGGCAGAGATGTTTTAAGCTACTTCCATGATCCAAATGTTTGAAGGAGATGTTCCGATTCAGCAGCCCATCCTCTTATCATTAACACCCCCCCTCCCAAACCCATAGCACATGAAGAAGCATATAGTAGTTGGCCTCAGTGGCGCTGCACAATATAATAGTGAAGGAGGCAGAATGACATTGAAGCAGAGTGTTAGAGTAAATTGTCTTTCTCGGATCTCACTCGGCATAAAACGTCCTTTTCTGGAGTCCAATTTCTTTTCAGGCACATAGGAAGGTAATTGGTGTAGGCTTGATCTACTAAAAATGCAAAGTGGGCAGAGAAATGGCCAGCACAACCCTCATCATGCTAACTAAGCGTATCTACGCACCCTTGAGATAAAAATGTCTCTCAGTTTGAAACGCTCAGCACCTCAGGCATACATGATGCACTATGACTGGAGACTTTCCTTTTTGTCCTGGATGACTTTCAGAGCTATTATTTAGATAGAAGCATAAAAATACAGGCAGTTGAAAGTGGGAAAAACATACCTGGTGGCTTGTTTGAAGACTTCATGCCCTGAAGAAAATTCTCCCTTTAAAAAAAAGAGATTTCCCTCTTCTGCTTGTCCAGTGCAAATTCCCCAACCTACAGCTTGTGACTTTCAGTCTTTCTAAAGTCTAAATGCTATTTGAAGCACATAGGGTTTATATTTTATGTTTTATTATGAGCTACCTTGAATGCCTTCAAAGGTGTGATATAAATTAAAATAACATTGAGGGCAGTAAACGAACCCCATTTCCCAAGGCTTTGGTTACGTCCAATACCCATTCAGAGATAATCTCTTTGGCCAAAACTGCCCTTTCAGAAAAATCACATGGAATAGATCTTACAGAATATGAAAAAGTGTGTATAATATGCAGTATGTTTTAAGATTCACTCTTCTGGAAAAAAAATGTTGTCATAATACAGTTATGGCTGATTGACTGTTCCATATAAAATGATGTATTGAATTCTGCAGGGCTTTAAAAGAATGAAAATGCATTAGTATGGATGCAACACTTTTGTGACTCCTAAATTATTTTCCAGCAGCAGCAAGGCATTTTCTCTTTTTGGGTCATCATGGGGCATTGTAACAAAAGGATGCAGTTGTGCTTCTATATTTTCAGATTCCCTGTGTCACACTGTGTAACTGATTGTTTTACTTGATGAAACCTTTTATCTGATATCAACACTTAAAAAATGTGCTGCCATGTACGTTTGGTGGATTTCATTAAATGTATCCAATGACAAATTGTACACTTGAAAAATGCCATGGAAAAAGATTTATAAAGAAGCTGGAGGTCTCTGATGCTTTGCCATCAGCAGAGGGGGAACTCTCATGGTTTGGAAGCACATCTTTTGCTTTGCTTGTTCTGCAGCAGGTAAAACACTGGATGTATTAGCTTATTTATTTTGCAGGTGTTTGAGATAATAGCAATTTGAAAGCATGCAAATGCAAGTAGATGAATAGGAACCACTTTGGTGGGTAGGTAACAGCGTGCAGCATGCGTCATGCTGGCCACATGACCGTGGAAGCGTCTTCGGACAATGCTGGCTCTTCGGCTAACAAACGGAGATGAGCACCGGTCCCTAGAGTCAGACACGACTGTGCAGGGGAAACCTTTACCTGAGATAATAGCAAGATAGATTGGAGATATCTATCTATCTATCTATCTATCTATCTATCTATCTATCTATCTATCTATCTATCTATCTATCTATCATAACCTATCTATATCTTTTAAGAAATATTGGAAACCAGGTCATCTCCTCAGAATGCAGTACTAGCAGATGTAACATTTCCTTGAAGGTCCTATATTCATAATCTGAAGGAAACTTCCCCTAACTTTAAGAAAGAGGAGAGGGATAGTGAAGTGTCCTACAAAAGAGATGTTGTTTGTTTCTTCAGGAAAATGCAAACACAAAAATGATTTTCAGCACCATACCACTTGTTTCAAAATAGCTCTCTTTCCTTTTTGTGCTTGTGCTAAGTTCTTGTTTGTTCAAGATGATTTAACCAGAGGCAGTCTTTAATTTTATTTTTTCCTACTTTTGTTTGAAGTGCAAGATAGATGTTTGTTTTAAACTAGCCAAGTTTTCCCATAGATCCCCTAGCTACAAATGGTTTTGTGGGGAACCATAAACCAGTCTCATAAATGAACAGTTTTCTTCCTCCAGATATACTGAAGGGGTCAAAAATAGAATGGAGGATGTGTTCAAGTTACATGCACGTGTTTGTTCGTGTGTGTGTGTGTGTGTGTGTGTGTGTGTGTGTGTGTATGGAATACAGGTACAAGTTCCGCCCATAAAATCCCAAGATGCTCAAGTATTTCCTCATTTAACACTAAGACTGGGGGTGTGGATTGGAGGAAGATGGCATCAGTCCTACTGAACCCTTTGGAGTCTGTAGACAATAAGATTTGCCCTGCCTTATCAAAACATTGAAATAAGACCAACTTAAAGCAAATATTTTTTGTAATCAGGATTGGGGCCTGACTCAAATTCAACCTTCATCACACCACATGTTGTCAATGCCACAGGAAAGTAGATACAGTATCTGTGTCAGTATTGCATCCTTTGTTTTCTACTCACACATTTTTGTGGACTCACATGTAAAATCGTCTTTCTGTTCTAAGCCTGATGCTTCTGAAACTCTTTGGTTCTGTGATGTCTGCATGAATTTTTTCTTTGCGATATTTATTTATTTATTTATTTATTTATTTATTATTTGAATTTATCCCCGCCCATCTCTACCATGGTAGACTCTGGGCGGTTTACAATCACAATATATAAAAAGTTAAAAGACTATACATTTAAAAACTACTATAAAAATAAAAAAATCCAAATCCAAAAGATGGTATGTTCTTAAAAGGAGGATATTACTAAGCTAACCTGCCCCAGGAGGAACTATTAGTTCCTTCATTCCTGGCAAGGAGGCAGAACCAGGTCTTTAAAGACTTCCTGAAGGCCAGGAGCGAGGGCGCCCGTCTCGCCTCAGGGGGCAAGTTATTCCATAGGGCGGGTGCTATCTCAGAGAAGGCATGCCTCCTGGATCCCGCTAGATGGAATTCTTTTGATGATGGGATCCGAAGCATGCCCTCCCTGCATGATCGGGTGGGGCGGGTAGATGTGATCGGGATAAGACGGTCCCTCAGATACCCTGGTCCCATGCCATATAGGGCTTTAAAGGTGATAACCAACACCTTGAATTGGATCCGGAAGCAAACTGGTACCCAATGCAGCTCACGGAGTAGCGGTGTTACATGTGCTGATCTTATAGCACCCAGAACTACCCGTGCAGCCGCATTCTGGACCAGCTGAAGCTTCCAGATACTCTTCAAGAGTAGCCCCATGTAGAGCACGTTGCAGTAATCTATATGGGAGAGGACAAGGGCATGAGTGACTGTTCGGAGAGCCTCCTGATCCAGGAAGGGGTGCAACTGGTGTACAACCCGAAGCTGTGCAAAGGCCCTCCTGGCCACGACTGCCACCTGCTCCTCGAGCAGGAGTCGTGAGTCCAGGAGGACCCCCAAGTTTCACACTGAATCTGAACGGGGCAGTGCCACCCCGTCCAGAGTTAAAGATGACAACTTCCTGGAAATCAAGAGGCCATCAATCCACAGCCACTCCGTCTTACCAGGGTTCAGCTGAAGCCTGTTGTGCCCCATCCAGGCCCCTACAGCCTCCAGACACTGAGAAAGGGTGTGGACTGCAACACTTATTTCACCTGGAAGTAATATGCTCTTCCAGCCACGCAGCCAGCTTTAACTTCTTTTAAAAGTCATAATTCCATTCAAGCTTGAGATAACTGGCCAAAAAACAGCACAAACAGATCAACAAGGACTGGTTCATCTGGCTTGCTTGTTGCTCTTTTTCTATCTCATTCCCAGGATTCTTTTACGTTGTTTTGTTTTTAAATATTGGTTGTATTTTATACACATATATTTTAAATACATTGGTTGTATTTTTTAGCTGAATTTGTAGTTATGAGATGAACACTCACACCCACACCCTTAACAGATCTCTCCATCACTCTGCAGAGTTTCCTGGCTGACAAAACTTCCTGAACCCCCCCCCCCAAAAAAAAAAAAAAAAAAAAAAACCGACCACAAACCATAACTTGGGAGGGTTTCTTTTATAACATCTCCCTTTTGGGTTTTAATTGAAGCAGGAAGGCTATAAAGATGATGGTACAATTACAGAAGGGGCATTCACCCACATCTCTTAGCCACTTTGTAGGTAAGATGAATGCATGTTCCCCACATCTATCTCGTACAAATTGCACTGATATGTTCTTTGAAGGATAGGCCTGGGAAGAACTTCCCACCAAACTGAAGTAGATTGGTTGTGGCAGGCCAGGTGGAACACGATTCATTCACAGCACAGCACTAGTCTTGTTATTAACTAAGACTAGTCTGGTTGTTTCTTCTTTACTGGAGAAGCCAGTGGAAGCAAAGAGCTGATTGTAGGAGCTAAGTGCAAAGTTGCAATCTTAAGATATTTATTTCTGAAAAGTTCAGTACAGCTGCTATCTTTTACTTCATATCATGTTTTTTTGGATAAGGACATAAGAAACATTTTGTTTTTTAAGCATTTATTTCCTCTTTCTTTTGTCTTGGTTAATAGCATGAACTTGAATCCACATTTTTAGTGCTTAGCTCAGCTTAGTAGTCACTGAACTGGAGAAAGCTGATGCAAAACACAATTGAATTAAATGAATTTAAAAGTTAGACTTTTCTGTAAATTGGTTGTTGGTGAGTTTTGCAAATATATGTGTTCGAAAAACCTGCTCCTTTATTTTTTCAGAGCTTTTGTTTTTACCTTCATGTTCCCAGATATACACAGAGCACCCATCAAATGTCTCAGATGCCCTTGGTTTTTTTTTCCTGCACATAGCATGTTCTCATTTCCTCCCACTGGGGCGGGGGGGGGGACAGTTTCACAAATGGATGTGCATTGTAGTGGCTGATTCATACATATATGTTGACACTTGATGGACACAAACGCCTATGCAGTATTTCTGTCTATTTCATTTCCATTTTGCTGCCTTGCTTTGATATCTATGTATATGCCTATTTTAAGAAGGGTTTAAAAGCAACTTTCCTTTAAGAGAAATCTTGCTTACTGATTATTAATATTCTGTACATCTTGATATCTCTCTTATTCCATTAGCATATCCAGGTACAAATTGCGCGCACACACACCCACATACACACACTCCCCCATCTTTCCACAAAGTGAAATGTATATAAGAAAGCACTAGGAAAGATCACCCTTGTCACACTGAGTGTTCATATTCTGCCACTCTTTGGGTTTAGAATAATTTATGCACAAGAGAAATATTTACATTCAAAAATCTAATTTGGCAGATTACTGCAGCATCTACCATATATAAAGAACCTTGGGAAGAAAATAAAGGTTTAATATATCAAGTCAAGCATGTGATTGCATAGAAATACAGGAAAGCGGTTGCAATCTTCAAAACTGGAGGAACAGGAAGTGTGCTGCAATATAAATAATTGGATACCTATTTCTAAATCTCCAAAGCAGAAGAAGGAGGTGCAAACACAGTAATTGTTTACATACACAGAGACTTCTTTGACTGTTATTTTTATTTTGAAAGGTGACATCCATATTTATAAGAAACCTTTACAATAGCAGGTAAACAGGTTCCCCCCCTCCTAGTCTGATATAATCTTATGATCATATTATCCCAGGAATAAACTGTTTGGATTGCATTTCAAACCAAAGTTAGGCACAGTTGAAGAAAACTGTGATGGAGGTAAATACTAAAAATGGACAAAACTGACCATCTTTTTTCCCTCCTCTTAGCCTTTACTTTTCTTTCTGCCACAAAAGTAGATTCATTGCTCTTTCTGGAAGTCTGCATTAATCACTTGCAAAGGGCTTTTCAAATAATGCTGAAACTCATATGTAAGGCCAAGGGTTGCTGGTATCCTACCTGTGTTGTATATTGAACTCATTCTTCAAAGATCAGTCCTTTGCGGTGAGGTTATCAGCAACCTGGGGACAATTTCAGGCTTTGCAAAAGATTATATACAGAAACTTGTTTGAGGAGTGTCTTCCCCTAAACACTGCATGTTCAGTGATTATAGAACTATTATTGGCATATGAGGAGCTAGTGAGAAGGGATGGGATGGGATGGGATGGGATGGGATGGGATGGAAGAAGGTTTGTTAGAACTCTGAAAAAGAGCATATTTTAATGCAAATATTGGTCCCAGGGTTAGGCTGTTAATGATATTTGCTGATACATGCTACCCTATGCCAAAGTTCCATAGCTGTCCACAGGAAGGGGCCAAGTGGTGAAATGGTTTTTGCTATTTTGTGATGCAAGTATGAAAAAGCAGAGTTTGTGTTGCAATTCCAAGATGTACATTTTGTATTTGGTCATCATTGTAGTTAGCAAAAGATCCATACAAGTAATCCCAAAACAGTCTGAAGGCAACATACACAAAAAGAAAAAACGGAAAAATGAAAACAACCCAGCTCACACAGTATTAGAACAAAACAGCTGCATATGAAATAAAAATAAGTCATCTTCGTGAAATTAAAGTTGTATTTATTTATTTATTTGAAGTGGCCTTCAAGCAGGATATATATTTTACTAAAACAGGGCATCAAAATCAAATTTCATCTAAACAACCTCCTGCTAAAACAATTTTGTTAGTAAATGCTGCAAGAGTTTGCATATCCTTCCTTCTGGTCCCATCACAATTCTAGAATAGGGATTAGTGTCAACCTATCATATTTTCCTGCCCACAACTCCAACCTCAGGAAAAGAACAACACTATTTCCCTGTTTTTCTTTAACTTTCAGGAAGGAAGGAAGGAAGGAAGGAAGGAAGGAAGGAAGGAAGGAAGGAAGGAAGGAAGGAAGGAAGGAAGGAAGGAATTTAACAGTTAGCACAACAAACCTTGGTGGTGGGATATGGCAATAGTACTGTATGTTAGCTTGGAAGGTCATTTCTAGATTGACGATCCTAGCATGCATAAAATCATGGGAGCCTTCTTGAGGGAAAAATGGGCTTTGGTTGTGCTTGTGTCAAAATGTGCCAACACCGTCCCTTATGATTCTTACCATTAACAGGGCATCTGCATTTGGTATGGGTACTACTAAGGCTAGTAACTTGATTTGCATGTTCTTTACTTTCTTAAAAAATCTTATGTGAAAGCCTCAAAGCCATGATGAGTAGTGGAAGTCAATATCTTTGGGCTCCTCTGGTGATGACAATTGCATATAGAAAATTGCAACTTAGAAGGTTAGAAGGGTAAATCATAAAGAGCATGATCATAAACTAATGAATAAAAAGAAAAAAAGTATGTTGTATGACTGTGAAACTAAGAGAAAAGGGAAGAGTACAAAAGATCTGAATAATTGTATCTGATCTTGTGGGCTGAAAGTAACGAATACATTCAGAGAAGTGAAATGAAAAGGCTTAAATATATATCAGTAAGGAGGAATTGGTACCTTCTAAGCTATTGTGAAAGCTGTAGTGGTTAAGGCACCAGGCTAGAAACTGGGAAACGGGGTTCTAGTCCCACCTTAGGCACAAAGCCAGCTGGGTGACCTTGGGCCAGTCACTCTCTCTCAGCTATTAGAAGGAGGCAATGGCAAACCACTTCCAAAATCTTGCCAAGAAAACTGCAGGGACTTGTCCAGGCAGTCACCAGGAGTTAACACTGACTCAAAGGTATGCACACAGAGACTCACACAAGCTATTCTGGGTATATATAAAATTAGGAATCTAATGGATGGTGACAGTTACA